>CM050166.1:5134304-5734304 GCA_027410445.1 Discoglossus pictus | reverse complement strand
CAAAGGTGCTCCTGCAAACCTCGCAAAGCGAGGCGATCACACATTGAAACATGCAGGACTTAGCCTCCAAACACTTAGGAAACGCAGGATCACCTTAGGCTGCAAGCAGTTGACAAACGGCGGACCTAGGAAAAAAAAATATGAGATAGCAAAAACACGACGTTAAAAGCCGAACCGCGCAAAGCAAAAATCACCTAAGCGAGAAAAATTTGGTGGCCCAAAAAAAGAAAAACAATGCTACACGACCCTGGATCGCGTAAAACACTGATAACCGCGTACCACTTTCACCCAGGAACCTACGAGGTACAAAATACACTACTACAAAGGACGGCAAATGCTCGCAAGCCGTGTAGCACATAGACAAACAACGCTATTTTATACTCCTAACTCTACTCTACATTTTGCAAAAACACATCTGAAGTCTCCCAAAAGCATGTGGGAAAAGGTGTTATGGTCTGATGAAACCAAGGTGGAACTTTTTGGCCATAATTCCAAAAGATATGTTTGGCGCAAAAACAACACTGCACATCACCAAAAGAACACCATACCCACAGCGAAGCATGGTGGTGGCAGCATCATGCTTTGGGGCTGTTTTTCTTCAGCTGGAACTGGGGCCTTAGTTAAGATAGAGGGAATTATGAACAGTTCCAAATACCAGTCAATATTGGCACAAAACCTTCAGGCTTCTGCTAGAAAGCTGAACATGAAGAGGAACTTCATCTTTCAGCATGACAACGACCCAAAGCAAACATCCAAATCAACAAAGGAATGGCTTCACCAGAAGAAGATTAAAGTTTTGGAATGGCCCAGCCAGAGCCCAGACCTGAATCTGATTTAAAATCTGTGGGGTGATCTGAAGAGGGCTGTGCCCAGGAGATGCCCTCGCAATCTGACAGAGCAAAGAAGAGTGGGCAAATCTTGCCAAGTCAAAATGTGCCATGCGGATAGACTCATACCCAAAAAGACTGAGTGCTGTAATAAAATCACAAGGAGCTTCAACAAAGTATTAGTTTAAGGGTGTGCAGACTTATGCAACCATATTATTTTATTTTTATATTTTTTCTTCCCTCTACCTAAAAGATTTCAGTTTGTTTTTCAATTGAGTTGTACAGTTTATAGGTCACATTAAAAGGTGGAAAAAGTTCTGAAATGATTTATCTTGGTCTCATTTTTTTTACAGCACAGAAACCTGACATTTTAACAGGGGTGTGTAGACTTTTTATATCCACTGTATATGAATTAGAAAAAGGTAAACTATATTAATTTATTATTCAATTACTTCATTAATTAGTATTTAAAAATTATAGAGAGGAGCCAAAGGACAACCGAGGAGAGGCTCACAATGAGCGCTGAAGGTCCTGAGAGTATAAAAAGCTTAACATTGCATTGCCATGGCTTCAAATGTTATTGACCGTCATTTTTTGACGGGCACGTCGCTAGTTATACATATTAGTGCAGCAGGAAGCAAACTGGAAGTATAAATATGGATACGAGATCTTAGTTGACATGTTGTGCAAGAGAATTGCTGAATTGCAAGATAATACCACTGCAATTTAATACTGAACCAATATAATACTACACAGGGTAGTAATACTCAACAATGCACCAGATTAGTAACACTGAGCATTAATATTGTACCAGGATAGCAATGCTGCCCATTATTACTATAACAACATAGTGATTATGTGCATAAATAAATACAGTACCAGGTTGTTAATACTGCATGTTCAGTCGTGGCCAGTCCATGAGGGGTTAACTGACAGAATGTAGTGATGTCATCAGTAACTCATGGAAAAAAGCCAGTTATGCTCAGACTTTATAAAGTGAGGTCACAGATATCATGGATTAATATGGGACACAATACCTGGAAGATTTATGTGTCACAATCTGTAGAGAAGATAAGAGCTGCCCTGGTGCCGCTATACAACTAGTGAAATATCTTCAACGATTGTCTGAGCAGTTTATATAAAACCCAGAAGACCCACAAACTATTACACAAGGTTACCAGTTTAAGTTGAAATTCAAGAAAGGTCCAATCGATATATATATAAACAGCAATAAAAGCAGATCCAGCTCAGCTTGTCCTATTGCTGCATCCGAGGAAGAGGATTTAGTGACATCAGCTGTCTTGGTGAAGGGACCAAAAAGAACCTGTAAGATCTGCTGGGTAGGTTTGACCGTAACCGCCTTATCAAGCCCGACTGAAGAAAGCAGATCGCCACAGTATATGCAAATGAATCAATAGTGAACATATTCATATTTAAGTGGCGAGTTGCATGGTTTAATGGATGGAGTGACAGGTTTGCAATACAGTAATGAATTAGTAATAATACATAAATAATAATAAACATCGTTAATAGATATTAATAATAATTTTGTAATAATTTAACATAATATATAAAAAAGAATATAACAATATAATAATAAAACTGTATATTTGAAGAGGTGAGAGGTCGTGTCCGGAGTGTTTATTAGTTGTCCTTTAATCCCTGAGCACATAACGTATGGAGCAGGTACTATAGAAAGTGACCAGACAGAATAGTAATAAATGTGCCCCTGTGTGAGATGTACGAGAGGTGTAAAGCTGTGCGTCTGGGATGGGCTGGAGGAGGAAGCAGAGGACGATAAAACGTGGCCACACATACAGAAGTATTTTGTTTGGAGCTGGACTTGTTTACTGAGAGCTTTGTTGCTCTGTTTACAATACAGATTGTATTTGCAAATGCAGGGTAAATACCAGAGGTCCTGCCAGGTAGAGTGTGAGATCTTCAGGTCTCACAAGGGAGAGTGTGAGGGATCCTGGTGTCGTGTGGTTGGGTGTGAAGGATATTGTTCTAGAAGACAGAGTGTGAGCGATCTTGGGGTCCTGTCTTGTATAATGCTGGGGGTCTTGGTGTCCTGTCAGGTGGGATGTGAGGAATATTGAGGTCACATTAGCTAGGAGATGAGGGATATGGAGGCCCCATCCGGTAGGGAGTGAGGGATAGAGGACCCCTCAGGTAGGGTGACCATTAGGTATGGCGTGTGGGATACAAGGGATATTGAGGTCCCGTCGGGTAAGGTGAGAGGGATATTGAAGTGCTATTGGTTAGACTCAGAGATATTGAGGTCCCGTCGGGTAGGGTGTGAGGGATATTGAGGTCCCGTCGAGTAAGGTGTGAGGGATATTGAGGTGCTATCGGTTAGACTCAGAGATATTGAGGTCCCGTCGGGTAGGATGTGAGGGATATTGAGGTCCCGTCGGGTAGGGTGTGAGGGATATTGAGGTGCTATCGGTTAGACTCAGAGATATTGAGGTCCCGTCGGGTAGGTTGTGAGGGATATTGAGGTCCCGTCAGGTAGGGCGTGAGGATCCTCCTGGTCCTGTCAGTTTGGGTGTGAGTTATATTCAGGTCTTCCTAGGTAGGGTGTGAGGTATCCTAGTGTCCTCTATGGTAGTGTGTGAGGGATATTGAGGTCCCATCAGATGCGCTGTGTGGATCCTTCTAGTTCTGCCAATTAGGGTGTGATAGATCTTGGGGTCCTGTCATTTATAATGTTTGAGTACTTGTGGTCCTATCCGATAGGTTGTGGGTGGTCTTGGGGTAGTGTGTGTGTAGGGCTTTGCTTTTCTTGTCTGGTCGGGTTCCTGTGGCCCTGTCAGGTAGGGCTGTGGGGCTTTATGTCATGTCTCAGGTAGGATGTGATGGTCCTGTGAGGTCCTGTTTGGTGGCCTTGTCTGGTAGGAAGGTCTATATGTTTGGAAGGATTCTGGTAGGAGTTTCACATGCTAAAAATCACAAGAAGGTTTAGTCAAGTGCTGTGTTCAAGTGGCTGTGTATTTGATGTCCTCAATATAACTTTCTGCCAGATTTTTATAAGATAAATCGTTCATTTTCTTTTAAATGACACCATAAGTCACATATTTTACATGTAATTATATAGTTGTATATATCCCCCAAAAGGAACATTTTGTTTTGTATACACAATATCTGCGTTTCTACAATAAACAACTATTTTAATTCCTTTTCAAACACTTTTAAACAGGATGCAGCGCTAAGTGGTAATAAGTACTGTCCAATATGGTGATAAGTACTGCCCAATATGGTGATAAGTACTGCCCAATATGGTGATAAGTACTGTCCAATATGGTGATAAGTACTGCCCAATATGGTAATAAGTACTGTCCAATATGGTGATAAGTACTGTCCAATATGGTGATAAGTACCGTCCAATATGGTGATAAGTATTGTCCAATATGGTGATATTACTGTCCAATATGGTGATAAGTACTGTCCAATATGGTGATAAGTATTATCCAATATGGTAATAAGTACTGTCCAATATGGTGATAAGTACTGTCCAATATGGTGATAAGTACTGTCCAATATGGTAATAAGTACTGTCCAATATGGTGATAAGTACCGTCCAATATGATGATAAGTATTGTCCAATATGGTGATATTACTGTCCAATATGGTGATAAGTATTATCCAATATGGTAATAAGTACTGTCCAATATGGTGATAAGTACTGTCCAATATGGTAATAAGTACTGTCCAATATGGTGATAAGTACTGTCCAATATGGTAATAAGTACTGCCCAATATGGTGATAAGTACTGTCCAATATGGTAATAAGTACTGCCCAATATGGTGATAAGTACTGTCCAATATGGTAAGAATAAATAACCAAAATAGCCATGTTGGAAAATGGATGAAGGAGGATTTAAACTGAGGACCTACTGTTCTATAATGTTACCCACTGCAATGTATTGGGTCTTTGGGGCTATACAAGCAGTAACAATATTTATGTCAATTCTTGATCCACTTAAACATGTAAATGACTTTGGGTATCAGAGGGTGGAAAATGTGCACCTCATTGCTACTTTAAGGGGTTAACGTAACAGACATATCTAATGCAGTCTCTTCTCTCCAGTGAATAAAGTGTTAATATGGACATGGGGTTAATGTTAGTGGAGATGGTGGCACTCGGACAGGGAAGTGTTTAGAGAACGGCTTTGTTACTCTGTATACAATACAGATTTGGGAGACACCCCCTGCGCTAATCCTGAGCGGAGGGCGAGGGAGGGGGCACAGTGCAAGAATGATATAAAGTGCACCCTCATCTGTCCTGAGCTGGAGGTCTCCCAACATATGGGGTGCACATACTTTTGCACTTTTGAGAGAACCTATGGCAAGGTGGCATTAAAGGTAGATGCCCACGTGGTGGCAGGTGGGTTTGGAGGGTCAGGCTGTGCACCAGCTGGGGGAGAGAAGGGGGTCCTTATATGACTATGGGGTCAGTTCCTACTATGTTGTAGGATGGCAAATACTACAAACATATGGATCCATTATTGGTAACGTATGTGCACCCTTGGGCTTTGGGGTCAAACCATTTCCTGTAGAGGGAATCCCCAAGTAGAGGCCGGAAATAATAAGTACAAGGTCCACCTACACAAAATTATTTTATATTAAAGAGCACTAATAATATAGATTTCCCAACTCCTCCTCCATGTTTGTGGCCATTGATATAGATTTTTTCTCCATAATGCTGGTCCTTTAAATCACATTTAGGAGCCACAAGTGGCCCAGACGCCCTGATTTCCCGTGTGTGCGCTTGATTCAGGTCAGGGCCCTTATCTATATTCCCAGGTACATAAAGTCCCCAGGTGAGCGCTTCCTCTTTTTACTTCCTCTTATTTTGCCCCTCAGGTGCTCAGTAACAATATGGAGCCGATAAAACTGGCTCAGGAATTTATTACCATCGTCTGGCACCGGCTGATGCCCTAAAGGTATTTAGTAAACATGTTTGTTAAGTCATGACGAGCACGCCATCCTCAGAGCTTGCCCGGGGAAGGCGGGTGCGATCCATACACTGGGGAAGTCCATTGGCATTTAGTAGGATTCCAGTTCTTACATCTAGACATAATGTAGTCATGATGAACGTCATGTGTGTATATTACATACATACATACATACATACATACATACATACATACATGCACACCGCGGTACTCATTGGTTTGACACTCAATGCTTTCTAGGTACTTGTCGAGCTTGCTGTAGCCTGATGAGTAAATTTACATTGCTCATTATGGGAAACTGGTACTCGTCGTGCCTTCTGAACCAATTAAAAACAAGTACCATTGGTGCTACTGGAACCCCTTCTGGATCGCTACCTTGTCATGGCTTGTGTACTTAAACAAAGCTGTGAGCTATACCATGTAGGGTCACCCAATATGGGCAGGTCATGGCAGAGAAATCGTGGTCCACTGGAGAAGGAACTGGTAACCCACTCCAGTATCATTGCCAAGAAAACCTTATAGATAAGCACAACCTAACACAAGATGTGCCTGGCGTGCTGTGGTCTATAGGGTCACAAAAAGTTGAACTTGACTGAACAACAAACCAAAAAAAGTAAGTGTATATATATTATGCCCCTTTGTATTTTAGATGTTGTTTTTTATCCTGCTCCCCTCTTTATATATTTGCATGTATCTCTGCCCTGCATCACGCAGACTGTAAGCTCTTTGGGTCACTGCTTGTGCTGGTAGTTCCTCCTGTCCGCACATGTCTGGCACACGCTTAGCTCTAAGCTCCGTGTACACACGGCAGGGACTCTGGGAACAGACTCAAACACTTTTGGAGCTCGGTCACAGCCAGTCGTCATTATCTGGTTCAGGTAAATCCCAGAGAAAGCAAGACAAAAACAAACAAACAAACAAATAAATAGATCCTTTACATGTTCCACTTTTATACTCAATTATTCATTGCTGCAATGATCCATTATCAGCTGATCCTGTCTGTTACTCTTGTCCAATAAGCTTTCCATTAGTCCTACTGAATGTCCAGGCAGTTGTGCACATAGAAACTTCCTGTGTATTCCAAGTATCTCCCACCTCAGAAGGTTGTAATAACCTGCAGCGCATAATTATATATAAAATGTAATATATTACATCCGATGTTATATTATTTTCCAGTCTAAGAACATGTTCCATAAATACAAGTGTAGTTCTTCAGTATTATATAGGTTAAATACATGACCCCGTGACCTTCTAAAGGAACATAGGGAAATATTTTATAAATGTGATTATATTAAATCAAATAAACGAGCTAAAGAGAATCGGTCTTGTAAAGGGATTTAATGTGTAATTAAATAAATAAATGTCCCGAAGTCACAACAAAGCAGAGTTTTCCTTTAAGCTGTGATGTAGGCTGCCATGTTTCAGTCTGCTCAGTAATGCGCCAACATATTCCGTAGCGCTGTACATAAAAGTTATGATCAGGGCAAAACAATAGTAACACATTACAAAGATGGAGGGCCCTGTCTTTGTCTTAGAATCCGGTGTCCATAGAGCTTTCCCCAAAGCGCCGCGCAAGACTGAAAACTCCCAGACTTACAATGTAAAGGATAATAATAATAATGCAATGAGTAAGATCCGATACAGAAACGCTCCAGCCTGCAGTATATTGCATGAGACTGTGCCATAAAAAATAATGTAAAATAAACATTATAATAAACATTGCTTATAAAAATATTTTATGGTTTTATTGATATAAAGATATAACAGGGCGGGGCTGGCAGTTTTATGCATCTTCACTTCATTTCTTGAGCGTTTTGAGACTAAGACAAAACTATATTCACATTCACTTTGGAGCTATAGCCCACACTGGACAATACCAGCTCATCTCATTGTCCTGAGCACTACTGACAGGAAGTTAAACATTTCAACTGAGAGCAATATTCATGCCCTGCCAAGGCAGCTTAATCAGTGTTATCTCAACTGAAAGCTTTCATGTCCTTTCAATATTGCCCAGGACAATGAGAGGGGTGGGGAGGAGAAGAGCAACAACCATTAATAGGGTAAACAGTGTTTTGAAATGATATTTTCTGGCAAAATATTTTTAAGGCTGCTGATGGCACATGCACTGAAAAATAGGCTTAACATGAAAAGTGCCTACACTGGCCCTTTAAATAAATAAATAAATATATATAAATAAATAAATAAATATATATATATCATTCTGTATATATATATATATATATATATATATATATATATATATATATATATATATATATATATATATATATATACAGAATGAATATGTTTGTCCTATAGGTCTGATAACCCACTCTCAGAGCAGCCTCTTTTAGCCACTTGTGCCCATCACAGGGGGAAATATCCTGTAGCATATCAATCTGGTCCCACTCACTAGAGCGATCCAGCACCCAAATACCAGGCCTCCAGAAGTCTTTGATCTTTCACTTTCACAGGAGTCATGCTATTCAATTGCTCCAATTCCCCAAGGCCGCAAATTTATTTTTATGTTTCATTTAGGGGCTAAAATGATCTCAGGTATTAATGAGTTAATACATATCAGGCCACCCACATGGACTAGAACAATATTGGCATTGATTTTCATAATTCTGTATTTTGCAGGTTTGCGAGTCTGATCACATCTAGGACCCCCGAACCTGATTGATTGACACGTGACCTCCATGTTTTACTGCCGTAATAATGACGGTCTCATTTTCTATTGGCTGATACGAAATAAGAGGTTACGGGCTTGCTTAATTGGTGGTGCTGGTAGCCATAGGGGTGATGCTTTTTGTTCAAATGGATTGTATTTTATTAGTCAAAATGTAGATTAAACCCTGTGATTAAACCTGGTGAAGGGACAACGTGACAGTACGCGCAATAATTAATACAAAGTAATAAAAATGAATGCCAATACTGTTCTAGTCCATGTGGGTGGTCTGATATGTATTAATTCATTGATTCCCGAGAGTGATATAACACAGAAATGACACATAAAAAAATAATTTGCGAGCTTGAGACTGTTGTGCAATTAATTCTAATGTCTGTCATCGCTTTCCCGGTTATTTACGGTGCAGTACAACGACAATTGAAAAGCAAAATAACTTCCGGCCTCCATTACGGGCTAATGTAAGTTACAATAGCTCATAGTATACGAGTACGAGGTCTTGTATCAGATGATGTGCGGTTACACATTTCATTTCTACATATTTACATGATATTGTACTTTCATGTATTTAATGCACATAGGTAGCGCCCATGTAAAACGCACAGACAATATGTGTCATTTGTCACGTGATAGATACATGTATGTAATAGATAAACATGTATCCACAGGAATAACAGAACCTCTTTGAAAATAAAGATACTTTGACACAATATTCTAAAGCTAACGGTCTGTAGATTTCTGATGCTCATGTCTATTTCTTATTGTTGTTTAGTAGTTCAGTTGTGGCCAACTCTCTGTGACTCTATGGCCCGCAGCAGGCTAGGCACATCTATCATTATGTCTATGGTTGTGCTTATCAGTAAGGTTATCTTAACATAGATACTAGATTGGGTTGCCAGCTTCTTCTCCAGTGGACCACAATTTGTCTGACCTCTCTGCTAAGACCTGTCCATCTTGGGTGACAGCTTCAGTGAAGTACACAAACCCTTCACCACAACAAGATAGCGATCCAGAAGGGATAATCAATGTTACCGCACTTGAAACCAGTCTGGCCATGAAGGGGTTACACAACAACCACAAGGAGAGAAGACCATCCCTGCTGTAACCCAATGCTGCCCTCTGGGCCTTGGTGACCTCTGACCCCTGGACAGGACACCTGTCAGTGGTGTTAGAGTAAGGTCAGGTTACTGTCTAAACCTATATGTATGTTCACAATGAAAGTCATATCACGGTGCACTTAAAGGGCCATGTAAAAAAGTATTCGGATGTGTGACGCTATGGGGCTTGCCCTCCCTCGGCCAATGAGATCTACACACATAATATACACGTCCTCTGCGTGTCCTAATGGTCTTAATGAAATCTAAACAGAGATCTGGTGGCCTGGTCATGGGATGGGGCTGGTCATGGGGGGTCGGGGCTGGTCATGAGGGGGGTGGGGCTGGCCATGGGGGGGGGAGGCTGGTCATAGGGTGGGGCTGGCCATGGGGTGGTGCTGGTTGTGGGGGGGGCTGGTCATGGGATGGGGCTGGTCATGAGGGGGGTCGGGGCTGGTCATGGGGTGGGTGGGCTAGCTGGCCGATACAGTGGGTTCCACACTATGGTCAGCAGACCCCCATCTAACCGCTCTACTCAGGTCCAGGACTGGGATCACAACAAAGTAATGAAACAAAATACATAAAGTGGTGGGAACATAACAGGAACTAAACTGGATCATGTATAAGGAGACAGGACTGTAATGTCCAATGAACATCAGAAACCCATAGGTGGCCGATGACCCTCAGAAGGGGGGATGACCCCTGACCATCAGAAAAAGAAAGCCAGGCCACTAAAGCCTACAGTTACATGGGGTCTCTCATCTAGGTCTAAGGACACGCTAACAGGCCAGGATTTGAGAATATTGCTACTGAAACCCAAGTTACTTTGTCTAAATGACTGATGAACCCAGGTGACCTTACACAGGGATATCCAGAAATGCTGACCTGTTGGTTTGTCCTGAATAATCTTGCTTGTAACGTCATCATTCCTCAAGTCCAGTTCATGGGAAGAGGGATGAAGGACAGAAGATGTAGCGGGCCGAGATCTTTATATCAAGGGTAGGAGCTATATTAGTGAGGAGCCAGCAAGACAATTTAGGAGCCAGAGAATAGTGTAGGCAAATAAAAAGAAAGAAAGTTAGGAGACAGAAGTAAAGTTTAAGGAGCTAGAGGCTTCCAGGCTCCAGATAGAAGAAGCAGAAGAGGAATGAAGGAAGAAGGAGGAATGGGAATGGGGGAAGCAAGGGAATGAAGGAGGAATGAGAACCGTATAAGAAAGGGAATGACAAAGTCAGGCAGGAGAAGTAGAAGAGAGTGAGTGATGGAAACAGGAAAGCTGTAAGACAGGAAATGATTTAAGTATGAGAACTATAGAAGCACACACGGGAAGTATAGGAGAGAGGGGATCCGAGAAGTAGGACACGTGTATAAGGAGGAATGAAGGAAGACAGAGATCTTTAATAGAAATTGAATGAAGTAAAGATGAGACAAGGAATGAAGTATTGAGGAACTGGATAAGAGACAGGAAATGAAGGAGAAGCAGAGAGGGGACCAAGAAGAAAGCAAGACAAAAAAAAGAGGGAATGAAAAGCAGGAGACTTGTGTCTGAGGAGAGGGAGCAGGACACTTGTAAGGAAGAGTGCATGGAGGAAAGGAAGTAAAGACATGAAAGAAGGAGACGACACGTAGAATAATAAAACCCCACATTAAGTGCAGCCCCCCCAGTGTGAAGACAATCGGGACTGACTGAAGGAAAATCTGCTCAGTGGGCTGTAGAGTGCAAGCTCTCCAGATCAGGGACCTACACTGAAGATTGCAGCTCTGATCCACCCAGATATCGCAAAATTTTTATTATTGCAAATAATTGCTAATCCTTGGGATAAGACAGAGTGCAAACCTCAGAGTGTAATTAGCCTAATTAGCTACCTAATTGCTCTAAAGAGTATGACCATCTTAGTGTGATCAGCTCCAGATGACTTAAATTGTTCTCCAAAAAAGGAGAAGAAAACCAAATACTAATATATTATTATTACTAGCGACTTGTCCGTCAAAAAATGACGGCAATAAGATTGTAAGGCAGGTAATGCTGTTTGGTTGAGTCATTAATTTTGTTGGTGTTCCAAGATCCTTCGGCGCTCATTGCGAGCCTCGTGCTGAGCGCCTTCGGCTCATTGCGAGGCAGTTGGTTGTTTGTGTGCTATGAGCAGCATTGGCGGTGGTTTTTTTTTGTATGGTAATTAAATAATTAATACATTAATAAATGAATATACTTTACCTATTTGGAAGTAATAAATGCAGGAAGCATTGTGCTGAAGAGCTGACAATCTGTTTCGATATTCCTGCAGCGTATAATGTAGGTTTGCAGTGTTGTTGAGCTGAGGTGTAAGTGTCAGCAATGTGTGCAGTGTGCAGTGTAAATAGGCTGCGTGCGCGGGCGGAAGCCATTAGGGAAGCTGTGTACTTCCGCATCGTGTAAATTAGCGTTGTAAAATGGCGGCGATTGTGTATGTGGTACGGTCTGTGGATGATTTAGCGTCCTTACACGAGTGCATCTTGGACCTCGAACGGGTTTTGCAGAAAATCTGTAGGTGTTTCGTGGTGTTTTGCGTCTTTAGGGTCCTGAAGCCTTTGGGTTTTTTCGGCGGCCATTTTTTCTCTCTCTTAGGGTATTTTCGGGTGTCTAAACTCTGGAATTTGGACTTAAATTGACTTGTGACTTCACTTGCAGAGGTCCTGGGTGCCCCCTTGCTGTGGGTAAGCTTTTTATGTGTTTATTGTGTGTATTTATTGTGTTTATGTTTTCATGTGCACAGGGTTCGGGCGCTAAGGTGGTAAAGACCCGCCGCTCGTGTTTGTGGATGCTAAATCCGTACATTTTGCGGTCGACGTGAGAGCCTCCACCTCCGCAAATGCGGCTCCTCGCTTTGTGAGGGTCCGCATTTGCGTATGACCCGCAGGACTAAATCTTTTTTACACCATTCCAATGCGAGACCCGTAGCAGTTTGAAAAAAAAAGTGTGGAAAAATTACAGCCCGTAACACTGGCAAAAAAGAAAGAGGCGCTTACCCGCGGCACTTAGAAAGAAAAAAAATACAAAGTAAAAAAAATACGAAGTTAATGGCCGAACCGCGCGCATACAAAAACAACAATAACACCACCAAAGTTAACAAAAATACAAAACAAACACCACTCACAGCTCGGGGGGACGGCCACAAGGTCTGGGAGTCAGGTTGCACGACAATATAACCACAATTTGGGAAGTTTACACATACGAAAAATCGCCTACGCAAGAAAGAAAAATGGCGGGCGAAAAAACCCAAAACGAGTCTACACGACCCCTAAACACGCAAAACACGCCAGACACATAAGACTTTTACCCAGGAACGAGGTATAAAATACAGTATTAGAGACAACCGAAAATGCTCCACACCCGCGTAACACATAGTCAATCGCCGCCATTTTACAACACTAACTTGCAACTAATAACATTATCATTACAAACTGCAGAATTACACAGCTACACTAACAGCTTCCCCTCGCGCATGCAGCCTATTTACACTACACACTACACACATTGCTGACACTTACACCTCCGCTCCACAACACTGAAAACACACATTGTAAGCTGCAGTAACATCAAAACAGATTGTCAGCTCTTCAGCACATTGCTTCCTGCATATATTACTTCCAAATAGGTAAAGTATATTCATTTATTATTTAATTAATTAATTAATTAGCTTTAAAATATATATATCTATATATATATATATATATATATATATATATATATATATATATATATAGGAAGGAAAAAAAAGGACCAAGGGAGAGGATCGTAATGAGCCACAAACGCGTTCAGCTTGGGGCTCACAATGAGCGCCGAGGGTGCTCAGAGGAGCAAAAGTACATGAGGGGAGAGGCTAGCAATGAGCGCCAAAGCCAATCAGCGCACCCCTTGCAATGACTGGCAAAGGTGCTCAGACCACAAAAACTACACGAATGGAAAGCCTCGCAATGAGCACCGAAGGCTCATTGTGAGCCCCGTGATGAGCGCCACAATGCACCACGGTCACAGATCGCGTCCTTTGGGTGAGGACAGATCCATAATCTCTGAGCAAATAAAGAACAAAACTGGACAAACAAAAGTATCAGAAACACAAAGTGGGTTCCAGGAAAACGGCAAAGTGTATTATTGTTGGTCAGAACCAGGTCAGCGCAAGTGACCCGCAGGGGCCAAATATGGGAGAATTTAAAAAGTATATCATTAACAGAATGTAATTTATAAAATGTAAAAAATAGCATTTTCTTATAGTAAATTAAATTAATGTATTCAGTGTGGGTGCTCACATGTGTTTAGTTACAGGGAATCCTTAAAGCATTGTGTTCAATTTGTCCTAAACCCCTGTACAGCGCTACGGAATATGTTGGCGCGTCACAAATAAAAGGATGATAATAATAATAATAAATAAATAAATAAATAAATAAAAAGTGACACAGTAGAGGGTCTAAATGTTGTATAACTAAAACTGCATGCAGAACCCCCCCCACACACACACATTATATATATATATATATATATATATATATATATATATATATATATATATATATATACTAACACACTAAGAGTGATAGAAGCCTCCACCGTACAGTAGTACAAACAATGAATAGTACAGCATACAGTAGTACTGTATACACACACACATATACATACATCCAGGGTCACTATAGGGTTTTATTGGGGGAACTGTCTCTACCAAGTGGTTATTCTGGGGTTATATTGGGTGGGGTCGGATATTGATCCATTAGATTGCCAATATTATAGTTTTTGTTCTAGTTCACATAATATGAGGATTAGAGGATACCTAAAAAGGTTGCACATAAAAGACTTAATTTTTTCGACCTCAGTTACTTTGTCACAGTGTATATATTAATGTATATTTTTTGTTTCGATTTATTTGATTTTCCTGCCTAAAGCACACCGGTAGATTAGCAACAATGCAATATGTTTGTAAAAGTAAACTAACAACTTTATCATCTGTGTCGGTCCTGGGTATAGAAGCATGTTCAGAGACTGCGCTAGTGCATGGAGGCTGCCATTAGAGTTACGCTTCCTTTTCAAGGTACAAGGGGGCGGTTACAGAGCAGGGCAAGCAAGGCTGGCAAGTATCCTTGTAATCTGCCTCTACTGAGCCTCACAAAGGTGTCCTGTACTGAAATCTTATCTGAATACACCAATGAATCCACTCGGTGTCCAAGCTAAAACGAGGGACAGAAGACACAAACATGGCATCCTTCTGTTAATACTAAGATCGTAATATACACTCTACAGTAGTCCCTCAAAGTAAACCTGGCACTGGGTACAGGCGTCACCACCAGATGTCCACACAACTGTTTGTTTACACCCCCCCCCCCCCCCATCTCAAACATCTCCCAATTATACTATTTGCGGCTCAGAACACATGGCCGCGAGACCCAGACAGACGGGGAAATGTACGCAGGGTGGGAGCCTAAGCCTATTAATTAGGAGACGAGATTATACAACCCAGGCGCCTATCAGAGAGATGGCGAGACGAGGGAGAAAGAGAGAGAGATGGCGAGACAGAGAGAGGAGATTATACAACCTGGGCGCCTATCAGAGAGATGGCGAGACAGAGAGAAAGGAGATTATACAACCTGGGCGCCTATCAGAGCGATGGCGAGACAAGGGAGAAAGAGAGAGAGATGGCGAGACAGAGAGAGGAGATTATACAACGCAGACGCCTATCAGAGCGATGGCGAGACAAGGGAGAGAGAGAGAGAGATGGCAAGACAGAGAGAGAGAGGAGATTATACAACGCAGACGCCTATCAGAGCGATGGCGAGACAAGGGAGAGAGAGAGAGAGATGGCGAGACAGAGAGATAGAGGAGATTATACAACCCAGGCGCCTATCAGAGAGATGGCGAGACAAGGGAGAAAGAGAGAGAGAGGAGATTATACAACCCAGACGCATATCAATTAGGGGCCGATAATGCAAATATCTGCAGATAAGAAAGGATGGAGGAGATGAGAAGAGAGAGAGATGGTAAGACGAGGGAGAAGAGAGAGAGAAAGGGAGAGAAGAGAGAGAGAAAAAGAGAAAGAGAAAGAGAGAGAGAAAAAGAGAAAGAGAGAAAAAGAGAAAGAGAGAGAGAGAAAAAGAGAAAAAGGAGAGAGAGAAAAAGAGAGAGAGAAAGAAAGAAAGAAAGAAAGAGAGAGAGAGCAAGAGAGAAAGAAAGAGAGAGAGAGAAAGAGAGAGAGGAAGAGAGAGAGAAAGAAAAAAGAGAGAAAGAGAGAGAAAGAAAGAGAGAGTGAGTGAGTGAGAGAGAGAAGGTGAGACAAGGGAGAAGATGATGGGGAAGAAAGAGAAGAGGTGAGATGAGGGGGAAAAAGGTGGAAAACGAGGTGGAAAAGAAGATGGTGAGGTGAAGGAGAATAGATGACAGAAAGAAGGTGAGAAGGGAGAAGATAAAATGAAGAAGAAGGCACCACTGACACAAGAAGTGAGAAGCCAGAGGACTGCACACAAGGTCTTACCAGCCCTCATACCCAGATCCTTATTACCCGGCTGGTTTATGGCCCTCATGGACCCCTCGTCTCATGTTCGTGTTGATGTCTCTCTTCCTCAAACCACCTTCTGAAAACTTCTCTCATATACCTCAAGGATTTTGCTGAAACCCAAGTGACTCCCAACCACTAAGACACTCCACCAGCTTTCTCCCCGCCCCATATTCTCCAGCCCTCACACCCTAGCTTTCCTTGAATCCATTCCTTGGGGTTGTCTTCCTTCCACCTTTCCATCCACCACATGTTCACTTGACCCCACTCTCTCACCACCATAGTTGATCCTAAACTCACCCCTCAATGTGACTGCCATAACTCCTCTATCCATCAGTGCTAGAGCACTCCCTTGCCACCCCCCTTCCCCAAGTCTATTCTTCTAAGGTGGTCTTCACATTCTTCCTAGATTTTCTGAGCTCAGTTTCTCTTATTTACCCTTTGTAGTCTGGTTCTTCCTCTTTTCACTCCACAAAACAGCCCAAACAAAAGTAAGTTAACCCCTGAAGTGTCATATAATATGCTATAATGAAGAACTAGACTTTTACTACTGGCTCCTAACTTTTTTTTATTCTACATATATTTCTATATATAATCCATACTCCTAAAAATGGTTGGCTGGCTCCTTCCTAAACTGGCTCCTAAGTGTGAGATACATTACCCAACGCCTGGCGTAATGGCGGTACGCATGTTGCATGTTCCTAACAGGACTAGAACCCTGGGAGGAACAAGAGGTACCTTGAAATTCAAATAAGATTTCTGTACAGGTTTATTGAAAGACTGCTACTTAAATAGAAGAGAATGTAACCCCCTCCCTCAGGCTACAAGCAGGCTATCAGTCCAAGATAGGATCCCCCATGATAACATTCCTCTAAAATGTTTTTTTGCTATTGTTGTTATTTTGCTACAAACGTGACACTTTGTATCTGCGCTGCGCGTTGGGTGGTCCCAGTTTAGGATACTTTGTATCTGCGCTGCGCATTGGGTGGTCCCGGTTTAGGATACTTTGTATCTGCGCTGCGCGTTGGGTGGTCACGCTTTAGGATACTCTGTATCTGCGCTGCTCGTTGGGTGGTCACGCTTTAGGATACTCTGTATCTGCGCTGCTCGTTGGGTGGTCACGCTTTAGGATACTCTGTATCTGTGCTGCACGTTGGGTGGTCACGCTTTAGGATACTCTGTATCTGTGCTGCGTGTTGGGTGGTCACGCTTTAGGATACTCTGTATCTGCGCTGCGCATTGGGTGGTCACGCTTTAGGATACTCTGTATCTGCGCTGCGCGTTGGGTGGTCACGGTTTAGGACACTCTGTATCTGCACTGCGCGTTGGGTGGTCACGGTTTAGGATACTCTGTATCTGTGCTGCACGTTGGGTGGTCACGCTTTAGGATACTCTGTATCTGCGCTGCGCGTTGGGTGGTCACGCTTTAGGATACTCTGTATCTGTGCTGCACGTTGGGTGGTCACGCTTTAGGATACTCTGTATCTGTGCTGCGTGTTGGGTGGTCACGGTTTAGGATACTCTGTATCTGTGCTGCGTGTTGGGTGGTCACGGTTTAGGATACTCTGTATCTGCGCTGCGCATTGGGTGGTCACGGTTTAGGATACTCTGTATCTGCGCTGCGCGTTGGGTGGTCACGCTTTAGGATACTCTGTATCTGCACTGCGCATTGGGTGGTCACGCTTTAGGATACTCTGTATCTGCGCTGCGCGTTGGGTGGTCACGGTTTAGGACACTCTGTATCTGCGCTGCGCGTTGGGTGGTCACGCTTTAGGACACTCTATCTGCGCTGCGCGTTGGGTGGTCAGCGTTTAGGACACTCTGTATCTGCGCTGCGCGTTGGGTGGTCAGCGTTTAGGACACTCTATCTGCGCTGCGCGTTGGGTGGTCACGGTCTAGGATACTCTGTATCTGCGCTGTGCTTTGGGTGGTCACGCTTTAGGACACTCTGTATCTGCGCTGCGCGTTGGGTGGTCACGCTTTAGAACACTCTGTATCTGCGCTGAGTGTTGGGTGGTCAGAGTTTAGGATACTCTGTATCTGCGCTGCGCGTTGGGTAGTCACGCTTTAGAATACTTTGTATCTGCGCTGCGCGTTGGGTGGTCACGCTTTAGAATACTCTGTATCTGCACTGCGCGTTGGGTGGTCACGGTTTAGAATACTCTGTATCTGCGCTGCGCGTTGGGTGGTCACGCTTTAGGATACTTTGTATCTGCGCTGCGCGTTGGGTGGTCACGGTTTAGGATACTCTGTATCTGCACTGCGCGTTGGGTGGTCACGCTTTAGGACACTCTGTATCTGCACTGCGCGTTGGGTGGTCACACTTTAGGATACTCTGTATCTGCGCTGCGCGTTGGGTGGTCACGCTTTTGGATACTTTGTATCTGCACTGCGCGTTGGGTGGTCACGGTTTAGGATACTCTGTATCTGCACTGCGCGTTGGGTTGTCACGCTTTAGGACACTCTGTATCTGCACTGCACTCTGTATCTGCACTGCGCGTTAGGTGGTCACGCTTTAGGACACTCTGTATCTGCACTGCGCGTTGGGTGGTCACGCTTTAGAATACTCTGTATCTGAGCTGAGCGTTGGGTGGTCACGCTTTAGGATACTCTGTATCTGCGCTGTGCGTTGGGTGGTCACGCTTTAGGATGCTCTGTATCTTTCACTGCGCGTTGGGTGGTCACGCTTTAGGACGCTCTGTATCTGCGCTGCGCATTGGGTGGTCACGCTTTAGGATACTCTGTATCTGCGCTGCGCGTTGGGTGGTCACGCTTTAGGATACTCTGTATCTGCGCTGCGCATTGGGTGGTCACGCTTTAGAATACTCTGTATCTGCGCTGCGCATTGGGTGGTCACGCTTTAGAATACTCTGTATCTGCGCTGCGCGTTGGGTAGTCACGGTATAGGATACTCTGTATCTGCGCTGTGCGTTGGGTAGTCACGGTATAGGATACTCTGTATCTGCGCTGCGCGTTGGGTGGTCACGGTTTAGGATACTCTGTATCTGCGCTGCGCGTTGGGTAGTCACGGTATAGGATACTCTGTATCTGCGCTGCGCGTTGGGTGGTCACGCTTTAGGATACTCTGTATCTGCGCTGCGCATTGGGTGGTCACGCTTTAGGATACTCTGTATCTGCGCTGCGCGTTGGGTGGTCACGGTTTATGATACTCTGTATCTGAGCTGAGCGTTGGGTGGTCACGGTTTAGGACACTCTGTATCTGCGCTGCGCGTTGGGTAGTCACGGTATAGGATACTCTGTATCTGCGCTGTGCGTTGGGTGGTCACGGTTTATGATACTCTGTATCTGAGCTGAGCGTTGGGTGGTCACGCTTTAGAATACTCTGTATCTGCACTGCGCGTTGGGTGGTCACGGTTTAGAATACTCTGTATCTGCGCTGCGCGTTGGGTGGTCACGCTTTAGGATACTTTGTATCTGCGCTGCGCGTTGGGTGGTCACGGTTTAGGATACTCTGTATCTGCACTGCGCGTTGGGTGGTCACGCTTTAGGACACTCTGTATCTGCACTGCGCGTTGGGTGGTCACACTTTAGGATACTCTGTATCTGCGCTGCGCGTTGGGTGGTCACGCTTTAGGATACTTTGTATCTGCACTGCGCGTTGGGTGGTCACGGTTTAGGATACTCTGTATCTGCACTGCGCGTTGGGTTGTCACGCTTTAGGACACTCTGTATCTGCACTGCACTCTGTATCTGCACTGCGCGTTAGGTGGTCACGCTTTAGGACACTCTGTATCTGCACTGCGCGTTGGGTGGTCACGCTTTAGAATACTCTGTATCTGAGCTGAGCGTTGGGTGGTCACGCTTTAGGATACTCTGTATCTGCGCTGTGCGTTGGGTGGTCACGCTTTAGGATGCTCTGTATCTTTCACTGCGCGTTGGGTGGTCACGCTTTAGGACGCTCTGTATCTGCGCTGCGCATTGGGTGGTCACGCTTTAGGATACTCTGTATCTGCGCTGCGTGTTGGGTGGTCACGCTTTAGGATACTCTGTATCTGCGCAGCGCGTTGGGTGGTCACGCTTTAGGATACTCTGTATCTGCGCTGCGCGTTGGGTGGTCACGCTTTAGGATACTCTGTATCTGCGCAGCGCGTTGGGTGGTCACGCTTTAGGACACTCTGTATCTGCGCTGCGTGTTGGGTGGTCACGGTTTAGGACACTCTGTATCTGCGCTGCTCGTTGGGTGGTCACGCTTTAGGATACTCTGTATCTGCGCTGCGTGTTGGGTGGTCACGCTTTAGGATACTCTGTATCTGCGCTGCGCGTTGGGTGGTCACGCTTTAGGATACTCTGTATCTGTGCTGCACGTTGGGTGGTCACGCTTTAGGATACTCTGTATCTGTGCTGCGTGTTGGGTGGTCACGGTTTAGGATACTCTGTATCTGTGCTGCGTGTTGGGTGGTCACGCTTTAGGATACTCTGTATCTGAGCTGCGCGTTGGGTGGTCACGCTTTAGGATACTCTGTATCTGCGCAGCGCGTTGGGTGGTCACGCTTTAGGATACTCTGTATCTGCGCTGCGCGTTGGGTGGTCACGCTTTAGGACACTGTATCTGCGCTGCGCGTTGGGTGGTCACAGTTTACAATACTCTGTATCTGCGCTGCGCGTTGGGTGGTCACGCTTTAGGACACTCTGTATCTGTGCTGTGCGTTGGGTGGTCACGCTTTAGGATACTCTGTATCTGCGCTGCGCGTTGGGTGGTCACGCTTTAGGATACTCTGTATCTGCGCTGCGCGTTGGGTGGTCACGCTTTAGGATACTCTGTATCTGTGCTGTGCGTTGGGTGGTCACGCTTTAGGACACTCTGTATCTGCGCTGCGCATTGGGTGGTCACAGTTTACAATACTCTGTATCTGCGCTGCGCGTTGGGTGGTCACGCTTTAGTATACTCTGTATCTGCGCTGCGAGTTGGGTGGTCACGGTTTAGGATACTCTGTATCTGCGCTGCGCATTGGGTGGTCACGCTTTAGTATACTCTGTATCTGCGCTGCGAGTTGGGTGGTCACGGTTTAGGATACTCTGTATCTGCGCTGCGCGTTGGGTGATCACGCTTTAGGACACTCTGTATCTGCGCTGCGCATTGGGTGGTCACAGTTTACAATACTCTGTATCTGCGCTGCGCGTTGGGTGGTCACGCTTTAGGACACTCTGTATCTGCGCTGCGCGTTGGGTGGTCACGCTTTAGGACACTCTGTTTCTGCGCTGCGCATTGGGTGGTCACAGTTTACAATACTCTGTATCTGCGCTGCGCGTTGGGTGGTCACGCTTTAGGACACTCTGTATCTGCGCTGCGCGTTGGGTGGTCACGCTTTAGGACACTCTGTATCTGCGCTGCGCGTTGGGTGGTCACGCTTTAGGATACTCTGTATCTGCGCTGCGCGTTGGGTGGTCACGCTTTAGGACACTCTGTATCTGCGCTGCGCATTGGGTGGTCACAGTTTACAATACTCTGTATCTGCGCTGCGCGTTGGGTGGTCACGCTTTAGGACACTCTGTATCTGCGCTGCGCGTTGGGTGGTCACGCTTTAGGATACTCTGTATCTGCGCTGCGCGTTGGGTGGTCACGCTTTAGGATACTCTGTATCTGCGCTGCGCGTTGGGTGGTCACGCTTTAGGATACTCTGTATCTGCGCTGCGCGTTGGGTGGTCACGCTTTAGGATACTCTGTATCTGCGCTGCGCGTTGGGTGGTCACGCTTTAGGACACTCTGTATCTGCGCTGCGCGTTGGGTGGTCACGCTTTAGGACACTCTGTATCTGCGCTGCGCATTGGGTGGTCACAGTTTACAATACTCTGTATCTGCGCTGCGCATTGGGTGGTCACAGTTTACAATACTCTGTATCTGCGCTGCGCGTTGGGTGGTCACGCTTTAGGACACTCTGTATCTGCGCTGCGCGTTGGGTGGTCACGCTTTAGGATACTCTGTATCTGCGCTGCGCGTTGGGTGGTCACGCTTTAGGATACTCTGTATCTGCGCTGCGCGTTGGGTGGTCACGCTTTAGGATACTCTGTATCTGCGCTGCGCGTTGGGTGGTCACGCTTTAGGATACTCTGTATCTGCGCTGCGCGTTGGGTGGTCACGCTTTAGGACACTCTGTATCTGCGCTGCGCGTTGGGTGGTCACGCTTTAGGACACTCTTTATCTGCGCTGCGCATTGGGTGGTCACAGTTTACAATACTCTGTATCTGCGCTGCGCATTGGGTGGTCACAGTTTACAATACTCTGTATCTGCGCTGTGCGTTGGGTGGTCACGCTTTAGGACACTCTGTATCTGCGCTGCGCGTTGGGTGGTCACGCTTTAGGATACTCTGTATCTGCGCTGCGCGTTGGGTGGTCACGCTTTAGGATACTCTGTATCTGCGCTGCGCGTTGGGTGGTCACGGTTTAGGATACTGTGTATCTGCGCTGCGCGTTGGGTGGTCACGGTTTGGGATACTCTGTATCTGCGCTGCGCATTGGGTAGTCACGGTTTAGGATACTCTGTATCTGCGCTGCGCGTTGGGTGGTCACGGTTTGGGATACTCTGTATCTGCGCTGCGCGTTGGGTGGTCACACTTTAGGATACTCTGTATCTGCGCTGCGCGTTGGGTGGTCACGCTTTAGGATACTCTGTATCTGCGCTGCACGTTGGGTGGTCACGCTGTAGGATACTCTGTATCTGCGCTGCGCGTTGGGTGGTCACGGTTTAGGACACTCTATCTGCGCTGCGCGTTGGGTGGTCACGGTCTAGGATACTCTGTATCTGCGCTGCGCGTTGGGTGGTCACGCTTTAGGATACTCTGTATCTGCGCTGCGCGTTGGGTAGTCACGGTTTAGGATACTCTGTATCTGAGCTGCGCGTTGGGTGGTCACGATTTAGGATACTCTGTATCTGCGCTGCGCGTTGGGTGGTCACGCTTTAGGACACTCTGTACCTGCGCTGCGCGTTGGGTGGTCACGGTTTAGGATACTCTGTATCTGCGCTGAGCATTGGGTGGTCAGAGTTTAGGATACTCTGTATCTGCGCTGCGCGTTGGGTAGTCACGGTATAGGATACTCTGTATCTGAGCTGCGCGTTGGGTGGTCACGGTTTAGGATACTCTGTATCTGCGCTGCGCGTTGGGTAGTCACGGTATAGGATACTCTGTATCTGCGCTGTGCGCTGGGTGGTCAGAGTTTAGGATACTCTGTATCTGCGCTGCGCGTTGGGTAGTCACGGTTTAGGATACTCTGTATCTGAGCTGCGCGTTGGGTGGTCACGGTTTAGGATACTCTGTATCTGCGCTGTGCGTTGGGTGGTCACGGTTTAGGATACTCTGTATCTGCGCTGCGCGTTGGGTGGTCAGAGTTTAGGATACTCTGTATCTGCGCTGCGCGTTGGGTGGTCACGCTTTAGGATACTCTGTATCTGCGCTGCGCGTTGGGTGGTCACGCTTTAGGACACTCTGTATCTGCGCTGCGCGTTGGGTGGTCACGCTTTAGGATACTCTGTATCTGCGCTGCGCGTTGGGTGGTCACGCTTTAGGATACTCTGTATCTGCGCTGCGTGTTGGGTGGTCACGCTTTAGGATACTCTGCATCTGCGCTGCGCGTTGGGTGGTCACGGTTTGGGATTAATTAAACGTTATGTTTAATAATTAATGCCAGTTAGTCGTTAGTATTGGCCCCGGGCTTTTATCTGCGCTGTGCCTTTTCGCTCATTAATACTTTATCGTCGCTAATTGATCTTTCCTGGTACTGGGCTATAAATCACGCAATAAAACGTCGCTGTGTACTGTAATCAAAAGGGAATTTGTCTGAGAGCGGCGTCTGTTGACGAGATGGCTTTTGGGGCAGTGAGGCGTTTTATGTTATTATGGTTATAGATAACAAATCCCCCGTGACTTGGCGTGTGTTAGGTAATATGGCCCCATCTGCTCCAATAACAATCAGATAAAGGGACACAGACAAGGTAGAATTTAAATTAAAGGCAATACCAAGAAATTAATATTACTTAAATAAACGTATTTCCCTAGCCTTTCTGACCCACCCACTAAGAACAATATCGCATTGCCAATAATTGCTAATTAAGCCCTGTGACTTTGAATTGATAGTGAAAAAAAAATGTTCACACCCCAGGGAGTAGTAAATCTAATAAACCTAATTACTCCCTGGGGTCTGAGCATGCTCAGCGAAGGAGATGTATCACTTTAGTTTCCAATTATCTACTTCCTGAGGTTGGAGGAGGCTTATAATCTCTATCTGCACAATGATAATGTGGTAGCTACAACTGCCAGAGCTTTCATTAGAACTAATGCAAGGCTCATTAGTTTACAAGGTCATGACCTGTTGAGACAAACTGCAAGAAGCAGTACAGTAAAGAAAACTGGAGTCTGCAGTAAAGAATAATTGTATATAATAGTGAAAGATGTGTTTGTTTTATTCTCAAAATCCCTTTAAAACCTTATCTGGCTGTTAAGTTTCAGTCTGAAAACCGAGTGACTCAGAACATAATTAATCAGAAAAAAAGTTTTACGGAATGAGTAAAGAGGTATTAGGAGGTTAATTGCCAATTTGCAAACTTACAAGATGATTAAGGAATTTGTAAAGTTGTGGTTTTTGTTTTGTGACATTTCTTGTGTTTTATATGTCGGCAAATACAATAAAAAAATAAGAAAAAAAAAAAGTTTTACAAGAAAAAAATAATTCTAATGCCTCTGATGGACCCTGGAGGCATCCATGTTACACTGTGTGTATGAGAGGGGAGATTACATTCCTGAAAATAGTTGGTTGCATTAAATGATGCAAGGGGTCTGCTGCTGGTCCAGTGATTGGGAAGGGTGTGCTGCCAGTGATCAAACAAATGCTCTGGACTTCTGCATGGCCCATCTTCACCCACCCCTTCCTACACTGATAAACACACACCCATCATCTGACTCTCAAAAAGTGATGTAACAAACACAATATGGATTCCTGTACTAATAAACAGAGTTTGCCAAAATATTCTTGATGCCCATGGATTCCAGGTAGGTACCTGCAGATACGTGGCATTTCTGGCCCTTTAATATATATACAGTGACAGATAACACCCCCACAATAAAGTAATACATGAAGATTCACCTCTGCCCCAGTGGTTTGCACCTTCTGCACCAGCAATAGCCCCACTACTGGGTGCTGTATTAGTGCCCCAGTATACCGCGGGGGGGCTACTATACTATCCTATCACTGACCCCAGGACCGGCCACACCAACCGGTGACACAGTCAGGACCAATAGCCACGGCTACCAGGTAACCCCTTCACTGCCAGCAACAAACTGACAAAATATATTCATGTTAATAAGTATTTACACAACTTAAGTAAACTGTGTGTTTTTTTAATAAAATCATTTAAAATCAGTAACAAAAATGTATAGCGGGGAATGCTGTGAAATATAAAGAGTGATCCGGCTTGTAGAAGTCCGGCAGGACCGGGTACAATGTCATAAAAATATCAGTCTTTACAGCTGTATGGGAGGTGTGTGTCTCTTTAAATCTGGGAATCATCAAGAGCCAGGAATGTGCCAGCCCCTCGTGCTACCCGGTGGTGCACTCTCATTTAACCCTCACTCCGCTTGAATCTTAACTGCATTTTTTATTAATCTACAAGAAAAGGAAGGGTTAATGGGGGGGGGGGGGGGGGGTTGTTGGTTTAGTCCTCCTTTGCCCTGATGTTGCAGGATATATAGGTGCAGTGAGCCTTATGGATGTCTTAACTGCAACATTTATTAAGGTCTCCATCAGCCCACTTAATGTACTCTGTAATGTTCTTCAGATAATATAATTTATTTTCCATGGTGACGCTATGTTCTTAAGACGTTTGGACTACACTGGCCCTTTAATTGGAATATCATGATTAAAAAGTAAAAAAAATATTGCATAATAAGTTGACCCCAGCTCCTAACGTATCCTGGCCCCTAACCTTATTCTACACATATTTATACCCAGACACCTCCTGGCTCCTAACAGGTTCACGCTGTCACGCTCCGCGCAGTTTAGTAGACATTAGGATTTCTGAAATTAAAGGGTTTATGTCACAGGCCAGAATTATATTTATATAAAGTCTCTAATTATACAGTTGTTTTTTTTATCCGAGTTGAATTACAGGGCGAGCTCAGCCGATATACATCTGGTCGCCCCCCGCGGCGCCCCCAGCGCCCCCCATCACTGGGGGAGGATGAGCTCAGGAACTTGGCAGGAGCCAGAAACACTGGGGTGAGCCAGGATTTGTGTATGTCTCCTGAAGAGATTACATTAAAAGGAATTGTTCAAGAGTCAGCCTTAAATCCTGGTCTGTTAGTGAGCCATTATAGTTGGATACCTCTGCAGCTCACGAAGACACAGACTCTCCTTTACTTGTTGTGCTGTGTCTTATGCTAATCAATCAGTGACCATCTCTTAGTAACATGCTGCTGAGACGTGGGCCCTGATAGGCTAGGACACTACACTACACATCCAGCTCTGTGTCTTCAGCGGGCAGACCCATACAGGAACTATTTGTTTGCTTTTAGGCAGTAAATACAGAGTTTATAAGCATGTCTTAATAAAATAATGTTCATAAAGTAAATAGATACCCAGGGATATTATATACATAGTCACACCCAGGTACCGCGCATGTCCCTTTAAGCATATTACCTGAAAAGATCCAACCTATCTGTTCCTCTCTTTATCCCATTAGTGTGGTCTGATAAGGAGGAAGAGCGTGCCCAGCTTAGACATTCATTGTAACCAGTTGTAATTAAGTGTATTTGTACGTGCGCTTTCTACCAGACCTTGGCTCTGTCACTTTAAGATAAGTCCTTGGATGGATTGTATAAGAAAGTCCTGTGAAGATTAATACAGACAACCCAGGATGTCAGGGCCTCCCATTAAGGGTGGTGCCCGCAGGTCCCTGGGTGAAGGAGGGAGGGTAGTGCCTGCAGGAGTAGGGGGATAGTGCCCGCAGGTCCCTGGGTGAAGGAGGGAGGGTAGTGCCCGCAGGTCCCTGGGTGGAGTAGGGGGATAGTGCCCGCAGGTCCCTGGGTGAAGGAGGGAGGGTAGTGCCCGCAGGTCCCTGGGTGGAGTAGGGGGATAGTGCCCGCAGGTCCCTGGGTGAAGGAGGGAGGGTAGTGCCTGCAGGTCCCTGGGTGAAGGAGGGAGGGTAGTGCCCGCAGGTCCCTGGGTGGAGTAGGGGGATAGTGCCCGCAGGTCCCTGGGTGAAGGAGGGAAGGTAGTGCCCGCAGGTCCCTGGGTGGAGTAGGGGGATAGTGCCCGCAGGTCCCTGGGTGAAGGAGGGAGGGTAGTGCCCGCAGGTCCCTGGGTGAAGGATGGAGGGTAGTGCCCGCAGGTCCCTGGGTGGAGTAGGGGGATAGTGCCCGCAGGTCCCTGGGTGAAGGAGGGAGGGTAGTGCCCGCAGGTCCCTGGGTGGAGTAGGGGGATAGTGCCCGCAGGTCCCTGGGTGAAGGAGGGAGGGTAGTGCCTGCAGGTCCCTGGGTGAAGGAGGGAGGGTAGTGCCTGCAGGTCCCTTGGTGGAGTAGGGGCATAGTGCCTGCAGGTCCCTGGGTGGAGGAGAGGGGTAGTGCCCGCAGGTCCCTGTGTGGAGTAGGGGGATAGTGCCTGCAGGTCCCTGTGTGGAGTAGGGGGATAGTGCCTGCAGGTCCCTGTGTGGAGGAGGGGGATAGTGCCTGCAGGTCCCTGTGTGGAGGAGGGGGGTAGTTCCTGCAGGTCTCTGGGTGGAAGAGGGGGGTAGTTCCTGCAGGTCTCTGGGTGGAAGAGGGGGGTAGTGCCTGCAGGTCCCTGGGTAGAGGAGGGGGTAGTGCCCACAGGACCCTGGGTGGAGGAGAGGGGTAGTGCCCGCAGGTCCGTGCGTGGTCTGTAGCCCCCCTCCCCCTTTCCCTGCTCCCAGAGGTCATACAATGTTGGAATAATTGTATAATGGGGAACCCCCTGGGGAGATTAATATGGACATCCCGGGATGCCTGGGCCTCCCACTAAGGGTGGACCTGCGGGGGGGGGGGGATGCCTGGGCCTCCCACTAAGGGTAATCTCATTAGGAGCTTTATTTTATGTCACGTTAAGATAATTTCCCAGGATTAGCCGCGTCTGCTATTAACACTTTGCTGTCTGGGAAGGGCGCAGCGGCGGTGAATAATAATATTTAGGTGACACGGTCCTCGTGGGCTATATTTTATAACAAGTACCCAGTGTTGAGGTTTGCAATATTTAGCTGTCAGTCAGGCTTTCTGATCCACCCACAAAGATTCTAATATTGTGTTAATGAGATGTCATTGCCTTAATTACTTGATTAGCCCCTGACCCTTTGTCTTCTGTGCACGCGCAGACCCAGGGAAGACAATGGACAATGCTAATCAAGTAATTAAAGGGGCACCGTCACCCAACAGGAAGTTGGTTTCATCTTAAGGCGTGTGATAATCTGGCTCTAAATTGCACTTGTTTTTTCTCTGGTAAATTATTCCTGAGTAACACAGCATTTCCTTCACAACTAATGTGTGAATCAGTAAGCAATGTCTCAGTTAAGAATGGGGGAGAGGTCCTGACTGAATGACAACATTGGGGGTCATTGCCTTGGTCACCACAGGGTGATTGTAATTAGCACAAACAGGAGCTCTGCTTGCATAAAAATGATAATGGATTTCTCAGGAATAATCAACTTTAGTAAAAAATAACCAGTACAACGTATTGCCAGTTTGTCATACTCTTTAAGAATTGCCTAAAAAAATACATTGATTTTAGGGTGTCAGAGTTGCTTTAAGGCAATGATGTCTTGTTAAATGATTGGAATCTTCATTTGTGGGTGGATCAGAAAGGCTAGCAGTAAAGTATTAGGTGCCAGGATTTACCACGCCCGTCCATGCCAGTGCTCTGACCAATCACAATATACTGTGCACTATATTGTATTCAATAAATGATGTTGTGCAAGGGGCCGCCATTGTAGTCTTGGGTTATCCGATTTGCCCCAAAGGACATAATTAGGACCCTGATATCCATCCCAATGTTTCAAGGTCTAGTGTCCTCCAACAAAACTGGGAATCTTATCAGCATCCAAGGTCTGCTTCACACAGCCAAAGCAGATAATAAAACACTGCAATGGCGGCTCTCTGTATTGTATCTATACATGATCTAAAGATACAAATGTAATAACATAAGTGCTGCCCCACAGAGCTTGCAGTCTAATTGGGTTTCTGACTCTCCGTGACGTCATGGACCGTAACACGCCAGGCCCATCTTTATGTCCATGGTCATGCTGATCTACTTGGTTTTCATGAGATACTTGAGTGGGTTGCTAGTTCCTTTTTAGCGGGCCAAAGCATACAGCTCCTGGTATTCCTAGGTGGTCTCCCATCCAAGTACTGACCCGGCCCAACCCTGCTTAGCTTCAGGGTGGTGTGACCTCTTATTTCCCTGACTGGAATCAAACCCAGGGCGCAGCGGTGAAAGCACCAAACTCTAACCACTGGGCCACCAGGAAACCCTTGTCACCCTCAATCTCTCTTTATCTAGGGCAACGAACCCAGACAGTGGGTGATAATGGAACAAAGCTTGCCCAACCGGTAAGGATTAGAATTATTATAGGAGGTATTATTTATCTAACTGGGCATGCTTTTCTTTTATCACCAACTATAGTTAATGACCCTAGATAAAGAGAGAGAGAGAGAGAGGGCGGTCCTTATAGAAAATTTGTTCTTAACACCCCCAACTCTCAATCTCCATTATCTTCTACTCAACATAATAATAATAACAACAACAACAATTACATACATGTATATTGTGCAGGAGCCGCCATTGCTGGGCTGCATTATCTGCTTTGGCAGTTTTTTCATGATAACTTCCAAGCCCTTTCATTAGAACTATGTAACTATGTAACGGAGTGGGAATCTTATCGGCATGCTAGGTCCCCACAGCCCAATAATTGCATGTAATATAATTATTTTGTTAAGTCATTAAAAAGAGCATCGTACAAAGAGGGGACCGAGCGGCCGCTTTATATATATCACCCCGGGGATATGTGCGCTTCCTGGGTGTTACTCTGTATATAATATCCCTCGGTATCTATTTACTTTGATATACTTTAATTCATTAAGAAGTCCTTATAAACTGTGTTTTTACTGCCTAAGTTCAAACAAATAGTCCCTGTATGGGTCTGCCCTCTGCAGCATATGCAGGTACAGACTCTGTAGGGCTGGATGTGCAGTGTATTGTTCTAGCCTATCAGGGATTATGTTTCAGCTGCATGTTGCAGAGCGATGGTCACTGATTGGTTAATATGAGGCACAGCAAGTACAACAGAGTCTGTGTCTGCATACACTGCACTGGGCAGACTCATACAGGAACTATTTGTCTTATTTGTGTGATTTTAGGGAGTAAATACAGACCTTATAAGCCCTTCTTAGTATTATAGAGTGCATGTCAGTAAATAGATACCCAGGGATAGTATATACCCAGGGACCTGCCTCACCCCTTTAATAAAACAGCACCAGCTCTGAGGGGGGGGGAGGGGTATAGAGACCATGTCATGTCTCCCCTGGGGAGGGGGGGGCTGTATAGAGACCATGTCATGTCTCCCCTGGGGGGCTCGGACCGTTACAGATTAATAGGGACTGAGTATAACCACATGGGGGTGGGTGGATCCAGAGGAAGCATCTTTCAAAACGAGCAGTCCTAGAACAAGAGGGTGTGAGATGGAGATTTAGGGGAGCTTTTACTTTAATGAGAGGGTAGTGGATACGTAGAACAGCGTGGGCATGCTTATCTGCTTCTTCGCCTTCCCACTGTGTATCTTAATAAATACAAATAAAAAAAAAAAAGGTCCATGTTTTCTGCCCATTCTATAAACCTACAATATTTTCTCCTGTGTGGACTTTACCTTTATGCTTCTCCCAGGCGTGCCTGAATGCCTATATATGGCAGGTTCCTGGGTGTTACTCAGTATATAATACCCCTAAGTATCTAGTTACTTTTACAGTATCGACTTTATTTTATTAAATTAGTCTGTCAGTGGCCTCTCTCAAGCAGCAAATTGCTGCAGTATGTTTGGTTACTATGAGACACTGCACAACCTGTTCTTATACATACTGTCTTGGTGAGCTGCAGAGGGCTATTTGTAAGATTTTACGCAGAGAAATCAGAGTTTATAAGCACTCAAATAAAAGTACATTATAGTAAATAGATACCCAGGTACATAATATCCTAGTAACACCCAGGGCCGCACATATCCCTTTAATTCGTCTCTATTGGTGGATCAGTTCATGTTACTTTGTATCACTTTCATTTAGAACAATTGTAATTATGTTTCTATTTGTGTCCCCAATACATGGGCAGCTTGGTGTCACTAAGGGAAGACAAGCATGCCCGGGATACCCAGGGGGACATGCCGGGAAAACCCAGGGGGACATGCCCGGGATACCCAGGGGGACATGCTGAGGAGAACCGGCAAATGATATTGGACTAATACCCCTGTCACTAGATGTATATGGATCACATGATAAACCTGTCAGGGTTGTACAATAGTATTTATTATAGATATAGATCAGCTGAGATTACCAAGACAGGGTGGGGGGAAAATGGCAGATAAGAATAGTAGGTCATTTAGTCTGCCCATGCTATCTACCTCAAAGATACTGACATTGAATCTCATTGTGTTTGTGTAATACTTATTGCATTTATCCATTTTGTTTTTATTAAAATATTACGACAGTAAATCACACTCTTCCAATTCATGACCTCTTGTTCCAGTATTGATCTGTATGTTAGCTCCCCAATGTGGAAGCAATACAATACACGTCTTGTGAGATATTATGTACATTATAATTAGCGGCCTGGGGTGTGAATCTTATCTTCTCACCCCCCTTCTGTGTAATTGGATTTACAATCATGTGAAGTCACTCAGCCATGCAACATTGCAGACATTTTAACCTCTCAATTGCCAGGAGTTTCTCTATCAAGCATAGTAACATTATCTGGTTATTACATAGTTACATAGTATTTAAGGTTGAAAAAAGACTTTCAGTCCATCAAGTTTAACCTTTTAAGATCTCCTCTGATCTGCAATATGCAGATTAACTATTAATTCATTAGTTGTTAATTAATTATTAATCAATTATTTTATGTTATTTTTTTTTTAATTATTAATTAGTCCAGAGGAAGGCAAATATAAAAAAAAAAAAAAAAAACACTTGCGAGACTTAGCCAATTGTCTCAAAGGGACAAATATTAGTATTACTCCAGGCTGTTACTTGTTCCATACTCAGTATATACTTATATAGGTATGTGATATGGTCATGTGATGCCAGTCTAGGGCCCAACAGGGATTTATCTGAAACTTAGGAGCCAGTCAGGTTAGTTAGGAGCCAGGTTATGGATTTTATATATAGAAATCAATGAATGTGCTACTGCTGGTGCAGCAGGTGCAAAGCACCCGGGCCCTATGCTTTCAAAAGCAGAGGTCCAAAGAGAAGGCTGGCTATTAATTTAATAGAGGACAAGGGGATCTAGGGTAATCTCGTCATCTACATATATATTTTGGAGGTTTATGGATTCCAATTGTATAGACAAGTTGGAAGAGGGCCCCCAAGTGGCTTTGCACCGTGGCCCTCCATTCCCTAGCTCCACCTACCTTCATCTACGTCATTGCGTGCGGCTGCCTCCAGCAGGGTGACATCTTGGGGGAATATCACCCTCCTCTGGTCCTTGCTCCCCTGCTGTTTCGGTCGCCCCTTGGCTTTCTTGCTCTGTCCGTCTTTCTCAAATTGTGCCCACTTTTTTAACTGTTGCCCACGGCGTTTCTGTGCGTGTTTTAGCCGCTCTTGGGTGCTCATCCTACTCACCGCCGGCATTTCCGTCAGCAGCTCCAGGTGGTCCGCCATGACCACAATATGGGAGATTAGGGGTTAAAAGTGTCAGGAATGGCGTAAGTACCCTAAAAGGGGTAGGGGTGCAGAATGTGGAGGTGACACCATGGGAATGAACATGGCATCTAAGTAAGACACGTGGTGGGGTAGTCCATGCACGGCACAGCGATTCCTGCTCCCTGTGCAAAGTGTGCCAACCCTTGTACCCACACAGTTGTGTGCAGATTATGTGCGTGCCATGGCATTGCCATAAGCCAAGACGTGGAGGTGGGTAATCCTTCAGATAAATCCTGGCTTCTCGTTCTCCAGGTATGACAGGACGTCGGCAGATGGTACATCCCAAGGTTAACTCCTGCTCCAAAGGTGCAAAACTATCCGACCCATTGCAGAAACCCGAACTAGATCCAGCTACCAAAGCCAAGCCGGGGGCAACTGTGCGCCCGGCTGGAGTGTGGCCCCTGCGCCCGGCTTTAGGTTGGCCCCCACGCTTGGCTGGAGAGCGCTCCCCGAGCCCGACTGGAGACCGGTCCCAGCTAAAGTGTGGCCCCTGCGCCTGGCTTTAGGGTGGCCCCTGCGCCCGGCTGGAGATCGGTCCCCGCTGGAGTATGGTTCCACCTGAATCCGACACTCACCGGACTTTGTGCTAATTCAATGGAAAATTCAATTTACAACCAATTAGCCACGGCCCGAGGAGCACCTGCTGGGCTGGGAGTTCGTAGCAATATGAAGAGAATCTAGTGACACCCGATAGTGTCGGAGTCGGAGTGACCCTCACCAGGGTCACTAGTGCAACTTTCCCCAGAGAGCCACCGTCAGTTTCTGTCCAGTCCTGGGAGCGCACTCTTGTCTAGCGCTGCGGAATATGTTGGCTCGTTACAAATAAAGGATAATAAAATTGTTGTGTTACAAGTTAAATCAACATGTAGCCTGAGGGGCAGGATGACAGGAAGAGGCTGCGGTCCAGACAACCCTCTCAGGGCTCCGCTGTCACATGCTGGGTGCTGCCCACTAGAGCACGGACAGACGTGGTACCATCTTGTACGCCCCCCTCTCCAGTGTCACCTGTGACCAGGTGAGGTGGCCTCTGAACCGTGGGATGGTATAGAGTTTCCTGATCGTGCCAATGCCAACAGGTGATGCAAGTGGTGGCAGGAGTGTGCCCACTGGCAGGTGGCACGGTGCAGGGTACAGAGTGCACACACTAACTGCTCTGCCGTGGAGCTGCCTGTTGCTGTGATCTCTCCCTCCTCCCCCTGTGCTCCCCTCCCCCTGTCTCCCTAGGCTCCGGATGACACTTGGAAAGCTGAGCCCTTCCTGTAGCCGCCCTCCCCTCCTGGAAACACCAACCAGGAAGCAGAGCGGCTACTCCTGCCAGGACCAGCTTGTCCAGGGGTGGAGGAAAGGGGCCGGAGACCTCGAGGACTGGACCGCTTTCCAGGATCACTCTGCCCCTATCATGGAGCGCTCCCAGCATCAGGCTGCCCACCCGCCTCGGGATAAAGCGATTCAGTCCTATCTGGGAGAAAAGTGCTATATAAATGTATTATTATTATTATTATTATTATTATTATTATTATTATTATTACCCTGCCCATCTTCCAAAACGCCCAGTCCCATCGGGATGATTCTGCCACTGTCCGGAGCTAACCCCCCACTCCCGGATAATGCTGCCCACACACCTGGGAGCCTACCCCCTCGAGGATATATCTGCCCTTACCCTGCCCCTACCTGCAGGGTAACTTTGCCTCTTTCAGTATAACACCCTCTGCTCCTCTCATGCCAACAGCAGGACCCTCCTGCCCTGCCCACCCCCTCCAGCAGGGCACTGCCCCTCTCATGCCCACAGCAGGACACTCCTGCCCTGCCCACCCCCTCCAGCAGGGCACTGCCCCTCTCCCAGCTTCACCTGCTGCTTTTTGGCATTTTCTAATCCCAGATTAACCTAAATCAGGGTTTAGACACAAAAAAAACTTCAATTTCTCTCAGCTCCTAGAAACCTGACCCCGTGGGGTGTCATACTCCTGGGTGTGTTGTGTCCCCCCCACTATTATTATGTTGTGCCCCCCCACATTATTATTATGTCTGTGCTCCCCCCACATTATTATTATTATGTCTGTGCTCCCCCCCACATTGTTATTATGCGGTGCCCCCCCACATTATTATTATTATGTCTGTGCTCCCCCCCACATTTATTATTATTATGTCTGTGCTCCCCCCCACATTATTATTATGTCTGTGCTCCCCCACATTATGCTGTGCCCCCCCCACATTATTATTATTATGTCTGTGCTCCCCCCCACATTGTTATTATGCGGTGCCCCCCCACATTATTATTATGTCTGTGCTCCCCCCCACATTATTATTATTATGTCTGTGCTCCCCCCACATTGTTATTATGCAGTGCCCCCCCCCACATTATTATTATGCTGTGCCCCCCCACATTATTATTACGTCTGTCCTCCCCCCCACATTATTATTATGTCTGTCCCCCCCCACATTATTATTATGTCTGTGCTCCCCCACATTATTATGCTGTGCCCCCCCCCCCCACATTATTATTATTATGTCTGTGCCCCCCCCACATTATTATTATTATGTCTGTGCTCCCCCCCACATTGTTATTATGTCTGTGCCCCCCCCTGCATTGTTATTATGCTGTGCTTCCCCCCCCCCCCCCCCCCCCCTGGTTTCAGTCTGAATGCTTAAAAGGAAATATTTGCAGTTGGTGTTTCCTGTAGATGGGATTCCCTGGACCTGCCCATTAGTTCCTTTGTCTGGGATAGATCCAATAGGCTGGGACACACTGAAATAAGTGGCCCCGGGGTCTGGTAAATGGGTACTGGTAACCCTATCACTGCCAGAGCAATTGGGACATCGGAGATTTAGCTGTGAAGCCAATAGGCCTATCTGGTTTGTCCATTCTACACAAAAGCTTGAGTTTCATCTGACCCTTGGTACTTGTCTACCTTGAAACTCCTCGAATATGGTATTCAACGCATTTTGACAAGGAAAACTTTCTTGGCACTCGTCTTTTCCTTGGTACTCATCAGGCTTGTATGTCAATTTATATTACTCCTTATGGGAACTTTGGTACTCGTCCTTTTCCCCACTCACCGTGCTTTCTGGAACAAATTAACGATGAGTACCAAGGGTTCATTATGTGTGTATATATAAAATGCATTGCATTATGGTATTTATTCCTAGCATTTCCTCTCTGATCACCCTCATAGTCTCCATTCCAGTAGAGCTGTACTATTCTGTGCACTCGTCACGTTACCACCCCTCCTGGGATGCTCTGCCATGTTCCCACAACTTCATGTTGTTTTAGAAAATAATTACTTAAAAGTTATCTGCCAATTAGCACCAGGCAGGTACCCTAGGGCCGAGCCACCGATCTATACCCGGTCACTGGCTGTGTAATATTATCTGTACCCGGACCCTAGGGCCGAGCCAACGATCTATACCCGGTCACTGGCTGTGTAATATTATCTGTACCCGGACCCTAGGGCCGAGCCACCGATCTATACCCGGTCACCGGCTGTGTAATATTATCTGTACCTGGACCCTAGGACCGAGCCACCGATCTATACCCGGTCACCGGCTGTGTAATATTATCTGTACCCGGACCCTAGGACCGAGCCACCGATCTATACCTGGTCACTGGCTGTGTAATATTATCTGTACCCGGACCCTAGGACCGAGCCACCGATCTATACCCGGTCACCGGCTGTGTAATATTATCTGTACCCGGGCCCTAGGGCCGAGCCACCAATCTATACCCGGTCACTGGCTGTGTAATATCTGTACCCAAACCCTAGGGCCGAGCCACCGATCTATACCCGGTCACCGGCTGTGTAATATTATCTGTACCCGGACCCTAGGACCGAGCCACGGATCTATACCTGGCTGTGTAATATTATCTGTACCGGACCCTAGGACCGAGCCACCGATCTATACCTGGTCACTGGCTGTGTAATATTATCTGTACCCGGACCCTAGGACCGAGCCACCGATCTATACCCGGTCACTGGCTGTGTAATATCTGTACCCGGACCCTAGGACCGAGCCACCGATCTATACCCGGTCACCGGCTGTGTAATATTATCTGTACCAGTAAACTAGGACCAAGCCACCGATCTATACCCGGTCACCGGCTGTGTAATATTATCTGTACCAGTAAACTAGGACCGAGCCACCGATCTATACCCGGTCACCGGCTGTGTAATATTATCTGTACCCGGACCCTAGGACCGAGCCACCGATCTATACCCGGTCACCGGCTGTGTAATATTATCTGTACCCAGACCCTAGGACCGAGCCACCGATCTATACCCGGTCACCGGCTGTGTAATATTATCTGTACCCGGACCCTAGGACCGAGACAGCGATCTATACCCGGTCACTCGCTGTGTAATATTATCTGTACCCGGACCCTAGGGCCGAGCCACCGATCTATACCCGGTCACCGGCTGTGTAATATTATCTGTACCCGGACCCTAGGACCGAGCCACCGATCTATACCCGGTCACCAGCTGTGTAATATTATCTGTACCCGGACCCTAGGACCGAGCCACCGATCTATACCCGGTCACGGGCTGTGTAATATTATCTGTACCCGGACCCTAGGACCGAGCCACCGATCTATACCCGGTCACCGGCTGTGTAATATTATCTGTACCCGGACCCTAGGACCGAGCCACCGATCTATACCCGGTCACCGGCTGTGTAATATTATCTGTACCCGGACCCTAGGACCGAGCCACCGATCTATACCCGGTCACGGGCTGTGTAATATTATCTGTACCCGGACCCTAGGGCCGAGCCACCGATCTATACCCGGTCACGGGCTGTGTAATATTATCTGTACCCGGACCCTAGGGCCGAGCCACCGATCTATACCCGGTCACCGGCTGTGTAATATTATCTGTACCCGGACCCTAGGACCGAGCCACCGATCTATACCCGGTCACTGGCTGTGTAATATTATCTGTACCCGGACCCTAGGGCCGAGCCACCGATCTATACCCGGTCACCGGCTGTGTAATATTATCTGTACCCGGACCCTAGGACCGAGCCACCGATCTATACCCGGTCACTGGCTGTGTAATATTATCTGTACCCGGACCCTAGGGCCGAGCCACCGATCTATACCCGGTCACCGGCTGTGTAATATTATCTGTACCCGGACCCTAGGACCGAGCCACCGATCTATACCCGGTCACCGGCTGTGTAATATTATCTGTACCCGGACCCTAGGACCGAGCCAGCGATCTATACCCGGTCACTCGCTGTGTAATATTATCTGTACCCGGACCCTAGGACCGAGCCACTGATCTATACCCGGTCACCGGCTGTGTAATATTATCTGGACCCTAGGACCGAGCCACCGATCTGTACCCGGTCACCGGCTGTGTAATATTATCTGTACCTGGACCCTAGGACCGAGCCACCGATCTATACCCGGTCACCGGCTGTGTAATATTATCTGTACCTGGACCCTAGGGCCGAGCCACCGATCTATACCTGGCTGTGTAATATTATCTGTACCGGACCCTAGGACCGAGCCACCGATCTATACCTGGTCACTGGCTGTGTAATATTATCTGTACCCGGACCCTAGGACCGAGCCACCGATCTATACCCGGTCACCGGCTGTGTAATATTATCTGTACCTGGACCCTAGGACCGATCCACCGATCTATACCCGGTCACTGGCTGTGTAATATTATCTGTACCTGGACCCTAGGACCGATCCACCGATCTATACCCGGTCACTGGCTGTGTAATATTATCTGTACCCGGACCCTAGGACCGATCCACCGATCTATACCCGGTCACCGGCTGTGTAATATTATCTGTACCCGGACCCTAGGACCGAGCCAGCGATCTATACCCGGTCACTCGCTGTGTAATATTATCTGTACCCGGACCCTAGGACCGAGCCACCGATCTATACCCGGTCACCGGCTGTGTAATATTATCTGTACCCGGAAACTAGGACCAAGCCACCGATCTATACCCGTCACCGGCTGTGTAATATTATCTGTACCCGGACCCTAGGACCGAGACAGCGATCTATACCCGGTCACTCGCTGTGTAATATTATCTGTACCCGGACCCTAGGGCCGAGCCACCGATCTATACCCGGTCACCGGCTGTGTAATATTATCTGTACCCGGACCCTAGGACCGAGCCACCGATCTATACCCGGTCACCGGCTGTGTAATATTATCTGGACCCTAGGACCGAGCCACCGATCTATACCCTGTCACCGGCTGTGTAATATTATCTGTACCCGGACCCTAGGGCCGAGCCAACGATCTATACCCGGTCACCGGCTGTGTAATATTATCTGTACCCGGACCCTAGGACCGAGCCACCGATCTATACCCGGTCACCGGCTGTGTAATATTATCTGTACCTGGACCCTAGGGCCGAGCCACCGATCTATACCTGGCTGTGTAATATTATCTGTACCGGACCCTAGGACCGAGCCACCGATCTATACCCGGTCACCGGCTGTGTAATATTATCTGTACCCGGACCCTAGCGCGGAGCCACCGATCTATACCCGGTCACTGGCTGTGTAATATTATCTGTACCCGGACCCTAGGACCGAGCCACCGATCTATACCTGGTCACCGGCTGTGTAATATTATCTGTACCCGGACCCTAGGACCGAGCCACCGATCTATACCCGGTCACCGGCTGTGTAATATTATCTGTACCCGGACCCTAGGACCGAGCCACCGATCTATACCCGGTCACCAGCTGTGTAATATTATCTGTACCCGGACCCTAGGACCGAGCCACCGATCTATACCCGGTCACAGGCTGTGTAATATTATCTGTACCCGGACCCTAGGACCGAGCCACCGATCTATACCCGGTCACCGGCTGTGTAATATTATCTGTACCCGGACCCTAGGGCGGAGCCACCGATCTATACCCGGTCACTGGCTGTGTAATATTATCTGGACCCGGACCCTAGGGCCGAGCCACCGATCTATACCCGGTCACTGGCTGTGTAATATTATCTGTACCCGGACCCTAGGACCGAGCCACCGATCTATACCCGGTCACTGGCGGTGTAATATTATCTGTACCCGGACCATAGGACCGAGCCACCGATCTATACCTGGTCACCGGCTGTGTAATATTATCTGTACCCGGACCCCAGGACCGAGCCACCGATCTATACCCGGTCACTCGCTGTGTAATATTATCTGTACCCGGACCCTCTGACCGAGCCACCGATCTATACCTGGTCACCGGCTGTGTAATATTATCTGTACCCGGACCCTAGGGCCGAGCCACCGATCTATACCCGGTCACCGTCTGTGTAATATTATCTGTACCCGGACCCTAGGACCGAGCCACCGATCTATACCCGGTCACCGGCTGTGTAATATTATCTGTACCCGGACCCTAGGGCCGAGCCACCGATCTATACCTGGTCACCAGCTGTGTAATATTATCTGTACCCGGACCCTAGGACCGAGCCACCGATCTATACCCGGTCACCGGCTGTGTAATATCTGTACCCGGACCCTAGGACCGAGCCACCGATCTATACCTGGTCACCAGCTGTGTAATATTATCTGTACCCGGACCCTAGGACCGAGCCACCGATCTATACCCGGTCACCAGCTGTGTAATATTATCTGTACCCGGACCCTAGGACCGAGCCACCGATCTATACCTGGTCACCAGCTGTGTAATATTATCTGTACCCGGACCCTAGGACCGAGCCACCGATCTATACCCGGTCACCGGCTGTGTAATATCTGTACCCGGACCCTAGGACCGAGCCACCGATCTATACCTGGTCACCAGCTGTGTAATATTATCTGTACCCGGACCCTAGGACCGAGTCACCGATCTATACCTGGTCACCGGCTGTGTAATATTATCTGTACCCGGACCCTAGGACCGAGCCACCGATCTATACCCGGTCACCGGCTGTGTAATATTATCTGTACCCGGACCCTAGGACCGAGTCACCGATCTATACCTGGTCACCGGCTGTGTAATATTATCTGTACCCGGACCCTAGGACCGAGCCACCGATCTATACCCGGTCACCGGCTGTGTAATATTATCTGTACCCGGACCCTAGGACCGAGCCACCGATCTATACCTGGTCACCGGCTGTGTAATATTATCTGTACCCGGACCCTAGGGCCGAGCCACCGATCTATACCCGGTCACTCGCTGTGTAATATTATCTGTACCCGGACCCTAGGACCGAGCCACCGATCTATACCTGGTCACCGGCTGTGTAATATTATCTGTACCCGGACCCTAGGACCGAGCCACCGATCTATACCTGGTCACCGGCTGTGTAATATTATCTGGACCCTAGGACCGAGCCACCGATCTATACCCGGTCACCGGCTGTGTAATATTATCTGTACCCGGACCCTAGGGCCGAGCCACCGATCTATACCTGGTCACTGGCTGTGTAATATTATCTGTACCCGGACCCTAGGACCGAGCCACCGATCTATACCTGGTCACTGGCTGTGTAATATTATCTGTACCCGGACCCTAGGGCCGAGCCACCGATCTATACCTGGTCACTGGCTGTGTAATATTATCTGTACCGGACCCTAGGACCGAGCCACCGATCTATACCCGGTCACTGGCTGTGTAACATTATCTGTACCCGGACACAATGTAACTCAGCTATTTGTATGTAAAGTGCTATTATATATATATATTGTTACTGGTGATCCTATCTGTGTCCTGCCAGGGGGGGGGGGGGTCACATTAGCATTCTCAGTATCCCCCCCCCCCCCCCACACTTGCAACAAACTGGAAACAAAGTATTAGTATCAAGGCATTAAAAAGAATTAAGCGCCCCGCCCTTGTTGATTTAAAGAGATGACTGGAGGGTAAATACCCCCCCCCCCCCCCCCCCCCGCAATGAAAAGGGTTAATTAGATAGAGAGCAGGAGGAAGTAACAGCCAGGAGAAGGAAGCCTGAGAAGAATCGGAGGAGGGAGACAGTGTCGGGACCGAGTGGGGACATTACATTCCCTTTATTCACTAGAGATATAGAAGCTTCCTGGGTGTTACTAGGTATATAATATCCTGGGTATCTATTTACTGACATGGGCTTTATGTTATTATGAAGTGCTTATAAGCTCTTATTTACTGCATAAAATCATACAAATAGTGCCTGTATGGGTCTGCCCAGTGCAGTGTATGCAGACACAGACTCTGTTGTACTTGCTGTGCCTCATATTAACCAATCAGTGACCATCGCTCTGCAACATGCAGCTGAAACATAATCCTTGATAGGCTAGAAGCTCTTATTTACTGCATAAAATCATACAAATAGTGCCTGTATGGGTCTGCCCTCTGCAGCTCGTGAAGTCACAGACTCTGTAGTGCTGGATGTGCAGTGTCTCATACTATCCAATTAGTGATCATTTCTCAGCAACATGCTGTGGAGACATGATGCTTGATAGGCTAGAACACTACACTGCACATCCACCCTACAGAGTCTTTGTCTGCATACGCTGCAGTGCTCAGGCCCATACAGGGACTATTTGTGTGATTTTAAAGTACATAAAAGTAAATACTCTGGGATAATATATATTTACAGAAACCTTCCATGTCCCTTTAAGGGAAGTCACATTATTTCTATGATCTGTACAATGACTAAACCTAAAGGGGGTGTTAGGCCTAAGAGAGGGCGCACGGAGTACACGTTTAAATCTCAAATAACTCCAAATCACGGCATCCACTGCGTATAGATGACCCGTAAGACTGGCGAGATAAGTAAAAAATAACTTTTATTGATATATAATAAAACACAAATACAAGCAAAGCCCGGCCGGCCCACTATATATACTATCAGTAATGGTGACTCACTGGAAATAGAAAACAGTGTAACAATATCAGATGACACGGATCCCGGGAAATAGCACTGGGGGCACCGTAATTTCCTACGTTTTCCTGTTTTATGCTACCACACGTGCACTGCGCTGACGAAGCGGTCTCCTTGTGGCCGGTGAGGGGTTAGAGGTTCTCTGGTTAGGTTTACAGGGTTAGGGTTGGGAAGGGGTTTAGGGGGTTAGGGTTAGGTGCTTAGGGACTTAGTTTTATGAGGTTAGGGTTAGGGCCGCCAAAGGTTGTAGGGGGTTAGGGGCTTAGGTGTAGGGTTAGCCCTGCTAACTGCTGTAGGGGGTAGGGCCGGCAAGGGGTGTAGGGGCTTAGGTTTAGGGTTAGGCCCGCTAACTGCTGTAGGGTGTTAGGGCCAGCAAGGGGTGTAGGGGGTTAGGGGCTTACGGAGTACATTGGGACTGGGGACGCAAGCGCACCCGGAGGCTTCCAGTGCCGTGCGTGTGCATGTGTGCTAGCATAAAACAGGAAAGGTCCTAGAATAGATAGTAAGACAGGGGGGTGTGTATATATATGGCGGACTATGGGAAAAATAGAATAATTGTACTTCTAGTAATGAGACTCCTGTATTAGAGATTCCACCTATGGATACCCCGTGTATATAGTGGCCCCAATAAACTGTCAGCATGGAGAATACACGTGGATCAGGCGTCATCTACATGGGTCACTGGATATGGTCTGACGCGCGCGGATCGTGTCTAGCTTCCTCAGAGACCAGGCAGGGATAGAGGGCAAGCGGTGGGTCCTGCAGTTACCGCCGTCACAGAGACCCCTCTCATTCCCCGCTGAACCCACTTACCCGAATGTATCTGGGTTTATTCTTAGCGCTGGGGGCACCATCTCAATATTTCCTGGGATCCGTGTCATCTAATATTGTTGCACTGTTAACTATTTCCAGGGGGTCACCATTACTGCTAGTATATATAGTGGGCCGGCCGGGCTTTGCTTATATTTGTATTTGTATTATATATCAATAAAAGTTATTTTTTACTTATCTCGCCAGTCTTACGGGTCATTTCTACGCAGTGGATGCCGTGATTTGGATTTATTGTGCGGAGATTTAAAGGTGTACTCCGTGCGCCCTCGCTTAGGCCTTGCACCCCCTTTATAATTCAGTTTTTACACCGCTCAGCAGGACACCCAGAGGCCGCGCAACCTCACCCGAGATAACTCGCCTATTACTGGGGTGTCTTTTTTTGCCTTCAATAACTAAACCTGACAACGGGCAAAAAAACACATTATTTATCCGCAATTATTCTACATTTCTAAGCTCTGTTACTTTCTCAGGAGTGTGTGTCTATTCAAAAGTTTCCTCCCATCTCAGTAAGTTGATCAACAGAAAACAACATGGCAGTCCGACAGCCGCATAACTGCGTAGAAAATGTCAGCAATAAGACAGATATATGATCATATTGGTCACACTGAAGTTTAGGATAACCCTCACATAGTGATGGCGTCTGTAACACTCGCCGCTCTGCGCACCATGAGCATAAAACCATTGCGATCACATAGAATAGTTGTGGTAAGTTACAAATGTTGGTCACTCAATGTTAAATGTTACGGGCTTGCGCATTCGCAATGAGCGCCAAAGGGGAAACGCACACAGGGGTCAGAGAGTGGGGAGAGGTTCGCGATGAGCTAGAGGGGGGAGAGCCTCGACGGGCAAGTCGCTAGTATATATATATATACCCCATCTTGTCCTGAGAGCTTGGAGCCTGAGGGCAGGTTAGGGCTTGTATCTGCCATATTGCCCCTGGGTGAGACCCCTCCCCAGGAGCCTCGTGTGGTCTATAGGTGGCAGTAGCTGCTCTGTATTCAGTCGTATTGTTTACCCACTTCAAAGGTAAGGTCGTTCCCATAGTGCACCAGCATGACCCCCACACGCACTAATTACAGACGCACTGACCTTTAATGACTAGATACTAATTATTTGCTAACGAGATGCTGATGGTTACTTTGTGTCCCCACATAATGTCATTTATATCACGTGACTCAGCAAAGGTCCCGGTTGGTGTGTAAATAAAAAGTTCACATATAATTAAATATAATTACAATTAGTTGTTATTAAATATTTCGAGTGGAAGTGTTAGGTAATTGAGTTTGAAAGTTCTGTATTTTAAAAATGAATTACATGGAAATGTCTTCCAAGTCTCCTAATGACTTTATCTTACATGATTACTTATATGTCACAGGTGAGCTCGCTCATCTATACACGTCCTACAGTCCAGGAATATTACAGTATTATCTTTATTCTGATCCACCTGTCATGTGCACATTATGCTGGGTCCTATCCTGTTATGCAGGCGCAGCACAAGGCAGCAGCAGTGGCGGTGAGCATCCGCTAGGTGGCGCTGCCGATATTCCGGTGCCAGATCATAGAGTCAAGGCTTACGTAAACTGTTAGGGTGAGGGTTAGGTTGACGGTTGGGTTAAGGTATAGGGTGAGCAAGGGTTAGGGTCGGGGTGAGGGTTAGGGTGGGCGTGAGGGTTGTGGTGAGGGTTCGGGGTGAGGATTAGGGTTGGGGTGAGGGTTCGGGTGGGTGTGAGGGTTGGGGTTAGGGTGAGGGTTGGGGTGAGGTTGCGGGGTGAGGGTTAGGGTTAGTACAAGGGTTAACATTATAAACTTCGGCATCGCTGCAAAATATCGGCAGCGCCATCTAGCGGTTGGAGGCCGCGCTGCAGCGGTGGACCTGTCACGACACCATAACAGGATAGATACGGGATTTGTACTCAATTTGCCAACTTACTCACTGGGCCTGCACATGCCCATTTTTCTTAAGTCATATCGCTTTAGACTGGAAATAATGCAGACTGATACACATAGGATATAATTAGCAGTTATTGTGGGGTGAATCAGAAAGGTTGATCGGTAAGTAATACTAATGTAAATTTAAATGTAAGTTTACTGTAAGAAAACATTTGCATTAACATTTGCTCTACTCTTATAATGAAAAACACCAATTAAAGGGTCATCCTGCTCTTATAATGAGTGTTGCCAACAGTCCAGGATTTCAGTAGAGATATCCAGAAATCCTGTCCAGACCCTGGATCAGTACTAGTGTTGGGTATCTGCTGAACATTATCTTACAGACCCACATTCCATCGCGTCGCTAGTTACTAGGTGCCCTTATTGCCCCGGGGTGAGGTTGAGCTCGGCTGCTGCGCCTTATTGTTTGCAGACTGTCGCGCCCTTAGGGATTAACCCATTCACTGGCAGCAATGGATTATACAACAATGCACTGGCAGTGAGAGGGTTAACCAGAGATAATCCATCAGAATGCCCATGGTGCCCTCGCCTCCACTACCTAACATTATAATGCTGACGTCAAGCGCGCCCGTCACGCATATCATACTGCGCCAAGAAAGGGTACAAATAGTAACCAAAAAGTAGGGCTAAAAATACTTTTATTACGTATTGATCATTAATACAAGTTCTACTTAATGATTTAAAAAAGTGAATATTTCATAGTAAATTCACATTGAAATATCTGGTGAGCTGTTTGCCTCCGCCCTGATAAGGTCACCAACTTTAAGGGCTGAAAAACAGCTCTTACATCAAAAGCCAAACAATCGTTCATAGTCTGCCCCACAACGAAGACCACTTTAACACAGCAATGGAGAGCATTGTGTTGATAACTTTGTGTCTGGAAATTTATCACTACCTGATAGACAAAGGCACCTCCCCACATTTACCTAAGTGTGGCTGGAGACAAGCAGTGCATTTAATATTTGGTCTGTGAAAGTAAGTTTAATATTGAAATATTATTTTATTAGTATTAAATCTGGATTTTATGATCACAGTGTAATTACATCTAATTAGGGCCTGTATTTAGCGCTTGTAATTAGGGCCTGTAATTATGGCCGTAGAGGTCAGTTTTATGCAGAACGGCAACAACTCAGCTAATTGATTTAATGGCCACTTTTTTGTGTTCCAGGTTATCCTAGGGGAGCGAATATTTATATAAATATATAATATAATATATAATTATGTCATATAATAACAATATATATATAGAACAATTATAATCAAGCTGATGTTTTCTTGTCCTTTTTCCATCACAGGTTGGGACCAGTTAGGCAGTTGGGATCATTTTTACTTGTCAATTAGTCTTTCTGATCCACCCGCAAAAGGCAGTATGGTATATCTCTTGCTAATGAAATATCATACCAATAATTGCCAGTTAAAAACAATAATACACTGAATGTATTGTCTTCCATGTAAACACCATGCAAAACAAACACTGAGCATGCTCAGACCCCAGGGAGTGATTATTCTAATTAGCGTGGTTACTCTGAGCATGCCCGCCGATTTACACTGAAAACTATACATTCAGGGCCGAGAGAAGTAACCAGCAATAATTAGCAATAATCTCTCTGTTAACAAAATAGATCGGTCTTTGATGTCTCAACAAGCTTCTACGCCAGTCAGGGGAAGGGATGTGGTGTCAATTTCAATCTTATTCGGTTATCAAACTTCTGCCTGTTCCCTCCTCCACCACCCTCCCTACAGTGATAACTACGAGCACCCCCCATCACCACTGCCACCCAGGAGGGTCAGGTCATTGGCACAGAGGAGAAACATCTCTGTCCGTGAGGGTCAGATCACTGGCATCTGGGGGTACACCTTTATCAGTGAGGGTCAGGTGACTGGCATCTGGGGGTAGACCTTTATCAGTGAGGGTCAGATCACTGGCATCTGGGGGTAGACCTTTATCAGTGAGGGTCAGATCACTGGCATCTGGGGGTAGACCTTTATCAGTGAGGGTCAGGTGACTGGCATCTGGGGGTAGACCTTTATCAGTGAGGGTCAGGTGACTGGCATCTGGGGGTAGACCTTTATCAGTGAGGGTCAGGTGACTGGCATCTGGGGGTTGACCTTTATCAGTGAGGGTCAGGTGACTGGCACCCAGGAGCCAGCTGTAGCCCTAGATAACTATACATTTCTCCAGTTCAGCATGTACCCTCTAATTGCAGCCCCTCTCTTTCCTATTCCTCTCTGCCATACTCTTCCCCTCCGAGCTGCCCCTATATATCCCCTATATACCAGTGCCCTACGTTTCAGGGAAGCCCCTGTGCATACTCCACTATCTGCCGGTGACGCGTTTCGCACCTCTCTGATCACACCTGGCTCTGACTATTTTAATACTCTGCGTAAAACTGAACCCACGTCCCACGTTCTGATTGGTGTTACCCTCTGAATCCTGAAATATCTCTACGTGAGCGACCTTCTGGGGCCCGAGTGACGTACAGAGCCCCCCCCAAAGGGGCCACAAGTTACGTACAGACCCCCCCCCCCGATGCAATATTTACAGATATTTTAAGAAATGCTCACGTATGAAAAACGTTTGGGACACAGCAAAGGTCACTAAAGAAATAAAAAGTATACATAGAATATTAATAATTGCAAGTTTGTTGGTAACGCTATGTTAAATTTAACAGGCTTACGCATGCGCAATGAGCGCCGAAAGTAACGGGTTTGGCGCTCAATGTGCAGGCCTTGCGATGAGCGACAAAGGCGCTAATCGCGAGGCCCGTACGTGACTAGCTCAGAAATAAAATGAACAAGGTTAACGGCCGCCATTTTTTTTTAAGCCAGTAACTTGAAAGCGGCTCGGGGGCCGCCAAAAAAGCCAATTGATTAGAAAATGAACTTACAACCTCACAGAGAGCACAGGGGGAGAGGCAGGGAGCCTGTGAGTGAGGGCGGAAAGAGACACAGGGGAGGGGGAAATCAGACACAGGGGGGAGAGGGTCGCAATGAGTGCCTTTGGCGCTCATTGCGAGGCTCGATAGTTGCTGGTTGAACGACACTTGCAATGAGTGGTGAAGCCTCTCGTTGCAGGGCTTGTGATGAGTGCCAAAGGCGCTCATTGCGAGGCACGTAAAGTAGAGGGGGGAGAGGAGCTCATTGCGAGGCCTGCCACTTGCATTGTGTGGCAAACAGCATTGCCAAGCTTAAAATGTTATTGCCGTCATTTTTGACAGGCAAGTCGCTAGTAAAGAAATAGTAGTTTATCCATGGAAGTGGTCCCCAGAAGGGGTGGTAGAGCTAAGAGCTGATTGATCCTGGAGAGCCACACACAGGCCAGGGTTTTATAATATCCCTGACACGTACAGGTGAGACTGTCACTTCTTCAGTCTTTCTTATTGGCTCACTTGTGAAAAGAAAGGAAATCCTCAATTCTAGGCCTGTGTGTGGCTCTCCAGGAATTAATTTGCCTACCCATGGTCAGGCTTGGACCTATCTTTTTGGAGCCTCTGGGCAGTAAAGTGGAGGAGCCCCTGGGCGGCTGCCTCGTTTGCCTATGGGTAATCCAGCCATGCCCCTGGTACAGGCAGAGAGTTATCCTAAAAACAGGTAGTGTGGCAAGTCGCCCCTACAAGGGGTGCCAATAGTCCAGGATTTCAGAATGTCTCCATTTTAGCCCAGGTGGATTGACCAATTGATTAGCTCGCCTGAGCTCAGTCAGAGATAAACTGATTTCACTAGCAGCGACAAAACAAAATCCTGGACTGTTGGTAGCCCAGGTAGCCACTAAAAAAGTAAACTAAAGAACTACACTTGAAAATAGTTAAACACGTATGCTGAATTTGTATTCATTTATAATGCTATGGTATCCGCCATTTTGCTTTCTCCTGATAAACTTCTTGAGGAAGACTTTGAATGCAGAGGAAGTTTCTTTCTAAACAACGGGAATCTGCCAACTAAAACTGTCAGTGCTTTCAACAGGAGTAATGCAAAGATATTTAGTTTACAAACCCTCCTGAGAAAGCAGCAGAAACAGTCAGTCAATAATACAAATTGTCTATGGAGCTCACTAATCAAAGTGAGAGCGATGGAGTGGAGAACAGAATTGTCTTTAGTTTATACATTTATGTAGTATGATGTAATTTCATGTCCTGCACATACAACACATGTAATATACATATATATAGTCTGAGATCAATTCATGTGCTGCACATATAACACATGTATTAAACATATATGTAGTATGAGATCATTTCATGTGCTGCACATACATCACATGTATTATACATATATGTAGTATGAGGTAATTTCATGTCCTGCACATATAACACATGTAATATACATACATATAGTCTGAGATCAATTCATGTGCTGCACATACATCACATGTATTATACATATATGTAGTATGGGATCAATTCATATGCTGCACATACATCACATGTATTATACATATATGTAGTCTGAGATCAATTCATGTGCTGCACATACAACACATGTATTATACATATATGTAGTATGAGGTAATTTCATGTCTTGCACATATAACACATGTATTATACATATATATATATAGTCTGAGATCAATTCATGTGCTGCACATACATTACATGTATTATACATATATGTAGTCTGAGATCAATTCATGTGCTGCACATACATCACATGTATTATACATATATGTAGTATGAGATCATTTCATGTCCTGCACATATAACACATGTATTATACATATATATATATAGTCTGAGATCAATTCATATGCTGCACATACATCACATGTATTATACATATATGTAGTCTGAGATCAATTCATGTGCTGCACATACAACACATGTATTATATATATATGTAGTATGAGATCATTTCATGTCCTGCACATATAACACATGTATTATACATATATGTAGTAGGAGATCATCTCATGTGCTGCACATATAATACATGTATTATACATATATGTAGTATGATGTCATTTCATGTGCTGCATATATAACACATGTATTATACATATATATAGTAGTAGATCATTTCATGTGCTGCACATACAACACATGTATTATACACATATGTAGTATGAGATAATTTCATGTGCTGCACATACAACACATGTATTATAAACATATGTAGTATGAGATCATGTCATGTGCTTCACATACAACACATGTATTATACATATATGTAGTTTGAGATCATTTAATGTGCTGCACATGCAACACATGTATCATACATATATGTAGTATGAGATCATTTCATGTGCTGCACATACAACACATGTATTATATATATATATATATATATATATATATATGTAATATGAGATCATTTCATGTGCTGCACATACAACACATGTATTATACATATATGTAGTATGAGATCATGTCATGTGCTTCACATACAACACATGTATTATACATATATGTAGTTTGAGATCATTTAATGTGCTGCACATGCAACACATGTATCATACATATATGTAGTATGAGATCATTTCATGTGCTGCACATACAACACATGTATTATATATATATATATATGTAATATGAGATCATTTCATGTGCTGCACATACAACACATGTATTATACATATATGTAGTATGAGATCATGTCATGTGCTTCACATACAACACATGTATTATACATATATGTAGTTTGAGATCATTTAATGTGCTTCACATACAACACATGTATTATACATATATGTTGTTTGAGATCATTTAATGTGCTGCACATGCAACACATGTATTATACATATATGTTGTTTGAGATCATTTAATGTGCTGCACATGCAACACATGTATTATACACACATATATATATATAATTTTTTTGCTTTTATAAAACCATTTTGCCCAATATCATTTTTTTTTTTATTCAAAAGACAACATATACACATTCCCAGCAGTGCCCCATGAGTGGGCATCGCCTGCCTGTGTATAATGTCCAGCACTGAAGGGGTTATGTTTCCACTCAGAAGGAGCCTTGATGAATGTTTCATGTCTTGGCCTCATGTTTATTTCATGCTCCCAGTGGCACCGACTCCTTCAGGATCCTGGGTGTGCCCTGCGTGTGGTGCCATAAACACGGGCACCACGTGGGTGCCAGCTCTACACATGGAGCAAGAGAGACAAGAGAGAGGAGGGCAGGAGAGACAGGAGGGCAGGAGAGGCAAGAGAGACAGGAGGGCAGGAGAGACAAGAGGGCAGGAGAGGCAAGAGGGCAGGAGAGGCAAGAGGGCAAGAGAGACAGGAGGGCAGGAGAGGCAAGAGAGACAGGAGAGAGGAGGGCAGGAGAGGCAAGAGGGCAGGAGAGACAAGAGGGCAGGAGAGGCAGGAGGGCAGGAGAGGCAAGAGAGACAGGAGGGCAGGAGAGGCAAGAGAGACAAGAGGGCAGGAGAGACAAGAGGGCAGGAGAGCCAGGAGGGCAGGAGAGACAAGAGGGCAGGAGAGACAAGAGGGCAGGAGAGGCAGGAGGGCAGGAGAGGCAAGAGAGACAGGAGGGCAGGAGAGGCAAGAGAGACAAGAGGGCAGGAGAGACAAGAGGGCAGGAGAGGCAGGAGGGCAGGAGAGGCAAGAGAGACAGGAGGGCAGGAGAGGCAAGAAAGACAAGAGGGCAGGAGAGACAAGAGGGCAGGAGAGACAAGAGGGCAGGAGAGACAGGAGGGCAGGAGAGGCAAGAGAGACAAGAGGGCAGGAGAGGCAAGAGAGACAAGAGGGCAGGAGAGACAAGAGGGCAGGAGAGACAAGAGGGCAGGAGAGACAGGAGGGCAGGAGAGGCAAGAGAGACAAGAGGGCAGGAGAGACAGGAGGGCAGGAGAGGCAGGAGGGCAGGAGAGACAGGAGGGCAGGAGAGGCAAGAGAGACAGGAGGGCAGGAGAGACAGGAGGGCAGGAGAGACAAGAGGGCAGGAGAGACAGGAGGGCAGGAGAGGCAAGAGAGACAAGAGGGCAGGAGAGACAGGAGGGCAGGAGAGGCAGGAGGGCAGGAGAGGCAAGAGAGACAGGAGGGCAGGAGAGGCAAGAGAGACAAGAGGGCAGGAGAGACAAGAGGGCAGGAGAGACAAGAGGGCAGGAGAGACAGGAGGGCAGGAGAGACAAGAGGGCAGGAGAGGCAGGAGGGCAGGAGAGACAAGAGGGCAAGAGAGACAAGAGGGCAGGAGAGACAAGAGGGCAGGAGAGGCAGGAGGGCAGGAGAGGCAAGAGAGACAGGAGGGCAGGAGAGGCAAGAGAGACAAGAGGGCAGGAGAGACAAGAGGGCAGGAGAGACAAGAGGGCAGGAGAGACAGGAGGGCAGGAGAGGCAAGAGAGACAAGAGGGCAGGAGAGACAGGAGGGCAGGAGAGACAAGAGAGCAGGAGAGACAGGAGGGCAGGAGAGGCAAGAGAGACAAGAGGGCAGGAGAGACGAGGGCAGGAGGGCAGGAGAGGCAAGAGATACAGGAGGGCAGGAGAGACAGGAGGGCAGGAGAGACCGGAGGGCAGGAGAGGCAAGAGGACAGGAGAGACAAGAGGGCAGGAGAGGCAGGAGGGCAGGAGAGGCAAGAGAGACAGGAGGGCAGGAGAGGCAAGAGAGACAAGAGGGCAGGAGAGACAAGAGGGCAGGAGAGCCAGGAGGGCAGGAGAGACAAGAGGGCAGGAGAGACAAGAGGGCAGGAGAGGCAGGAGGGCATAAGAGACAGGAGGGCATGAGAGGCAAGAGAGACAGGAGGGCAGGAGAGGCAAGAGAGACAAGAGGGCAGGAGAGACAAGAGGGCAGGAGAGACAAGAGGGCAGGAGAGGCAGGAGGGCAGGAGAGGCAAGAGAGACAAGAGGGCAGGAGAGACGAGGGCAGGAGAGGCAGGAGGGCAGGAGAGGCAAGAGATACAGGAGGGCAGGAGAGACAGGAGGGCAGGAGAGACCGGAGGGCAGGAGAGGCAAGAGGACAGGAGGGCAGGAGAGACCAGAGGGCAGGAGATAAAGGAGGGCAAGAGAGACAGAATGGCAGGAGAGGCAAGAGAGACAGGAGAGGCAAGAGAGACAGGAGGGCAGGAGAGCCAGGAGGGCAGGAGAGACAAGAGAGATAGGAGGGCAGGAGAGACAGGAGGGCAGGAGAGGCAAGAGGGCAGGAGAGGCAAGAGGGCAGGAGAGACAAGAGGGCAGGAGAGGCAAGAGAGACAAGAGGGCAAGAGAGACAGGAGGGTAAGAGGGCAGGAGAGGCAAGAGAGCAAAAGAGACAGGAGGGCAGGAGAGGCAAGAGAGACAGGAGGGCAGGAGAGACAAGAGGGCAGGAGAGGCAAGAGGGCAGGAGAGGCAAGAGAGACAGGAGGGCAGGAGAGACAAGAGGGCAGGAGAGACAAGAGGCAGGAGGGCAGGAGAGACAAGAGAGACAAGAGGGCAAGAGAGACAGGAGGGTAGGAGGGCAGGAGAGGCAAGAGGGCAGGAGAGACCAGAGGGCAGGAGAGACCAAAGGGCAGGAGAGACAGGAGGGCAGGAGAGACAGGAGGGCAGGAGAGGCAAGAGGGCAAGAGAGACAGGAGGGCAAGAGAGACAGGAGGGTAGGAGGGCAGGAGAGGCAAGAGAGACAGGAGGGCAGGAGAGACAAGAGGGCAGGAGAGGCAAGAGGGCAGGGGAGGCAGGAGGGCAGGAGAGACCAGAGGGCAGGAGAGACAAGAGGGCAGGAGAGACAGGAGGGCAGGAGAGGCAAGAGGGCAAGAGAGACAGGAGGGCAGGAGAGGCAAGAGAGACAGGAGGGCAGGAGAGACAAGAGGGCAGGAGAGACAAGAGGGCAGGAGAGGCAAGAGGGCAGGGGAGGCAGGAGGGCATGAGAGACAAGAGGGCAGGAGAGGCAAGAGGGCAGGAGAGACAAGAGGGCAGGAGAGACTAGAGGGCAGGAGAGACAGGAGGGCAGGGGAGGCAAGAGGGCAAGAGAGACAGGACGGCAGGAGAGGCAAGAGAGCAAGAGAGACAAGAGGGCAGGAGAGACAAGTGGGCAGGAGAGACAAGAGGGCAGGAGAGACAGGAGGGCAGGAGAGGCAAGAGGGCAAGAGAGACAGGAGGGTAGGAGGGCAGGAGAGGCAAGAGAGACAGGAGGGCAGGAGAGGCAAGAGGGCAGGAGAGCAGGAGAGGCAGGAGAGACAGGAGGGCAGGAGAGACAGGAGGGAAGGAGAGGCAAGAGAGACAGGAGGGCAGGAGAGGCCAGAGAGGCAGGAGGGCAGGAGAGGCGAGAGGGCAGGAGAGACAGGAGGGCAGGAGAGACAGGAGAGGCAGGAGGGCAGGAGAGGCGAGAGGGCAGGAGAGGCAAGAGGGCAGGAGAGAAAGGAGGGAAGGAGAGACAAGAGGTCTGGAGAGACAGGAGGGCAGGAGAGGCAAGAGAGACAGGAGGGCAGGAGAGACAGGAGGGCAGGAGATACAAGAGGGCAGGAGAGGCAAGAGGGCAGGAAATACAAGAGGGCAGTAGAGAAAGGAGGGCAGGAGAGGCAGGAGGGCAGGAGAGACAAGAGGGCAGGAGAGACAGGAGGACAGGAGAGACAAGAGAGAGGAGGGCCGGAGAGGTTGGAGAAACAGGAGGGCAGGATATACAAGAGGGCAGCAGAGGCAGGAGGGCAGGAGATACAAGAGGGCAGGAGAGACAGGAGGGCATAAGAGACAGGAGGGCATAAGAGACAGGAGGGCATGAGAGGTAGGAGGGCATGAGAGACAGGAGGGCAGGAGATACAAGAAGGCAGGTGATACAGGAGGGCAGGAGAGGCAGGAGGGCAGGAGAGGCAAGAGAGACAGGAGGGCAGGAGAGGCAAGAGAGACAGGAGGGTCGGAGAGGCAGGAGAAACAGGAGGGCAGGATATACAAGAGGGCAGCAGAGGCAGGAGGGCAGGAGATACAAGAGGGCAGGAGAGACAGGAGGGCAGGAGAGACAGGAGGGCATAAGAGACAGGAGGGCATGAGAGACAGGAGGGCAGGAGAGACAAGAGGGCAGGAGAGACAAGAGGGCAGGAGAGACAGGAGGGCAGGAGAGGAAGGAGGGCATGAGAGACAGGAGGGCAGGAGAGACAAGAGGGCAGGAGAGACAAGAGGGCAGGAGAGACAGGAGGGCAGGAGAGGAAGGAGGGCATGAGAGACAGGAGGGCATAAGAGACAAGAGGGCAGGAGGGCATGAGAGACAGGAGGGCAGGAGATACAAGAGGGCAGTAGAGACAAGAGGGCAGGAGAGACAAGAGGGCAGGAGAGGCAAGAGAGACAGGAAGGCAGGAGAGACAAGAGGGCAGGAGAGACAAGAGGGCAGGAGAGGCAAGAGACAGGAGGGCAGGAGAGACAAGAGGGCAGGAGAGACAGGAGAGAGAGAGAGGAGGGCAGGCGAGACAAGAGGGTTGTAGAGACAGGAGGGCAGGAGAGATAAGAGGGCAGGAGAGACAGGAGGGCATGAGAGGCAAGAGAGACAGGAGGGCAGGAGAGGCAAGAGAGACAGGAGGGCAGGAGAGGCAAGAGGGCAGGAGAGACAGGAGGGCAGGAGAGACAAGAGGGCAGGAGAGACAGGAGGGCAGGAGAGGCAAGAGAGACAGGAGGGCAGGAGAGGCAAGAGACAGGAGGGCAGGAGAGGCAAGAGAGACAGAAGGGCAGGAGAGGCAAGAGAGACAAGTGGGCAGGAGAGGCAGGAGGGCAGGAGAGGCAGGAGGGCAGGAGAGGCAAGAGACAGGAGGGCAGGAGAGGCAAGAGAGACAGGAGGACAGGAGAGGCAAGAGACAGGAGGGCAGGAGAGGCAAGAGAGACAGAAGGGCAGGAGAGGCAAGAGAGACAAGTGGGCAGGAGAGACAGGAGGGCAGGAGAGGCAAGAGAGACAGAAGGGCAGGAGAGGCAAGAGAGACAAGTGGGCAGGAAAGGCAGGAGGGCATGAGAGACAGGAGAGCAGGAGAGACAGGAGGGCCAGAGAAACCGGAGGGAATGACGGGCAGGAGATACAAGACGGCAGGAGATACAGGAGAGACAGGAGGGCTGGATATACAAGAGGGCAGCAGAGGCAGGAGGGCAGGAGAGAAAGGAGGGCAGGAGACACAGGAGGACAGTAGAGGCAGGAGGGCAGGAGAGACAGGAGAGACAAGAGGGCAGGAGAGACAGGAGGGCAAGAGAGAAAGGAGGGCAGGAGACACAGGAGGGCAGGAGAGAGAGGATGGCAGGAGAGGCAGGAGGGCAGGAGAAACAGGAGGGCATGAGAGACAGGAGAGACAAGAGGGCAGGAGAGACAGGAGGGCAGGAGAGAAAGGAGGGCAGGAGACACAGGAGGACAGGAGAGACAGGAGGGCAGGAGAGGCAAGAGAGACAGTAGAGGCAGGAGGGCATGAGAGACAGGAGAGACAGGAGGGCAAGAGAAACAGGAGGGCATAAGAGACAGGAGGGCATAAGAGACAGGAGGGCATAAGAGACAAGAGGGCATGAGAGGCAGGAGGGCATGAGAGACAGGAGGGCAGGAGATACAAGAAGGCAGGAGATACAGGAGCGCAGGAGAGGCAGGAGGGCAGGAGAGACAAGAGGGCAGGAGAGGCAAGAGGGCAGGATATACAAGAGGGCAACAGAGGCAGGAGATACAAGAGGGCAGGAGAGACAGGAGGGCAGGAGAGAAAGGAGGGCAGGGGAGGCAGGAGGGCATGAGAGACAGGAGAGACAAGAGGGCAGGAGAGAGAGGATGGCAGGAGAGGCAGGAGGGCAGGAGAAACAGGAGGGCATGAGAGACAGGAGGGCACGAGAGGCAGGAGGGCATGAGAGACAGGAGGGCAGGAGATACAAGAAGGCAGGAGATACAGGAGCGCAGGAGAGGCAGGAGGGCACGAGAGGCAGGAGGGCATGAGAGACAGGAGGGCAGGAGATACAAGAAGGCAGGAGAGGCAAGGGGGCAGGATATACAAGAGGGCAGCAGAGGCAAGAGAGACAGGAGAGAAAGGAGGGCAGGAGAGACAGGAGGGCAGGAGAGACAGGAGGGCAGGAGAGGCAAGAGGGCAGGAGAGACAGGAGGGCAGGAGAGACAAGAGGGCAGGAGAGACAGGAGGGCAGGAGAGGCAAGAGAGACAGGAGGGCAGGAGAGGCAAGAGACAGGAGGGCAGGAGAGGCAAGAGAGACAGAAGGGCAGGAGAGGCAAGAGAGACAAGTGGGCAGGAGAGGCAGGAGGGCAGGAGAGGCAGGAGGGCAGGAGAGGCAAGAGACAGGAGGGCAGGAGAGGCAAGAGAGACAGGAGGACAGGAGAGGCAAGAGACAGGAGGGCAGGAGAGGCAAGAGAGACAGAAGGGCAGGAGAGGCAAGAGAGACAAGTGGGCAGGAGAGACAGGAGGGCAGGAGAGGCAAGAGAGACAGAAGGGCAGGAGAGGCAAGAGAGACAAGTGGGCAGGAAAGGCAGGAGGGCATGAGAGACAGGAGAGCAGGAGAGACAAGAGGGCCAGAGAAACCGGAGGGAATGACGGGCAGGAGATACAAGACGGCAGGAGATACAGGAGAGACAGGAGGGCTGGATATACAAGAGGGCAGCAGAGGCAGGAGGGCAGGAGAGAAAGGAGGGCAGGAGACACAGGAGGACAGTAGAGGCAGGAGGGCAGGAGAGACAGGAGAGACAAGAGGGCAGGAGAGACAGGAGGGCAAGAGAGAAAGGAGGGCAGGAGACACAGGAGGGCAGGAGAGAGAGGATGGCAGGAGAGGCAGGAGGGCAGGAGAAACAGGAGGGCATGAGAGACAGGAGAGACAAGAGGGCAGGAGAGACAGGAGGGCAGGAGAGAAAGGAGGGCAGGAGACACAGGAGGACAGGAGAGACAGGAGGGCAGGAGAGGCAAGAGAGACAGTAGAGGCAGGAGGGCATGAGAGACAGGAGAGACAGGAGGGCAAGAGAAACAGGAGGGCATAAGAGACAGGAGGGCATAAGAGACAGGAGGGCATAAGAGACAAGAGGGCATGAGAGGCAGTAGGGCATGAGAGACAGGAGGGCAGGAGATACAAGAAGGCAGGAGATACAGGAGCGCAGGAGAGGCAGGAGGGCAGGAGAGACAAGAGGGCAGGAGAGGCAAGAGGGCAGGATATACAAGAGGGCAACAGAGGCAGGAGATACAAGAGGGCAGGAGAGACAGGAGGGCAGGAGAGAAAGGAGGGCAGGGGAGGCAGGAGGGCATGAGAGACAGGAGAGACAAGAGGGCAGGAGAGAGAGGATGGCAGGAGAGGCAGGAGGGCAGGAGAAACAGGAGGGCATGAGAGACAGGAGGGCACGAGAGGCAGGAGGGCATGAGAGACAGGAGGGCAGGAGATACAAGAAGGCAGGAGATACAGGAGCGCAGGAGAGGCAGGAGGGCACGAGAGGCAGGAGGGCATGAGAGACAGGAGGGCAGGAGATACAAGAAGGCAGGAGAGGCAAGGGGGCAGGATATACAAGAGGGCAGCAGAGGCAGGAGAGACAGGAGAGAAAGGAGGGCAGGAGAGACAGGAGGGCAGGAGAGAAAGGAGGGCAGGAGAGGCAGGAGGGTATGAGAGACAGGAGAGACAAGAGGGCAGGAGAGGCAGGATGGCAGGAGAGGCAGGAGGGCATGAGAGACAGGAGGGCAGGAGAGGCAAGAGACAGGAGGGCAGGAGAGACAGGAGGGCAGGAGAGACAAGAGGGCAGGAGAGGCAAGAGACAGGAGAGGCAAGAGACAGGAGGGCAGGAGAGACAAGAGAGAGGAGGGCAGGAGAGACAAGAGGGCAGGAGAGACAGGAGAGAGGAGGGCAGGAGAGACAGGAGGGCATGAGAGGCAAGAGACAGGAGGGCATGAGAGGCAAGAGACAGGAGGGCATGAGAGGCAAGAGACAGGAGGGCAGGAGAGACAGGAGGGCATGAGAGACAGGAGGGCAGGAGAGGCAAGAGACAGGAGGGCAGGAGAGACAGGAGGGCAGGAGAGACAAGAGGGCAGGAGAGGCAAGAGACAGGAGAGGCAAGAGACAGGAGGGCAGGAGAGACAGGAGAGAGGAGGGCAGGAGAGACAAGAGGGCAGGAGAGACAGGAGAGAGGAGGGCAGGAGAGACAAGAGGGCAGGAGAGGCAAGAGAGACAGGAGGGCAGGAGAGGCAGGAGAGACAGGAGGGCAGGAGAGGCAGGAGAGCAGGAGAGACTAGAGGGCAGGAGAGACATGAGGAGGGGACAGAAAGGGCCATAGAGAGAATGAACTTGGTGACATAGAAACAAGATAACGCCAGAGGAATAACTGGGGCAGATCCAAGGGGGGCAAGAGAGGTAGGAGAGGAGAAAATGAGAGGGCAGATAACTGGAGAGAAGAACAAAGAGAGGATAGAAAATGAGACAGAAGAGACAGATGACGGTCAGTGTTCAGGAGATCGGAGTGACCAAGGTCCAAGGCAGGAGAGCGAGGAGAGGGATTAGGTACAAAGTGTCCTTTGCGACATCACAAACACTTCCAATGCTCCTCTACGTGGCGTCCATAGAGACCCGGTGTGTGTATAATCTTTATTAATCCTGTTCTTGTTTCTCTGATGTGTGCGACTAACGAGATGATAATTATATGTTGTCACCAGGACTCCTGCAGGGACTAAATACCAGATTGTAATAATAACACGTTGGACTTATTTTAATGTTTACTACAAGCTAATTGAAATATAATGTGTGTCCCCATCTGACCCTTTGGCCAAGCACTGGAAGCCACCATTTTTTCTTCTGCAAGAGAGGCAGGAAAGGCAGGAGGGCATGAGAGACAGGAGAGCAGGAGAGACAGGAGGGCCAGAGAAACCGGAGGGAATGACGGGCAGGAGATACAAGACGGCAGGAGATACAGGAGAGACAGGAGGGCTGGATATACAAGAGGGCAGCAGAGGCAGGAGGGCAGGAGAGAAAGGAGGGCAGGAGACACAGGAGGACAGTAGAGGCAGGAGGGCAGGAGAGACAGGAGAGACAAGAGGGCAGGAGAGACAGGAGGGCAAGAGAGAAAGGAGGGCAGGAGACACAGGAGGGCAGGAGAGAGAGGATAGCAGGAGAGGCAGGAGGGCAGGAGAAACAGGAGGGCATGAGAGACAGGAGAGACAAGAGGGCAGGAGAGACAGGAGGGCAGGAGAGAAAGGAGGGCAGGAGACACAGGAGGACAGGAGAGACAGGAGGGCAGGAGAGGCAAGAGAGACAGTAGAGGCAGGAGGGCATGAGAGACAGGAGAGACAGGAGGGCAAGAGAAACAGGAGGGCATAAGAGAAAGGAGGGCAGGAGACACAGGAGGACAGGAGAGACAGGAGGGCAGGAGAGGCAAGAGAGACAGGAGGGCAGGAGAGGCAAGAGAGACAGTAGAGGCAGGAGGGCAGGAGAGACAGGAGAGACAGGAGGGCAAGAGAAACAGGAGGGCATAAGAGACAGGAGGGCATAAGAGACAAGAGGGCATGAGAGGCAGGAGGGCATGAGAGACAGGAGGGCAGGAGATACAAGAAGGCAGGAGATACAGGAGCGCAGGAGAGGCAGGAGGGCAGGAGAGACAAGAGGGCAGGAGAGGCAAGAGGGCAGGAGAGGTAAGAGGGCAGGATATACAAGAGGGCAACAGAGGCAGGAGATACAAGAGGGCAGGAGAGACAGGAGGGCAGGAGAGAAAGGAGGGCAGGGGAGGCAGGAGAGACAAGAGGGCAGGAGAGAGAGGATGGCAGGAGAGGCAGGAGGGCAGGAGAAACAGGAGGGCATGAGAGACAGGAGGGCACGAGAGGCAGGAGGGCATGAGAGACAGGAGGGCAGGAGATACAAGAAGGCAGGAGATACAGGAGCGCAGGAGAGGCAGGAGGGCACGAGAGGCAGGAGGGCATGAGAGACAGGAGGGCAGGAGATACAAGAAGGCAGGAGAGGCAAGAGGGCAGGAGAGGCAAGGGGGCAGGATATACAAGAGGGCAGCAGAGGCAGGAGAGACAGGAGGGCAGGAGAGAAAGGAGGGCAGGAGAGGCAGGAGGGTATGAGAGACAGGAGAGACAAGAGGGCAGGAGAGGCAGGATGGCAGGAGAGGCAGGAGGGCAGGAGAGGCAAGAGACAGGAGGGCAGGAGAGACAGGAGGGCAGGAGAGACAAGAGGGCAGGAGAGGCAAGAGACAGGAGAGGCAAGAGACAGGAGAGGCAAGAGACAGGAGGGCAGGAGAGACAAGAGAGAGGAGGGCAGGAGAGACAAGAGGGCAGGAGAGACAGGAGAGAGGAGAGGCAGGATGGCAGGAGAGGCAGGAGGGCAGGAGAGGCAAGAGACAGGAGGGCAGGAGAGACAGGAGGGCAGGAGAGACAAGAGGGCAGGAGAGGCAAGAGACAGGAGAGGCAAGAGACAGGAGGGCAGGAGAGACAAGAGAGAGGAGGGCAGGAGAGACAGGAGGGCATGAGAGGCAAGAGACAGGAGGGCAGGAGAGACAGGAGAGAGGAGGGCAGGAGAGACAAGAGGGCAGGAGAGACAGGAGAGAGGAGGGCAGGAGAGACAAGAGGGCAGGAGAGGCAAGAGAGACAGGAGGGCTGGAGAGGCAGGAGAGCAGGAGAGACTAGAGGGCAGGAGAGACAGGAGGGCAGGAGAGACAGGAGGGCAGGAGAGGCAGGAGGGCAGGAGAGACATGAGGAGGGGACAGAAAGGGCCATAGAGAGAATGAACTTGGTGACATAGAAACAAGATAACGCCAGAGGAATAACTGGGGCAGATCCAAGGAGGGCAAGAGAGGTAGGAGAGGAGAAAATGAGAGGGCAGATAACTGGAGAGAAGAACAAAGAGAGGATAGAGAATGAGACATAAGAGACAGATGACGGTCAGTGTTCAGGACATCAGAGTGACCAAGGTCCAAGGCAGGAGAGCGAGGAGAGGGATTAGGTACAAAGTGTCCTTTGCGACATCACAAACACTTCCAATGCTCCTCTACGTGGCGTCCATAGAGACCCGGTGTGTGTATAATCTTTATTAATCCTGTTCTTGTTTCTCTGATGTGTGCGACTAACGAGATGATAATTATATGTTGTCACCAGGACTCCTGCAGGGACTAAATACCAGATTGTAATAATAACACGTTGGACTTATTTTAATGTTTACTACAAGCTAATTGAAATATAATGTGTGTCCCCATCTGACCCTTTGGCCAAGCACTGGAAGCCACCATTTTTTCTTCTGCAAGTGAGAGGAGAGCTCGAATGCAACAGGATGCAAATCTGGTGCCATGCAATCCACCATTTTATTTTCTAATGATCTACTAGCTGAGGTTGGAAGTTGCATGCCGAGGAAGCTTTTATCTGCACAATGGAAAAGTGGCAGCTATAACTGCCATTAATATCATTAGGTCTAATGGAAAAGTCACTCATTTACAAGGACACAACCTCATGAGACTGCAGCAGAATAAAACATACAAAGTTACGAAAATGGCGGCGTGCAGCAAAGATTTGCGCCCAAACATAAAATGTAATTACTGTTATTTATTATGTATAACATTTTGCACATTATGTATATAAAGAAAATGCCCACCATGTGAGGGGTTAACATGACTAGGCTTAAGAGTTTCCTGTTATTTGCATATTGATCCCAAAATAGCAATTATTGTAGGGAAAGAAGGAGAGGAATTACTGCTCCAGGGCCAATAAACTCGCGGTCAGAGCCTCTGAGATACCGTAACACGGAGAGAAACGCGCGCCATGATACTGAAGTACAGATCATTTTCTAAATAATCATTTTCTAAATAATTTGTATTTTAATTACAACCATTTAATGCATAATTTTTTTATTTTGTTGTTTGCGCTCATGGAAATGTTGCTACCCAGCAGGCAAAACATGGCGGGTATTCTATTCTAGAGTACTCCGGTTTCGCTAGTACTTTTTGTTTTATAATATTACATCTAACTTAGATTAATAATTTGCACCCAAACCTCTACTCAATTTGAGTAGCACTGTGGCTCCCAAAGCTCTTTATGCACTATTTGCACTGTACTGTGCAAAACAGTGCTGCCCCCAAGTAAACAATGCAGCAGATTATGACCCACAAATGGGAGAGGAATGAAACAGGCAGATACACTGAAAATATATTGCCATCTACAGACAAGCAAATGAACAATAGAAAAGTGAGTAACATAATTAAGAGCTGGGGAGAAAAAGCAAATATATTACTATAATTACTCTAATTTACATTGAGCATTTATTACAGTGACTTTAATATTACACTTTATCACATACAGTATATTTGTATAATTTTATAGACTACAATGACTTTAATGTCTCATATATTTATATAATTCTAATATGATACGAGTGATTTGTGTCCTTAGTAAGATGGCGGTCGTTCTTATGAATTTAATCCAACCTCTAATGAAATCTATAGGAACATACACTTACAATATAATTAATTGAATTCCCAAAAAATCCAAAAGTCTCGTCAAGGGACCGAAAAATAATTTGTAAACATGTTAAATACTAAAAAGTAATTTTAGGAGGTTAAAAAATAGCATTAAATGTTTTCCAGCCCGTTGTTTAAAGCTTTACATCCATAGAAAGTGACCCAAGGTCTTCGCCACCTTTATAAATACCCCTCAATATGTCTTTATGTTCACTTTATATATAGAACAACAGACATGACGAGGAACAGCTGCCGATCTGTACTAGGAGCGTCTGCACCTGTCGGGGGTATTTACCATGTAATTATATATATTATATGTATAGATGGGAGAGGTCACAGGCAGCACGTATACATAGAGACAAAAAGCTAAGCCCGCCAATGGAAACTTCACATATATATATGGATGCCACGGTGAAGGGCCTTGTGTGCCTTCAGTGAAGCTGTGAGCTCTACCATGTAAGGTCACCCAAGATGGGCAGGTCATAACAGAGAGGTCAGATAAATCATGGTCCACTGGAGTAGGAACTGGCAACCCACTACAGTATAGTTGCCAAAAAAACCTTATAGATGAGCACAAGACACAAGATGTGCCTGGCTTGCTGTGGTCCATAGGGTCATAGAGAGTTGGACAAAACTGAACGTGTAAAGAACAATAATAGATATAAATTGTTTATATATATATATATAGTATATTTGCGTTCACATTTAAATGTTTAAAACACGTTAAAATACTTGTTTCCTGCACAGAATTTTGAGAAATACAGTTATTGCACTGCATTCTGGGAACCCGGGCAGAGACATGCAAATGTGCCCACAAAGGCTTTGTCTTGTAATATATATATATATATATATATATATATATATATATATATATATATATATATACATACATTCCATCTATGCTAAAATACATAGTAAAACACACACACATATATATATACATACATATGCTTTCTTTAATTAAAGGGCCGGTGCTGCGTCGTGGCATGGTGGAGAGCGCCAGTCACGTTTGGTCTGGTCTTGTACGGTTAGGTTCAGATTTTATTACTTTATTATGGTTTTGTTAGTTAAGATGATTACAGGCTGGGTGCTTTATTACTTCCTCCAGACATCATGTACAGTACATAGTGCCCACACCAATTACCAACGAGGGCTCGGTTACACGGCAGCCGCAAGGAATAGTGCCAAAGAAAATGATGGAGTGACCCATCACTGGGGTAAAGAGGGAGGGTCAGTAAGGGTGAGAACCTGTCCATCATGTACCACTCCCATTTCCTGCCAAACGATTAACTAATTAGGCCTGCACCTGCATTAATTAGAGAGCTATATTAGGCAGCTTGCTAAGGTCAGACAGGCCAGTGTAGTCTCAGGCAGCCTCTGTGTACTGTATAAACATGTGCAGAAAGAAAAGCGATTCTGTTATAACGTGATATGTTTGTTATATTGTATCAGAGATAAGGAAAGTCCGTTATTAACTAAGAATAAAGAATGAAGGAACATGTTTATTGCGAATACCCCGGGTTACATTGTTACAGGGAACTTTCCAGGTAGATAGCCATGTAGTTACTTGGTATTTATTACTTTGCTAAGGGCTCCTGGAAGAGTTCATACAAAACCTACAAGATCTTGCGAGCGCTCACAGGGAGACAAATCCTTACACGTAATCTCAACCGCCTCCAAGATCAGATGGGCCCCTTATGAGAACACTTATAACACATGTAAGAAGCTACGAGTTTCCATTACAAGAATAAAGTAGCCTTAAAGAAGACGTTTTCTTGATACCAATAACATAAATTGAAACCTAAAGACCACCAAAGACGTCTCGCACCCTTGTGGTATTTCCTTTATGTGACGACCCCCCTGGCTACGTATCAGGAAGTTCTTACGTGATCGCTACTTAAATTATCTCGTAAGATTTCCTGTAGCTACGAGTCAGCCTTGGGGAGATCCTACGAGAGCCTTAGAAATGAGCTCTAAGACGGGCACGAGAACCCAAGGGTGCAACTGCGCCAATCCCTGGCACCTTGTGGCATATTAGAGACTGATTCAGTTTTAATCACATTATGTACTGTAGATAGATAGATAGATAGAGAGATAGATAGATAGATAGAGAGATAGATAGGTAGATAGAGGGATAGATAGATAGATAGATAGATAGATAGATAGATAGATAGATAGATAGATAGATAGATAGATAAATAGATAGATAGATAGATAGATAGATAGATAGAGGGATAGATAGATAGAGGGATAGATAGATAGATAGATAGATAGATAGATAGATAGATAGATAGATAGATAGATAGATAGATAGATAGATAGATAGATAGATAGAGGGATAGATAGATAGATAGATAGATAGATAGATAGATAGATAGATAGATAGATAGATAGAGGGATAGATAGATAGATAGATAGATAGATAGATAGATAGATAGATAGATAGATAGATAGATAGATAGATAGATAGATAGAGGGATAGATAGATAGATAGATAGATAGATAGATAGATAGATAGATAGATAGATAGATAGAGGGATAGATAGATAGATAGATAGATACAGAGATAGATAGATAGATAGATAGATAGATAGATAGATAGAGACAGAGATAGATAGATAGATAGATAGATAGATAGATAGATAGATAGATACAGAGATAGATAGATAGATAGATAGATAGATAGATAGATACAGAGATACTGTATCTTCATGTGGATATCAGCGCAGTGGCCCCTCAGGCGTTCCCGCCATTCTAGCCCTTCATAATATAGTAATAATACTCCTCACTTCTTCAAGCACCCACTGGCCACCACTTATAATACTAGACCGCAGAGTACGTCCTTATGGCCCAATCCTGGCGTCCAGACCACTCTGCCCATGTGAGACCCCCATCCCCGGCAGAGATTCCTGTCGGTATTGTCTCATGTTGCAATACTGTAGGGTATGTGGGTATTATATATCACCCCTTCCCCTTCACCCCCCCCTCTGTAACACTATATACAGAGCTATTATACACACAGCATGATAATAATAATATGTCACAATGACCCGACGCTCTCACATTACCCCCCACCCAGATTACTGTTTAGTCATTATTGTATATGTGGTAATATATCATGGACCTGATATCTTGGGGGGCCCTGGGGTGGGTGACTCTGGTGCAGCTCTGGGGAAAGGATCAGTATTTATATAGTAATAGGTAAGTACATAGAGCCTCATTCAATTGAGCTTTCGTAAGTTACTGGAGCCGTAAGTGAACCCGCAACTTATTTTGCTATTCAATTGGCGTCTTTTTGTGGGTTCGGAATGGGCTACGGGCTCCGATTCATTGCGATGGTTAACGTCGCAAGTTAATGCCCTTCCAAGCCTTTGATCTTTCATGGCCGCAAGAGGTGCGAACGCTAAGAGCTTAATGACATGTCCGTAGCCCTGTAAATGCAAATATACACTCACTACTGTACTTATAATAAAGGGAAAGTGATGTTAGGTCTTAGAATTAATTGCACAATATTCTCAAGCCCGCAAATCAGCCCAAAAATACTTTATTTCATGTTTATATTTCGTGTTATTTCGATCCCGGCAATCAGTGTGTTAATACATATTATGTAACTCGCATGTGATAGTACAGTGGATATAAAAAGTCTACACACCCCTGTTGAAATGTCAGGTTTCTGTGCTGTAAAAAAATTAGACAAAGATAAATAATTTCAGAACTTTTTCCACCTTTAATGTGACCTATAAACTGTACAACTCAGTTGAAAAACAAACTGAAATCTTTTAGGTGGAGGGAAGAAAAAAAAAAAGAAAAATAATGTGGTTGCATAAGTCTGCACACCCACTTATAACTGGGGATGTAGCTGTGTTCAGAATCAAGCAATCACATTCCAAATTGTGTTAAATAGGAGTCAGCATACACCTGCCATCATTTAAAGTGCCTCTGATTAACCCCAAATAAAGTTCAGCTGCTCTAGTTGGTCTTTCCTGAAATGTTCTTAGTCTCATCCCACAGCAAAAGCCATGGTCCACAGAGAGCTTCCAAAGCATCAGAGGGATCTCATTGTTAAAAGGTATCAGTCAGGAGAAGGGTACAAAAGAATTTCCAAGGCATTAGATATACAATGGAACACAGTGAGGACAGTCATCATCAAGTGGAGGAAATATGGCACAACAGTGACATTACCATGAACTGGAGCACCCTCCAAAATTGATGAAAAGACAAGAAGAAAACTGGTCTGGGAGGTTACCAAGAGGCCTACAGCAACATTAAAGGAGCTGCAGGAATATCTGGCAAGTACTGGCTGTGTGGTACATGTGACAACAATCTCCTGTATTCTTCATATGTCTGGGCTATGGGGTAGAGTGGCAAGACGAAAGCCTTTTCTTAAAAAGAAAAACATCCAAGCCAGGCTACATTTTGCAAAAACACACCTGAAGTCTCCCAAAAGCATGTGCGAAAAGGTGTTATGGTCTGATGAAACCAAGGTTGGACTTTTTGGCCATAATTCCAAAAGATATGTTTGGCGCAAAAACAACACTGCACATCACCAAAAGAAAACCATACTCACAGTGAAGCATGGTGGTGGCAGCATCATGCTTTGGGGCTGTTTTCCTTCAGCTGGAACTGGGGCCTTAGTTAAGATAGAGGGAATTATGAACAGTTCCAAATACCAGTCAATATTGGCACAAAACCTTCAGGCTTCTGCTAGAAAGCTGAACATGAAGAGGAACTTCATCTTTCAGCATGACAACGACCCAAAGCATACATCCAAATCAACAAATGAATGGCTTCACCAGAAGAAGATTAAAGTTTTGGAATGGCCCAGCCAGAGCCCAGACCTGAATCCGATTGAAAATCTGTGGGGTGATCTGAAGAGGGCTGTGCACAGGAGATGCCCTCGCAATCTGACAGAGCAAAGAAGAGTGGGCAAATCTTGCCAAGTCACAATGTGCCATGCTGATAGACTCATACCCAAAAAGACTGAGTGCTGTAATAAAATCACAAGGTGCTTCAACAAAGTATTAGTTTAAGGGTGTGCAGACTTATGCAACCATATTATTTTATTTTTAGATTTTTCCTTCCCTCTACCTAAAAGATTTTAGTTTGTTTTTCAATTGAGTTGTACAGTTTATAGGTCACATTAAAGGTGGAAAATGTTCTGAAATAACTTATCTTTGTGTCATTTTTTACAGCACAGAAACCTGACATTTTAACAGGGGTGTGTAGACTTTTTATATCCAAGGTATATCATATTTACGGCTTTATCAATATTGCATTATATCTGGAATGTGGGTCCAATCGCAACTCGCAATTTTAAGCCCGTAGGACTTTGAAATCCAACCTCCAGTTTTCATTGACGTAATGATGACGATCTCTGTTTCCATTTGCTGTTTCTAATCCGGAGTTACGGCCTTCCATAGTTGATCATGTCCAAGCCCGCAAATGCTACATACGGCGGCATGGTTTACGAATATGGTTTATCGGGCTATAACTTGCGGGCTCGGCCAATTGAATAGCACCATAACTTGCGGACGCTGCGGGCCCCCAGACATACGGCCAACGTCCCGCGACTTGCGGAGGCCAGATTGAATGAGGCTCATATTTAGCACATTTTGGTACAGTTTATGGAAATCTATTAATTTAATCATTGAGATGAGAGTTATATAGACACAAAAAGGAAGATAAATCCAGCCTTAAAGGGGCACTGCGGACAAATGATCGTATTTTGACCAACATGATTTTTAGAAATAAAATATAAAAAACGTAACCCTAACATTTTAACTATTACATGCAATTATTCTGTTTTGTGTGGAAGTGCTGATAGAAGCTTCCTCTGGATTCAAAGTTTTCTCCACCTCACAAAACTGAAAACTACATAATAATTGCACATAAAGGATGATAAATGAGTGTTTTTTTTACATTTCATGTGAAGTATCGTTTTTATCACTACAGAGCTCCTGTAAAGATGATGTTTGACAGTTAATAAGCCATTTATACTATTTGGATTGTAAGCTCTTCAGCACAGGGAATCTGTGTTACATTTATTTGTCACACTGGGGGGTTGTTGGTGCCATCTGGACTCTCTCAGTTTGGGTTTTTGTTCAGGTGGCGCTCCCCTCGCTCCCCTCCCTCCCCTTGCTCCCCTTCCTTCCCCTCGCTCTCCTCCCTCCCCTCGCTCTCTCTGAGCTCATCCACAAAGAGTTAAACATAAAATCCCGATGAGCTTATTGTCCAGACAAGGACCAGATGTCTCACAAGTGGGACTGACAGATAAGGAGCAGGACAAATACCCAGAGGGATATCAGGAGAGAGCAGAGGAGAGGGGTGATTTATAGGAAAGGGGGGAAGGGGGGGGGGGGCGACAGAGAGAAAAAGGGAGAGAGAGAAGGTTTGAGAGAGAGAGAGAGAGAGAGAGGGAGAGAGAAAGAGTAGGAGGGAGAGAGAGAGAAAGGGGGAGAGAGAGAGGAGAGAGAGGGAGAAAGGGAGGAAGGGAGTAAGAGGGAGAGAGAAAGAGAAGGAGGGAGAGAAAGAGAAAGGGGGAGAGAGAGAGGAGAGCGAGAGAGAGGGAGAGGGAGGGAGAGGAGAGAAAGAGAGAGGAGAGAGAAGGAGTGAGAGAAGGGGGAGAGAGAGAGAGGAGAGCGAGAGAGAGGGAGAGGGAGGGAGAGGAGAGAAAGAGAGAGGGAGATAAGGAGGGAGAGAACGAGGGAGAGAGAGACAGGGAGAGAAACGGAGAGAGAGAAATGGGGGGAGAGGGAGAGAGAGAAAGATAGAGAGGTGGAGAAGGAGGAGGAGAGAGAGAGAGAGGAAGCGAGAGAGATGGGGATATAGAGGGAGAGAGGAGAGAGAGAGAAAGAGAGAGAGGGGAGAGGGATAGAGAGAATTGGGGAAAGAGAGACAGGAGATAAGGAGAGAGAGAGAGGGGGAGAGAGAGAGAGAGAAGGAGAGAGGGTGAGAGAGAGAGAGGGGGAGAGAGAGGGGGGGAGAGAGAGAGAAGGAGAGAGGGGGAGAGAGAAGGAGAGAGGGGGAGAGAGGGGGAGAGAGGGGGGGAGAAAGAGAGAGAGGAGAGAGAGATAGAAAGAGAGGGGGGAGAGAGAGTGAGGGAGAGGTGGAGAGAGAGAGGGGTGGAGAGAGAGAGAGAGAGAGAGAGGGAGAGAGAGAGAGAGAGAGAGAGAGAGAAAAAGGGCGAGAGAGAGAGAGAGAGAGAGAGAGGGAGAGAGAGAGAGAGAGAGAGAGAGGTGGAGAGAGAGAGAGAGAGAGGTGGAGAGAGAGAGAGAGGGAGAGAGAGAGAGAGAGAGAGAGAGAGAGGTGGAGAGAGAGAGAGAGAGAAAGAGAAGGAGGGATAGAGAGAGAGAGAGAGGTGGGGAGGGATAGAGAGAGGGGGAAGGAGAGAGACAAATGGGGAGAGGAAACATTACAGAGAAGACATGACGCCGGCTAGAAATATTGTTAATTTATTGACCGATAAAGGTAATTCATGACATTAATGTCTCTTATTTGTAAGCACATACAGGGAGGGACTAGGCCAGAAGAGCTTGCAATCTGATGTATTGGTGGATGCCGCGGCGCAGTATAGAACGCGAGGCCATTATAACATTATAGACTGTACAGGGCAGGGACGGGGTGCGTAATATTACTATTATATGATATGTATATACACAGAGTCACCCAAATGACATAATGACTTGGGGCGGCCCCGCTATTACAAGGAGCTGACAATTAGTTTGGGGCGTGGCGTGACCCGGTCTGTATCGGTCACATTATAGAGGAAGATGAGGAAGAGCAGCCCAGGCCAGGATTTCCTGCCATTCTTTGGGGATTTGCCAGAGAGGAAGAGGAACCGACCTGGTGTAAGAGTGCTGGTAATTGCCACTAATACCCCGATCCGTGGGGTCGTTACTGCCGCCTCCAGTGACCTTTATATGTGATGATGCCCCACAGGTGCCAGCTACTACATCTCCTTACCTCTTGTTATTTCTCACATCACGTGCTTATGTATATTATATATATATATAATATGTCACTGACTGGCAGCTCGCTGTCCCCTGAACATGAGAGGGAGTATTGATCCAGGGATGAGTCCAATCGCCAGTTACAATCATAGGAGACCCCCAGTGCAAACGGCACATATCGTGTAGCGTGTGACGTCATGCGGGATTCCCTGCCACGGCAAAATGCAAGTTATAGGAACCTCTCAAGGGGGGTGCTGGGGGGGCCTACACTACAGGGGTCTTTTGCACTGGTGCCCTCCATTGACTATCGCCGCCATTTTTCGTATCATGTCACCTTTCCGGACACATTTTTGATTATATACGTATATATTTGAACCCGTTTTGGCTTTTGTGTTATTTAGCGCTACGGAATATGTTGTCGCGTTACAAATAAATGATAATATTTATATAGTAACATATTTCCGCGCTGACCTATATCACACCGATCTATTTACTGCTGAACCTGCAGATTTAATGGTGAAAAAATATGCAGAAAATGCAATTATATATTTTGTAATCGTCTGACACAACCCCCCACAATGTAGGTTTATAGATGGATGATGTCCAATCAAATGTAATAACTGCGCTCCCTGCGAAACGCGCTGCCGGCGCTAAATCGGAGAGCAGAGGTGGGTCTGCACAGGGATGGTATGATGGGGGTGGGGTGGGGTATAATGGGGGTGGGGTGGGTATGATGGGGGGTGGGGTGGGGTAGAATGGCTATGTTCCCCAACAAGAATCAAATGCAATAACTGCGCTCCCTGCGAAACGCGCTGTCGGCGCTAAATCTGAGAGCAGAGGTGGATCTGCACAGGGATGGTATGATGGGGGTGGGGTAGGATATGATGGGGGTGGGGTATGATGGGGGGTGGGGTGGGGTAGAATGGATATGTCCCCCAACAAGAATCCAATGTAATAATACGTAACAATCGCCAATATTACATTCACTGAGAATCAAACAATCATTCATAGGTTGCCCATGAGCTTCAGCTTGTGGCCAAGATAAACCACTTTAACACAGCAAGCAATTGATCTTCTTGTGGCAAAATCCAGCAGCAGCGGAGTCTGGTCTTTATTAAGAAGTTTATTATTGAATATGAATCTTATTAATGACCAGACTAATCCAAGCGTCCAGCGCCGGCGTCACAGGCGCACTGGAGGGGATGTACCACGTACGTTCCTGGGTAAAAGTCGTGTGTGCTTGGCGGTGTTTTGCGTGCTTAGGAGTCGTGTAGCCTCCTTTTCATTTTTTGCTGCTGTCATTTCTTTTCTCGCTTAGGCGATTTTCGAGTGGCGAAACTTGGCTAATTCAACTTAAATTTGCGCGCAACCTCACTCCCAGACGTCCTGGATGAACCCCCCCCCCCCCCCGTGCTGTGTGAGGTTTTTTCTTTTGTTTTTCTTTGTGTTTTTCATGATTTTCAATTTGCGCGGTTCAGGCATTAAATTTGCATTTTTGAGGGGTCCGGATTTTTGCAAAGTGTTACGGGACGTAATTTTTTAACAACATTTTTTCAAACAGCTACGGCCTCGCACTGTGAATTGGATAATTGAGATTTTTGCTGATCTGTAGTACCGCGGGTCATAGAGATGAGCACCTACAGCACCCATCTCCACCAGCGCAATGAGCGCCTAAGTCGTGCAGGGTTGTAGGGATGAGCGCCTAAGGCGCTCATTTCCACCAGCGCAATGAGCGCCTCGCTGCACAAGCCCGCAAGCATTAGCAAAAAACACACATATATATATATACACTCACACATTTACATATATACACACATATACAAAGCACTCTGCTGCCACCTGGTGGATTTTCTGGAGGTTACATAGAGCTGCTTCTTATGGCTGAGAGTAAGGGACCACTGTAATTGAGTAAACATTTCACATGTTTGTGAGGTGCATAACAATCTAACAACTGGATAAATGAGACCAGCAGTTCAGCTAAGGGGAGCAGGTTCTTGAGTACACTCAGGGATCATTATCTGGCCCAGGTTATACAGGAGCCTACTAGAAATGACGCCATCTTGGATTTAGTCATCACAAATAATATTGATATAATATCACATGTTGGAATAGGGCAACCTTTGGGAAACAGTGATCACAACACAGTCTCATTTGGGATTGGAGTAAAAAAAACTAAATTTTAAGGGGCCAACAAAAACTCTTAATTTTAAAAGGGCAGATTTTAACGGTCTAAGGGCAGCAATGCAAAGTATAGACTGGGACAGAGGCATGATGGGTAAAAATACTGAACATAAATGAACAACATTTAAATCCTTACTAAATATACATACACATCGGCATATACCGTGTGGGAATAAAAGTAAAAGGAGTAATTCCCATCCAATGTGGCTTAACAATGATTTAAAGATCAAGATACAGAGTAAAAAACAGACATTTATATTATACACACAAGAGGGGACAGAGACTGCTTTACGGGAATACAAGGAAATCACCAAGGCAGCAAAAGGGCTATTAGACTGGCTAACATAGAAAATGGCAAGTTATTTTTAAAGGAGAATAAGACTAACCCTAAACATGAGTATAAATATATTAATGGGAAGAAGGCCAGGAAGGAAGCTATAGGAACATTACAATGTGACACAGTCTGATAATTAGTGCCCAGGAAAAGGCAGATGAGCTAAATAGGTTATTTTCGTCGGTATACACAAGGGAGGTACCAGTGGTTGGACACGGCAACATAATGGGGCTACACTACCTTCACCAAATAACTGGTTAACACAGGAAGTAATCCAAAAGAGGTTGGAAAAAATAAATGTTAATAAAGCCCCGGATCCTGATGGAATACATCCAAGGGTACTGAGGGAACTGGGTTCTGTAATAGCCAAACCATTATATCTAATCTTTCAAGACTCACTCAACACAGGGTCTCTACCAGATGACTGGAGAAAAGCAGATGTGATACCTATATATAAGAAGGGAGCAAGAACAAATCCGGGGAATTATAGACCAGTGAGCCTCACTTCTGTAGTGCGGAAGCTTTTAGAAGGGTTAATAAGGGATAATATACAGGAATATGTCTATTTGTACAGGATTATAAGTAGGAGTCAACATGGATTTATGAGGGATAGGTCATGTCAAACAAATCTAATTTGTTTCTATGAGGAGGTTAGTAGGAACTTGGATCAAGGCAACTCAGTGGATGTAGTCTTTTTGGATTTTGCAAAAGCTTTTGATACAGTGCCACATGGGAGACTATTGTGCAAACTAAGGGATACAGGAATTGCCATAAATATCTGCTCATGGATTGAGAGCTGGCTAAAAGACAGGAAGCAAAGGGTTGTTGTAAATGGAACATACTCCGATTGGACTAATGTGGTAAGTGGGGCTCCTCAGGGCTCAGTATTAGGTCCTCTCCTTTTTAACATATTTATTAATGACTTAGAGGTAGAATTGGAGTGTGGTGTCTCCATTTTTGCTGATGACACAAAGTTGTGCAAGGTAATTAAATCAGATAAAGATGTGCTTTCCCTGCAAAGGGATTTACCGTATATACTCAAGTATAAGCCGACCCGAGTATAAGCCGAGGCACCCATTTTACCACAAAATACTGGGTAAAATGAGTGACTCGAGTATAAGCCGAGGGGGAAAAATGTGCTGCCCCCTGTGTTCCTCTTGTGCTCTCTGTGTCTCCCTCTCTCTCCATGTCTCTTCTCCCCTCTCCCTTCCTTGTGTCTCTTCTCCCCTCTCCCTTCCCTGTGTCTCTTCCAACCTCTCCCTTCCCTGTGTCTCTTCCCCCCTCCCTTATCACCCTCCTCAACCCCACTCCTAATCCTCCCTCCTCATCCTCAACCTCCCTCCTCATCCTCAACCTCCCTCTTCAACCTCCCTCCTTAACCTCCCTCCTCATCCTCAACCCCCTCCTCAACCTCGCTCCTCATCTTTAACCTCCCTCCTCAACCCCCCCATCCTCAATCCCCCTCCTCAACCCCCATATCCTCAATCCCCCTCCTCAACCCCCCATCCTCATCCTCTCTCCTCAAACCCCCATCCTCATCCTCTCTCCTCAACCCCCCTCCTCAACCTCCCTCCTCAACCCCTCCTCCTCATCCTCAACCTCCCTCCTCAACCCCCCATCCTCATCCTCAACCCCCCATCCTCATCCTCCAACCCCTCCTCAGCCTCAACCCTCCTCAACCTCAACCCCCTCCTCAGCCTCAACCCTCCTCAACCTCAACCTCCCCTCCTCAACCCCCCCATCCTCATCCTCTATCCTCAACCCCCTCCTCAGCCTCAACCCTCCTCAACCTCAACCTCCCCTCCTCAACATCCCTCCTCAACCCCCCATCCTCTCTCCTCAACCCCCCATCCTCAACCCCTCCTCCTCAACCTCCCTCCTCATCCTCAATCCCCTCCTCAACCTCCCTCCTCATCCTCAACCCCCTCCTCAACCTTCCTCCTCAACCCCCCCATCCACACCCCCATCCTCATACTCAACCCCCCATCCTCAACCTCCCTCCTCAACCTCAACCCCCCTCTTCAACGTCAACCCCAACCCACCTCCTCAACCTCAACCCCCCTCAACCTCCCTCAACCCCAACCCCCCTCCTCAACCTAAACCTCCCTCAATACCTCCCCCCTCTCTCCTCACTTACCTGCTTATGCTCCGGCCTCCACTCTTGACCCGGCGCCGGCGCACATGTGACGTCACATGTGCGCCGCATCATTAGCATATACTGGGTGCATAGTAGCATATACCGAGTGACTCGAGTATAAGCCGAGGGGGCCCTTTTTTGCCTTAAAAAAAGGGCTGAAAAACTTGGCTTATACTCAAGTATATACGTTACATAAAATTGAGGAATGGGCATCTAAATGGCACTCCTAATCCTCCCTCCTCATCCTCAACCTCCCTCCTCATCCTCAACCTCCCTCTTCAACCTCCCTCCTTAACCTCCCTCCTCATCCTCAACCCCCTCCTCAACCTCGCTCCTCATCTTTAACCTCCCTCCTCAACCCCCCCATCCTCAATCCCCCTCCTCAACCCCCCATCCTCATCCTCTCTCCTCAACCCCCTATCCTCATCCTCTCTCCTCAACCCCCCTCCTCAACCTCCCTCCTCAACCCCTCCTCCTCATCCTCCCTCCTCAACCCCCCATCCTCATCCTCAACCCCCCATCCTCATCCTCAAACCCCTCCTCAGCCTCAACCCTCCTCAACCTCAACCCCCTCCTCAGCCTCAACCCTCCTCAACCTCAACCTCCGCTCCTCAACCCCCCATCCTCATCCTCTATCCTCAACCCCCCTCCTCAACCCCTCCTCCTCAACTCCCTCCTCAGACTCAACCCTCCTCAACCTCAACCTCCCCTCCTCAACATCCCTCCTCAACCCCCCATCCTCTCTCCTCAACCCCCCATCCTCAACCCCTCCTCCTCAACCCCTCCTCCTCAACCTCCCTCCTCATCCTCAATCCCCTCCTCAACCTCCCTCCTCATCCTCAACCCCCTCCTCAACCTTCCTCCTCAACCCCCCCATCCACACCCCCATCCTCATACTCAACCCCCCATCCTCAACCTCCCTCCTCAACCTCAACCCCCCTCTTCAACGTCAACCCCAACCCACCTCCTCAACCTCAACCCACCTCAACCTCCCTCAACCCCAACCCCCCTCCTCAACCTAAACCTCCCTCAATACCTCCCCCCTCTCTCCTCACTTACCTGCTTATGCTACGGCCTCCACCCTTGACCCGGCGCCGGCGCACATGTGACGTCACATGTGAACAGCGTCATTAGCAGATATCGGGTGCATAGTAGCATATACCGAGTGACTCGAGTATAAGCCGAGGGGGCCCTTTTTTGCCTTAAAAAAAGGGCTGAAAAACTTGGCTTATACTCAAGTATATACGTTACATAAAATTGAGGAATGGGCATCTAAATGGCAGATGAGATTTAATACAAATAAATGTAAAGTTATGCATCTGGGAAGGAAAAAGAGCCATGCAATTTATAATCCTAATGGAGCAAATCTAGGTGTATCAGATATTGAAAGGGATTTGGGAGTGCTTGTGGACAACCACCTAGGTAACAGTGCTCAAAGCCAAGCAGCAGCTGCAAAGGCAAGTAAAATATTAGCATGTATTATGAAGGGTATAGAAGCAAGGGAAGCAAATATAATTCTGCCACTATACAAATCTCTAGTACGCCCTCACTTGGAATATGGAGGACAATTTTGGGCACCACTTCATAAAAAGGACATTTTAGAGCTGGAAAATGTACAGAGGAGGGCAACAAAACTAATAAGAGGAATGGAGGGGCTAAATTATGAAGAAAGACTAACCAAATTACACTTATTTTCGCTAGAAAAAAGGCGTCTAAGAGGAGATATGATTACCTTATATAAATACATCCAGGGTCAGTATAAAGATTTGTCAAGGGAGCTTTTTGTGCCAAGAGGTTTTCAACTGACAAGAGGACATCCCTTGAGGTTAGAAGTAAAAATATTCCACCTTAAAGAAAGAGAAGGGTTCTTCACAGTAAGGGTGGTTACTCTGTGGAATTCTCTACCAAAGGAGGTGGTGACAGCGGATTCGATAGATAACTGGATATATTTTTAAATAAAAAGGACATTCAGGGCTATCCTGGATAAATAGAGAGGGAGTATTGATCCAGGGATGAATCCGATCACCAGTATCTGGGGTCAGGAAGGATTTTTTATCCCTGTTGAGACAATGGTTTCACTGTTTTTTTTTCTGTTTTGCTTCCTCTGGATCAATTAACAATAAATCTGCATATTGCAGATCAGAGGAGATCTAAAAAGGTCGAACTTGATGGGCTAAAGTCTTTTTTCAACCTAAATTACTATGTAACGTCATCAACTATATAACCCATGAGCACAAAAGTGTTTTCAGAGAAAATACTAGTCTCTCCTGTAGCCTGAGGGGACTGTTATCCTATTGGGGCTAACTCCTCTTTTTAGTTCTAATGTCAAGTGGCAATTTACTGTAGCAGTCTTTCAATGAAACTGAAAAGAGAGTTTACCATAATCCCTGGTTCCTACAATTGCTTCCACTGTGTCTAACCTTTTAGGAGCAACGCCATTAAAGCAAATGTGAAAATAACAACCAGAAAGCAAATAAAGAACCAGAATAAAGTGCCCTGTGTAGTGTGACACAAGACTGACCCATAATAGTGCCTGGGTCCCAGCGTCTCTCCAACTGATGATGACGCATTATTAGCAGATCCAGGTGCCACAATCCTCGAAGATGAACTTGAAATGTCAACATGAAAAATGAGCTTAAAAGGAACCCACTAGTATAAGAAAACACACTATTGTATTTGGTGCTACAGATGTAAAACAACTAAATCCACATAAAATCAGAGAGGTTCATACGGGTTTCATCCAAAAAGGACTTCCTCAGGGATAAGACACCATGGTAATAAGAAATATTCACTGGATCCATTTGGACTTTATTGGTTTGGTTAAACACTTTTTATCAGGATTTTCACACACACCTCGGTTCTTGTCCTTAATCCATTCCGGACGGCAGGATGAGTTCCAAACAAGTATTTCCCATAGGAATCAATGTAAATTGAAATATTCCGTTCCAGACCCAGATTTTTCACATTTTACTTTGAACCGATGAATTGATATAAAACCTTAAAAATAACGTAGAATTTAAGTTCACTTAAACTAACTGAGAGGAATTGAGGGCCCAATGGGGTGGTGGCAATGTAGAGAAGGAGGAGGGAGGTCATTACTTGTGGTTCTTATAGGCACAGGCTGCACTTTGGTCCTTAATGGAACAGACTGAACTCTGATTCTTACAGGCACAGACTGCTCTTGGGCTCTTGTAGGCACTATATGCTACGCCAACTGAACTTTATTCCACTTCCTGAAAGACAGGATTCTGGGTGTTGAGAGCGCGTCCCGTTCCAAGCCAATTTTTGTCAGTCTGACGAGAACCGAGGTACCACTTTATATACTGTATGTACTGTAAGGCGCTAGTGACAATAGTAGCGCAGTCAGTCTTGAGGCGCCGTGCTAAGCAGGAAGACCACAAAGTGATAAATGAATAAGAACGCCATTTTATGTTTGTGTGTCAGAATCAACAAAGCAACTGGATTTGGAGAAACCGCTTGTCTGGACCCAACATTCCACCATTGGATAGCAGTATATAGTGATATAGTGATAAGTATATATATCACACTGGTGGTTTCCTATATTATGTTATAATTAAACTCTCTTTTTCCTGCGATCCAATCACATTCCTCGTAATACCACACTAACTCGGAGACGTCCATGATCAGCACTAGTGGGGGCTCAACTGAGACCCCCAGACTTGATTGACCACCTCAGCAAGGTGGATGAAGCTCGTTATTGATTAATATTATTAATATGTAAATGACACATACAGATTGTGATTGTGTTTTTATTGTTATTTGCGAGTAAAGGAAGCTCAAAAACAGCCATTAGTCAAAGCAGTTTGAGGATCAACACGATGATATAAAAACTCATAAAACATGAAATGTGCAGCAATTAAAAGAAAAATCACTAGTTTCCAGTGCTCTGTTTGATGGTGGAGAGCAGTATCTAAGGAGACATAATATATATATATATACTAGCGACTTGCCCGTCAAAAATGACGGGGCGATAAAATTGTAAAGCAGGTCATGCTGTTTGGGCCAGACATTCATTTTTTCGGTGGTCCGAGATCCTTTGGCGCTCATTGCAAGCCTTGCGCTGAGCGCTTTGGCGCTCATTGCAAGCTGAGCGCCTTAGGCTCTCATTGCAAGCCTTGCGATGAGCGCATTTGGCGCTCATTGCGAGGCTCGTGCTGAGCACCTTCGGCGCTCATTGCAAGGTAGTTGGCGGTTGTATTCTTTTCTGATAGGCGCTTTTGCGGTTATTGTTTGGTCGGCAGAGATCTGTTTTTTGCGCTTATTGCAAGGCTTTGTGTGCTATGAGCAGCGTTGGCGCTCGTTGTGAGTCGCGCAGTGAATGGCTTTTGTGTTTATTGTGTTTTTGTGTATATGTATTTTTGTATGCTAATTTAATAATTAATAAATGAATATACTTTACCTATTTGTAAGTAATATATGCAGGAAGCAATGTGCAGAAGAGCTGACAATCTGTTTTCATGTTCCTGCAGCATACAATGTGTGTTTTCAGTACTGTGGAGCTGAGGTGTCAGCAATGTGTGCAGTGTGTGGTGTAAATAGGCTGCGTGCGCAAGGTAAATCCGTTAGGGTAGCTGTGTACTTCCGCATTGTGTTAGTGTTGTAAAATGGCGGCGAATGTGTATGTGGTACGCGGGTGTGCATGATTTAGCGTCCTTGGTAAGAGTGTTTCTTGTACGGCTTTTTTGAAAATCCATTTGTGCCTGGCTGTGTTTTGCGTCTTTAGGGTCCTGTAGCCTCGTTTTCTTCAGTGGACATTTTTTCTCTCTCTTAGGTGATTTTCGGGTGTCTAAACTCAAGAATGTGGACTTAAATGGAGGTGTAACTTCACTTGCAGACGTCCTGGGTGCCCCCTCGCTGTGTGTAAGCTTTTAATGTATTTATTGTGTTCTTAATGTTTTCAGGCGCGCGGTTCGGCCATTGAGGTCGTATTTTTGCGAGGTTGTAATGTTTTTTTTTCTAAGTCCCGCGGTTTGTATTTTTTGTGTAAGTCCGTATATAGTGATTGCGTGTTAGATCTATTTTGGTAAAGTGGCGCTTCTGTGGGTGTTTGTAACCGCGTGTGAGGCGCCGTAGAGCCTCCACCTCCGCAAATGCGGCCCCTTGCTTCACGAGGGTCCGCATTTGTGGACCAAACTGCGTCCCTCGCTTTGCGTGACGACGATTCGTAGTTTGACAACTATTATATGTGATAGAAAACGAATAATACATAATAAGTCCATTTGCATGTCTAAAAGGCGGGGACATGCAAATGAGAATACAATGTACCTCACTCTTTTAATCCAAAAATAGCAACTTTATACATCACTCCCTTAAAGCATATGGCCGCCGTATTAAACCGCTTTTAAGCAAAGCACCGGGTTGGATTTTACACAAACCAATCACTCATATACAGACCTGTTTCAACGGCGGCCATATGCTTTAAACTTTTCTCACGCTAGTGCTCACCATACACTAAATGATTGTTTATATATATATATATATATATATATATATATATATACCGTATATAAAATCATTTAGTTTACAGTGAGCAAGAAAGTAAGAGCAGCCTCCACCAGAGTACAAATAATAAATACCATATATCTAAGATCATTTAAGAGTCTTAAAATAAGCTAAAAAAATGTATTCTCTCTCAGATTTCCCAGAAATACAGTCATTATACTGCACTCTGGGAGACTGGGCGGGGACATGCAAATGAGGATACAATGAATCTTACTTTTAAATCCAAATTAACATTATATACATGGCTCCTTTGAAGCATATGCTCGCTGTATTACCCAGCTTTGAGCAATGCCCAGGATTGGATTATGCACAAGCCAGGAACCTACCCACAGACAGCAGTGTTTCAAGATTAATGCCTCTCGTCAGTGTTTGTGCAGTAGATTATATTTAATTATATATTAAATAAAAAGTACATAGATTTATTAAAATATATAATAAGCAAGGTCGGAGGAACGTCTTATTCCACATATTAAATTCAGCAAATATTGCACAGGGCGGAGCCGCGTCTGCTGAGGAAATTAATCAAACTACTATTCTGAACACTTCCCCTAAGTGAGTATTTGTCATATAAAGTACTCACTCAGACATCCCCTTGACCGATCACATGAATAAAAATGAAAGATTTAGCAAATCAGTTTGACCAATAGATGCAGCAGCAACAGCTCCTCCCACATAATAAATGTATCAAGTGCTGAAAACAAGGGGTGGAGCCAGAAGCTCCTCCCACTTGGCCACTTTGTAAAAGTAAGATTTTAAATTATACTTTATTTATAAAAAATATGTATGTAGTTTCCCTTCTGCCTATAAAGTATTTTATTGCAAGTAAATACCATTATATACCAATCATCCTCCATACTACGGGATCACACACGAGAAGGTCATCCTTAGAAGCTTTATTACGATTTACAGTTAAATAAACTAAAGAAATCCGACATAGAAACCACATGAAGTGAAACCAGCCGGTGCCCAACAAGCCCAACAGGAAAGTGTATAGTGTAACCAGGTAAGAGACACAATGTAACCGCTATATATATATATTATACTAGGAAATTGCCCACCAAAAATGACGGGAATAAAATGGTAAGGCTGGCTATGCTGTTTGCCACACAATGTGAGACTTTTGCTCCTCTGAGAACCTTCAGCGCTCATTGCTATCCTCTCCTCCAGGGACTTCAACTTTCTTGCTTTGCTCTGATCACCTTCGGCGCTCATTGCGACCCTTTCCTCCCAGCTACTGTACAGGTCGCTCATTGCAGGTTTACTGCTTGGGAACGCCATGTGTCTGTTTCCACCATCTCCCCCTGTCCGTTCCGTGTGTTTCTCCTCTGTGTGTGTGCTGTATTTTTGCCTGGCGCGCGCTGCCTGCCGTTGGTTTTATTTTCTAAGTCCTGCGTGCCTGGCTTTGCCTCGTTTTCATCCAGTTTCAGAATTTTTACGTTTTTATTTTGTTTGTTTTTCAGTGTTACACGCTTGGCTTGGCAGTTGCAACCCTTGCCTTCGCATGCCTCAACTGCTCGCCTCGCTTGGCAAGGCTCACAGTCACGTGAAACTGCTCGACACCTAATTCCCGCAAAGATTCACAACTATCACATATATAGTTGTGAGCATACGAGCATACACACACATTATATTTATATATACACACACATTATATTATATATGTATTTACACATTATATATATTTACACACACACATTATATTTATATAATATATTTATATATACACACATTATATTATATATATATTTACACATTATATTATATATATATTTACACATTATATATATATATATATATATATATATATATATATATATATATATATATATATATTAGTTGTGAGCAGGCGAACTTGCTCAAGCTGTTGCTCACGCAAAGCGAGGGCCTCAGCTGCTGGCATGGGCCCTCATTCAATTGCAATTTGGCCAATTGAATAGGGGTCTAAATAAGCACATAACATATTTTTTAAATAAGTTTTTAGTTAGTAAGCATCTATCCAAAAGCAAGGTTTTCGCTAACTAAAAACTTCTTTAAAAAACATATGCTATGGGCCAAATTGCAATTGAATGAGGGCCATGGAGCGCCGTATGCAGTTGCTGCGGCGCTCCTTGCCAGCAACTGCGACCCTCACAAACTTCACGTCGTAACGCAAACAACATACGAGACACGTTACCACTCATTACGACCTCGCAAAAATCGCCCGCAACCCGTGAACAGGAAAAAAGGAAAAACACAATGAATACACACAACACATACATAAAAACCTTACCTACAGAAAGAGGGGGCATCCAGGACCTCAAAAATGAAGTTACACCTTCATTTAACTAAAAATAAAAGAGTTTAAACACTCAAAAATTCTCTAACCGACAGAAAAAATGGCCGCCGAACAAAACGAAAACGAGGCTACAGCACTATAACCACGCAAAACACCACAAAACACCTACGGATATTACGATACAGACGCATACCACACATTACCCGTCATTTTAGAACAATGTGGAAGTACACCACTACGCTAACGGTTTGGTCTCGCGCACGCACACTATTACACTGCACACATTCATCACGCTTACACAGCAGATCCACACCACTAATGCTGCAGCAACATCAACACAGATTGCCAGCTCTTCAACACAATGCTTCAAAATAGGTAAAGTATATTCATTTATTAATGTATTATATATTTCAGTAGTACACACCAAACACCATTAGCTACCTCACGATTTCATTGCCGTCATTTTTTGACGGGCAAGTCGCTAGTATATATATATAAATACTGTCGTTTCGGAACATTACAGTGACCCTTAAACCCCTGAACTTCAGGTAAATTTGATAAATTATACACGTTTATTTTCAGCAGTGGTGACCTTTTTTACCTGAACCCCCCGCCAAACACCAAAGAAAAAAAAAAAAATCAGAAAAACATTAAAATATAATTACTGTAGAAAATATATATTTTTCATTTCCTGCTGTGTGTGAGCTACGTAAATGTGTCATGGTGCGTTTTCTTATTTTTAAACAAAGGCATCAGAGCACAATAAATATATATTAAACTTGCGAGTATCGGCCATATATAGTCGTGCTTGTCTGCTTGTATGCGCAACACGTCTCCAATTACATTTAAATAATAATGTTTCCTTAAAGGGCCAGTGTAAGTGCTTTTCATGTTAATTTTTTTTTTTTAAATGTACCACTAATTGACATTAAATATAAACAGCAGCAGCAAACAGAGGCGTTAATGGGAAAAAAAGAACGGAAAAACACAATTTAGCTCATAAATGGCCACTGCTGTACCCTCACCTAAATTTCTCATTGTCCTGAGCATGACTGAAAGACAAGACAAACATTTGATCTTTGATAAGATTAATTAGGTTGAATAGAGAACCTGGAGGGTGCCCTACATTATATGGGGGGGGGGGGTTATGACTGCAATCCCACAAGCCCCTGCAACTCCATAGTGAGCACGCTCCGGGTCACCCAATGCGACTAATTCATGTTATCTATGATGAAATGGTTGTATTTTTTTTTGAAGTGAAGTGAAAATATATAAATAGTTAAATTCATTTTTTGTCTCAGGACCACACTCTTATGGGGCCTTCACATAACTCTGATGCAGCGCCCTGTTAGACGTAATTTAGAGTCAGCACTAGAGTTTTTATTGTACAGATGAGAACCAATAACAGGCAGAAGATTTTCAGTAAAGTTAAAAACAAGCTTTAATCCGACGACCTCTTTATGTAACTATTTTCCCTAAATATCTTGTAAGTCTCCTCCTATATTACAGGATTTGCTTCTTATCGTGAAGACTGGAGGCTGAGATTAGCTCATTGACACTCAGTGAATTACTATTTGCAATTTTACACAACAAATTACTTGAAAGACAGATAAGCAAAGTAGGAAATTGAAACATGAAAGATAGGCAGGTCGTTGCTGGAGACGGACAATCCTACATATAATTACATATAATATGTGAAATATAAAAAAAAAATTCGGGGCTCCAGGAATAGGAGCTTAGGAAGAAAAGCGAAGGTATCAGACAATTAAAATCTGTCTCTACATTGTACTACCTGTTTTTCTCTACAGTAAATCATTTCTGAGATATTCAGCTCACGCGAATGTGTGGGTCTGCATGCTAATTTGTAGCTTAGAGTGAGTGTGCATGATAGCACTGGGGTACTTGTTTTTAAATCACATAAACAGACACAATGTTACAAATTAGAGCATCAGAGTAGCTACTTAGTAACATGTAATTTCTCACTTGGCATATTGTTGACTAAATATATTAATATATTCGAGTGCAAAGTTTAGAAGAAATGTGGCATTACAGCATACTTTCGTGGCCCTTTAGAAAAACTAAAATACTACACATTTATTTTCAGTAGTGGTGACATTTTACCCCCCCCCCGGCCCCCCCAAAAATCCCAAGAGAAATAACATCCCAAAAATCACGAAATATGCATAAATGAAAAACATATGTGCTTCTGGGTAATATGGGCAATGCCCGCTTGTGTCGTTAGATGGTTGTTGTTGAACATAATTAAAGGGACAGTGTGACATTATTGTCCTCCTATACGAGCCATTGCTCCCGTTCCTTGATATATTTGTCTGACCACTGTCGGGTGAGCTCCAGGTAAATATTGGGTTTATGGGGTAAGTAGTCCTCGTATTTTATTTGCGAGGTCTTCTTGGGGACAGCTGGTTCTATCTGAGTGCCTTCGTGCCACTCATTAAATGACGTGATAGAAATAATACTCGGGCGCACTGATAACGCAGCATTCAGCGCAATCTCATAGTATTTCCCGTTGACGCGATTCCGGGTGTTCTGGAAATTCCAAGGTCGGATGCTGGTGTCTATATACCCCGGCCCGGCACTGGGAATGAATATGAGGTTGTTATCGTCACAAAATGTCTTTAGTCCGGACCAGTGGTGATGAGAGGATCCGTAGGAAAAACCATTGGTGGCAAAATATGTGTAGAGCCCATCAAATCCGCCTTTACGGATGTCGTTTTTGTGCTTCTCCTCTACAAGAAGTCCAATAAAAATCCCATCGTACGGCGTATTCCGAATACTACGAGATCCGGAGGGCGTAAAAAGATTGGTCCAGGTCTCAGGGCTCGTTAGATAGGAATCGTAAATATAGAATAAGGGCAACATTTTACCAGTGCTGGTCTCGTATCTGTAGAAGGCCGGGTGGCTGCCATATCTAGGAAACATATATAGATATATATTTATATTAAAACAAAACGTGATCTTGATATAAATCATATATCAGTAAATCTACACACAACTATACAAACTTCGAAGAAACACACAAAGGAAATATAAGATTTTATTGGGTCTGTGAGTTTTGAAAATGATTATTATTATTATTGATGTCACTAACTCAATAGCACGCTTTGTAGAGATACTCACGGGAGCAGGTAAATAAATATATAGTTGTGAGCATGCGAGTTGTTGCTAACGCTTGCGGGCCCGCATAGTAAGCCCGCGGCCACTGCAAAGCGAGGCCCGCGGCTCACGCAGCGAGCCTGCGGCCCTCGCAAAGCGAGAGTCGCAGTTGCTGGCAAGGAGCGCCAAAGGCGCTCCATGCCAGCAACTGCAACCCTCGCAAAATTTACGTAGTAACGCAAAGAAAATACGAGACATGTTACGACCCATTACGACCTCGCAAAAATCGGCCTCAATACGCGCACATCAAAACATGAAAAATACAACAAATACACACATCAAATATATAAAAAGCTTACCTACAGCAAGAGGGAGCGTCCAGGACCTCGAAAACTAAAGTTACACCTCAATTTAAGTCAAAATAAAAGATTCTCTAACCGAGAGAAAAAATGGCCGCCGAAAAAAAACGAAAACGAGGTTACAGCAGTCTAAAGACGCAAAACACCACCAAACACCTACGTATTTGCCGAAAAACAACTACGAGATTAAAAACAAGGACGCAACCTGCGCAACCCCAAAAACATTACAAACACAACAAATACAAACAACAAACACATGAAAAGGTTACTCACAGCAAGGGGGGCACCGAGGACCTCTGCAAGTGAAGTTACACCTCCATTTAAGCACAAATTTCGGAGTTTAGACACCCGAAAATCACCTAAGCGAGAGAAAAAATGGCCGCCGAACAAAACGAAAACGAGGCTAAACGTCCCTAAACACGCAAAACACCACCAAACAGCTACGGATATTCCAAAAAACTCGCATGACATAGAAAACGAACGACGCTACATCAGCTACATTATATACACCAAACACCCTTAGCTCACTTACAATTTCATTGCTGTCATTTTTTGACGGGCAATATTCTAGTAAATATATATTTTTAAGCTAATGAATCATTTTTCTAGATTAAATAAAGCGGGTATCTCATTAATCTTGTGGATCACAACCTTTAATGAATATTAATTAACATTTTGCATTTATTATCCTCTACATTAATAAGAATCTAAGAAATATAGCCATCTTTATTTTTACACTTAACACAACCTATATTTTACGGGAATATGCAGGAGAGAAATTATATGTAGGCTGCTGCCTAGGAGTGATTCAGTCACAGAGTCGCTTGTCTGGCTGATCAGGTGATAAAGCTTTGTGTTTACATGAAATATCTGGTCTTAAATGATGTCACCTTCACACACAGTAACAACCAATCAGAGGCCATACCAGTGTATAGCTGTGTGGGTATGAGGTGGGGTGATGGGCCGCAAGACGTCCAAGTTGGCCTCTGAGTCCTCTGTGTCCTAAATCCCATGAATATGTTTATCACGTGTTGCACCCAAACATTGTCGCCATTTAACTCCGTGGAGATCCCTTTTGATCCTTTTTATCTATTTTATGCCTGTCGTACAATCTGTTCCAGTCTACACAAATCTTCCTTGGATATCCGTCCTATCACTTAGCATCACTTAGCATGCCTTAGCATCGATGGGAGATCTTGAGCCAACTCGCCCAATTCTAAGGTTCATTTTCATTTATTCGTTTACCTTATTTCACTCTGTGTATTTTTAACGGTGAGTTTGGTTGTTCAACTTATATTATCAATAACTTACTTGTCAATAATATATACAATATCGTTATATGTGCTGTGGTCATCTCTGTTTTTGTACGGTTCCATGTGAAAATTTACCTATAAAAAAAACATAAAAGTAGCAAATGTGAGATAAAAAAACATTACAGGACAACAAATGGCAAACCAACAAAAATAATTAGCAAAAGCAGGGGCCGATATATTTAAAGGGAAGGTTCCTAGTATATAATATCGCTGGGTATCTATTTACTTTTATGGATTTTATTTTATTAATAAGTGCTTTTAAGTTCTGTTTTTATTGCCTAAAATCAAACAAATAGTCCCTGTATGGGTCTGCCCACTGCAGTGTATGCGAACACAGATTGTGTGGAGCTGGATGTGCAGCGTAGTGTTCTAGCCAAGCAGGGACCACGTCTCAGCAGCATGTACAGCACAGTACATCAAAAATAAAGAAAATCTTAGAAAAAAAAGCTTATGTAAATATTGTAATGACTGATAAAAAAAATAAATATATATATATATAATATTGACAGAAAGAGTTAATCTGCAGAGATGGAGAATGTCATGATGTTGGTCTCACCTTTAGTCCATATTTATGAGCTTTGTCTAAAATAGTCGGCACCAGGTCATCTGTTGGTTCCCCGTTATCATCACTCATACCTGGGGGGTACCATGACAATGAGATCACACCTAGGAGAGTAAAGTTTAAGGATGAAACAAGATATGGGCAGATAAATAAACTTATAAAAAAATATTTTTAAAAGTATGTAAAGGAGAAGCTGCGAGACATGTACATGGCTCACGCAAAATAAAAACATTAATACCGTAAGAGAAGGTAATGCCCAACATCCACTGCATTGTACACACCATCAGCTCCAAATTTTACCTGCATCTGGTTTCAGAAGGCCTTACTGGTTACTCTGAATTCTGCCCTCCCTCCCTATTTCTGATTAAATATATAGTGGAATGGGAATCACCTGACTTTCCTACTTGCATATATTATCTCACCACTAGGGGCAGACAACATATTAAATGCTAGAGCCCTCACCTCTGTTCCTTCTCTCTCCCTCTAAATGAAAAACCTTTCTAACTTTCACTTCTCTTCTGACCCTTTTTATTCCTTATCTGTTTAATCTTTCCCTGATTTCTGCCCCTTCCATTCCCTTTAGATTGTAAGTGGCGAGTTTTCAGTCTTCTAGGATGCTTTGGGAAAAAGCACTTTCTGCAAAGATTCTAAGCTCAAAACAGGGCCCTCCATTTTTGGAATTTTGTTAATGCTGTATTTTCCCTTGTTTTTATCCCCTGTATTGCGCTACGGAATATGTTGGCGCGTTACAAATAAAAGTTAATAATAATAATAATTGTACATTAAGATCTGTGGTCAGTTTAATAAAAGTTAATTGCCGTTTCTTTGTATACGGACGTCCCACCCACGTTTTTGTTAAACAAATAATGTGGTTTTGCTTTTTAAAAGCACATAATTCGTCTTTCTACCATTTATTCGTTTGGTTCCGCTGGCAGTGAAAGAGTTAAATCATGGCGTTTTTCCCTCTCTCTGCTGTAGGTTTCGAAGGCGGCAACGCAACTATCAATTGGTTACCAGTTATTTATAATGGGACATGGAAGGTTCCTGGGTGTTACTATGTATATACTATCCCTGGGTATCTACTCACTGACATGTACTTTATTTTATTAAGAAGGAATTATAAGAGTTTTATAAATCTGCTAAGAGAATCCCTGATTGGCTAGGACACTACACTGCACATTCAGCACTACAGACTCTGTGTCTGCATACACTGCAGAGGGCAGACCCATATAGGGACTATTTATTTGATTTTAGGTAGAGCTTCTAAGCACTTCTTAATAAAATAAAGTCCATGCCAGTAAATAGATACCCAGGGATAGTATATACCTAGTAACACCCAAGGCCCGCACATATCCCATTCTCCGTCATGTTGCACAAGTTTGTATTTTTTTGCAATGTAATAAATTCCCGCACAAACCAATAATTTCACAGTAGGTGGCATACGATGTAATTTAACGTCTTTATTACCTATTGAGGCCGATCGCATCTGCTTCATGTGGGCTTCGATAGCAGAGGGGTCTCTTGAACTGTACGGTCCCAGCTCTGGGTAAAAATTAGCTCCAATGTCTTCTGGTGGACGGTGTGCTCCCTTCGGATAATTCTCTGCAATCTTTGCATCCCAGTGTTTCAGAAAAGGGTGATTCCAGTGAATGTATTTATCATCAAACTGTGGGTTTCCGTACCAAGTATAATAAAACACATGAAAGTGATCGTTGGGAGCCGGCCATTCTTCTGTAAGAGCCTTGGAGGAAACTGGAGCCGCTGGAGCCACTGTCTCAGCCGCCATGTTTTCTCTTACACTTTTTTGGGGAGCAGGAACTTTAACTGTTGTGGGTCTTTGAATTCCAGGTAAAAGTCCAAGCCCAAATGGATTCCCAAAGGCGGCAGTATCGGGTCTCAGTGTTTTCAAGCCCATCATCACAAAACAAATAAATATAATAAAAATCCCCAAAGTGACACATGTTCTCCTGCGGAACCTTATCATGATGTCATAGCGTCTACAACATAGTATTTATCTTGTTCTGTAAGAAGAGAGGATGGCGGTCAGTAAAGGGGAGTAATACGACACGGAAGTGATGGGATACAATGAACCTCAAGGCTATTGGCTTTATCTACTAAACAGCGAAGTTGTGCATCTTTGCCATCTGAAGAAGCCCTTACTCCCACATTGATAAGTAAATATATTGTAATGCTCATCATTATCTTGGAGATTACAGTCTTATTCATTCAGACTTCCTGACGACTGGTTCTTGATTTCCGGGGAGGTGATAATGTAAGGCATATGTATGTTTTATGACTTGTATGTGCATTGTTTGTCTGGAAGTTTCTACCATTTTGAGTTTGTTAAAGGTATCTGGAAGTCTCCTAAAGTTACATTTCTTCAGTTTTCTGGCAGGTGATTTGGAGAAGGAACTACCCTGAAAATACAAGCTAAAATAGCATTACATTCATAATTTGTTGTTTGCCAATCAGAGGCGGCTACAACATTGTTACAATGTCTGGGAAAGCTCTGCAGCAAGGCATAATGGGATTTGTAGTCTTTTGTTCGTACCACACACCAGCAGTTGCTCTGGATCTCTGCAATGTGCTGCTACTGGCTGGAAGGTTAGTATAGGATTAAACCATACTTGAATGCAGTGTTTCTATTGGTTGAAACACGGTGTCTAATTAGGCACCTCTGGGGGGGTGGATTTTTTTTTAAAGAATATAAATCTGTATGTGTATAGAATGACTCAACAAAATGTGTGTTTCTGACATAAGCCGTACGTATTAGATATACCTTAAAGGTTGGTTTAGTTTAGTTACAATTGTATATATAAGAATACGAAAACAGAGGAACCTTGAGATTACAGATGAATAAGCCTTTATTTGTTGGGACAATTTACATTAATTGTTCTATTGCTCACAATGTTTAATGTATTTATTTCCCATCCATACCATTGTATCTCACATCTGTCTATTGTAGGATTACTTTCTTCTAATAAAAGTAAAAAAAATAAGTCTACATACATATATATAAGAATATTCCATATGTTATAATCAAAGCAATAGGTTTACTAATGGGTTGTGTTTTATACAAGTTAATTAATTTGTGGCTGAGGTTATCATTTTTAATGTGATTTTTGTTATAATACAAATATTATTACTTATCATTGTGGTTACTTTAGCTCAGCAATGTAATAGTGTCGATCTTCCAGGGTTCAACGCTGGTAACGAATCTCATTATAATAAAATAGGCTACAATAAAAGCAGTTACTATTTATTACATCATTTTGGAAAAAAAAATATGGTAGTTGAGGTGGGATATCATGAAATGGACCAAAGGAGCCTCTTAGACTCAATAAGCCTCTTAAAGAATTGGTGTTAAAATTATATATTATATTATTATCTACATAAACATTAGATTGTTACCGGTTAGAGGAGCGCTCTGGTGCATTTACAAGTAAAGTTCATGGGTTTGTTGGGCTGAGACTATTAAACAGGATGACGTTTAAAATAAATAAAAGCTAATATTTGTTCTTATCTTCGAGCAGAGCTGCTTAACCCGACCCCCTGTGCCTATTCGGTGCATGGCAAGCTCTGACTGGAAGCTTAATAAAAAAAAGTCTGACCAGTCAGACTCTGTCTGGCTCAACATGCTCAGTAAAGGGGGGCGGGGCTTTGACTGCACTTTCACGTGGGGCAGCTGCAAACACGTTCCTATACAGCTGATACCTCTGTGTAGGCAATGGGGGTGAAGCTGATTTCATAGAGCGTACCCCATGATGGCCCAGTCCCTGACAAGGTTCAAGGAGAAGGAGAAAATGAGCTCTGTTTGAGGGGAAATCAGGCAATTTAAAATGTAAGAAAAATTATTAACTTTTATTTATTTTAAACTGCATAAGTTTTTTAATAGTTTATCCCCAACAAACAATAGTGGGTTCCCTGGTGGTCCAGTGGTTAGGATTCAGTGCTTTCACTGCTGCAACCTGGGTCCAATTACAGTCAGGGAAACAAGAGGTCACACCACCCTGAAGCCATACAGGGTTGGACCTGGTCAGTACTTGGATGGGAGACAATTTAGGAATACCAGGAGCTGTATGCTATGGCCCACTGGAGAAGGGACTGGCAACACACTCCAGTATCTCTGAATACCAAGTGTATCAGCATGGTGTGTTGCGGTCCATTAGGTCACAGAGAGTTGGACTTGACTGAGCGACACACAACAACAACAAGAGCAAACAATCATATGAGCTTTACTTATAAATGATCTACAGTGGTCCTTTATGGTTAAGAGCAGTGATGTCCAAAAGGTGGACGGTAAGTACTAGAAGATCGCCAAATGGTAACATCTTACCGATTCAGAGCTCTTAGGGCAGGGTATGAAGGTGACCAAACTTAATAGAAATGGGTAGGCATCCATGTGCTATACAGATTCATAGCAAAATCCCAACATTAACATGTCATGTTACCAATATTTAGTATAAAGGTATACTACATGTGAACAAAGAACGGACGCGGCCTCCATCAAGTATGCAATTTAGGGGATACATATAAATATAGGCGCACAATGAGCGCACGATACCTTCCAACGCAGCCGTGACTCATTTATATATCACTCCGAAATATCACATCTCTCCATCTGTGAAAAACAAACAAATACATCTGTAAAGTGATAGTTTCAGTATCTAAAACAAGTGAAAATTCTAAGACTTGAGATATTTAGTTGACTAAATTAACAAAAATAAGCATGACCTTAAAAGACCCACGGAGGTGTCATATTTATAGAGCTCTGTTTAAAGAACTTGAGAGTGTGCAAAATATTTTTACACAGTTTAGAATAAATAAATTCCATATAAATGTATTTAAATATAAAAAAAAAAAGTCATTAGGTCATCCCACGCTGACCAGTGCAGCAATTACTTGCATGCAGGAAGAGGCACTTAAGATACGCACACTGCAACCTACGGCCAAGGAATGATGAGCTCAACTTCACAAAATGAAACACATACACGCACACACATGTACTGCACCAGGGTTGGAGTGCACAACGCCGCCTGGTGCATTTTATGTGGATCCTGATTGGCCCAAGATAATCACAGAACTTAGTGTCCATATCCGGAGCACATTTTACAGCCCGGCATCTCACCTCAAGCTTGTGGTGCAAAGCTGTGCCCATGCCACGTCTCCACTCTTCCATCCAGTTTGTTGTATTGTATTCTGCATCAATTTAACACCATTTCTTAAATTTACTAAATGCCCGTATGTGTGAGAAAATATTTCCAATGTGGCCCCTCATGTGAGAAGATTGGAGACCCCTACACTATACAACCCCGGGAAAGGCAAGAAGTAACTGTCTAAGACATTATTATGTCCCCTCCCGAACCCACTGAGAGCAGAAAACCAGTGAAGGGGATAGAAGCTTTTGGGAAAGTCTAAAGTACAGATGATAAGTGAGACATTTACTAAACAAATACTGAGATTAGTACATCAGACCAAAGTTCTCATACACGGATCGCTGAATGTGCAAAAGGATTGACAAACAGTATAATATGGTATAACATATCACTAATCTATAGATTTATATATAGATGTGTTAATGCGATTACAAGTTTTATGGAGAAGAATTTTGAAGTGAAGTGCTGTGGTGTTGTGGGTTGCCATGGTAACAGTGGCAGTTTAAAAATAAACATTAGCTTTCTTCACGAGATTAAGTCCTGTTTGGCTCATGAGCTCATAGGAATGGGAGCAGAATATTATCCTAACATATGGATACCCAATATGCCTTCTCTACTTATTGCTTTGTGCTGAAGACATAGAGAGGAAACATGATGCATTAAAACCATTTCCTAATTAGTACTTGGGACAGAGTCACTTACTAACTGCCATCTTGCCCACGTTCTGAAGGAGACCACCTTCCAGGGAAATGCTAGTACCCGTACACAGAAACATCCAAAAGTAGAGGACCTAACCTGTGGGATCCATTCATTGGTCGGTCCAGCTGATCCTTCCTCCTAAACTTGTAGTGAATTTTTTTTTTTAGCACCTTTCTAGGTATGGGTCTGGTTGTTGTTCCATAATTGAAACCTAGTATAATAGGAATGGCCTGTTCAAGGGCGGTGTTATCTTACTGTTATAATGTGTGGTGTCTAAATTGGTGAAAAGGTATTGGGATCAAAGGCTTGTAGATATCTGTACATTTTTTTAGTGGACTTGGGGTTGTGTTCGGAAGATATGTGGAGGCTGCAGGTTAGGAGGGGATAATCAGAGAGTGGGAATGGGGGATTTGCCATTTGGAGACTGAGCAGACATGGATAAAGATGGGTTCAAATGAGCTACAATCTCAGTGATTTCGAGAATCAGACCAAATGGGAAAGTGAGAGAAGTTTAGTAGCTACAGATGCATCAGACTTGTCAATGGGGACTGTAACTGAACCCATCACTGTTTTACCCTGTTTTATGGTTATGGTTAAAATATGATCCTACTGTTATACTGTATGTATGTTGGTTTATGCTCTGCAGAATATTAGCCCAGACTATTGCAGACCTTGGCATAATAGATAATCCTATTACAGAGACTCCTCATAAAATAAGGAAGTCTATTGTATAACGTGTTTTCATTGTGAGACATAAGAACAAAGGGAAGGATGATCTAATCAATGTCTGATTGTATCAAAGTAGCCAGGTAGCCTCAGGGAGGTGTGACCCACCTATTGTTCTCTCTATGTGTATTGTGTGGCCAACTATGGGGGATGTGTATTGCCTGTGGGAAGAGATGTGTATATATATTTCTGCACAACAAAATAAAGTCAGTATTTCTTTGACTCCCAAATTGAGTGTCATCCAATATGGGAGGTTGGGGATGGTGAGACTGTAGTGCTTTTTGGATATTTTACCGTATACCAGCGGAGATATTGGATTCGTGTTCCAAGATAATGGACCAGGAGGGCAGTAGATAACTGCACCACAAAGAGAGATCTATGAGAAAATACAAATTATTTGAATGATGAAGAGAATGATAGAGAGAGAGCAAGAGGTATGCAATAACGGCACTCATCCTTGCCAATTCCCAGGTGTAGGGCTATGGCTGAAATACAGAGAGTGCCACAGTGAAGTCTGATGAGAAGAGCCAATTTTAATTAACTGCTAAAAAATTAAAGGAACAAGAAGTAAAGAGATCATAAATCGATGTGGATAAGTTGCAGGCCGAGTGTGTATGCAGATGGAACAGGGATATGGAAGTGTCGGCATGGGTTGGCAGGGTATGGGTATTAGGTTGCCTGTGTTGTATGGTATAGTTGGCCTGTGGGGTTGGGAATGCGCAAAGGAAATGGATTAGGGGAAATGTCTCCAGCTGCTAGAAGCAGGAGGACGGAGCGACAGAAGCTGGGAGGGGATTTGCAGATTTATTTAAGAGATTTTCTCTTTCTGGATCGCTCCTTGTTTTGGTGAAGAGGCTTGTGTACCTCCATGAAACGGAGAGCTGTACCAGACAAATTACTGTCCACTGGAGAAGGAATTGTCAACCGACTCCAGTATCTTTATTAACAAAAACCATAAGGATCACAAAATAAGATATTTTAGGTGCCGAGGGTGGGTGGGAGAAGAAGAGAGTCCAGAGAAGGAGACGCTAAATGTTCAATCTTGGAGGTATGATATGAACCATGAAAGAGCAGTGTCCTGGATGCGGAGGGAACAGGATTTGTAGTAGAAGATGGTGGTCAACTGTGTCTAAGGAAGCAGAGAGATCCAGAAGACGTAAAATAGAAAAGTAATGCTTTGACTTGGCAATGAGCAAGTCATTAGTGACTTTTTGTGAGAGCTGTGTCAGTGAAGTGTTGGGGCCAGAAGCTGGATTGGAAGGTGTCAAGAAGGGAGTTGGAGGAAATAAATTGGGTAAAGCAACTGTAGATGAGCAGCAAACAGTAGTTTGGAAGCCAGGGAAAGTAGAGAGATAGGGTGGTAGCAAATGCAGAATCAGGTGAGAGTTTCCTAAGAATGGGCGTAATTAGGGCATGTTTAAGAGGGGATGGAAAAGTGCCAGTATTTGGGGTAACTTGGTCTAGACATTACTTCTAGAACCTTACTCCACCAGACTATCCTCCTGCCTCAAATCCTTCAAAACCTCACTAAAACTCCTCTATTTAAAGAAGCGTTTCACCTTCAGCCTTAATATGCACATTATATTGTACCTCACCTATCTTTACCTCACCATACCCTATAGATTAGAAGTTTGCGAGTTTTCAATCATATTAGGTGATTCAGAGTAAGAACTTTGTACGCTTGATTTTTACCTCAATAACAGGGCCCTCCATTCTATTGTAATTTGTTAAAATAGTTTTAGACTTGTATCTACCCTGTTTAGTGCTACAGAATATGTTGATGCGTTACAAATAAAGCATAAAAATAATAATAATAATAATAATATTGACACAGTATTCTGCAAATATATTTCTGTGTGTGTCTGATTTCATTTCTCAGGTATCTGGTTTCTGGCTTGTTTGTTTAATATATTGTGACATATACCTGCATAGCTTTACAACCATCTTATATTTAAATTAAACAACTTATTGACAACCCAAAACAATCCCAATAAATGTATAATTACTGACTGAATTTGGTTAATGCTAATACTTTCATAGAAAAAAATGGTATTGGGTGATTAGCAACTGATGGGTCTAGAAATGAGTATGTAGGGACGGATAAACATTTGGGTCTTTATCATCACATATAAGGCATCGTAACCGATCTAGGATCAGCCAACAACAAAAGCCAGATTAGTGCTGTGAACCAGTTTTCTCTAAAAACAGGACTTCTGGAGAACATATGAAGGTTCCATAGCGTCTTCATATATATCCGCACTTTCACTCATTTAGCTGTATCAAATAATTGCATCCACAAAATAAATAAATAAATAAATAAATTATATATATATATATATATATATATACATATATATATATACATATACATATATATATACACACACACACACATACACATATATATATATATATATATATATATATATATATATATATATATATATATATATATACACATATATACATATATACATGCACACACACATTTGTGCTCAAAAGTTTGCATACCCTGGCGAATTGGTAATATATGTACTATTTTTAAAGAAAAAACGAGTGAGCAGCAAAACACATTTCTTTTATTTCTTATGGGATTCATATTCCACTGCAGGTTATAACAGAACGGCGCAATCATAACACATAACATGGCAACAAAGAAATAATGAAATGACCCTGATCAGAAGTTTACATCCCCTTAGTTCTTAATACTGGGTATTGCCCCCTTTAGTATCAATGGCAGCGTGCAGTCTTGTGTAATAGTTGTCTGAGACCCTAATTCTTGCAGGTGGTATAGCTGCCCATTCGTCTTGGCAAAATGTCTCCAGGTCATGCAACGTCTTTGGTCGTCTTGCATGAACCGCACGTTTGAGATCTCCCCAGAGTGGCTCGATGATATTAAGGTCAGGAGACTGTGATGGCCACTCCACAACCTTCACCTTTTTTCTGTTGTAACCACTGGAGGGTCAACTTAGCCTTGTGCTTAGGGTCATTGTCATGCTGGAAAGTCCAAGAGCGTCCCATGCGCAGCCTTCGTGCAGAAGAATGCAAATTGTCTGCCAGTATTTTCTGATAACATGCTGCATTCATCTTGAGAGCTCACAACCCCCCAAAACATCAGTGAGCCACCACCATGCTTCACAGTGGGAATGGTATTCTTTTCACTATAGGCCTTGTTGACCCCTCTCCAAACATAGCGCTTATGGTTGTGACCATAAAGCTCTATTGTGGTCTTGTCACTCCAAATTACAGTGTGCCAGAAGCTGTGAGGCGTGTCAGGGTGTTGTCGGACATTTTGTAAACAGGCTTTTTTGCGGCATTGGCGCAGTAAAGGCTTCTTTCTGGCATCTCGACCATGCAGCTCATATTTGTTCAAGTATTGTCGTATTGTGCTCCTTAAAATAACCACACCGTCTTTTTCTAGAGCAGCCTGTATTTCTCCTGAGGTTACCTGTGGGTTTTTCTTCTGGCAGTTGTGGCTGAAATGTTTCTTGGTCTACCTGACCTTGGCTTGGTATCAAGAGATCCCCACATTTTCCACTTCTTAATAAGTGATTAAACAGTACTGTCTGGCATTTCCAAGGCTTTGGATATCTTTTAGATCGTTTTCCCTCTTTATGAAGTTCCATTACCTTGTTATGCAGGTCTTTTGACAGTTCTTTTCTGCTCCCATGGCTCAGTATCTAGCCTGCTCAATGCATCCATGTGAGAGCTAACAAACTCATTGACTATTTATATACAGACACTAATTTGCAATTTAAAAAGCCACAGGTGTGGGGAATTAACCTTTAATTGCCATTTTATCCTGTGTGTCTGTAACAAGGCCAAACATTCAAGGGTATGTAAACTTTTGATCAGGGCCATTTGGTTGATTTCTGTTATCATTATGATTTAAAAATGGGCGAAACAACTATGTGATAATAAATGGCTTCATATGATCACTGCCCTCCAATAAAAGACATTTTATTAGCATGATCAATCATATTTTCAAAATAAATTTCACAATTTCTGCCAGGGTATGTGTAACGGAACCCATCACTGTTTTGATATGATCCTACTGTTATACTGTATGTATGTTGGTTTATGCTCTGCAGAATATTAGCCCAGACTATTGCAGACCTTGGCATAATAGATAATCCTATTACAGAGACTCCTCATAAGATAAGGAAGTCTATTGTATAAAGTGTTTTCATTATCAGACATAAGAACAAAGAAGACATCTGATCAATGTCTGATTGTATCAAAGTAGCCAAGTAGCCTCAGGGAGGTGTGACCACACCTATTGTCTCTCTATGTGTATTGTGTGGCCAACTATGGGGGATTGCCTGTGGGAAGAGATGTGTATATATATTTCTGCACAACAAAATAAAGACAGTATTATTTGACTCCCAATTGAGTGTTGTCCAATATGGGAGGTTGGGGATGGTGAGACTGTAGTGCTTCTTGGATATTTTACCGTATACCAGCGGAGATATTGGATTTGTGTTCCAACTCCGTTACAGTATGCAAACTTTTGAGCACAACTGTATACACACAAACAAATGTTAAATGTAAAAATATAATTTTATAAAAAATAAAAAATAAACTTAAATAAATGGTATATGTTAATTTACATGGGGTGCTGTTTTATATAACATACAGTATGTTTCGTAATTACTAGGACTGGGTGTTAATGGCAATTAAAAGTTATAATTGAGGTGGGGGTGCTTTTTGTGTTCCTAAGCTCCTTTAATCTCTACCAGTAGCAGAAAAGCACAAGCAAATACTACAACGATCTGATGAAAAATACTTCTTGACAATAGGGAGAACAATCTCTTGCAGCTCTATAGACAGGCTGAAGTTTTTGATTTGCTCAGACTGCCATTAAGGCTGTGCAATAAATAGGCAGCAAGCAGAAGCACTAGGTTAACGTGTAACAGATCACAATTTGTTTTGTGATTTAAAAAAAAATATTGAAAAGATGATTAGTAGTACAACGTGTACGTCTCTGTTAAATTTTGCCTTTCTGCTCACCGCTAGCTTTGCAAATTTAAAAGGGCAAAGGCAATGATCCAGTTATAGTTACATATTATTTAAGGTTGAAAAATGACTTTCAGTCCATCAAGTTCAACCTTTTAAGATCTCCTCTGATCTGCAATATGCGGATTAACTATTAATTCATTAGTTGTATAAAAAAAAATATATTTGCTTCCCTGGCTTCTATACCCTTCTTAATACATGCTAATATTTTATTTGCCTTTGCAGCTGCTGCTTGGCTTTGAGCACTGTTACCTAGGTGGTTGTCCACAAGTACTCCCAAATCCCTTTCAATATCTGATACACCTAGATTTGCTCCATTAAGATTATAAATTGCATGGCTATTTTTCCTTCCCAAATGCCTAACTTTACATTTATTTGTATTAAATCTCATCTGCCATTTAGATGCCCATTCCTCAATTTTATGTAAATCCCCTTGGAGGAAAAGCACTTCACTATCTGATTTAATTACCTTGCACAACTTCGTGTCATCAGCAAAAAAGGAGACACCACACTGCAATCCTACCTCTAAGTCATTAATAAATATGTTAAAAAGGAGAGGACCTAATACTGAACCCTGAGGAACCCCACTTACCACATTAGTCCAATCGGAGTATGTTCCATTTACAACAACCCTTTGCTTCCTGTCTTTAAGCCAGCTCTCAATCCATGAGCAGATATTTACTGCAATTCCTGTATCTCTTAGTTTGCACAACAGTCTCCCATGTGGCACTGTATCAAAAGCCTTTTCAGTAATAAAGATCAGTTTATAGTTATAAAAAAAGACACTGAAAACTGATTTTTTTGCACCATGGTGTGAAGTCTCTCACATTTTTTTCAAGTTATAACTGGAGGTGCTGCCCATCTCCCAGACTCTGCCAGTAAAGCTGTGCAGCAAATAGGTAGTTGCAGAAATTTCAATTTTAGGGTTTGACACAGTTTGAAAAAAGATGGTTGGAAAAGCAGCCAATTTCTTGCAAAGGAATACATTTTTTTATTAAAAAAATTAAATACTGGTCTACTTAAAAGTGGACCAATTTAAATATATAAGATTCCTGGCATGCTTATGCAGTTACTTGTGGGCAATATCTTCTTACTTATAAATTTGACAGTGTCAGTAGATAAAAGGAACAACTGTGTAGTATTGGCTGTTTTACTGGAATTATTTGATTTTTATTAGCACAAAAAATCTGACAAATATGTATTGATATAAACAGTAATCTGCAGTAATATGTTGGATAATTTAATTAATTCTCATATTAAAATTAAACTAATAGCTCAAAAGTATACTTCATTTTGAATCTTTATTAATCTGAGGCACAAACCAAAAACACCCTACTCTAAAAAACTTCACCAACATCACTATCTCAATACCGGCAGTGCGGCCTCCAACTGCTAGATGGCGCTGATGATATTTTGCAGCGCTGCCAATATGTGAGAGAAGCTTATAATGTTAGCCTGACCCTTGAACTAACCCTCACCCCAATCCCAACCTTCACCCAAGCCTAGGTCAGAATATCACAATATCCCTTCAGGATATCTCATGGCACGTGCAGAATATCACATTGTCCCTGCAGATTATCTCACAGCACCTGCAGAATATCCTCCAATATCTGCAGAGTATCTAACGGCGCCTGCAGAATATCAACCTGTCCCTGCAGAATATTCCAGCCCCTGAAGAGTATGACCTAGTACCTGCAAAATATCTCCCAGTCGTGTTTGCTCTCTGTCCAGCTTCTCTCCTCTCTCTATTCAGGGATTTCATGCACTTTCCAGCTGCTTGTTTTGTGCACAGCTCAGCAGCAACCATCGCTGCACACTTCCTGGAGCCGAGCTCCTCCTTGGGTACAGGACAGAGTGTGACAGGAGGGCAAGAGGAGGAGACACAGCACAGAGCAACATGATGCACTGGGAGGAGACACAGCACCGAGCTGGGAGGAGATACAGCACCGAGCTGGGAGGAGACACAGCACCGAGCTGGGAGGAGATACAGCACGAGCTGGGAGGAGATACAGCACGAGCAATGTGATGCACTGGGAGGAGACACAGCACCGAGCTGGGAGGAGACACAGCACCGAGCAACATGATGCACTGGGAGGAGACACAGCACCGAGCTGGGAGGAGACACAGCACCGAGCAACATGATGCACTGGGAGGAGACACAGCACCGAGCTGGGAGGAGATACAGCACCGAGCTGGGAGGAGATACAGCACTGAGCTAGGAGGAGATACAGCACCGAGCAATGTGATGCACTGGGAGGAGACACAGCACTGAGCCGGGAGGATATACAGCACCGAGCAACATGATGCACTGGGAGGAGATACAGCACCGAGCTGGGAGGAGATACAGCACTGAGCTAGGAGGAGATACAGCACAGAGCAACGTGATGCACTGGGAGGAGACACAGCACCGAGCTGGGAGGAGATACAGCACTGAGCTAGGAGGAGACACAGCACCGAGCTGGGAGGAGACACAGCACCGAGCTGGGAGGAGACACAGCACCGAGCTGGGAGGAGACACAGCACTGAGCTAGGAGGAGATACAGCACAGAGCAATGTGATGCACTAGGAGGAGACACAGCACCGAGCTGGGAGGAGACACAGCACTGAGCTAGGAGGAGATACAGCACCGAGCTGGGAGGATATACAGAACCAAGCAACATGATGCACTGGGAGGAGACACAGCACCGAGCTAGGAGGAGATACAGCACCGAGCAACATGATGCACTGGGAGGAGACACAGCACCGAGCTGGGAGGAGACACAGCACCGAGCTGGGAGGTGATACAGCACCGAGCTGGGAGGATATACAGAACCAAGCAATGTTATGCACTGGGAGGAGACACAGCACTGAGCTGTGAGGAGATACAGCACCAAACAACATGATGCACTTGGAGGACACACAGCACCAAGCAATGTGATGCACTGGGAAGAGACACAGCACCAAGCAACACTATGCACTGAGAGGAGACACAGCACTGAGCAACATGATGCACTGGGAAGAGACACAGCACCAAGCAACACTATGCACTGAGAGGAGACACAGCACTGAGCTGGAAGGAACACAGCACCAAGCAACATGATGCACTGGGAGGAGACACAGCACTGAGCTGGGAGGATATACAGCACCGAGCTGGGAGGAGATACAGCACCGAGCTGGGAGGAGATACAGCACCGTGCTGGGAGGATATACAGCACCAAGCAACATGATGCACTGGGAGGAGACACAGCACTAATCAACATGATGCAAAGGGAGGAGACACAGCACCGAGCAATGTGATGCACTGGGAGGAGACACAGAACAGAGCAACATGGTGCACTGGCAAGCGACACAGTGCCAAGCAACATGATGCACTGGGAGGAGACACAGCACTGAACAACATGATGCACTGGGAAGAGACACAGCACCAAGCAACAGGATGCACTGGGAGGAGACACAGCACCAAGCAACATGATGCACTGGGAGGAGACACAGCACTGAGCTGTGAGGAGATACAGCACCAAGCAACATGATGCACTTGGAGGACACACAGCACCGAGCAATGTGATGCACTGGGAAGAGACACAGCACTGAGCAACATGATGCACTGGGAAGAGACACAGCGCCAAGCAACACTATGCACTGAGAGGAGACACAGCACTGAGCTGGAAGGAACACAGCACCAAGCAACATGATGCACTGGGAGGAGACACAGCACAGAGGTGGGAGGATATACAGCACCAAGCAACATGATGCACTGGGAGGAGACACAGCACTGAGCTGGGAGGAGATACAGCACCGAGCAACATGATGCACTGGGAGGAGACACAGCACCGAGCTAGGAGGAGATACAGCACCGAGCAACATGATGCACTGGGAGGAGACACAGCACCGAGCTGGGAGGAGATACAGCACCGAGCAACATGATGCACTGGGAGGAGACACAGCACCGAGCTAGGAGGAGATACAGCACCGAGCAACATGATGCACTGGGAGGAGACACAGCACCGAGCTGGGAGGAGACACAGCACCGAGCTGGGAGGTGATACAGCACCGAGCTGGGAGGATATACAGAACCAAGCAATGTTATGCACTGGGAGGAGACACAGCACTGAGCTGTGAGGAGATACAGCACCAAACAACATGATGCACTTGGAGGACACACAGCACCAAGCAATGTGATGCACTGGGAAGAGACACAGCACCAAGCAACACTATGCACTGAGAGGAGACACAGCACTGAGCAACATGATGCACTGGGAAGAGACACAGCACCAAGCAACACTATGCACTGAGAGGAGACACAGCACTGAGCTGGAAGGAACACAGCACCAAGCAACATGATGCACTGGGAGGAGACACAGCACAGAGGTGGGAGGATATACAGCACCAAGCAACATGATGCACTGGGAGGAGACACAGCACTGAGCTGGGAGGATATACAGCACCGAGCTGGGAGGAGATACAGCACCGAGCTGGGAGGAGATACAGCACCGTGCTGGGAGGATATACAGCACCAAGCAACATGATGCACTGGGAGGAGACACAGCACCAATCAACATGATGCAAAGGGAGGAGACACAGCACCGAGCAATGTGATGCACTGGGAGGAGACACAGAACAGAGCAACATGGTGCACTGGCAAGCGACACAGCACCAAGCAACAGGATGCACTGGGAGGAGACACAGCACCAAGCAACATGATGCACTGGGAGGAGACACAGCACTGAGCTGTGAGGAGATACAGCACCAAGCAACATGATGCACTTGGAGGACACACAGCACCGAGCAATGTGATGCACTGGGAAGAGACACAGCACTGAGCAACATGATGCACTGGGAAGAGACACAGCGCCAAGCAACACTATGCACTGAGAGGAGACACAGCACTGAGCTGGAAGGAACACAGCACCAAGCAACATGATGCACTGGGAGGAGACACAGCACAGAGCTGGGAGGATATACAGCACCAAGCAACATGATGCACTGGGAGGAGACACAGCACAGAGCTGGGAGGATATACAGCACCAAGCAACATGATGCACTGGGAGGAGACACAGCACTGAGCTGGGAGGATATACAGCACTGAGCTGGGAGGATATACAGCACCGAGCTGGGAGGAGATACAGCCCTGAGCTGGGAGGAGATACAGCACTGAGCTGGGAGGATATACAGCACCGAGCTGGGAGGAGATACAGCACCGAGCTGGGAGGAGATACAGCACCGAGCTGGGAGGACACACAGCACTGAGCAATGTGATGCACTGGGAAGAGACACAGCACTGAGCAACATGATGCACTGAGAGGAGACACAGCACTGAGCTGGAAGGAACACAGCACCAAGCAACATGATGCACTGGGAGGAGACACAGCACAGAGCTGGGAGGATATACAGCACCAAGCAACATGATGCACTGGGAGGAGACACAGCACAGAGCTGGGAGGAGACACAGAAACAGAGCAACATGATGCACTGGGAGGAGACACAGCACAGAGCTGGGAGGAGACACAGAAACAGAGCAACATGATGCACTGGGAGGAGACACAGCACTGAGCTGGGAGGATATACAGCACCGAGCTGGGAGGAGATACAGCACCGAGCTGGGAGGAGATACAGCACCGAGCTGGGAGGATATACAGCACCAAGCAACATGATGCACTGGGAGGAGACACAGCACTGAGCAACATGATGCGCTGGGAGGAGATACAGCACCAATCAACATGATGCACTGGGAAGAGACACAGCACCAAGCAACATGATGCACTGGGAGGAGACACAGCACCGAGCTGGGAGGATATACAGCACCAAGCAACATGATGCACTGGGAGGAGACACAGCACCGAGCAATGTGATGCACTGGGAGGAGACACAGAACAGAGCAACATGATGCACTGGGAGGAGACACAGCACCTTGCAACATATTATTTCAGGGCTAAAATTCACAAGTGTCACAAAAGTGATGAATGATTATATATATATATATATATATATATATAGTAAATAAAAAGTACATCTGTGTTCACATCTGAATGTCTAAAGCAAGTTAAAAAACCTGCTTCCAGCTCAGAGTTCCGAGAAAAACAGTTATTACACTGCATTCTGGGAAGTTGAGCTGGGACACTCAAATATGGCCACAAATGCCTCGCTCTTCATTCCGTAGCCATCATCAAACATGGCTTCCTTTAAGCTTATGCATGCTGTATTACACAGCTTTAATGCAAAGCCAAGGTTGGAATAAACACAGGCTGAGTATCCAATCCATGTACAGCTGTTTCAAGCTTACTGGCTATCATCAGCATGGAGCGGGATCTCAGCCTGTGTTGTGGAAATTATGAGTAGGTAGTTCACCACAACAATCATATATAATATGGTGGGCAAAAGAGCGATAGAAGCCCTCCACCGTACAGTAGTACAGTAAATAAAAAGTACATCTGTGTTCACATCTGAATGTCTAAAGCAAGTTAAAAAACCTGCTTCCAGCTCAGAGTTCCGAGAAAAACAGTTATTACACTGCATTCTGGGAAGTTGAGCTCGGACACTCAAATATGGCCACAAATGCCTCGCTCTTCATTCCGTAGCCATCATCAAACATGGCTTCCTTTAAGCTTATGCATGCTGTATTACACAGCTTTAATGCAAAGACAAGGTTGGAATATATATATATATATATATACTAAATAATGTAAGAATATTTGTATTATTTTCCCCAACACTCCCCCTATGACAATGAAAATTGTCATCAAAAGGAAAGCATACAAATATGACAGGGTATAATCTTAACATACATTTCACAGATATAGCTAAAGAGACTCAGGGTATCTTATTATTCAGTCAGATGAGTTTCCTACAACATGGAGATATTAGATCTTATCTCACAGAATCCTTTGCATCTTTTACCTTAATACATTCCTAACCAGAACATTTCAAAAGAATACATAAATATACATAGAACATCAAAATACATTAGAAAATTGCAAGTTTTAATAAACCAATATGATTTGTGGAATAATGGGAAATCTTTCAATAACGGAATCCATAGCATAAAGTTCACAGTCCAGATATTAAAGTCTGTTGAATGAAAGCTTTACAATTTGAATATAAAGCAGAAGCAAGAAAAGATGAAATCTTGATGGTAAAACAATAATTCCACGAAAACAAGTGAGCACCTGTATGACGAAATCCATATAACAAGGAAAGAATCCAATGTGGGGAATGAAAACATCCACATATGCTGTTATATGTTACAGAGAAACAGTCCAGATAGCGGTGCCATACATATAAAAGTTCAAGTATATAAAATAAATTACAATGGTTAATGCAGAGAAAATGGCCTTACTTAATTCTTCAACCTATTACCAATAACTAGGCCATAGAACAAATTTGCCTTTATACTCATTGTCTTATAAGGCATTTAGATTATAGATGTAATTTAATAACAAATAAAGTTTTCAGTGATTATTACAAACTAGCGACTTGCCCGTCAAAAATGACGGGGCAATACAATTGTAAGGCAGGTAATGCTGTTTGCCACAGACAGTAAGTGTTTTGGTCGTCTGAGATCCTTCGGCGCTCATTGCGAGTCTCTCGGGTGGTGTATTTTTTGTTATCAGAGGCGCTTATGCTCTCATTGTAAGGTCCACGCTGATCTCCTTTTTGCGCCTTTTGCAAGTCTCTCCCCTGGTGTAGTGTGTGTCCTATAAGCACCGTTGGCGCTCCTTGTGAGGCGTGCGGTGAAGGGCTTTTATTGCGATACTGTGGTGTTTCTTCTTTTTTTTTGTGTATATGTATTGTTTCATGCTAATTAATTAATTAAGGAAATGGTAAATTAATATACTTTACCTATTTGTAATTAATATATGTAGCAAGCAATGTGCTGAAGAGCTAACAATCTGTTTTGATGTTGCTGCAGCAAACAATGTAGATTTACAGTGTTGTTGAGCTGAAGTTTCAGAGTCAGCAATGTTTGCAGTGTGTAGTGTAAATAGGCTGCGTGTGCGAGGGGAACTTCCGCATTCTGTAAGTTAGTGTTGTAAAATGGCGGCGATTGTGTATGTGGTACGGGGGTGTGGATGATTTAGCGTCCTTGCTAATAGTGTATGTTGTACCTTGTACGGGTTTTTGTAAAAGTCATATTTTGCGACTTTAGGAGTCGTGTAGCCTTGTTTTTGTTTTTTTCGGCGGTAATTTTTTCTCTCGCTTAGGGGATTTTCGAGTCTCTAAACTCTGTAATTTGGACGTAAATTGACGTGTAACCTCACTTCCAGACGTCCTGGGTGTCCCCTCTTGCTGTGGGTAAGGTTTTTATTTTATTTTTGTGTGTATTTTGTGTTTTTTTATGTTTTCCGCTGTGCGCGGTTTGGCCGTTAAGGTCGCATTTTTGGCAGGTCGTAATTTTTTTTTTCTAATTACGCGGCTCGTATTTTTTTTGTCTAAGTCCGTATTTAGTCATTGCGTGTTATAGTTTTTTTTTCAAAGTCCCGCTTCTGTGGCTGTTTGTAACCGCTTGAGAGGCGCCGTAGAGACTCCACCTCCAAAAATGCGGCCCCTTGCGAACGACGTTTCGTAATTTGACAACTATTATATGTGATAGCCCAGAGTGTATGCATGATAACTTCTTCTTTCCCTAATTACTATTCCTTATTAGATGTTAATACGTACTAGATCCTAGCAAGTTGATAGAATAATGTGTAAAATGTTAGAAGCCAAACAATAGTAAAAATGAAGACCGGTATAGTAAAGAGCAGAAAAAAGGAAAATGACAACACAATGAAAACATATGCTCAGACAAACTTCATACAATCCTAGTCTTACACACCACTCTTAGGTAGGTTCTTCTTTGTCCATACGATAAACGATAAACAGGTGGATCATTTTCTTCTGGATGGTGAGATTCTCTGGTCAAAGCAAAAGGCCATCACGTGCAGATCTTCAGGCAGAAGACAAGGAGTATGTGGTTTTCTGACAAGTCTTTACATCTTTATGCTTTTGCAGCAGATATATGTATTAGCATATTGTAATGTCAATGAGCAAGAGTTTGAATATGTCCTTCATGGGGATGGGTCTGGATTTTAGGCAAGATTCTCATATTCCTCTTCCTCCATGATGTAACGGATCTACTGGCACCCCGACCGGGTACCTCCGTTGATAGACGCGTCCTAGTTTGCGCCGAGGCCTACAAGCACCGCTCCGGACATCTCAACCACCACAGACTCCACAACCGCCGTAGTTTAACTGGAGCCGCGCCGTCTTCCTTCCACCCTGTATGAATCTCCAGCATCCAGGACCGTGTGGGGAAGACCTCTCCTCCAAGGAGAGCACATCAGGAACAAGCGTTCAGTAGTTACAGCTCAAGGGAGTATGCAAAAGCATAGCAATCCCCAGTATGATATAGCGATCCCCTCCAATAACGAGATGAGACTACGTTTTGAAGGGTCAAGTAGAACTATCCTTTAATGACAGGGGATCTCCTTTCATGCAATTGTGCCCTCTGAAGGGCTACACCCACATAATTATCACAGCCAATTAGATACATGGTTCAACCCCCACGTCTCCCCCCCTCAGATAACAGGTAACACAATTAAAACAGACACAATTTTAACCACATTCTGGATGTTCCCCAAAAACAGGGGGTAAACCTTTAAGTCCAGCACCGTTCAATATCTCTCACCCAGGGGAACACCATAATTAAAAATGGCAAGAATCAGACCAGGGGTTCAAAAGTTAGTAAAAGTATGTTTTTCACATAACACACAGACATTTCACATATCCACCACACAATACACATATAGGACAATAGGTGTGGTCCCTCCCTGAGGCAACTTGATATAATCAGACAATGATTAAATCAGCCTTCTTTGTTCTTATCTGAGAATGAAAACACTTTATACAATCGACTCCCTTATCTGTAACAGGATTATCTCTCCTGCCAAGGTCTGCACTAGCCTGGGGCCAATATTCTGCAGAGCATAAACCAACATACATACAGTATATTACTAGGATCATATTTTAACCAAGAATTAAATAACAATTAAACAGGGTAAAACAGTGATGGGTTCTGTTACAGCTGGGATCTGAGCGCACAAAACTACTGAATAGCGCTCAGATCATCTTCACACAGTTAAATTGCCATGTAGCTAAAGTCTTTCCCATAGTCTTTCATTATATGAATGGGCTCCATGGCATAGCTATCTGTGGTATCATGGTTCACACAGGGCAAGTACCGAATGATCCCCCCTGTATGTAAAGGGCCAGAATGAGTGACATACACTCTGGTATGGCTGAATACTGTGTTTAAAGGGCAATATGTCCCAGGGCCATAGTCGCAGGGCAGGAGGCTGGCAAACAGTCCTCTCCAAGACAAAGTGGCGAAGGGCACTTCATCACACATCTCCCCTTTGGGGGGAAGTCTAACCAGGCACCTGACCTTCTGCCGGTCAGTGCCTCCGTTAGACGATCCACCAACCCACAATAAACCAGTGCTAGAGCAGCCCCCCCACAACAACAAAGTGCAAGAGCAGCCCCCCCACAACAAACCGTTACGGCACCTGAATATTTCGCTGTGGTGATGGGGCAACACGCTGAGGGGACTTAAGGGGCAGAGGCCAGCGGCACTCTGCCCTGATGCCAGCTCTTCTGCTGGTATAACCTGCAGGACATCCTGCTCTGTACAAGGGACAAAGGGAGGGCAGAGGCCGACTGCACTCTGCCCTGCTGTCAGCTCTTCTGCTGGGGTACTTGGGACATATTCCGGCTCAGTAGCCAGGGAAACGTGGGAGTCAGTGGGGGTTAACATTTCCTCTGTTAACCCTGGGGCCACATTAGGAGTTAGCTGGGGAGGGGAATTTGTACTTACCCCCTCCTCCAGTTGTCCCAGTGAGGGTAGTTGGGGGTCTGGACAAGCTGTGGGCGCAGAGACCACGGTCCCATCTGCGCCATCTGGGAGATTGGTGTCTCCCCTGGTTAGGGTAAACTGTCGCTGGGGGGAAAGGACGACACCTTCTGCCCCCTGGGGTTCACACTGCCGCTGGGGGGAAAGGACGACACCTTCTGCCCCCTGGGGTTCACACTGCCGCTGGGGGGGAAGGATGACACCTTCTGCCCCCTGGGGTTCACACTGCTGCTGGGGGGGAAGTATGACACCTTCTGCCCCCTGGGGTTCACACTGCCGCTGGGGGGGAAGGATGACACCTTCTGCCCCCTGGGGTTCACACTGCCGCTGGGGGGGAAGGACGACACCTTCTGCCCCCTGGGGTTCACACTGCCGCTGGGGGGGAAGGACGACACCTTCTGCCCCCTGGGGTTCACACTGCCGCTGGGGGGAAGGACGACACCTTCAGCCCCCTGGGGTTCACACTGCCGCTGGGGGGGGGGGAGGACGACACCTTCTGCCCCCTGGGGTTCACACTGCCGCTGGGGGGGAAGGACGACACCTTCTGCCCCCTGGGGTTCACACTGCCGCTGGGGGGGATGGACGGCACCTTCTGCCCCCTGGGGTTCACACTGCCGCTGGGGGGGGAAGGACGACACCTTCTGCCCCCTGTAGGGCCGGTAGAGAGACCTCGGTCCCATCTCTACCTGCCATCTGGAGGTCATCCCAGGACCAGTCAATGAAGTCTGGTTCTGCTTGTCGAGTAGGTTGGGGCTGCACGAAGCTGAGCAGGTGTTGGTAGTCCTGCTCCAGCTCCCACTCTTTCGTTACCAGGTGGGTCATATCTTTGCTCACCTCGCCTTCGTCATCCCAGACATACATGCCCATCCGGTAGTCGTAGATGTCCCAAAACCTAGACTCCTCCGTGCTGCCAAGATCAATGTCGTCCTCCAAGGCATCCTATAATAAAGCTGGGCCATCATAATCATCCCCCTCTGGTAAGTCGTGTTCAGCCGTCCAGGGGGTAAGTCGAATGGTATGCCACCAGAGGGCCTGGTATGCGTTGTCTAGCCAGATCTCTCGCCGTACCAGGATCTCTAGTCTTGTCACCCACTCATCCAGGGGCTGCTCTCCCAATAGATACATCCGCATCGCCACACGCTTCTGTAGCCGCTGCTCATCACTGGGGAGACTCTCACCTCGCCGCCATTGGGCATCTTCCAGGGCATCATATCAGAGTTTCTTTCTGTCTGCATCCCTGTAGTCCGCGGCCTCCTCCTCATCCTCATCATGGAACGCTGTCCGAAAACTGGCTGGTTCCATCCTGCTGTAGCCAGGGGCGCTGTACAGATACTAGCGTTGCCCTCAATTTGTAACTCCAAACGTTACCAGTGTCTCCGGGCTGCTTTTCCTCTCACTAGGACGCCATCCCACCGCTGCCAGCCAATGTAACGGATCTACTGGCACCCCGACCGGGTACCTCCGTTGATAGACGCGTCCTAGTTTGCGCCGAGGCCTACAAGCACCGCACCGGACACCTCAACCACCACAGACTCCACAACCGCCGTAGTTTAACTGGAGCTGCGCCGTCTTCCTTCCACCCTGTATGAATCTCCAGCATCCAGGACCGTGTGGGGAAGACCTCTCCTCCAAGGAGAGCACATCAGGAACAAGCATTCAGTAGTTACAGCTCAAGGGAGTATGCAAAAGCATAGCAATCCCCAGTATGATATAGCGATCCCCTGCAATAACGAGATGAGACTACGTTTTGAAGGGTCAAGTAGAACTATCCTTTAATGACAGGGGATCTCCTTTTATGCAATGGTGCCCTCTGAAGGGATACACCCACATAATTATCACAGCCAATTAGATACATGGTTCAACCCCCACGTCTCCTCCCCTCAGATAACAGGTAACACAATTAAAACAGACACAATTTTAACCACATTCTGGATGTACCCCAAAAACAGGGGGTACACCTTTAAGTCCAGCACCGTTCAATATCTCTCACCCAGGGGAACACCATATTAAATAAATGGCATGAATCAGACCAGGGGTTCAAAAGTTAGTAAAAGTATGTTTTTCACATAACACACAGACATTTCACATATCCACCACACAATACACATATAGGACAATAGGTGTGGTCACCCCTCCCTGAGGCAACTTGATATAATCAGACAATGATTAAATCAGCCTTCTTTGTTCTTATCTGAGAATGAAAACACTTTATACAATCGACTCCCTTATCTGTAACAGGATTATCTCTCCTGCCAAGGTCTGCACTAGCCTGGGGCCAATATTCTGTAGAGCATAAACCAACATACATACAGTATATTACTAGGATCATATTTTAACCAAGAATTAAATAACAATTAAACAGGGTAAAACAGTGATGGGTTCCGTTACAGCTGGGATCTGAGCGCACAAAACTACCGAATAGCGCTCAGATCATCTTCACACAGTTAAATTGCCATGTAGCTAAAGTCTTTCCCATAGTCTTTCATTATATGAATGGGCTCCATGGCATAGCTATCTGTGGTATCATGGTTCACACAGGGCAAGTACCGAATGACCCCCCCTGTATGTAAAGGGCCAGAATGAGTGACATACACTCTGGTATGGCCGAATACTGTGTTTAAAGGGCAATATGTCCCAGGGCCATAGTCGCAGGGCAGGAGGCTGGCAAACAGTCCTCTCCAAGACAAAGTGGCGAAGGGCACTTCGTCACACATGTCCTTAGGCAAGCTTGCGGCGTAGAATTGCAAAGTTTCATATAGGTATTCTTTCTGGGCGATGGTCGTGTCAATCCATTTCTGTATCAGTCCCTTTGCGCAGAGAACCTCAAGTGACCAAAACAGCAACTATGATACTGATTGAAGTCATCACAGAGAGGGTTATGCCTTTCCATCCCTGAATTTTCTGCTAGTTCATTTGACAGAGTGGTCAATCCCTAAAGGGCTTTGGCAACTGACATCAGGTGCCATATTGTTAGGGATGAAGGTGTAGCAGGCAGTGCCAAATATTTTACAAACACCTTCTTCTTTTGCTAGAAGCATGTCCAGTTGGTTTTTCCACGTCATCAGACTTGTTTAACACAATTGTTCAGCCAAACCTTGTACCGCATCTCTTGTATAGGTCACAAATCTTTGTTGGTTATAGTAGATATAATTAATCCAGTCAACATTTTTATTTACTGTCACCGACCAGGTGAACATGGATTCAGATCCTGCTGCAATTTGATTTCTGGCCTTGAGTCGATGTAGGCTCTGTAATCAAAGCTGCCACTTGGGGTGGATCTCTTAGATCGAGTCAAGGCCTTTGTGTATTTGTGTTGCAGTAAAACCTAGTTCTTTTTCATAAAGCACGTAAAAGGGCATCACCATATATAGTACAACTTTGGATTGCTTGTCCTTCGAACAGTTGCAACATACATTTTAGTCCCTCCTTGTCATTTTGGGGGATTTAGTTTGAAGGGCACAGTTGTCATTGTCGGTCTTGCTGTAGAGCAGGCAATACAGTTAGTCACATTCATGGTTGAGCTAGTGTACAGCATACATAAAAGCCATAAGGTCTTTTTCAAATGTGTCGGCCATACTTGTGATGTTCAGGTAGGTCACTACTGATCGTTTTGGCAGTGGTGGTAAGGTTGGGGTTCTAAGAATATCAGGATCATCTCCTTGCTTTGGATTCAAAACCCTCATTATTTACAATATATATTAGAGCCCAATTGTTATTGGTAGGTATGTCACGTACATGGACCTACAGACTCACTTGTAATAACTTACACATTAATATTTCATTGTAAGGAAACTTGCATATATGGATTTATATTGTTTTATATCTCATTTGTTGTCACTTTCACACAAATATCTAATTGGAAGGAATTTCACGTGTACGGGTTTACAGTTTCACCGTATTTTTTCACATTATTTCACTGTATACAATTTCACATACGTGGGCTCACAGTTTTAGATGTAGAATTTATTAATATTCAATTGCAAAATAAATCTATACACACATTGCTCATCCCTTCGCTGCTACGGAACCAGTTACCGGTCCAAAGTGTGGTTGTAGCGAACTAGCTCATGGTCTAAAAATGGTTTACATATAATAATACATCATACACCTGTTGGAGTATTTTTTATGAACTTATGCAGTTTGGGTTTAACAGACTTGAAAGGCTACATGAAATAAGTTATGAAAAAGGAGAACAACATTTTATTGAGTCATATGCACATCCTAAGGATTATATTGTTTATCCATAACAGATCACCCTAGTCTATGGTGTAATTGCGTCCTCCTTGACCTACAGAACCAATTCACAACTTGCTTCCATCTTTCAATCCCTTGGAAATGTTTCCAAAACTCAGAATATGTGGAGTTGGAGAAATATTATCAAACCCAATACAAAAAAATAATCACTGCACTGAGGAGAAAGCAAGAAGTTACATATGGCCCCACATCAGAATTCTTCTCTCAATTTTGCAAGACACAACAAAAAGAGAGTGGAAGACACTATCTATACTGCCTGGGATACTTCAAGTCTTGCTATCCTTCTAATGGTATACTCCCTGGCGATGGAATTAAGTTGTGCAAAAGCTTGTTGGGTTTGTCTCAGGGCATCCCAGGTAGCTTTCTCTTAAAGATTTAAAAAATTTCCCAAAATGTGGTCAATACCTCAGCAGTACAGTGGATGGCACCATCTTCCTACAGATCATTCCTTGCTGCCCATAAAGGTGGTGATACACAATCACCTGGTCATTTTATCACTATAGTATATGAGGTATATACCAGTGGGAAACATATTCTTGCAAGTGTCATGTGAATTTGTCAGGACATTTGTGTTCTTGTAACGCCTTTTTTGTACTATTAGACAAGTACAATATATTTCTACTGACCTCTATAATGGAACCCCCAGAGGGAAGACCAGTCGTAGCAGTAACTTGAGAGGTTAGACAGTAAGGTTCATGAGACATCTTAAAATAGCATGGCAACAGTGAGAATGAGTTGGTCAAAGGTCAGTTCTGTGAGAAGCTGGATACAAGCATTTCTGATCATTATTCCAACTGGCTATTGGTAATTGCCAAATGTGGAACATGACACCATAATTCCAACCAGAACAGCTAAAACCAGGCAATGGATCAGAGCAAACGTGGGCAACAACCACAGGTCAAAATGAGTAGCGCTGTGCGGGCATATACGGTTTCTCCACAGTGACCCAGGATGATAGGTTACATAGAACTGATAGACCACGTTCAAGGGAAATGTTGGATCTGGCCAATGACTTGAGATGGTAATTATATTCCTAATGAGGTGGAAACATGTATCCCTTTCTCACTGAACACATACTAAAACTCATTGTACACTGTTGGTATTGAAGTATTGGTCCAAGCTGCATACTAAGGCAGGATCATGGCGGGCTACTCACATAGAGATACTGTGGCAAAGTCGTACAATATGTCTTCTGATTCATCATAGGGCAGGGACTGGGGCGCATATCACCCAATACCTCCTCATGTGGCCTTACTGGGCTGATCCTACTTAGATATCACTTATGACATGCACATGTACTACTGTAGCTGGCTATTCAGTGTCTTCCATTTAGTATCATAATACAACATTTTATGTCAATAATTCTATTTGAATGCTCTGTGAAGGTATACAGTGGATATAAAAAGTTTACACACCCCTGTTAAAATGTCAGGTTTCTGTGCTGTAAAAAAATGAGACACAGATAAATCATTTCAGAACTTTTTTCACCTTTAATGTGACCTATAAACTGTACAACTCAATTGAAAAACAAACTGAAATCTTTTAGGTGGAGGGAAGAAAAAAAAAGGTAAAAAATAATGTGGTTGCATAAGTCTGCACACCCTCTTATAACTGGGGATGTAGCTGTGTTTAGATTTAAGCAATCAAATTCCAAATCATGTTAAAAAGGAGTCAGCATACACCTGCCATCATTTAAAGTGCCTCTGATTAACCCCAAATAAAGTTCAGCTGCTCTAGTTGGTATTTCCTGAAATGTTCTTAGTCGCATCCCACAGCAAAAGCCATGGTCCACAGAGAGCTTCCAAAGCATCAGAGGGATCTCATTGTTAAAAGGTATCAGTCAGGAGAAAGGTACAAAAGAATTTCCAAGGCATTAGATATACCATGGAACACAGTGAAGTCATCATCAAGTGGAGAAAATATGGCACAACAGTGACATTACCAAGAACTGGAGCTCCCTCCAAAATTGATGAAAAGACTAGAAGAAAACTGGTCTGGGAGGCTACCAAGAGGCCTACAGCAACATTAAAGGAGCTGCAGGAATATCTGGCAAGTACTGGCTGTGTGGTTCATGTGACAACAATCTCCCGTATTCTTCATATGTCTGGGCTATGGGGTAGAGTGGCAAGACGAAAGCCTTTTCTAACAAAGAAAAACATCCAAGCCAGGCTACATTTTGCAAAAACACATCTGAAGTCTCCCAAAAGCATGTGGGAAAAGGTGTTATGGTCTGATGAAACCAAGGTTGAACTTTTTGGCCATAATTCCAAAAGATATATGTTTGGCGCAAAAACAACACTGCACATCACCAAAAGAACACCATACCCACAGTGACGCATGGTGGTGGCAGCATCATGCTTTGGGCTGTTTTTCTTCAGCTGGAACTGGGGCCTCAGTTAAGATAGAGGGAATTATGAACAGTTCCAAATACCAGTCAATATTGGCACAAAACCTTCAGGATTCTGCTAGAAAGCTGAACATGAAGAGGAACTTCATCTTTCAGCATGACAACGACCCAAAGCATACATCCAAATCAACAAAGGAATGGCTTCACCAGAAGAAGATTAAAGTTTTGGAATGGCCCAGCCAGAGCCCAGACCTGAATCCGATTGTGATCTGAAGAGGGCTGTGCCCAGGAGATGCCCTCGCAATCTGACAGAGCAAAGAAGAGTGGGCAAATCTTGCCAAGTCAAAATGTGCCATGCTGATAGCCTCATACCCAAAAAGACTGAGTGCTGTAATAAAATCACAAGGGGCTTCAACAAAGTATTAGTTTAAGGGTGTGCATACTTATGCAACCATATTATTTTATTTTTATTTATTTTTTTCCCTCTACCTAAAAGATTTCAGTTTGTTTTTCAATTGAGTTGTACAGTTTATAGGTCACATTAAAGGTGGATAAAGTTCGGAAATTATTTATCTTTGTCTCATTTTTTACAGCACAGAAACCTGACATTTTAACAGGGGTGTGTAGACTTTTTATATCCACTGTATGTGAGCATGTGGCAGTGCATGCGTGATCACATAATATAATTGTCTAACTGCGATTCGTCGTCACGCTTGCGATGAATCGCAGTTTGACAATGATAAACTGCGCATTGCGCAGCAGTTGCCACGCTTGCGCAGAGCACGGCGCGAGCCGCGCATGCGCAGAGCGCGGCCCGAGCCGCAAGCAGATGGGAGAGTGGGGAAGAGGGGGGGGGAGAGGCACAGAGGGAGAGTGGGGAAGAGGGGAGGGAGAGGCACAGAGGGAGAGTGGGGAAGAGGGGGGGGAGAGGCACAGAGGGAGAGTGGGGAAGAGGGGGGGGGGAGAGGCACAGAGGGAGAGTGGGGAAGAGGGGGGGGAGAGGCACAGAGGGAGAGTGGGGAAGAGGCACAGAGGGAGAGTGGGGAAGAGACACAGAGGGATAGGTGGGAAAGAGACACAGGGGAGGTAGAGGAGGGGGAAAAGACACACGGGAGTGAGAGAAGGGGGAAGAAACACAGGGGAGGGAGAACAGGGGGAAGATACACATGGGAGGGAAATGGGGGGGAAGAGGGGAACAGACACAGGGGGAAGGGGGAAAGAGACACAGGCCAGGGGGGAACAGGCACAGAGGGAGAGGTGGGAAGAGACACAGGGGGGAGAGATACAGAGGGTGAGGGAGGAAGAGACACAGAGGGAAAGGGGGGAAGAGGTACAGAGAGAGGGGGGAAACAGAGGAAGGGGTAGGTAGGAAGGGGAAGACACAGTGGCGAGACACACAGAGAGAGGCGGGGGAAGAGGCACAGAGGGAGAGGGGTGGAAGACACAGAGTGGGGAGAGACACAGTGGGTGAGGGGGAAGAGACAGGGAGGAAGAGGCACAGAAAGAAGAGGGGGAAGAGACACAGGGGAGTGAGAGGAGGGGGAAGAGACACAGGGGAGAGAGTGAAGGGGGGAAGATACACAAGGGAGGGAAATGGAGACACGAGGAAGGCCGGAACAGACACAGGGGGAGGGGAAAAGAGACACAGGCCAGGGGGGAACAGACACAGGGGAGGGTTGGGGGAGACACAGGGGGGGGGGGGGGAAGAGATGCATGGGAGGGAGAAGAGGGAAAGAGACACAGGGGAGGGGTTTAGAGACACGGGAGGGAGAGGGAGGTAAAAACACAGGGGGGCAGGAGATACAAGGGAGGTAGACGAGGCGGAAGGAGACACAAGGGAGGGAGAGGAGGGGGGAAATAAGACACGAGGGAGGAAGTAGACACAAGGCCAGTAAAGTAGAGGGGGAGAGGCTTACATTGTGTGGCAAACAGCATCGCCAGGCTTCAGTTTTTATTGCCGTAATTTTTGACGGGCAAGTCGCTAGTCATGTTATAATGTGCGAGCGTCTGATAAAAATACTTAGGAAAAACTATTCTTTTTTACACACCTCTGAATACGGCCCTCTGCGCATCCTCAGTGATGTCAATGTCTTAAAACCTGAGAAATATCAAGCCATTGATGAACTTTATATTGTCCCCCCGACTACAATGCAATTACCCTATGATACCTACCCCTTTTGTATCGCTGCCTTGTTATGGTGAAGTGGCTTGTGTACCGCAATGAAGCTGTGAGCTATACCATGTAGAGTCATCCAGGATGGACCGGTCATAGCAGAGAGGTCAGACAAATCACTAACCACTGGAGACAGATCTCACAACCCACTCCATTATCTTTGCCAAGATAAAATATGGCTAAGCATAACCAGAGACATAATAATCTGGTCACAAAGAGTCAAACACAACTTAACAACTAAACAACAAAATTATACCTCAGTCCAGTTCCTGTCCCTTCTGCACAAGTAAACCTCTGGTAGTTCTTCTGGTTCGTGTGGTAATGTTCTCTATTGGATATGTTGTTGAGAACAGGAACATGCCTTTTAGAGATAAACATTCAGTATAATTAAACAGCTTGGTGTGTCCATTACGGATCTCTCCTGCTTCCTGCCTGTGCGTATTTGCCGCCATGGACCACTAGGTGGCGCAACCAAGATGTCCGTGAATTGTTGTTTTATCACTGTAACGCTTGCAATCTGCAAGTACCTGAACCCTAACACCTAACCCTAAGACCCCTCATTATGACTCTCACCCTAACCCTAAGACCCCTCATTATAACTCTCACCCTAACCCTAAGACACCTCACCCTAACACCTAACCTTAAGACCCCTCAATATAACTCTCACCCTAACACCCCTCACCCTAACCCTAACACCCCTCATCCATACACCTAACCCTAACACCCCTCATCCATACACCTAACTCTCACCCTGACACCCCTCATCTATACACCTAACCCTAACACCCCTCATCCATACACCTAACTCTCACCCTGACACCCCTCATCTATACACCTAACCATAACACTCCTCATCCTTACACCTAACCCTAACACCCCTCATCCATACACCTAACTCTCACCCTGACACCCCTCATCTATACACCTAACCATAACACTCCTCATCCTTACACCTAACCCTAACACCCTTCCCCCCCGCACACCTAACCCTAAGACCTAACTCTCACCCTAAACCTAACTCCGAACCTAAGACCCTTCACCCTAACACCCCTCATCCATACACCTAACCCTAACACCCCTCATCCATACACCTAACCCTAACACCCCTCATCCATACACCTATAACCTCTCATCCATACACCTAACCCTAACACACCTCATTCATACACCTAACCATAACACCTCTCATCCATACACCTAACCCTAACACCCCTCATCCATACACCTATCACTAACAACCCTCAGCTATACACCGAACCCTAACAACCCTCATCCATACACCTATCCCTAACACCCCTCATCCATACACCTAACCCTAACACCCCTCATCCCTACACCTAACCCTAACACCTCTCATCCATACACCTAACCCTAACACCTCTCATCCAAACACAGAACCCTAACACCCCTCATCCATACACATAACCCTAACACCCCTCATCCATACACCTAACCCTAACACCCCTCATCCATGCACCTAACTCTCACCCTAACACCCCTGACCCATACACCTAACCCACTTCACCCTAAACCTAACTCTGACCCTAAGACCCCTCACCCTAACACCTCTCATCCATACACCGAACCCTAAAACCTAACACTCACCCTAACACCCCTCATCCATACACCTAACCCTAACACCTCTCATCCATACACCTAACACCCATTATCAATACACCTACCCTGACACGCCTCATCTATACACCTAACCCTAAAACCCCTATCCATACACCTAACCCTCACCCTAACACCCCTCATCCATACACCTAAACCCTAACAGCCCTCATCCATACACCTACCCTAACACCCCTATCCATACACTTAACCCTAACACCCCTCATCTATACACCTAACCCTAACACCCCTCATCCATATACCTAACACTAACACCCCTCATCCATACACCTAACCCTAACACCTCTCACCCATAGACCTAACACCCCTCATCCATACACCTAACCCTAACACCCCTCATCCATACACCTAACCCTAAAACCCCTCATCTATACACCTAACCCTAACACCCCTATCCATACACCTAACCCTAACACCCCTCATCCATACACCTAAACCTAACACCCCTCATCCATACACCTAACCCTAACACCCCTCATCCATACACCTAACCCTAACAACCCTCACCATAACACCCCTCGTCCATACACCCAACCCTAACACCCCTCATCCATACACCTAACCCGAACAACTCTCATCCATACACCTAACCCTAACACCTCTCACCTATAGACCTAACCCTAACACCCCTCATCCATACACCTAACCCTAACACCCCTCATCTATACACCTAACCCTAACACCCCTCATCTATACACCTAACCCTAACACCTCTCACCCTAACGCCCCTCATCTATACACATAAACCTAACACCTCTCATCTATACACCTAACCCTAACACCCCTCATCCATACACCTAATACACCTCATCCATACACCTAACACCCCTCATCCATACACCTAACCTTAACACCACTCATCCATACACCTGACACCCCTCATCCATACACCTAACCCTAACACCCCTCCTCTATACACCTAACCCTAACACCCCTCATCAATCTACCTACCTGTAACACCCCTCATCCATAACCCTAACACCTCTCATCCATACACCTAACCCTAACACCCCTCCTCTATACACCTAACCCTAACACCCCTCATCCATACACCTAACCCTAACACCCCTCATCCATAACCCTAACACCTCTCATCCATACACCTAACCCTAACACCCCTCATCCATAACCCTAACACCTCTCATCCATACACCTAACCCTAACAGCCCTCATCCATACACCTAACCCTAACACCCCTCATCCATAACCCTAACACCTCTCATCCATACACCTAACCCTAACACCCCTCATCCATACACCTAACCCTAACACCTCTCATCCATACACCTAACCCTAACAGCCCTCATCCATACACCTAACCCTAACACCCCTCATCCATAACCCTAACACCTCTCATCCATACACCTAACCCTAACACCCCTCATCCATACACCTAACCCTAACACCTCTCATCCATACACCTAACCCTAACACCTCTCATCCATACACCTCACCCTAACACCTCTCATCCATACACCTAACCCTAACACCTCTCATCCATACACCTAACCCTAACACCTCTCATCCATACACCTAACCCTAACACCTCTCATCCATACACCTAACCCTAACACCTCTCATCCATACACCTAACCCTAACACCTCTCATCTATACACCTAACCCTAACACCTCTCATCCATACACCTAACCCTAACACCTCTCATCCATACACCTCACCCTAACAACCCTCACCCTGCAATCTGGGGTACAATAAATAATTGCAGATAAACCCACACTGGGACAGAGGCTCCAGGACAGGAATAATAAGATAATGCCCATAAAGGTTCTTCTTATGTTTCCATCAGTCACAGAATGTCCCACAATGCTTTGCTTCCAGTTCCCACAATCCTTTGTAATCTTCCACATTATTATTCCTGCTCTATATACTCTCAGAGATTTGCTCTTATTGTTTCTTACCTAATTATTTATATTTCTCCTTATAGTTTTTCTCAGAATTACTTATATTTCTCTCCTCATAGTTTCTCATATAATTATTTTTCCGTATAATTTATCGCACAATTATTTATTTCTCTCTGTATATTTCTCTCACATAATTATTTCTAGGCCTCTCTAATTTCTCTCAGGTTTATTTCAGTTATACGTCCCGCGGAGTGATCCCATTTCCCTGCACTACTGCCTTATGTATTTCTATCGACATTTTTCTCCCTCTCGGCCCCGCCCACACACTCACCCGATATCCCTCCGCTCACCGCCTCCTGTGATCTGACCCCGGAAGTAAAACAAACCTGCTCTGTGATATGTGCGAATACAGCAAAGCAGTGCCTACATGTAAAGCCGTGTGGTAGGATCCCAGCATGCGAGGAGGGAGCTGAGGAGGAGGCCGGGGTACAGAGGAGGAGGAGGCCGGGGGTACAGAGGAGGAGACCGGGTGTACAGAGGCCTCTCACCGCATTGTATTACCTACCCCGAGGATGGCGGAGAAGTTCGACTCCCTGGAGGAGCATCTGGAGAAGTTTGTGGAGAACATCCGGCAGCTGGGGATCATAGTGAGTGACTTCCAGCCCAGCAGCCAGGCGGGACTCAACCAGAAGCTGTGAGTGTGAGCGGGCACCCCCTGGGACAACATGCACTCACTGGCACGGCATGCACTCACTGGCACGGCATGCACTCACTGGCACAGCGCGCACTCACTGGCACAGCACTCACTCACTGGCACAACAGTCACTCACTGGCACGGCACTCACTCACTGGCACGGCACTCACTCACTGGCAAGGCACTCACTCACTGGCACGGCACTCACTCACTGGCACGGCACTCACTCACTGGCACGGCACTCACTCACTGGCACGGCACTCACTCACTGGCACGGCGCGCACTCACTGGCACGGCGCGCACTCACTGGCACAACACTCGCTGGCTGGCACAGCGCGCACTCACTGGCACAACACTCGCTGGCTGGCACAGCGCGCACTCACTGGCACAACACTCGCTGGCTGGCACAGCGCGCACTCACTGGCACAACACTCGCTGGCTGGCACAGCGCGCACTCACTGGCACACCGCTCGCTGGCTGGCACAGCGCGCACTCACTGGCACAACACTCGCTGGCTGGCACAGCGCGCACTCACTGGCACAACACTCGCTGGCTGGCACAGCGCGCACTCACTGGCACAACACTCGCTGGCTGGCACAGCGCGCACTCACTGGCACAAAACTCGCTGGCTGGCACAGCGCGCACTCACTGGCACAAAACTCGCTGGCTGGCACAGCGCACACTCACTGGCACACCGCTCGCTGGCAGGCACAGCGCTCACTCACTGGCACACCGCTCGCTGGCAGGCACAGCGCTCACTCACTGGCACACCGCTCGCTGACTCAGCATGCGCTGGCCGGGACAGCACTCACTCAGTAACACAGTGCACACACACATGGCTGGCACAGTACACATATATTGACTAGCACAACACTCACTGGCTCAGCACTCACTCATTGGCACAGCACTCGCTCAGTAACAAAGGGCGCACACACAAGCTGGAACTGCACACACTGGCTAGCACTCACTCATTGGCACAGCACACACTGACTGACTGGCATGGCACACTCACTGGCACAGCACTGTGTGTAACTAGTTTTAAATGATAACATGTCCAGTAGTGATAATGAATAATTAAAATAAAAGGAATGCAAGTCAGATATAAAATACACTTATTATTAATTAGTAACTATTTTTGATGTCTTGATGATAAAAATAGAAAATAACAGAACATTTTGTAATTTTATTTATATCTTAATTTTTTTTTCTAGGAATTTTATGATCACGGGATTACAGGACATTGACAAGTGTCGCCAACAACTCCATGACATCACTGTGCCGCTAGAAGTGTTTGAGTAGGTACTTCTTGGAAATCTCTCTTCCTTAGGAGGGCATAGATTTTGAATGTTGAGGAAGTTTGTATCTGCACGATGACAATTGGCAGCTAAATCTGTCTGTGTATTTCAAAGACTAATGGAAAGCTGTCCTGACGGAGTATCTACGATAAAAAGATAAACGCAAAAAAATATGTTGTTTTGTTTATTTATTTTAATTATTAAAGGGATATGTTCGGTTCCTGGGTATTATTAGGTATAAAATATCCCTGGGTATCCATTTTCTGACATGTACTTTATTTATTAGAAGGTGCTTATAAGTGCTGCTCTTACTGCGTAAAACCAAATAGTCCCTGTATGGCTCTCCCCACTGCAGTTTATGCAGACACAGACTCTGTAGGCTTCATAATAAAATAAAGTACATGTCAGTAAATAGATGCCCAGGGATATATATAGTAAAATCCAGGAACCGCACATATCCCTTTTAACTTTAGCTTCTCAAGATTCCATGTAGAAAACAGCTTTCTTAATTGGTCCTTTAAGGACATTTTGTTTACTAGATATGCATTCAGAATATGGTGCTACTAACTTGTTTCTAGTGCACAGTATTTGATGTACAGCTACAATAGCTTATTAGATAAAATAACTTTTTATTTTTTTTATTTTCCAGCTACATTGATCAGGGCCGTAATCCCCAGCTGTATACTAAGGAGTGCCTCGAAAGAGCCTTGGCTAAAAACGAGCAAGTCAAGGGGAAAATTGATACTATGAAGGTGAGCGTCATATTGCATAGTAATGGGACAGGGAGGAAGCAAGTCATTTTATGTGTGTGTTTAATATAATATAATTTAAGTATCGTATTACTAATTTGTTAAAAACAAAATGTACCGTGAATTCACAGATGACTTACTCCTAATTTTGGTGTCATATGGTAGTTATATTTATATCTTTATAATAAGACATATGGTCGACCTTTTAGGAAGGATACCTTAAGAGTCACCCTTCTGGAGCACTTCCTTGTTGTGGTGAAGGGGGCTTGTGTACCTTAATGAAGCTGTGAGCTATATCATGTAGAACGGTCATACAAATTTGAGTTCCACTGGAGAAGGAACTGGCGCCCACTCCGGTATCTTTGCCAAGAAAACCATTTGGATAAGCACAACTAGAGACGTAACAATTGCTGTGCCTGGAGTGCTGTGATCCATAGGGTCATGAAGAGTCGGACACAATTGAACGACTAATCCTAACAAAAGTTATCTATTTAACCATGGACTGGATTGTTTACTTCCAAAGGTTAAGACAGTAACTGTATTGATTATTTGTATGTTTTTTTTTAAATATATATATATATATATATATATATATATATGTGTTTATATGTGTTTATATATATATATATATATATATATATATATATATATATATATATATATATATATATATATATATATGTGTGTGTTATATATATTATACACACTCTTAAAATTTCAAAGGCTCAATAAATGATTTAAAGGAGTACAATCTGACTCTGATATGAAGATGTGCCAGAATGTCTTGTTGTTTACTTATGAGCAATAACAAATAGGTTATAAATAGAATCTGATATTTAAACTCCTCCAGAAGAATAAATCCTTTCTTAGCTGTTATATTAAATGCTTTGATTCCTTATTTTGACACAACTGACTTCACTCTGTCCACAGAAATTTCAGAGCATGTTAATTCATGAGCTGAGTAGAGTCTTTCCAGAAGATATGGCAAAGTACAAGGCGATACGACTTGAAGATCCTCCACCTTCATAACAACGTGTGTGAGAAGAATTCCTTCTCAGGGGCATTGAGAGAACTAAATGGAAACATTATCTTCAAGTTTAATTGACTTTAAATTGATAACCATGAAAAAGTTGAGATGAAACTGTTGCGACTCATGGAAACTAGTCATAACTGGGTTTGGAGATTACAATGATCCCAACTGGGACGTGATTTGAGGGGTTTGCGTACCGATGGCAGCCGCCTCCGCCATCACTTCTGTACTGTTACCTGGGATTACTCACCTTGTCAAACCAAATATGCTGAGCAAAGGAAATCATTTTGTTTATGAGATTGTTTGTGAAGTGCCACTTTATTTTTTTTGTTGGGCACGTAAGACCCTAATGTATATTATGACATTTTTGAGCAAATGTTTTTTGCCCTGTAGAAAATCTGATTAAATTGAATCCAGACTCATTCCTTTTGAAAATGTCTAAATATTTTTTTTTTTTTCTCTGCGTGGTTCTGATATAAGGTTCGCTTGTTTATAAAATGCCTGACTGAGCGCAGAACCGATGTGAGAGAAATGTAGGCTATAATTTGCATTAAAGGTGTCTCTGGGACGTACTGTGTGCATTTGTCTGATCGGGCGTCTCGTATCAAATCATTTTATTGAGGAATTCTGTATATTTGTAATGCAAAGTACATTTATGTGAGCTCCGCCCCCAAGGCAGAGCATCCTAGCCAATGAGCTGTACGGATTGTGTCCAGGCCAATCGGATGTCGGTATCTAGTGAGGTAAATGGCTCTTTAAAGACACACACAAGAGGTCCCAGTTATGGTAGAATGGTAAACTCCCAATAAAATATGAATATTTGCAGTTGGGAGCTAAGAATTTTACTAAATTTGGCTCGCGCTCAACAAAAATGTGGTTTGGAGGAATAGTATTTTTTTTTTTATTAGCATGGATGAAATCACAATGGGCTCATTATTATTAATCCAATCATGAGGAAACCACGTGTTGATACAGTAGCTTGGATGATGTATAGTGATGAATGCTAGTGCCATTGGACATCCTATCATCATGAGATTGTGGGGAATGAGCAGACAGTAATGAGGCTTATTAGGAGGAGTATTCCCTAGGGTGTGCGCCCAAGTACCTTTTGGAGCATCTGCTCACATTATAGAATTACTGCCAATGTTGTCTACAAACCTGTCCCTGAGATGGACAAGAAGCGATAGACCTAGCGGAGCCTCCATAGTAGAGAACACGTCCGATATGTAAATAACACACAGCTTACAACAAGCAGGATGGATTTCAGGTAGAGCAGATTAATTAGAATAATTACCAGTGGTTACTCCAGATAAGACAACGTACAGAGAGATGAAAGTCTGAAGTCTTGGCCTGATTCAAATGAAGACATCTCAGTATATTGGATATTTATTTACATTCTTTATATATAATTAATATACTTTATTTGTAACATTGTTACTTTTTTTTAAGAAATAGGGTGGGGTAAGAAGAGCAGTTGGAAGAAACAAAACAAGAATAGAGATGGTCATTTGTAGAGAAAAAGGTAAAGTCACTGGAATCAGGGGAGATTGACGCCGGTTACTGCTTTGGCAAAAGTAATGATGGCTTCTCAAAAAGATGTGAGACTGGACCAAAAGATGTACTAAGGGGCACGGCGAATGGTTCATACCAGCACCTGATGTTTAGGGCGCTGAGCGCTTCACTACGGATGCAGAACAGTTACTCAAACTCTATGTTGTCGGAGGTTTCACTGCAGGAAACAAAAATCTCCAAATGGACTTAAGATGTATCTGCCAAGCACATCCCCAAACTGTAGATAACTGGTCCGATTCTTATGGAGATTGGGGACCTTTACAGAAAGTTGCTCCTTGCTCTTACTTTGTTGAGGTAAAGGGATGTCTTTACCACCATTATAGAGTGGATCTGTGACTGGCAGAACAACGTGACAGGATTATGGCCACACAATTATGGCCACACAACCCAATTATGATCTATATTCCTGCTACTTTTGTTTATAATACTTTATATATACTTTTGTGTATAATGTAAAATAAAATAGTAAATGTTTTCTTATTAATTGTACAAACTTAAGGGACACTTAATTCAGCACAATTTGCACCACAACACTGTAAAAATCTCCTAAAAACATGTTGAAATACTTAAAAAAAACAACAACATACAAATAAAGACAGATCTTATAAGCACTTCTTAAGAAAATAATGTACATAAACGTAAATAGGTACCCACGGATATTATATACCTAGCAACATCCAGGAGCATTCCATGTCCTTTTAATATTCACAAAACTCAAAAACAACAAAATATATAAATATTTTAATATGCTAATTTACAAGTTAGGACTTTTTGCCTATTTAAAGGCCAGTGAAGTGTCATATTTATTGTACGTTCGTATAAATGACTTGTTAATTTGCCAAATGTTTTTACAAGGTCTAAAATAAATAAAGTCATTATTTTTTTACCTATTGTAATCAATTTTACTTTGATTGCAACCATGGATTCAGGTAAGATCTCTATTGTTTGAGATACATAACAGAGCAATTGAGTAGGATACTCTCCCCTTAGGCTACAGGCTACCATACTAGGTGGATATTCCTATGATTCAGTCTCCTATATATCAGATTTTCTCTAGAATTGGTTTTATGTTCATTACAACTGCCTATGTTGCTATTTTGTAATAAATACTTTGCAAAACGGTGAAGTTTTTCTTGAACTACAGTGGTCCTGTCTAAATTATTATTTTAGTATATAAAATATTTTGTGAAATTTTATCCAAATTGCAGGAAAATAGATAATAAAATGTACAAAGGGACTTTATGGAGGGACACATCTAACACGGGACGTAATTGGTGTGTAAGTACATGTGGCGCAGAGACACGTGCCCCAGGACTGGGCAACTGGCTTCTAACCATCTAAGAGACTCTCCAAGATGTACAAAAGAGAGACGAGAACCGGAGGCAGAAGATACAAATGTTACAATCAACTAAATATGGAATGATCTGATTACCATTAATAGTAAAAGTCATAAATGGTAACTGAGAGTTATTAGCTTACTAGCGACTTGCCCGTCAAAAATAACGGCAATAAAATTTGAAGGCTGGCAATGCTGTTTTCCACATAATGCAAAGTTACCCCCCTCTAACTTGCGGACCTCACAATGAGCGCCTTCTCACTCTTCCTCCTCACTCTCTCTCCTTCCCTCCTTTCTTCTCTCTCCTCTCTCTTTTTTTTTTTTTTTTTTAAGATTTTCTTATCACATATATAAAAGAGTTACAATTACAAAATAGAAAACATATGTTCCAAATATACAATGTCTGACACGCAGGTCAATAAATGTTTATAAGACATTTGTTTTGAAATTAAAAAACATATGCTTTAAAGTACAAACACATTTTTTCCTTTTCTTATTCCTTTCCCTTTTTTTATTATTTTTTTATGAATTTATCTTGGCAAGGAGATCATGTCAAGAAAAACATAAGAGACGCATAAAAATCACAAAGAAGAAGAACAAATTCAAGACAAAATCACAACATAAACAAAACATAAACTTCCAGCATGAGAAGAGCACAAGGCAGGGAAAAGAGAGAAGAGGCCCACCCAGAGTCATATTCTAGACTAAGAAAAAAGAAACCTTCAAGCTAGGGAGAATACATCTTATTGAATTTAAACTTTGGTTATTGAAAGAAAAATGTTTTCCCATAGGGCCCATTTGGCTCTTATTTTTGGACCTATCCCTGTATTATTGAGGCTGCATTCTAGGAGATAAACATATTCCAGTCTTTCTCTAAGTTCCGACCAAGTTGGACTTTCATTATTTTTCCAACTAGAAGCTACAAGTTTTTTTGATACCATAAGGAAAAGCAGAGCCATTCCTTTAACTAGCGCTGAAAGACCTTCAGATGAAAGTGCAAAATCACTATTTCTGGTGCCGAAGTTATTACTATTTTACATATCTTAGATAGATGTTTAAAACTTTCAAGCCAAAAATTCTGTATGAGAGGGCAACTCCACCACATATGGAGGTGTGCACCAATCTGCCCACAACCTCTCCAGCAGTATTTTTGTTCTTCTGATTTATTTAACTGTCCCAGTTTCCTTGGAGTTATATACCATCTATTAATGATTTTGAACTGAATTTCCCTATACGAAGCATTTTTAATGAATCTGGCCATTAGAGAAAAGGCTGAGTGCCATTTTTCAATAGGCCAAGAATAACCTGAATCGTTTTCCCATAACCTCCTATTAAAAGGTTTCTCAAGTTGATATTGTTTCTTAATAATCTTGTAACACTTAGCCACAAGATGATTTTTATCTTTAGAAGATATTAATACTTCAAAGTCAGTCAGCCTCCTCATCTCCTCCATATAAAAGGGAGATGATACTAGTACCTTTTGTAGTTTAATATGTTCTAACCAATTGTTTATAGAAATTGAATAAGTATTTGATAGTTCTTGAAACTCCATTAATTTCTTATCACCATATATGTCTTTAAAATAGAGGGCTCCCTTTCCTACTAGCAACTTAAGCAAGCTTGAGTCGAATAGTTTAGCCAACGATACCAAAGGAGTGATATGACTAGGTAGGGGCATAAGAGAGAAAAAAACATTACATTTACACCACCACCTGTGTTTTTTTAGTGTAGAACATACTCACATTTTTCTATCTTTAAACTCCCCTTCTGTTTGAAAGAGTAATAAATCTAGATCCCCAGATTCCAATTCAAAGTTTTCAATTTGAGTCCAGTTAAATAAATCAGATGGCTGTGTCCATAGTATTAATTGAGACATTTGTATAGCTTGTTGATCATTTTTAATCATCGGGTATGCAACCCCTCCCTGTTTAAAGTCACATAACATATATACTTTCTTTATCCTAATTCTTTTGTAATTATGAATGTATTTATCAATTAAGATCTGAAATTTGGTAATGATATATGCTGGGACCCATATCGGGAAGCTACGTAGCAGATAGGTGATTTTTGGGAGAATACACATCTTTACCTCCTCTATTCGCCCAACCCATGACATGATGTTATTCCCCCAATCATGTAATATGTTTTTTATCTTTATGTATAGTTGTTCAAAGTTTTGCACAATAACTTGTTTTAAGTTAACATATATATCAATACCCAGATGTTGAATCTTATTCTGCCACTTGTAATGATATTTTCCCTTCAAACTATCTATTTCAGCTAGAGATAGATTAATAGGCTTCAGATTTTAAAATATACATTTTATAATTAGATAGATTGCTAAATTCTTCAATCACTTTATGGAGAGATCCCAGAGAGCTAAGCGGGTTCTCCACTGATATCACCATGTCATCTGCAAACAAAGATGTTTTATGCATACTTGATCTTATCCTAATGCCTTTAATGTTTTCTGAGCTTCTAATTGCTTGAACCAATGGCTCAATCAATAGGACGAATAGGACTGGGGAAAGCGGGCAACCATGCCGGGTTCCATTTGAAATGGAGAATCTCTCTGAGAGAAATCCTAGGCCCCTGACAGAGGCGGATGGAGATCCATAGAGTGCTCCAATGGCTTTAAGACCAAAATCTTCCAAGCCAAACTTCTCCGTCCGACCCTGTCAAAGGCCTTCTCTGCGTCCAGTGAAACAAACATTGCCGAGGTACCCTTCTTATCAAGATAAGCGATCAAATTTAGTAATCTTCTGATTCTTGAGGTTCCCTGTCTCTCTACTATAAAACCTGTTTGATCAATTTCAATTAACAAATAATACTCTTTGAAAATTTGTACTATTTTCTCTGGATTTGAGATGATGTTATCCCCATACTTAATTTTATGCAGGTGTTTATTTACGTTTCATGATTTAGTTTTATATGCTAAATCTTTACCCGATTTGTTTCCCCAAAAAAAGATCTCTAAAAATTTCAGTCTTGCATCATCCACTTTTTTTTGCTCTATTTTTTTATTTGAAGACTGAATACACTTCATTTCCTTAAGAATATTTCCATCAAGACTACACTTATGTTTTCTTTCCAATTTAGCCAAGTCTATATCCATCTCCCTCATCGTTCTCCCTCTCTCTTTGAACAATTGTGATTTCGCTTTTATCAGGATTACTCTAATATAACCCTTGTGAGCCAGCCTCATGGTTACACTAGATTTAACTGAATCCCTATTCTCTTTAAATAATTGATGGATTTCTTTTTTAATGTTATTACTTAAATATTCTACTTTAAGAATATAGGGATCCAATTTCCATGGGGAATATTTCTTACCTCTGAAATCTCCTTTCCATCTGATCGATACCATACCATGGTCTGATCTTACAGCCGGATTAATGTCTGCAAAATCTAAGTACTTAAAACTCGATTCGTTAGAGAAAACGCAGTCCAACCTGGCATATGAATTATGTTTATGCGAGTAATGTGTATAGTCCCTTTGTCCCGGATGTAGGGACCTCCATGAATCAAAGAGATTCTAACTACTAATTAGTTCATAAAACTTTTTAGCTTTTCGAGTGAGAGCGGGATCGATACTAGAATTGCTGTTCCTCTAGTTTTCCTGCTATACATGGAAGATCCACCACACACATAATGCATATCATTAATTAAATGTGCTTTATCCCTAGCCCAATGAGTCTCCTGGAGACATATAATATCCGCGAATGCTCCCCCCGCCGGCAATCGTAGCTGTCAAACTGCGGTTTGTCGAAACCGTGACGAGGAATCGCAGTTTGACAACTATTATATGTGATTGCATGTCATCAACAAAACGGAGGAAAGTGACAGAAAAAAAGATCAAGTAGATGGGGTCTGTGTCAGTGGGCAGGGCCTATAGAGTTGAAGGGGAGGAGTTTATATGGTTGGGTGGAGTCAATGTAAAAAGGAGGGGCCAGGTTTCCGCTCCACCAACTTGGAAAGTCACCAGCTGCCACTGGGTATAAGCACATTTTTTTACATGGAAAGATGCCAAAATTAACATTAATAAACTTATCCTAAAGTTTGCAAAATGTCTGCAGTTGATTTTGAGAAGGAAGCCCCAGAAAATCTATCTAAATTAGACGGGATACTAAGAGCTGATTGGCTAGGACACAACTGCACAGTTCATTGGTTAGGGCGTGCAGCCTACATAGGTGCCTTGGGGGGTGGAACTCACAAAAATACTTTGTTGTTGTTCAGTCCTGTCCAACTGTTGATGACCATACAGACGCTGCACGCCTGTCACATCTGTCTGTATTTCTGGTTGTGCTTGTCCATGTGGTTTTCTTGGCACAGATACTGGAGTGGGTTACCAGTTCCTTCTCCAATGGACCATATTTTGTCTGACCTCTCTGCTATTACCTGTCCATCTTGGGTGACCCTAAATGGAATAGCTCACAGCTTCATTGAGGTACACAAACCCCTTCACCATGACAAGGTAGTGATCCAGAAGCGGTGCTTTAAATTGCAAATACCGTATATACTGTGTCTCTCTACTCCCCCCCGTGTCTCTCTACCCCCCCTGTGTCTCTCTAACCCCCGTGTCTCTTTCCCTCCCCCCTCCTCATCCTCAACCCCCCCTCTTCATTATAAACCCCCCTCCTCATTCTCCCTCCTCAACCCCCCTCCTCACTTAAGTGAGGGGAGAGGGGGAGGTATTTAGGGGGGTTCGAATGAGGAGGGGGGTTGAGGTTGAGGAGGGGGGTTGAGGGGGGTTTAGGTTGAGGAGGGGGGTTGAGGGGGTTGAGGTTGAGGAGGGAGGTTGGGGGGAGTTGAGGAGGGAGGTTGAGGATAGGGGTTGAGGATGAGGATGGGGGATTAAGGAGGGGGTTGAGGAGGGGGGGTTGAGGATGGGGGGGTTGAGGACAGGGGTTAAGGAGGGGGGTTGGGGTTGAGGGGGGAGGTTGAGGGGGGTTGAGGTTGAGGAGGGGGGTTGAGGGGGGTTGAGGCTGAGGAGGGAGGTTGAGGGAGGTTGAGGTTGAGGAGGGAGGTTGAGGATGGGGGGTTGAGGATAAGGATGGGGGTTTGAGGAGGGGGTTGAGGATGGGGGGGTTGAGGAGGGGGGTTGAGCAGGGAGGTTGAGGAGGGAGGATGAGGAGGGAGGTTGAGGATGAGGAGGAGGGGTTGAGGAGGGGTTTTGAGGTTGAAGAGGGGGGTTGAGGATGGGTGGTTTAGGAGAGAGGATGAGGATGGGGGGGTTGAGGAGGGGGGTTGAGGATGGGGGGGTTGAGGATGGGGGTTGAGGAGGGGGGTTGAGGAGGGGGGGTTGAGGAGGGGGGGTTGAGGAGGGAGGATGAGGAGGGGGGTTGAGGAGGGGGGTTGAGGTTGAGGAGGGAGTTTGAGGGGGGTTGAGGTTGAGGAGGGGGTTAAAGGTTGAGGAGGGAGGTTGAGGTTGAGGAGGGGGGTTGAGATTGAGGAGGGAGGTTGAGGAGGGGGTTGAGGATGAGGATGGGGGGTTGAGGAGGGAGGATGAGGAGGGGGGTTGAGGAGGGGGGTTGAGGTTGAGGAGGGAGGTTGAGGGGGGTTGAGGTTGAGGAGGGGGTTAAAGGTTGAGGAGGGGGGTTGAGGTTGAGGAGGGGGTTGAGGTTGAGGAGGGTGGTTGAGGAGTGGGTTGAGGATGAGGATGGGGGGTTGAGGAGGGAGGATGAGGATGGTGGGGTTGAGGAGGGGGGTTGTAACGGAGTTGGAACACGAATCCAATATCTCCACTGGTATACGGTAAAATATCCAAGAAGCACTACAGTTTCACCATTCCCAAGCTCCCATATTGGACGACACTCAATTGGAAGTCAAATGAATACTCACTTTATTTTGTTATGTGCAGAACTATATATACCCATCTCTTCCCACAGGCAATCCACATCCCCCTTAGTTGGCCACACAATACACATAGAGGGACAATAGGTGGGTCACACCTCCCTGAGGCTACCTGGCAACTTTGATACAATCAGACATCGATTAGATCATCCTTCTTTGTTCTTATGTCTGAGAATGAAAACACTTTATACAATAGACTTCCTTATCTTATGAGGAGTCTCTGTAATAGGATTATCTATTATGCCAAGGTCTGCAATAGTCTGGGCTAATATTCTGCAGAGCATAAACCAACATACATACAGTATAACAGTAGGGTCATATTTTAACCAAGAATTAAATAACCATAAAACATGGTAAAACAGTGATGGGTTCCGTTACAGGGGTTGAGGAGGGAGGTTGAGGAGGGAGGTTGAGGAGGGGGTTGAGGATGGGTGGGTTGAGGATGGGGGGTTGAGGAGGGAGGATAAGGAGGGAGGATGAGGAGGGAGGTTGAGGAGGGAGGTTGAGGATGAGGAGGGATGTTGAGGATGAGGAGGGAGGTTGAGGAGGGGGTTAAGGATGAGGAGGGAGGTTGAGGATGAGGAGGGAGGTTGAGGATGAGGAGGGAGGTTGAGGATGAGGAGGGAGGTTGAGGATGAGGAGGGAGGTTGAGGATGAGGATGAGGAGGGAGGATTAGGAGTGGGGTTTAGGAGGGTGATAAGGGAGGGGGGAAGAGACACATGGAAGGGAGAGGTTGGAAGAGACACAGGGAAGGGAGAGGTTGGAAGAGACACAGGGAAGGGAGAGGGGAGAAGAGACACAGGGAAGGGAGAGTAGAGAAGAGACACAGGGAAAGGAGAGGGGAGAAGAGACACGGGAGAGAGAGGGGGACATAAGAGGGGGACACAGAGGGCACAAGAGGGACACAGGGGGCAGCACATTTCCCACCCTCGGCTTATACTCGAGTCACTCATTTTACCCAGTATTCTGTGGTAAAATAGGTGCCTCGGCTTATACTTGAGTATATACAGTATACATAATTCCTCAATACATTTTCACACACACCCATAACAAAACAACAAGCGTAATGGAGGGGTATCACAGAACTCTATTAAATTTATATATTAAATTAATATTACTAATTATTATATATATTTTTGTAGCAACTCAAAATAAAATAAAAATATTATGAATTGATTATTAAAGTGTCTAGTGTTCCTTGACAAATCCGGAGTACAGTAGCGGTGAAACGAGCGTCGGATTGATGGCTTTCTGATACTAATTACTATACTCATTGTGGATGGAAAAGGTTTTGGCATACTGATCCAACATTTTTAAACTCAAGTACCAGTTTCAAGGTCCACTGTATACTCTAATGAGGTAAGTTCCCAGCTTGTGCTGGTGTATATACCCTAATGGAGCAATATATTTTGGCTTTAAATGAACAGAGGTGTGTGTATCTGTTCGCTTATAAGCTTTATTGCCCTTGGTATTCCTAGTAGTATGGTACATGTGTACTATCTATGTCTATATCACTATTATGGTTTTTGAATATATTATGATTGAGATGGTGTGCTGTTTATTCTATTCCATATTAGACGGTGCATTTCACTGAGGAAAGCCGATCTCCATTTGGCTTTAATAATCGATTCCACTTAGATTTTTTAATTTTGGCAAATTGTTTTTCATGATAAAGTTTTTTTTTTATTTTGAGTTGCCACAAAAATATATATAATTAATAATATTAATTGAATATAGAAATGTAATAGAGTTCTGTGAAACCCGTCTATTACTCTCTTGTTTTGTGGTGGGTGTGTGTTAAAATGTATTATTATTGACTCTATATCAAATTAATTCCTCTATACAATGATTTGATCTGAGACCCCCGATCAGACACGTGCAGGAGATCACACAGACTGACAGGTACCTTTAATTATACCTTTAATTCTCAGGTATACAAGTGAATCCCCTCACCCTCCTTTCTGACTCCTACATAGATAACAAACTTCCCTTTTCCTGGAGCTTGTACCAGCTGGAGTTAGGAGGGGTGTCACTTACTAAATAAAGCCCACCCTTCCCTATCCCCCAGCCCACACCCACAGACCCTTTGGCCGGAGTCAGTGCATGCAAATCGTATTCAGCCCTTAACTCCTTCATGTCAGGGTAATATGTAAATCTGGGGTCTCACTATTAGGCCTGACCTTATAGCAGCTACTACTACAACATATAATATATACTGCATATAAACAGTTAATTACCCAGAAATCACACAACTAGTGCGGATTATCATATCATTGCGCCGCAGCCGCCGTTGTCTCCCATACCAAAAAGATACAAATATGCGTAATCCCACAGTATAGTATGTACGGGCTGTAATGCAAGCACTATACCAGGCCCATCTGGGATCCAAGGATTAATATGGACTCTCCAGTATTCCATATTCGGACTGTACCCCTGGTTTGGGGCCCAAGGTTTTGGACCCCCATGTGTTATGGGACTGGCTTGTTATGTGTATGATGTTCCATGATCTGGTTACTCTATGTATTATTATTTTGGGTGGAATATTGATTATTACATGTATGTAGAGAGAGGGAGCCATATGCATGTTTGGTATCAAACTGCTGGTCTGTTGCTGGGGAAGCTAATAAAGTATAGGGATGGGGCAAGAGATACTGGGCATAAGAGCAGTGGCGTAGCTAGGGCAAAAGCGCACACAGACACACACACTCACTGACACATACAGACTTACACTCACTCTCATTCACTAACAGTCACTCACACTCACTCAAAGACACTCGCTCACACAGACACACATAGCCCCGGGTGGCAACACCGCACACACAGACACACACACTCACAGGCTTACACACACACACTCACAGAAACATACAGACTTACACTCACTCACAGATTCACACACACTCACTCACAGACACACTCACTCACAGACACACCCACTCACTCACAGACACACTCACTCACAGACACTCACGGACACTCACTCACACAGACACACACCCATTCACACACTTACTCACAGACACACACACTCACACAGACACACACACTCACACTGACAAACACACTCACTCACAGACACACTCACTCACAGACACTTACTCACACATACACTTACTCACACATACACTCACTCACACAGACACACTCACTCACAGACACACTCACTCACAGACACTCACTCACACATACACTTACACATACACTCACTCACTCACTCACACAGACACACTCACAGACACACTCACTCACACGCATACACTCACTTATACAGACACACACACTTACTCACTCACAGACACACTCACTCACAGATACTCACATACACTCACTCACACAGACACACACTAATTCACAGACTTACTCACAGACACACACACTCACACAGACACACACACTCACTTACAGACACACTCACTCACAGACATTCACTCACATACACTCACCCACACCCACAGACACACACTCATTCACACACTTACTCAGAGGCACACACACTCACACAGCCCCACAAACTCACACAGACACACGCTCACACACACACTGACACAGACACGCTCATGCAGACCCGCGCTCACTCAGGCGAGCCCAGATACGTGCATTCATGCATTTCGTGCCGCCCCCAAGGAGGTTGCGCCCGGGGCGGTCCTCTCCCGAGCCCCTCCCTTCCTACGCCAGTGCATAAGGGGTTCACTCAGCACAGAAAGAAGTTACCAGACACAAGTGTATCCCTAGGAGATCAGATTATAGGGGCAGTGGGCTAAGGAAGGGGAAGATAAACAGATAGAGTGTCTTCAGCACTGTCCTAATTGAAGTACCACTGGACGGTCAACAACCCAGGATAAGTTAACTTGCCCTAATAATTAGGTTACTGCACCACAGGGGTAGATTAGAGGCCGGACATCTTGATGGACAAGTGCCCCAATTGGACCTAGGGCAGATCCCTACTGGTTGGACATCTTCATGTGTACCAAAGGATGGGGCCAGCTGTGAATGGCCAGCAGATGGTCAGAGAAATGTATAAATATGTATGTTGAACAAATATAAAGGTGATACAGTTTGAACTTGTATAGCCCTATGTGTGAGTCTCATTACTATCAGTCTTGTATTACTACTAATAAACACAGCACATCATAGTCAGGGTCCTCCATTATTTTGCAATGTGTTAAAATAGCTTTTTGCCTTGAATGGTGCATTATAAATAGATGATAATAATAATAATAATAATAATAATAATAGTAATAATGATAATAGTAACAATGTATCAGTGTTTGATATCCTGTATACATATGGCTGTAGCCCTCTGTACATTGTTGGCTCTCGATCTCGACCATTTATCTCTTCCCAGTGACATCACACATATGTTTCTTGTTTCTTGCATCCTGGCCCCAAATAACATACGGCTTCCGGGGAGGGTCTCAACAGTTCTGGGACCAAGCATTTAATAGTCACATATTTGCAAGAAAGTTACTGTGTATGGGCTGAAGAGAGAGCCCAGGGCACTCTAGCATCTCTAGCTCTGTGTTTGCCTAGCTGGTTGTTACTGGTGAGTATCTCTGTAGCCTCCTGGATTTGCCCCATCCCATTTACATCTCTCTTATTTGTGGGGCAGCATCTAATTGCTCTATAAGTCTATATCTAACTGACTTTTCAAAATTACTTTTGAAACATAGCACAGTAGCTACTTCTCTCCACCCTTGTTGGGTGTCCAGGGGCGAAAGAGGATCTGCCCAGGAGGTTGTCCTCAATTCTATTCTTTCAGTTGCAGGGTTGCCAGCAATAGCCACTATAGGGAAGGAGGTAAATAAAGACTGATAAAAGGACAACAAATAAAAACAGTTTTTAGTACCGTTAATTTGATAGATCTTCTACCAGCCCACGGACACATGATGGGGGTGGAGAGAAGCAGATCAGCTGAAGTCTGTGATACTAAACATAAAACGTCTCTCAAAGTCCAACTAAAGCCTATCTTATTAGTAGGTAACCTGTATTGCCTATTCCTATGCATTAGTCCCATCTTTTTGTATTCTCCACCCCAGAGTCCTGTTTTGTTCTTCCTGGTGTATCTCCAGATCCAGGATGGAATGTGTCTTTGTCAGGACATGGATGGACACGTCTGGAGGATTCTCTGCCTGAGGCAATTCCTTCTCCTATAAGGGCCCCGTGGGAGTTTTCCTTATTATTCTCCCTCCTTGGGCTCTTGTGCTGATCCCAGAGAGCTGGCTCCCTCCTGCTGGACAATATGAGGTCTGGGCAAGGGCCACTGCGGATACTTTTGCTCCTCACATCATTTACAGAGATTGTACCATTATTAGTAACAGAAGAGAGAAGGTTCCCAGGAGCACAGGAGCCTGTATCAGGAGTACAAGGGGGGGTATATACTCCAAGGAGACCTCGCTCAGCATTACAGGGCTATGTATCAGAGGGGGGGTCCCTAGCAGAATCCCATGGATCTATAGCCGAGGAAGAGATCCTGTCAGCAGCACAAGGATCTATAAAACAATCTGGGTCAGTCTCTGTGGAAAGATCCCTTCAAGACACTTCAAGTCCAGGAGCGGCCTTCTCAGTCAAGGTGGGTGATAGATACAATGATGTGAAAAGAACGTGTAAGAATCTGAAAGACATTGTGTTTATTCATTTCTTTTTTTGAAAATGAAGTTCCTGGGGCAGAATAAACTGCTTTGAATGTATATTTGTTATTGATGGTGTCTATGTCAATCAACGTGCAGAAATAAGGCTGTATGAGGCATTTATGTCTGCCAGCGAGATCTAAATCTAGAGCGCACCTTATACCATAGCACGCACCTTAAAGGACGTGAAGCATCAACTAATACAAATAGATAAGATGAATACGCATAAATGAACCCAAACAAAATTCTAACAGAGCTATTGAGACACTCGCATATCACATGAATGAAACTATTACATGTATACTGTATGTATATGTTACCGTATATACTCGAGTATAAGCCGACCTGAGTATAAGCTAAGGCACCCATTTTACCACAAAATACTGGGTAAAATGAGCGACTCGAGTATAAGCCGAGGGTGGGAAATGTGCTGCCCCCTGTATCCCTCTTGTGCCTTCTGTGTCCCCCCTCTTGTGTCCCCCTCTCTCTCCCGTGTCTCTTCCCCCCTCCTCATCCTCAACCCCCTCCTCATCCTCAACCTCCCTCCTCATCCTCAACCCCCTCCTCATCCTCAACCCCCTCCTCATCATATGTAGATAAATATTTAGGGCCTCATTCAATTGCGTTTCGGCCAATTGAATAGGGCTCTAAATAAGCACATAGCATATTTTTTTTAAAGAAGTTTTTAGTTAGTGAAAACCTTGGTTTTGGATAGATGTTTACTAACTAAAAACGTCTTTAAAAAAAATACGTTATGTGCTTATTTAGAGCCCTATTCAATTGGCCAAGTTGCAATTGAATGAGGGCCTTAGTGTATAAAATATATATACAATGCTTTCAAAAGGAAAAGTCCATATCATTATTTTGTATTAGTCCTCACAGGATAAGGAGCCGTCCATGTCTCACATGCTCACACACGGCATTTCCTGTTAGTTTCCAAGAATTTTAAACAACTTTTACTTTTGTAATGTTTACAGCTGCTATTTAAATACATCGTAGAATATGTTTGCTTATTATGTCTCTTTAAAGGGATATGGGAGGTTCCTGGATCTTACTAGGTATATAATATCCCTATATATCTATTTCCTTTTATGTACTTTTTTATTAAGAAGAGTTTATAAGATCTGTTTTTATTGCCTAAATTCAAACAAATAGTCCCTGTATGGGTCTGCCCACTGCAGCATATGCAGACACAGACTCTGTAAGGCTGGCTATGCAGTGTAGTGTCCTAGCCTATCAGGGACCCTGTCTCAGCATCATGTTGCTGAGAAATAGTCACTGATTGGTAAGTGTGCATGCCCAGTACTACATAGTCTGTGTCGCATACACTGCAGTGGGTAGACCCATACAGAGATTGTTTGTTTGATTTTAGAGCTTATAATCACTTCTTAATAAAATAATGTACTTAAAAAACTCTACATTGTCTTCTGATGTGGAGTATCTATAAACTAACACATGACACTATAAACTATTCCCTTCTGATAGGGAGACCCCGTGGTCTATGTGACACCCTATAGCACATTATTCACACATGACACACGCAGCAGTGTGGGAGCTTGTGAATGGAGGGCTCCGAGGAAACAAAATTTGCCGCCTCCCCCCTCGTAAAAATAAAAAATATATATAGATGGTCAAATCCCCCTTTGGTGATCATCATCCTATAAGTAAATATTAATCTATAGAAAAATTAGCATTGCATGTTTCTTTAATGAATCTGCATTAATCCATTAACTGTTTGTTACCATACCACTTTTTATTATATTACTGCCCCACTTATCTAAAGGCTGTCCCTCTTATCTAAAGGCTGTCCCTCTTATCTAAAGTCTGCCCCACTTATCTAAAGGCTGTCCCTCTTATCTAAAGGCTGTCCCACTTATCTAAAGGCTGTCCCTCTTATCTAAAGGCTGTCCCACTTATCTAAAGGCTGTCCCTCTTATCTAAAGGCTGCCCCACTTATCTAAAGGCTGTCCCTCTTATCTAAAGGCTGTCCCACTTATCTAAAGGCTGTCCCTCTTATCTATTATTGTTATTATTGTTTATAACGCAACAACATATTCCGTAGCACTATACAGGGGTTAAGTTCCAGGCAAAGACAACAAGCTGCAAAAGATGGAGGGCCCTGACTCTGAGCTTAGAATCCGATGCCCATGGAGTTGTCCCCAGAGCACCGACGCAAGATTGAGAACTCGCAAACGTGCAATCTTTAGCTTTTGTGTGGGTACTGAAGGGTTAGACAAGTGTTGTGTGCATGTTAGGGTGCAAGGTGATACGCTTCTTTAAACATGCGTTTTTAATAAGGTTTTGAGGCAGGAGGATAGTCTAGTGGAGCGAGGCAAGGAGTTTCAGAGAATAGGGGCAGGGCGAGAAAAGTCCTGAAGGCGGGAATAAGAGGAGGGGATAAAAGAGGAGGAAAGGAGAAGGTCATTAGCAGAGCGAAGAGGGCGGGTGGGGGAATATTTGGAGATGAGAGCAGAGACATAAGGGGGTGCAGTGTTGTTGAGAGCTTTGTAAGTTAGGGTCATGATTTTAAGTTTTATTCTGGAGGCTACGGGGAGCTAGTGGAGTGACAGAGAGGAGCTGCAGACACAGAGCGTTGTGTACGGAAGATGAGTCTAGTGGAGGCGTTCATTATGGATTGAAGGGGAGATAGATGGGTGGTGGGTAGGCCAGCAAGGAGCCAAGATGGATATGATGAGGGAATATATAATAATCTTAGTTTTGCCTTGTGTACTGTAATGACGTATTTTGGAAATATTTTTTTAAATTGAAAAGACAAGATTTTGTTAGTGACTGTATGTGAGGAATGAAAGAGATGGCAGGGTCCAGTAGAACCTCAAGCCAACAGCCCTGGAGGTGGGAGTGATGATGTTGTTGTTGACAGTGCGAGAGATGTGAGGAATTGATCCTGTAGTAGGTGGTGGGAAGATTAAGAGTTCAGTCTTAGACATGTTGAGTTTGAGATGGGGTGGGGGGACATCCAGGAGGATATGCTTGAGAGGCAGTTGGAAACACAAGCTAGAAGAGAGGGGGTAGATCTGGCGCTGAGAGGTAGATTTGAGTCATCTGCATAGAAATGATACTGAAATCCAAAAGATTGTATTAGGGTGCCAAGTGAGGATGTCTAGATGGAGAAGAGGAGGGGGCCTAGGACTGAACCTTGAGTGACACCAACAGACAGAGTGTTAGGAAAAGAAGATGTGCCATAGAAAGAGACACTAAATGTTCGATCTTGTAGGTATGATGTGAACCACTAAAGAGCAGTGTCTCAAATGCCGAGGGAGAAGAGAATTTGGCATAGGAGAGGGTGATCAACTGTGTCAAAGGCAGCGGAGAGATTCAGAAGAAGTAGAATAGAAAAGTGACCCTTTGACTTGGCAGGGAGCAGGTCATTAGTAGTTTTTGTTAGAGCTGTCTCAGTGGAGTGTTGGGGCATGAAACCAGATTGGACGGTGTCAAGAAGGGAGTTGGAGCAAATTGTAGACGAGTGATTGTAGACGAGCTGCTCAAGTAGTTTGGAAGGTAAGGTAAGTAGAGAGATAGGGCGATAGTTAGATGCAGAATCAGAGTAATGTGAGGGTTTCTTAAGAATGGGAATCATTATGGCATGTTTTAAAGATGATTGACATGTGCCAGTATTGAGGGAAAGGTTGAAGAGATGTGGGAGAGCTTGGGTAAGTGTGGTAGAGAGGGGAGGGATGAGCTGTGATGGAATAGGATCCAGAGGACAGGTAGAAAGGCGAGAGGATGATAGTAGGCTGGAGACTTCGTCCTCTGTTGCAGGGTCAAAGCAGTGCATAGTGGCTGTGCGATGGGGGAGGGAGAAGGCTGGGTGTTATCGGATAGTTAAGAGGCTGTCCCTCTTATCTAGAGGTGGTCCTTCTTATCTAAATGCTGTCTCTCTTATCTAAAGGTGGTCCTTCTTATCTAAAGGCTGTCCCATTTTTCTACACGCTGCTCCTGTTATATAAATGCTGTCCTTCTTACACAAAGGCCATCGCTCTTATCTAAATGCTGTCCCTCTTACCTAAAAACTGTCCCTCTTATTTAAGGACTGTCCTTCTTATCTAAAGGCTGCCCCCCTTAACTAAAGGCTGTTCCTCTTATTTATAGGCTGCTCCTGTTATCTGACTGCTGCCCCTCATATCTATAGTGGTCCCTCTTATTAGAGCATATCCCCCAGAAGCTCACATCTAATACATGTTGATCTCTTGCAGACCCCCAGAGATGGAGGTACCAGCCTCAGCTCACAAGATCTTATAAAACTGACAGATGAGACAACAAACCTCCTCAAAACTGGTATGTACAAGAGCCGAGACTCCTTCAGACGTTTAAAAGAACCAGCACAATAAAAAAAATATCTGTTTGATACCTTAAAGTATAATTAAGCCTGAAAAATTCCAAATAACTAGTTTAATTTAGAAAAAAATACATTTTCATGCCTCTGCAAGACCCTAGAGGGCTGCATGATACCTTAATGGAAGTTGTGTATTTGAGAGGGGCATTTACATTCCGGGGAGATATTGTTGCAGTGAGTGATGCAAGGAGTCTGCTTCTGGGCCAGTGAGAGGGAAGGGGTGTGGTGTATATTTCAATCTTATCTAATTATCTTTACAATGGCTCTGTTCCATCTTTTTTATTTCTTAAATAATTCAGCCTTTTCCTATGTACCATTAACCCACATTGGGATGCTCTCAATATTACGAGTCTGGAGACTGGCTGGTTACCTTCCAATGCTCATGGGTCCAGAACATTCTGAACAGGGCGATACCACATCCAACACCCTAAATATCCCTCTAGCTTTACACTGATTGCTTAGAATAAATGTTAGTTGTTCAATAATCTCTACAACTGTGACTCGTGGTGAGGATAAGGGTCAAACCAAATATAATTCTGCCACAAATCTCTAGTACACCCTCATTTGGAATATGGAGGACAGTTTTGGGCACCACTTCATAAAAAGGACATTTTAGAGCTGGAATTTGTTGGATATATTTTTAAATAAAAAGGTGCATTTTGGTTTAATTAGAGAGGGAGTATTGATCCAGGGAGGCGTCCGATTGCCAGTATCTGGGTCAGGAAGGATTTTTTTGGCATTGGTTCTATGGGTTTTTTGTTTACCAATTAATCCACATATTACACTGATCAGAGGAGATCTAAAATGGTTACCCATGAGTCTTTTTTCAACCTCATTTGCTATGTAATTATGAATGTGTCAGGCTTTCACTCCTGAGGACCAACATATAAGGTCTCGGGCACCAGCAGTTACCACTGGCTTATAGTGTCTAGACATCATTCTAGAATAATACCTATGGCTACACCTCTATATCCTCTAATATTACTCACTTCCCTCACACAGGTACCAGACCCTGTCCTGGGAACCAAGTCCTCGTGCAGAGCGGCCTCACGTGCGGGTGTCCGGAGGGCTTATTTCTGGAGGGTAATAACTGTACCTGCCATGCTGGATTCAGACTGATGTCCGGGCTCCTGCAGTGCACAGGTACCTGGAATCCAACTGTGAGGCCAATGTAAGGGTTAATATTAAAATATTACAGGAAAAAGGGCAAAATTAAAAGTATACTTATAGTAGCACTCTACTATACTCTGCAGTTGGTGAATGAAGCTGTGAGCTATACCATGTAGGGCCACCCTGGATGGACAGGTCATAGCAGAGAGGTCAGCAAATCACTGACCATTGTAGATGGAACTGGCAACCAACTCCAATATATTTGCCAAGATAACCTTATGGATAATCACAACCAGAGACACAGCGATAGATGAGCCAGGCGCACTGCAGTCCATAGGGTCATGGAGAGTTGGACACGACTGGATGCCTAAACAACAACATTATATATAATAGTTTGTGGAGTGTTATGTGTCCATAGTAAGCATGTGCATCTCTAATATTTGGACACATTTCTGAAGTGGCTTCCATTGACTGTAATAACAAATACCTCTGGCAAATACTGTATATGGGATCAAAAAGGAATATTCATACTTGGCCACTAAATGCTGGAAATATATCATCTTTGTGTGTATATGTATAAGAACCAGAAACAACATTACAATCTTGGGTGTAGACCAGGGAGGCCTTTGGGGTCATGGGTAGTAGTCACAAGAAGATGTCTCTCTGTAATTGGCATTGGTTGAGAATTTGGGCATCTGCTGGCATTGCCAAGCACAGGATGTCCCTACTGGGAAGTATTCCTGCTGGCATGAGGTGCACTTACTACATACACATATATATCTTACAAAAGCTACTAATGACTTGCTCACCGCCAAGTCAAGCATCAATTTTCTATTCTTCTTCTGGATCTCTCTGCTGCCTTTGACACAGTCGACCACCCTCTTCTACTCCAAATCCTCTGCTCCCTTGGTATTCGAGACACTGCTCTTTCATGGTTCATATCATAACTCCAACATCAAACATTTAGTGTCCCCTCCTCCAGCAACTCTTCTTCTCCTCATCCTCTGTCTGCTGGCATACCCCAAGGTTCAGTCCTAGGCCCCCTCTTCTCCATCTATACACCCTCCATTGGCACACTAATAAACTCTTTTGGATTTCAGTACCATTTCTATGCAGATGACTCAAATCTACCTCTCAGCACCAGATCTATCCCCCTCTTCTAGCATGTGTCTCCAACTGCCTCTGAAGCATGTCCTCCTGGACGTCCGCTTCATTTCCTATAGTATTTGTCTCCATTTCCTGTAGTATTGACCAATTGGATCTTCTTGCTGTCCAAGGGACCATGTCCAATTTGGTACTAGGAAGACTATAGTGCAGATACATTAATATCCTATTAGTGCAGATAATTAATATCCTAATGTATTGTGTATATAAGACGTATCACTACAATCTGATCTCATATGTGGAGCATGCACAGAGGTCCCATCACATTCAGCTAAAGGTAATATGTTATATTACTGATATTATATTGGAACCTTCTCCATCATGGCTAAAACTCCATGGTTGTGCAAATCAGGATAGTCTGTGTTTGCATACGCTGCAGAGGTCAGACCCATACAGGAACATCATAATAAAATAAAGTACATGTCAGTAAAAAGACACCCAGGCATATTATATACCTAGTAACACCCAGGAACCTCCCATGTCCCTTTAAGATAATCATTAGATGTCTTGCTAATTTCTTCTGTTCCAGATGTAGATGAATGTGCTGGACCTGAGTCCCCGTGTGGATTATTCTCCAACTGCACCAACACGGTGGGCTCCTTTCTGTGTCGCTGTCAGCGCGGCTTCCTGAGGGGACCTAACGGATGTGGAGGTGAGGAAAACATCTTCCAATTTACTTTGCAGTTTATAGTAAATCATTTCTGAAATATTTGATTTTGCTGCTCCTGTATGCTAAGATGTAGTTCTTGATAATGGTGGGAGAGGGGTCTAAATACCAGATAACATTGGGGTCTTTATTTTAGCCACTACATAGACAGGTACAGTGCCTAGCAAAAGTATTCACCCCCCTTGGCATTTTTCGTGCTTTGTTGCCTCACAACCTGGAATTAACATGGAGTGTTTGAGGATTTGCATCATTTAATTTACAGAACATGCCACAACTCTGAAGATGTTTTTTTTTTTATTGTGAAGCAAACAGCAAATAGGACAAAATAACAGAAAAAGTAAATGTGCATAACTATTCACCCCCCTAAAGTCAATACTTTGTAGAGCCGCCTTTTGCGGCAATCACAGCTCCAAGTCGCTTTGGATAAGTCTCTATGAGCTTGCCACATCTTACCACTGGGATTTTTGCCCATTCCTCCTTGCAAAACAGCTCCAGCTCCTTCAAGTTGGATGGTTTGTGAGCAGCAATCTTTAAGTCTGACCACAGATTTTCTATTGGATTGAGGTCTGGGCTGTGACTAGGCCATTCCAACACATTTACACGTTTCTCCTTAAACCCCCCAAGTGTTGCTTTAGCAGTGTATTTGGGGTCTTGGTCCTGCTGGAAGGTGACCCTCCGTCCTAGCCTCAAATCACGCACAGAGTGGTACAGGTTTTGCTCAAGAATATCCCTGTATTTATCACCATCCATCTTTCCCTCACCTCTGACCAGTTTCCCAGTCCCGGCTGCTGAAAAACATCCCCACAGCATGATGCTGCCACCGCCATGTTTCACTGTGGGGATGGTGCTCTTTGGGTGATGTGATGTGTTGGGTTTGCTCCAGACATTGCGTTTTCTTTGATGGCCGAAAAGTTCAGTTTTAGTCTCATCAGACCAGAGCATCTTCCTCCATACATTTTGGGAGTCTCCCACATGCCTTTTCGCAAACTCAGCCATTTTTTTTTTAATGAAAGTAATGGCTTTCTCCTGGCATCTCTGCCATAAAGCCCAACTCTATGGAGCATACGGCTTATTGTCGTCCTATGTACAGATACTCCAGTCTCTGCGGTGGATCTCTGCAGCTCCTCCAGGGTCACCTTAGGTCTCTGTGCTGCCTCTTTGATTAATGCCCTCCTTGCCCAGTCCGTGAGTTTTGGTGGGCGGCCGTCTCTTGGCAGGCTTTATGTTGTGCCATGTTCTTTCCATTTGGTTATGATAGATTTGATGGTGCTCCTGGGGATCATCAAAGATTTGGATATTTTTTTTATAACCTAATCCTGACTTGTACTTCTCAACAACATTGTCCCTTACTTGTTTGGAGAGATCCTTGGTTTTCATGGCAGTGTTTGGTTAGTGGTGCCTCTTGCTTAGGTGTTGCAGCCTCTGGTTCAAAAACCGTGTGTATATGTAATGACAGATCATGTGACACTAAGATTGCACACAGGTGGACATCATTTCACTAATTATGTGACTTCTAAAGGTAGTTGGTTGCACCAGAGCTTTTTATGGGCTTCATAACAAAGGGGGCGAATACATACGCACATGCCAATTTTCTGTTTTCTATTTCTAAAAATTAGTTTTAGTTTTAAGAAAAAATGGATTTTCCAAATTCCATCAGTTTTTCACTCTAATGACAGTGTGTCATAATTCTTATAATATAAATAATAACACTTAATTTTTCACTTATATGTTATTATTTATATTATTTGTTCTTGTAGTCTACTTAGTTCACATATTTATTATAGTTTTATACTATATCATATAGGATCTTTATTAACTGTGATGGTATCCATCACAAAATAACTTATCATATATTATTTTCACTATATTCTACACACTTATAATTACCCAGTTAATTGGGTTCTTTATAACTGGCTCTATGTCCCTCTATTTATCTTACTGTTACATTAGGGCTGTGATATGTTGCCCTGCTGTCACACTTTTTTTCTGCCATTATTAGAGCTTTCTAAATGGCGATCCTTATCCTGACTTATATATCCAATACTTATTTTATATATATATACTCTTTACTGTCCTTTTTCTTGCATTTAACACACTTTAGAATTTGCTTATGGTTGCCGTAGCAACCACTGTGTATATAAACCTCACCCCAACGCCACTCCCTTGTTTGCCCTTTGAGAAAGACGTCTTGTGTGACGTCGAAACACGTCAGGCGGAAGCGTCCATGCTATCCACAGTGGTACGCAGTTAGACGCTGGTAGCGTTGATCTGTACAATTTGCGCTCTTTCAGAATAATTTGTACCTTAGCATTTCTTGTTTTAAGAGACGGCTCTGTCCCACACTAATCCATGAACTTTGCTCCAAATGAGAGTGTCTTGTCCTATATGAATTTAATTTAGCACTGCACTTAGGAATCTTGTGTGAAAAACCTATCAAACTAAATGTGCTAAAAATCCGTTTGTATGGTCCTGATAGAGGCCAACAAGAAATCAAATGTGCTAAAAACTTTTTTAATTTGGCCCTGATAGAGACCTCAAAAGAACTATCATATATTGACTATCGAATATTAATGGAAGTGATGGGATTTACACAGAATAATAAGTGATTTTTCTGTATTTTGCTATTGGAGTGCTTAATTATAACAGTATCAAGCTACCACCATATACTTATTAAAGTGGATACTAGACAATTGAGATATTATTTATCTTATAATAATTGGGCCCTCTTTAGGCCTCATGGAAGGCTTGCTTTTAATATACCCTTCCTTTCCTTGTTTTTAACATTTTAATCGACGTTGTGAGGTATAAGTATCTAACAAATGAAATATTGTGTAAATATTAACTTTATTCCCAATACTACGTTATAAAAATTCGTTTTATGTATATATCTTTCTCATTTCACTTCACCAACTTAGACTATTGTGTTCTGATCCACCACATAAAATTCAGATTAACAAAACATTGAATGTAAGGCTGTAATGTAACAAAATAGGTAAAAAGTCAGGGGGGTGAATACTTTTGCAAGGCACTGTATATATATATATATATATATATATATATATATATATATATATATATATAAATAAATAATACATTTGTGTTCACATTGGAAAGCCTAAAAATAAATAAAAAAAACATATTTCTTGCTCAGAATTCCCCAAATATAGTTGTTGCACTGCACTCTGGGAAACCGGCAGGGACATACAAGTGAGTGCCCAAGGCATTTTTATTCTTTAATCCAATACCACTTCATAGCTCCTTGCTCGCTGTATTACACAGATTTAAAGCATAACATAAGATGGATAATGCACAAGTTAGGAGACCTATTCACAGACAAGTCTCATTTGCATTTACCTGCTCAGTTTCCCAGAATGCAGTGCGGTAACTGTATCTCTGGGAATTCTGGGCAGGAAATACGTTTTTTCAACTTATTTTTAGATATTCAAATGTGATCACATGTACTATTTATTTACTGTACTCCGTACGGTGGGGGCTTCTATCGCTCTTTTGGCGACCATAAGCTAAATGATGTTGTGGTGTATATATGTATATATATATATATATGTATACGGCCATAGGGCAACATAAGACCTATACATCTCAGACTTTGGGTACAGGTTCTGCTGAGTCCATTGTATTAGACACACATCGGTGCCTTGTTGCATTATGATTAACCCTCTCCTCTCTGTTTTCCTAGATGTGGACGAGTGTCAGGTGGCTGAAGTGACCGGTCTGCAGGCGTGTCCTCCTCACTCCACCTGCAAGAACACGCCCGGCTCTTTCACCTGTTCCTGTAACCAGGGCTTCGTAATGGGCATAGGGGGGAACCACTGTGTGGGTGAGTGCCTTGTAATTACACCGATTTAGTTTCCAGTGATCTACTTAAAGTGGTGAATAAATAGAAAGTTTATATCTACACAATGGGCATCTATCATCTACAACTGCCAGTGCATTCATTAGGCCTAATGGAGTGCTTATAGTCTACAAGGACATGTCATGATGAGACAGATGCTACCACAAGCCGGCTTAGTAAAGAAAGGGCAATCCAGCAGTAAAAAATATTTGATTATAAAAATGAAAAATTAGATTTTTTTACTTTCTAAAACATTTTGCCCGTAATCAAGTTTTGTTATTGAATAAATCAGATAGAAAAAAACTGACCACAAGGATCCTGTAATATGTCAGGTCGGGTCAAACACAGCAAATCTGCATTAAGTGTATAAATATGATAAAAAACGGGCATCTAATGACATGCCATCATTATGGACGCGTGCTGCTCTGTAACAGACAAGTGACCAGGCCAAATTGTTTTACATTACCGTATATATATGTTTGTTTAGTGGTTCAGTCATGTCCAATTCTCTGTAACCCTATGGATCGCAGCACACCAGGCACATCTGCCCCTCTGACCTCCATCAAGTTCATGATCATTGCTTCAATGACCTTATCTATTCGTATTCACCTCTGCTGTCCCCTTCTTCATGCGCCTTCAATCTTTCAAGACTCTGATGCTGGGAAGGATTAGAGGCACACGGAGAAGGGAACGGCAGAGGTGGAGATGTATTGATGAGGTAACTGAAGTAATGACCATGAGTTGAGGAAGCACCAAAGGGCAGTGCCTGACAGATGTGCCTAGTGTCCTGTGGTCCATAGGGTCACAGAGAGTCGGAAACGACTGAACAACCAGCAACAACAAGAATTTAAGTGTAAGGGCAAGGTAAACCAAACATTGCTAGATAATTAGCAGTCATTCAGGGCATCAAAGCTTTAATGGACACCAATAGCCACATTAAATTCCAAGCCCGTAGCGGCAACGGTGCACACGCAAAACCTGTCGGCTTGAAATTCTGCTGCGTTACAGAGCTATTACATTCAACCATACCGCGACCTACGGGCCATAGATGCAAGCCTGTAAACCCTTTCCGTGCCCGCAAGCTGTTAAGGGGCTGGCCAAGCCGTGATCGGACGTAACTATCCAATCGCGGTATAACGTAGTGCAACACAGGCCTCTCATGATTGACAGAGGGAGATTATACATTTGCGTCCCACCCGCCCATGCGAAGTAGCACGCAGATCCCGGAGCTGGTGGTTGGTTCTAGATAGAGAGAGAGAGTAGGAGAGAGCAGTAATTTGCGGTTTTGTTCATTTATATTATTCTATTTACGAATTTACACTTAATCCTTGATTACACATATTTACAGATTACACATAATTGTAATACACATAATTAAAAGAACACACATAGAGCTAGGTCACTCCAAACAACCCCCCCCCCAATCCCATACCCCACACCCCATCACCCAACAGTTGTTGATTACACATAATACACAAAAAAAATTCCCATCATATATTTACAGTAACACTTTTTATTTATCGTTATATATTTTTTGGGATTGAAATGGAGAGGTGGGGAGGAGGAGAACAGGAGAGGCGAGGAGGGAGAGAGGTGGTCCTGGGGAGAAGTGGAGGAGAGGAGTGGTGGAGAGGAGGAGGAGTGGCGTGGTGGAGAGGAGGAGGAGGGAGTGTAGAGGAGGAGGTGGGTGGTGGCCGGGTGGTCGAAGCACCAGGAACACCTAGGAGAGGGGCCTGATCACAGGAGGGTGGTAGTTCGGGGGAGGGAAAGGACTCAGGAACAAGTCAGGGAGGTAAGGGATCCCCGTCCAGAGTGAGGAGGGCAAGACGCTAAAGGCAAGGGAGGGAGAGGGGGGGGAAGGAGACATGAGGAGGGAAAGGGAGAAAGGAGACACAAGGGGGAAGGGAGAGGGGGAAAGGAGACATGAGGGGGGAAAGGGAGAGGGGGAAAGGACACATGAGGAGGGAAATGGAGATGGGGAAAGTGGACACAGGAAAGGGAGAGGGGGAAAGGAGACACAGGGGAAAGGGAGCGGGGGAAAGGAGGAACAGGAGAGGGAGAGGGGGGAAATGAGACACAGGGGAGGGAGAGAGGGGGAAAGGAGAAACAGGGAAGGGAGAGGGGGAAAGAAGACATGAGAGGGGGAGGGAGAGGGGGAAAGGAGACACAGGGGAAAGGAGGAATAGGAGAGGGAGAGAGGGGGGAAAGGAGACACAGGGGAGGGGGAGATGGGGTAAAGGAGACACAGGGGAGGGAGAGGGGGAATGGGAGAGGAGGAAAGGTGGTACAGGAGAGGGGGCAGACACAGGGGAGGGAGAGGGGAAATGAGAAACAGGGGGGAGAGGGGAAGGAGACACAGGGGAGGGGGGGAAAAGACACAGGGCTGGTTGGCAAAGGGAGAGGGGGAAAGGAGACACGAGGGGAGAGGGAGAGGGGGAATGGAGACACAGGGAAACGAGGAACAGGAGAGGGGGAAAGGAGACAAAAGGGAGGGAGATGGGGCAGGGAGAGGGGGGTAAGGGGGGGGGATGAGGTACAGGAGAGGGAGAGGAGGGAAGGAGACACAGGGGAGGTAGGGGGAAAGGAGAAACAGGGGAGGGAGACGGGGGAAGGCAGAGGGGGAAAACGAGACACGAGGAGGGGAAGGGAGAAAGGCAAAGGAGACACGGGGGAAAGGAGGAACAGCAGAGGGAGAGGGAAAGGAGACACCAGGGTGGGAGATGGGGTGGAAAGGAGACACAGGGGAGGGAGAGGGGAAAGGGAGAGCAGGAAAGGAGGTACAGGAGAGGGAGAAGGGGGAAGGAGACACATGGGAGCTATAGGGGGCAAAGGAGGCACAGGGGAGGGAGAGGGGGAAAGGAGACACAGAGGAGAGAGGGGAAGGAGACACAGGGGAGGGGGGAAGAAGACACAGGGGAGGGAGAGGTGGGGAAAAGACACAGGGCTTGTTGGCAAGGACAAGTGGCAGGTTGGCCAAGGCCAGCAATGAGCGTCAAAGACGATCATTGTGCGGCTCACGATGGGGGCCCAAGGCGCTCATCTCGAGGCTCATAAAGTAGACGCTGGGAGGGGCTCGCGATGAGCGCCAAAGGTGCTCATCGCGAGGCCCGCAAGTTACAGGGGGAAGAGCCAAGCATTGTCTGGCAAACAGCATTGACAGCTTTAACATTTTATTCCCATTATTTTTCACGGGCAAGTTCCTAGTAGAGACGTGCCCACCAAAAATGACGGGAATAAAATTGTAAGGCTGGCAATGCTGTTTGCCACACAATGTGAGGCTTTTGCTTCTCTGAGCACCTTTGTCGCTCATCGCGAGCACTGCGCTGAGCGCCTTCGGCGCTCATTGCGAACCTCTCTCCCATGTACTTCAACTTTCCTGCTTTGCACTGATCACCTTCAGCTCTCATTGCAAGCCTCTTGCGCTTGCGGTGCTCATCGCGAGACCCTGCACTCATTGCCTTTAGCGCTCATTGCGAGCCTTTCCTACTGCCATGTGTCTCTTTCCACCATCTCCCCCCTGTCCCTTCCCTGTGTGTGTGCTGAATGTTTGCATGGCGCGCGGTGACTGCCATTGGTTTTATTTTCAAAGTCCCGCATGCCTGCCGTTGTTGGTGTAAGTGTTACCGCTTGCCGGGCTTTGTTCAGCCTCATTTTCATCCAGTTTCAGAATTTTTACATTTTTCATCCGCCTTTTTTTCCTCGCTTAGTCAATTTTGTGTTGACGAAAATATGGCTCAAATTCGCTTGCAACCTCACTCCCAGGCTTCCTGGCTCTCCCCCTGTGCTGTGTATGAGTGTGCTATTATTTATTTTTTATTATTTTGTTTTTGGGTTTTTTAGAGTTACGCATTTGGCTCGTAGTTGCGACCCTCGCAGCCTAAGTCCTGAGTGCTTCAACTGCTTGCCTCGCTTCACGAGGCTCGCAGTGCAATGGGCGCCTTCGGCTCTGATTGCAGCCTAAGTCATGCGTGCTTCAACTGCTCGCTTCGTGATGCTCGCAGGCGGCCCACAGTTTGCGAGGGCCGCAAGTGCAGTACAAACATTGCCAATGTCACCAACATCGCAAGATCCACAACTATATATGTGATATATGTGTAGAAGGAACTGGCTACCCACTCCAGTACCTTTGCCAAGAAAGCCTTATGGAGACATAATGATAGAAGTACCTGGCGTGCCACGGTCCATAGGGTCACTGAGAGTTGTACACGACTGAACAACATCTTGATTAAGTGTAATGAACAGTAGGAATAAAATAAATAAATTTGTTTCAATAGACCCATGCAGATAATATAATGCTGAGCTCACTAATATCATAATAAAATACACTATTATCACATAAATTATGTCTTTATCTTGGACAGATATTGATGAGTGTACCTTCGAAGAGAAGTGTCGGCGAGAGCTGGGAAACCTGTGTGTGAACACGGCTGGAAGTTACCATTGCAGATGCCAGATTGGATTCAGGGCATCTGGACTGGCATGTATTGGTAAGAAAGTATTGGGTTCCAGGACCAGGAAGATGGTGATCATTTAAAAATACATATGGATAGAATGTGCAGTCTTTCAGATGGAGAATGACCTTCAAATACGGATCGCCCCAGACGCAACCTTCTTAAGGGGCGGCACCAGCTGTGGCGAGAACACCAGTTAGTTGCTGCTGATGCTGCCCCGTGTGTCTGTGTCAGTGTGTGCCTGTGTGCGTGTCTGTGTGTGAGTGTGTGTTTGTATGAGTGTGTGTCTGGGATTGTGTGAGGTCTTGTTTATTATCTAGCAGCACACAGTTTGAACGCTGCGGTTGAATGCTGCACCACAAAAAGCGGTAGTGCAAGCAAAAAATGTATTACCCTCTCCGGCGTGGCACAACTCGACAACGCTGAATCAACAGCGAGGGCATCGCTTTGTTTGGTGCGGTCACCCGGCCCTCGAGGGCCTCCGGGACGCCTCTCATAGCTCAAGGCTAGATAATTCAAAAGGACCTGTGTGTTTCTGAGTGAGTGTGTCTGTGAGTGAGTGTGTGAATGAGAGTGTGTGAGTTGGTGTGTGTGTATCTGTGTGTGTATGTAAGTCTGTATATGTTTGTGAGTGTGAGTGAGTGTGTGTTTGTGAGTGTGTGTGTGTCTGCGATTGTGTGTGTTTGAGTGTGTGAGTGAGTGTCTGTGAGTGTGTGTGAATGAGAGTGAGTGTGTGTGTCTGTGAGAGGGAGTGAGTGTGTGTCTGTGTGAGTGTGTCTGTGTGTCTGAGTGTGTGTAACTCTGTGTGTCTGAGTGAGCGTGGGTCTGTGAGTGTGTGTGTCTGTGTGAGTGTGTGTCTGTGAGTGTGTGGGAGTGAGTATAAGTCTGTGTGTGTGTGTAAGTCTGTGTGACTGTGATTGAGTGCAAGTCTGTGTGTGTGTGTCTGTGAGTGTGTCTGTGAGTGTGTGTGTCTGTGAGTGAGTGCGTGTGTCTGTGAGTAAGTGTGTGTGTCTGTGAGTAAGTGTATGTGTCTGTGAGTGAGTGAGTGTGTGTGTCTTAGGGAGTGTGTGTCTGTGAGTCTTTGTGTGTGTGATTGTGTGTGTCTGTGAGTGAGTTAGTGTGTCTGTGAGTGAGTGAGTGTGTGTGTCTGTGTGTGCACTTTTGCCGCCTGGGGCTGCCCCTGAGCTCTGGCTAGGGCACTGCCTACAAACACACATGTATCTCTCTGTCTGTGTTTGAATACATTGCAGGGATATGTTTGTTGTGGGGTTCAGATGGGTGTCCATTCCTTGGTAGGAGGCCTTGTCTTATGTTGGACATTACACATCCTGTTATCTCCATTTCCAGATGTGGATGAGTGTCAGGAGGACCCGACTCTCTGCTCCGGGTTGGGCGTCTGTGAGAACACTCTAGGAAGCTATCAGTGTGGCTGTCAAGCTGGTTACCATGGCAATGGAACGTACTGTGAAGGTGGGCATCACGGCCTAGGCCACAGCCTGAGTTAATCAGACAATGTTTCCATATTAAGATAATTACTGTATTTACTATTAAGATTATTTAAATATAAAACTAAGGAACTTGTAGACCGCACATTAGTAACTATTAAGAGTTGAACTTTTTGCCATATTGCTTTGTAATATACAATATTTACATTAGTGCTCATAGTAGTCCATAAGCAGGCCCTACCCACAGCCATTAAAGACATGGAATAATCCATACTGGGAGGAAGTGTGGAAGAAGAGTCCTGATCATGGCCAGATTGGCCTTGGGGCAGCTGCCATGGGGCGCCTCATTTGCATAACAAATCATTATATTTCTGTATGTTTATGTTTTACAAATAGTGCCACGTTCTCTAGCCAGGTGCCATTAGCATGTACGTTAATGGGGGAGGATAAAGAAGTGGGTGTGAAGTGGCGGGTCTGCAGTGCTGCACTATAATATATATATATACACTAGCGACATGCCCGCCCAAAAATGACGGCAATGAAATTGTAAGTGAGCTAATGCTGTTTGGTGTATAATAATAAAATATATAATACATTAATAAATGAATATACTTTACCTATTTTGAAGCATTGTGTTGAAGAGCTGGCAATCTGTTTTCATGTTGCTGCAGCATTAGTGGTGTGGAGCTGCTGTGTAAGCGTGCTGAATGTGTGCAGTGTAACACTGTGCGTGCGCGAGCCCAAACCGTTAGCGTAGCTGTGTACTTCCGCATTGTTCTAAAATGGCGGGTAGTGTGTGGTATGCGTCTGTGGCGGAATATGTTTTGTGGTGTTTTGCGAGTTTCTTGTGGTGTTTTGCGTGTTTAGAGTGCTGTAGCCTCGTTTTCGTTTTGTTCGGTGGCCATTTTTTCTCTTGCTTAGAGAATTTTTTAGTGTCTTAACTCTTTTATTTTGAGTTAAATTGAGGTGTAACTTCATTTTTTGAGGTCCTGGATGCCCCCTCTTGCTGTAGGTAAGCTTTTTATGTATGTGCTGTGTGTATTTATTGTGTCTTTCCTTTTTTCATGTCCGAGGGTTGCGGACGATTTTTGCAATTTTTGTGTTAAGGTGTCTTGTATGTTGTTTGCGTTGCGACGTAAAGTTTGCGAGGGTCGCAGTTGCTGGCAAGGAGCGCCTGGCAAGGAGCGCAAGCGTGAGCAACGGCTCGAGCTGGCTCGCCTGCTCACAACTATATATGTGATATATATATATATATATACTAGCGAATTGCCCGGCACTCATCAAGAACCTTTCCTCCCGCCTACTGTATGGGCCGCTCATTGCAGGGTTCATTAACCTGCAACTTTTGTGCTTGCTCTTTCCAGCATCTCCCTCCTGTCCCTTCCCTGTGTGTTTCTCCTCTATGTGTCTGCTGAATGTTTGTATGGCGCGCGCTGAGTGGCGTTTTATTTTCAAAATCCCATGTGCCTGGCGTTGTACTGTCTTTGGCGTTGTGTATTTTCTTAGTCCTGCGTGCCTGGCGTTGATGTGAACCTTTCCTACTGCCATGTGTCTCTTTCCACCATCTCCCCCCTGTCCCTTCCCAGTGTCTTACTCCTGTGTGTGTGCTCTATGTTTACATGCGCGGTGACTGCCATTGGTTTTATTTTCATAGTCCCGCGTGTCTGGCGTTGTTTTCATCCAGTTTCAGACTTTATTTTGCGATTTTCATTCGCCATTTTTTTCTCGGCTCAAATTTGCTTGCAAGCTCACTCCCAGGCATCCCTGTGCTGTGTGTGAGTGTGTTTTAATTTATTTTTTTGTATTTTTGTCTTTTTCGATTTTCCTCAACTGCTTGCACAAGTAAGTCCTGCGTTCCTGCCTTCGGCGCTCATTTCAGCCTAAGTCCTGCATGCTTCAATGCCTCAACTTCTCGCCTCGCTTTGCGAGGCTCGCGGGCACTGAGCGCCTTCGACGCTCATTGCCTAAGTCCTCAGAGCTCGGAAGGCTTCAATGCCTCAACAGATCGCCATGCTTTGCGAGGCTTGCAGTTGCGGCTCTCTGGGCCGCAAATGGCTCGCCTGAAGTTGCAAGGTTCTCAAGCGTGACGACAAATTGCAGTTTGACAATTATAATATGTGATATATGCTGGTGGAGTAACATATTGGCAGCTGAACAGAGATTCACATCGCCGGGGGGTGACTAAGAAGTTTATGCCAGTGGCTCCAGCTATGTAAACCCAACCCTGGTCCTGATGCATTGATCAGTAGCCCAGTCATACCGATGGACCCACATGTGCCCTGACTTCTTATTAATGTTTCCTGTTGCAGTGACCTGCCATAGAACTAATAGTAAGGTATAAATCTGGCAACAGAAAGATTGTCATTAACATAGTTACATAGTTACATAGGGCCTCATTCTATTAGCGGCCGCAGCCGTTGCGGGGCCGCAAGGACCGGCCGCAAGCTATTCGGCTATTCTATTCCCTTACGGCCGGAGGCTCCGGCAGGCTTGCGGTCGGTGCCTTGCTATCTCTTGCGGCCGCTCGCGCCGGAGGAAAGCCTTTGATCTAAAACGGCCGCAAGAGTTTCGGCCGTAAGAAATTCCTATTTGCAATTCAATTGCTCCGGGAACCCTCTCTGCAAGGCTAAAAACGAGCCGCAGCTTACTTGCAGGAAAGAGGTCCCGCTAGCACCAATTAAGCACATAAAATAGCCCAAATAAAGCCATCCTGCACTTTGAGGAGACTATAAAGTGATTGTAGGTGTTAGCAGAAATAGCACATAATTACCCTATACTCAAATCCGTAAAAAAAAATGTTTTAATATATGTCAAATATCCATGTAAAAAGTCCAGAGTGCTTGGAGCACCTCAGACCTGGCCACGCTGCGGCCGGAAAATAAACAGTTAATGTAAACTTGGATTTGGGCTGATGTGCAAGCTTGAGAGGGGGTTACTATTAATCCTCATGTCCCCCAATATGATCCCTAGCATTTACAGAGCTGTACAGTGCTGTCTTGAATTTATTTTTGACTTTAAAAATTTCTGAGCTTACGGCCGGTTCCAAGATATGCGGCCGGCCGTAAGAGGAGATCCTTGCGGGGCCGTATAATAGAATTGCGAGTTAACAGAACCCCCGCAAGGAATCGCAGCCTTACGGCCGATTTACGGCCGATAATAGAATGAGGCCCATAGTAATTAAGGTTGAAAAAAGACTTTCAGTGCATCAAGTTCAACCTTTTTAGATCTCCATTGATCTTTTTAATATGTGGACTATTTATTATTAATTGTTAATTGATTGAAACTTTGACAATTGTCTCATAAGGGTAAAAAAGCAAAATTCCTTCCTGACCCCAGCAACTGGCGATCAAATTTCTCCCTGGATCAATATTCCTTCGCTAGTTATCTAGGATAGCCTTGAATGCCCTCTTTATTTAAAAATATATATAACCCCTTTTTGAAGTTGTCTATCGAATTTGCTGTCACCACCTCCACTGGTAGAGAATTCCACAGTTTAGCCACCCTAACTGTGAAGAACCCTTTTCTTTGTTTAAGGTGAAATCTTTTTTCCTCTAACCTCAAGGGATGTCCTCTTGTCAGTTAAAAATCTCTTGCTACAAAAAGTTCACTTGACAAAGCCTTATATTGACCCTGGATGTATTTATATAAGTTAATCATATCCCCTCGTAGACACCTTTTTTCTGGCGAAAATAAGTTTAATTTGGTTAGTCTTTCTTCATAACTTAGCCCCTCCATTCCCCTTATTAGTTTTGTTGCCCTTCTCTGTACCTTTTCCAGTTCTAAAATGTCTTTTTTATGAAGTGGTGCCCAAAATTGTACTCCATATTCCAAATGAGGGCGTACTAGGGATTTGTATAGTGGCAGAATTATATTTGCTTCCCTGGCTTCTATACCCTTCCTAATACATGCTAATATTTTACTTGCCTTTGCAGCTGCTGCTTGGCCTTGAGCACTGTTACCTAGGTGGTTGTCCACTAGTACTCCCAAATCCCTTTCAATATCTGATACCCCTAGATTTGCTCCATTAAGATTATAGATTGCTTGGCTATTTTTTCTTCCCAAATGCATAACCTTGCATTTATTTGTATTAAATCTCATCTGCCAGTTAGCGCCCATTTCTCTAATTTATGCAAATCCCTTTGTAGGGAAAGTACATCATTATCTGATTTTATTACCTTGCACAACTTAGTGTCATCAGCAAAAATGGAGACACTACTTTCCAGTCCTACTTCTATGTCATTAATAAATATGTTAAAAATTAGAGGACCTAATACTGAACCCTGAGGAACCCCACTTATCACATTAGTCCAATCTGAGTATGTTCCATTCACAACAACCCTTTGCTTCCTGTCTTTTAGCCAGCTCTCGATCCATGAGCAGATATTTACTGCAATTCCTGTATCCCATAGTTTGCTCACTAGTCTTCCATGTGGCACTGTATCAAATGCCTTTGAAAAATCTAAAAAGACTACATCCACTGAGTTGCCCTGATCCAAGTTCCTACTAACCTCCTCATAGAAACTAATTAGATTGGTCTGACACGACCTATCCTTCATAAATCCGTGTTGACTGCTACTTATGATCCTGTTGAAATAGACATATTCTTGTATATTATCCCTTATTACCCCTTCTTAAAGCTTCCCCACTACAGAAGTGAGGCTCACTGGTCTATAATTCCCCGGATTTGCTCTAGATCCCTTCTTAAATATAGGTATCACCTCTGCTTTTCTCCAGTCATCTGGTAGAGACCCTGTGTTAAGTGAATCTTGAAAGATTAGATATAATGGTTTGGCTATTACAGAACCCAGCTCCCTCAGTACCCTTGGATGTATTCCATCAGGACCTGGGGCTTTATTAACATGTATTTTCTCCAATCTCTTTTGGATTTCTTCCTGCGTTAACCATTAAGACATACAATTTTGCTTGTCGTGTAGAGAGAATTCCAGTATTTCATATAACACAAATAAATTGAGTATTTCTCTGAATGTGTTGCTCGTACAGATGAGAATGAGTGCGTCTCCGGCAGACATAACTGTGACCCAAACGCCCACTGTGGCAACATCATTGGATCCTACTTCTGTCAGTGCTACCAGGGCTTCAACGGGGACGGACACAGCTGCTTTGGTGAGACTGGAGAAAATGCCATCAACTACTACCTACCTGCATGAGAACTCACATGTACCCGACACTCACCAGACCTGACATCCACCTGACACTCACCAGACCTGACATGCACCTGACACTCACCAGACCTGACATGCACCTTACACTCACCAGACCTGACATGCACCTGACACTCACCAGACCTGACATGTAACTGACACTCACCAGACCTGACATGCACCTGACACTCACCAGACCTGACATGTACCTGACACTCACCAGACCGGACATGTACCTGACACTCACCAGACCTGACATGTACCCAACACTCACCAGACCTGACATGTACCTGACACTCACCAGACCTGACATGCACCTGACACTCACCAGACCTGACATGTACCTGACACTCACCAGACCTGACATGCACCTGACACCCACCAGACCTGACATGCACCTGACACTCACCAGACCGGACATGTACCTGACACTCACCAGACCTGACATGTACCTGACACTCACCAGACCTGACATGTACCCAACACTCACCAGACCTGACATGTACCTGACACTCACCAGACCTGACATGCACCTGACACTCACCAGACCTGACATGCACCTGACACTCACCAGACCTGACATGCACCTGACACTCACCAGATCTGACATGTACCTGACACTCACCAGACCTGACATGTACCCAACACTCACCAGACCTGACATGCACCTGACACTCACCAGACCGGACATGTACCTGACACTCACCAGACCTGACATGCACCTGACACTCACCAGACCTGACATGTACCTGACACTCACCAGACCTGACATGTACCTGACACTCACCAGACCTGACATGCACCTGACACTCACCAGATCTGACATGTACCTGACACTCACCAGATCTGACATGTACCTGACACTCACCAGACCTGACATGCACCTGACACCCACCAGACCTCACATGCACCTGACACCCACCAGACCTGACATGTACCTGACACTCACCAGACCTGACATGTACCTGACACTCACCAGACCTGACATGCACCTGACACTCACCAGATCCGACATGTACCTGACACTCACCAGACCTGACATGTACCTGACACTCACCAGATCTGACATGTACCTGACACTCACCAGACCTGACATGCACCTGACACTCACCAGACCTGACATGTACCTGACACTCACCAGACCTGACATGCACCTGACACTCACCAGACCTGACATGCACCTGACACTCACCAGATCTGACATCTACCTGACACTCACCAGACCTGACATGCACCTGACACTCACCAGATCTGACATGTACCTGACACTCACCAGACCTGACATGTACCTGACACTCACCAGACCTGACATGTACCTGACACTCACCAGACCTGACATGCACCTGACACTCACCAGACCTGACATGCACCTTTCACTCACCAAACCTGACACTCACCAGACCTGACATGCACCCGACACTCACCAGACCGGACATGCACCTGACACTCACCAGACCTGACATGTACCTGACACCCACCAGATCTGACATGTACCTGACACTCACCAGACCTGACATGTACCCGACACTCACCAGACCCGACATGCACCCGACACTCACCAGACCCGACATGCACCCGACACTCACCAGACCCGACATGCACCCGACACTCACCAGACCCGACATGCACCTGACACTCACCAGACCTGACATGTACCTGACACTCACCAGACCTGACATGTACCTGACACCCACCAGACCTGACATGTACCTGACACTCACCAGACCTGACATGTACCTGACACTCACCAGACCTGACATGCACCTGACACTCACCAGATCTGACATGCACCTGACACTCACCAGACCTGAAATGCAACTGACACTCACCAGACCTGACATGTACCTGACACTCACCAGACCTGACATGCACCTGACACTCACCAGACCTGAAATGCAACTGACACTCACCAGACCTGACATGCACCTGACACTCACCAGATCTGACATGCACCTGACACTCACCAGACCTGACATGTACCTGACACTCACCAGATCTGACATGTACCCAACACTCACCAGACCTGACATGTACCTGACACTCACCAGACTTGACATCTACCTGACACCCACCAGACCTGACATGTACCTGACACTCACCAGACCTGACATGCACCCGACACTCACCAGACCTGACATGCACCTGACACTCACCAGACCTGACATGTACCTGACACTCACCAAACCTGACACTCACCAGACCTGACATGTACCTGACACTCACCAGACCTGACATGCACCCGACACTCACCAGACCTGACATGCACCAGACACTCACCAAACCTGACATGTACCTGACACTCACCAGACCTGACATGCACCAGACACTCACCAAACCTGACATGTACCTGACACTCACCAGACCTGACATGTACCTGACACTCACCAAACCTGACACTCACCAGACCTGACATGCACCAGACACTCACCAAACCTGACATGCACCTGACACTCACCAGACCTGACATGCACCTGACACTCACCAGACCTGACATGCACCATACACTCACCAAACCTGACACTCACCAGACCTGACATGCACCAGACACTCACCAAACCTGACATGTACCTGACACTCACCAGACCTGACATGCACCTTACACTCACCAAACCTGACACTCACCAGACCTGACATGCACCTGACACTCACCAGACCTGACATGCACCAGACACTCACCAGACCTTACATGTACCTGACACTCACCAGACCTGACATGTACCTGACACTCACCAGACCTGACATGCACCAGACACTCACCAGACCTTACATGCACCTGACACTCACCAGACCTGACATGCACCTGACACTCACCAGACCTGACATGCACCTTACACTCACCAAACCTGACACTCACCAGACCTGACATGCACCAGACACTCACCAAACCTGACATGCACCTTACACTCACCAAACCTGACACTCACCAGACCTGACATGTACCTGACACTCACCAGACCTGACATGTACCAGACACCCACCAGACCTGACATGTACCTGACACTCACCAGACCTGACATGTACCCGACACCCACCAGACCTGACATGTACCCAACACTCACCAGACCTGACATGTACCTGACACTCACCAGACCTGACATGCACCTGACACTCACCAGACTTGACATTTACCTGACACTCACCAGACCTGACATGTACCTGACACTCACCAGACTTGACATTTACCTGACACCCACCAGACCTGACATGTACCTGACACTCACCAGACTTGACATTTACCTGACACTCACCAGACCTGACATGTACCTGACACTCACCAGACCTGACATGTACCTGACACTCACCAGACTTGACATTTACCTGACACCCACCAGACCTGACATGTACCTGACACTCACCAGACCTGACATGCACCTGACACTCACCAAACCTGACACTCACCAGACCCGACATGCACCCGACACTCACCAGACCCGACATGCACCCGACACTCACCAGACCCGACATGCACCCGACACTCACCAGACCTGACATGCACCAGACACTCACCAAACCTGACATGTACCTGACACTCACCAGACCTGACATGTACCTGACACTCACCAAACCTGACACTCACCAGACCTGACATGCACCAGACACTCACCAAACCTGACATGCACCTGACACTCACCAGACCTGACATGCACCTGACACTCACCAGACCTGACATGCACCTTACACTCACCAAACCTGACACTCACCAGACCTGACATGCACCAGACACTCACCAAACCTGACATGTACCTGACACTCACCAGACCTGACATGCACCTTACACTCACCAAACCTGACACTCACCAGACCTGACATGCACCTGACACTCACCAGACCTGACATGCACCAGACACTCACCAGACCTTACATGTACCTGACACTCACCAGACCTGACATGTACCTGACACTCACCAGACTTGACATTTACCTGACACCCACCAGACCTGACATGTACCTGACACTCACCAGACCTGACATGTACCCGACACCCACCAGACCTGACATGTACCCAACACTCACCAGACCTGACATGTACCTGACACTCACCAGACCTGACATGCACCTTACACTCACCAAACCTGACACTCACCAAACCTGACATGCACCTGACACTCACCAGACTTGACATTTACCTGACACTCACCAGACCTGACATGTACCTGACACTCACCAGACTTGACATTTACCTGACACCCACCAGACCTGACATGTACCTGACACTCACCAGACCTGACATGTACCTGACACTCACCAGACCTGACATGTACCTGACACTCACCAGACTTGACATTTACCTGACACCCACCAGACCTGACATGTACCTGACACTCACCAGACCTGACATGCACCTGACACTCACCAAACCTGACACTCACCAGACCCGACATGCACCCGACACTCACCAGACCCGACATGCACCCGACACTCACCAGACCCGACATGCACCCGACACTCACCAGACCCGACATGCACCCGACACTCACCAGACCCGACATGCACCCGACACTCACCAGACCCGACATGCACCCGACACTCACCAGACCCGACATGCACCCGACACTCACCAGACCCGACATGCACCCGACACTCACCAGACCTGACATGTACCTGACACTCACCAGATCTGAGACATGCACCTCACACTCACCAAACCTGACACTCACAAGACTTGACATTTACCTGACACTCACAAGACTTGACATTTACCTGACACTCACCAGATCTGACATGTACCTGACACTCACCAGACCTGACATGCACCTGACACTCACCAGATCTGACATGTACCTGACACTCACCAGACCTGACATGCACCTGACACTCACCAGATCTGACATGTACCTGACACTCACCAGACCTGACATGTACCTGACACTCACCAAACCTGACATGTACCTGACACTCACCAGATCTGACATGTACCCAACACTCACCAGACCTGACATGTACCCAACACTCACCAGACCTGACATGTACCTGACACTCACCAGACTTGACATTTACCTGACACTCACCAGACCTGACATGCACCAGACACTCACCAGACCTGACATGTACCCAACACTCACCAGACCTGACATGTACCTGACACTCACCAGACTTGACATTTACCTGACACTCACCAGACCTGACATGCACCTTACACTCACCAAACCTGACACTCACCAAACCTGACATGCACCTGACACTCACCAGACTTGACATTTACCTGACACCCACCAGACCTGACATGTACCTGACACTCACCAGACCTGACATGTACCCGACACTCACCAGACCTGACATGCACCTTACACTCACCAAACCTGACACTCACCAAACCTGACATGCACCTGACACTCACCAGACTTGACATTTACCTGACACCCACCAGACCTGACATGTACCTGACACTCACCAGACCTGACATGCACCTTACACTCACCAAACCTGACACTCACCAAACCTGACATGCACCTGACACTCACCAGACTTGACATTTACCTGACACCCACCAGACCTGACATGTACCTGACACTCACCAGATCTGACATGCACCTGACACTCACCAGACCTGACATGCACCTGACACTCACCAGACCTGACATGTACCTGACACTCACCAGATCTGACATGTACCCAACACTCACCAGACCTGACATGTACCCAACACTCACCAGACCTGACATGTACCTGACACTCACCAGACCTGACATGCACCTGACACTCACCAGACCTGACATGCACCTGACACTCACCAGACCTGACATGCACCTGACACTCACCAGACCTGACATGCACCTGACACTCACCAGACCTGACATGCACCTGACACTCACCAGACCTGACATGTACCCAACACTCACCAGACCTGACATGTACCTGACACTCACCAGACCTGACATGCACCTGACACTCACCAGACCTGACATGCACCAGACACTCACCAGACCTGACATGTACCCAACACCCACCAGACCTGACATGTACCTGACACTCACCAGACCCGACATGCACCCGACACTCACCAGACCCGACATGCACCCGACACTCACCAGACCCGACATGCACCCCACACTCACCAGACCCGACATGCACCCGACACTCACCAGACCCGACATGCACCTGACACTCACCAGACCTGACATGCACCTGACACTCACCAGACCTGACATGTACCTGACACTCACCAAACCTGACACTCACCAGACCTGACATGCACCAGACACTCACCAAACCTGACATGTACCTGACACTCACCAGACCTGACATGCACCAGACACTCACCAAACCTGACATGTACCTGACACTCACCAGACCTGACATGTACCTGACACTCACCAAACCTGACACTCACCAGACCTGACATGCACCAGACACTCACCAGACCTGACATGCACCAGACACTCACCAGACCTTACATGTACCTGACACTCACCAGACCTGACATGTACCTGACACTCACCAGACTTGACATTTACCTGACACCCACCAGACCTGACATGTACCTGACACTCACCAGACCTGACATGTACCCGACACCCACCAGACCTGACATGTACCCAACACTCACCAGACCTGACATGTACCTGACACTCACCAGACCTGACATGCACCTTACACTCACCAAACCTGACACTCACCAAACCTGACATGCACCTGACACTCACCAGACTTGACATGCACCTGACACTCACCAGACCTGACATGTACCTGACACTCACCAGACTTGACATTTACCTGACACCCACCAGACCTGACATGTACCTGACACTCACCAGACCTGACATGTACCTGACACTCACCAGACTTGACATTTACCTGACACCCACCAGACCTGACATGTACCTGACACTCACCAGACCTGACATGCACCTGACACTCACCAAACCTGGCACTCACCAGACCCGACATGCACCCGACACTCACCAGACCCGACATGCACCCGACACTCACCAGACCCGACATGCACCCGACACTCACCAGACCCGACATGCACCCGACACTCACCAGACCCGACATGCACCCGACACTCACCAGACCCGACATGCACCCGACACTCACCAGACCCGACATGCACCCGACACTCACCAGACCCGACATGCACCTGACACTCACCAGACCTGACATGTACCTGACACTCACCAGATCTGAGACATGCACCTCACACTCACCAAACCTGACACTCACAAGACTTGACATTTACCTGACACTCACAAGACTTGACATTTACCTGACACTCACCAGATCTGACATGTACCTGACACTCACCAGACCTGACATGCACCTGACACTCACCAGATCTGACATGTACCTGACACTCACCAGACCTGACATGCACCTGACACTCACCAGACCTGACATGCACCTGACACTCACCAGATCTGACATGTACCTGACACTCACCAGACCTGACATGTACCTGACACTCACCAAACCTGACATGTACCTGACACTCACCAGATCTGACATGTACCCAACACTCACCAGACCTGACATGTACCTGACACTCACCAGACTTGACATTTACCTGACACTCACCAGACCTGACATGCACCAGACACTCACCAGACCTGACATGTACCCAACACTCACCAGACCTGACATGTACCTGACACTCACCAGACTTGACATTTACCTGACACCCACCAGACCTGACATGTACCTGACACTCACCAGACCTGACATGCACCTTACACTCACCAAACCTGACACTCACCAAACCTGACATGCACCTGACACTCACCAGACTTGACATTTACCTGACACCCACCAGACCTGACATGTACCTGACACTCACCAGACCTGACATGTACCTGACACTCACCAGACCTGACATGTACCTGACACTCACCAGACTTGACATTTACCTGACACCCACCAGACCTGACATGTACCTGACACTCACCAGACTTGACATTTACCTGACACCCACCAGACCTGACATGTACCTGACACTCACCAGACCTGACATGCACCAGACACTCACCAGACCTGACATGTACCCAACACTCACCAGACCTGACATGTACCTGACACTCACCAGACTTGACATTTACCTGACACCCACCAGACCTGACATGTACCTGACACTCACCAGACCTGACATGCACCTTACACTCACCAAACCTGACACTCACCAAACCTGACATGCACCTGACACTCACCAGACTTGACATTTACCTGACACTCACCAGACCTGACATGCACCAGACACTCACCAGACCTGACATGTACCCAACACTCACCAGACCTGACATGTACCTGACACTCACCAGACTTGACATTTACCTGACACCCACCAGACCTGACATGTACCTGACACTCACCAGACCTGACATGCACCTTACACTCACCAAACCTGACACTCACCAAACCTGACATGCACCTGACACTCACCAGACTTGACATTTACCTGACACCCACCAGACCTGACATGTACCTGACACTCACCAGACCTGACATGTACCTGACACTCACCAGACCTGACATGTACCCGACACTCACCAGACCTGACATGTACCTGACACTCACCAGACCTGACATGCACCTTACACTCACCAAACCTGACACTCACCAAACCTGACATGTACCTGACACTCACCAGATCTGACATGTACCCAACACTCACCAGACCTGACATGTACCCAACACTCACCAGACCTGACATGTACCTGACACTCACCAGACTTGACATTTACCTGACACTCACCAGACCTGACATGCACCAGACACTCACCAGACCTGACATGTACCCAACACTCACCAGACCTGACATGTACCTGACACTCACCAGACTTGACATTTACCTGACACTCACCAGACCTGACATGTACCTGACACTCACCAGACTTGACATTTACCTGACACTCACCAGACCTGACATGTACCTGACACTCACCAGACCCGACATGCACCCGACACTCACCAGACCCGACATGCACCCGACACTCACCAGACCCGACATGCACCCGACACTCACCAGACCCGACATGCACCCGACACTCACCAGACCCGACATGCACCTGACACTCACCAGACCCGACATGCACCCGACACTCACCAGACCCGACATGCACCCGACACTCACCAGACCCGACATGTACCTGACACTCACCAGACCTGACATGTACTTGACACTCACCAGACCCGACATGCACCCTACACTCACCAGACCCGACATGCACCCGACACTCACCAGACCCGACATGCACCCGACACTCACCAGACCCGACATGCACCCGACACTCACCAGACCCGACATGCACCTGACACTCACCAGACCTGACATGTACCTGACACTCACCAGACCTGACATGTACCTGACACCCACCAGACCTGACATGTACCTGACACTCACCAAACCTGACATGTACCTGACACTCACCAGACCTGACATGTACCTGACACTCACCAGACCTGACATGCACCTGACACTTACCAGACCTGTCATGCACCTGACACTCACCAGACCTGACATGTACCTGACACCCACCAGACCTGACATGTACCTGACACTCACCAGACCTGACATGCACCTGACACTCACCAGATCTGACATGTACCTGACACTCACCAGACCTGACATGCACCTGACACTCACCAGATCTGACATGTACCTGACACTCACCAGACCTGACATGCACCTGACACTCACCAGATCTGACATGTACCTGACACTCACCAGACCTGACATGTACCTGACACTCACCAGACCTGACATGTACCTGACACTCACCAGATCTGACATGTACCCAACACTCACCAGACCTGACATGCACCTGACACTCACCAGACCTGACATGCACCCGACACTCACCAGACCTGACATGTACCTGACACTCACCAGACCTGACATGTACCCAACACTCACCAGACCTGACATCCACCTGACACTCACCAGATCTGACATGTACCCAACACTCAGCAGACCTGACATGCACCTGACACTCACCAGACCTGACATGTACCCAACACTCACCAGACCTGACATGTACCTGACACTCACCAGGCTTGACATCTACCTGACACTCACCAGACCTGACATGTACCTGACACTCACCAGACCTGACATGTACCTGACACTCACCAGACCTGACATGTACCTGACACTCACCAGACCTGACATGCACCTGACACTCACCAGACCTGACATGCACCTTTCACTCACCAAACCTGACACTCACCAGACCTGACATGCACCCGACACTCACCAGACCGGACATGCACCTGACACTCACCAGACCTGACATGTACCTGACACCCACCAGATCTGACATGTACCCAACACTCACCAGACCTGACATGTACCCGACACTCACCAGACCCGACATGCACCCGACACTCACCAGACCCGACATGCACCCGACACTCACCAGACCCGACATGCACCCGACACTCACCAGACCTGACATGCACCTGACACTCACCAGACCCGACATGCACCCGACACTCACCAGACCCGACATGCACCCGACACTCACCAGACCCGACATGCACCTGACACTCACCAGACCTGACATGTACCTGACACTCACCAGACCTGACATGCACCTGACACTCACCAGACCTGACATGTACCTGACACTCACCAGACCTGACATGTACCTGACACTCACCAGACTTGACATTTACCTGACACCCACCAGACCTGACATGTACCTGACACTCACCAGACCTGACATGTACCCGACACCCACCAGACCTGACATGTACCCAACACTCACCAGACCTGACATGTACCTGACACTCACCAGACCTGACATGCACCTTACACTCACCAAACCTGACACTCACCAAACCTGACATGCACCTGACACTCACCAGACTTGACATTTACCTGACACTCACCAGACCTGACATGTACCTGACACTCACCAGACTTGACATTTACCTGACACCCACCAGACCTGACATGTACCTGACACTCACCAGACCTGACATGTACCTGACACTCACCAGACCTGACATGTACCTGACACTCACCAGACCTGACATTTACCTGACACTCACCAGACTTGACATTTACCTGACACCCACCAGACCTGACATGTACCTGACACTCACCAGACCTGACATGCACCTGACACTCACCAAACCTGACACTCACCAGACCCGACATGCACCCGACACTCACCAGACCCGACATGCACCCGACACTCACCAGACCCGACATGCACCTGACACTCACCAGACCCGACATGCACCTGACACTCACCAGACCTGACATGTACCTGACACTCACCAGATCTGAGACATGCACCTCACACTCACCAAACCTGACACTCACAAGACTTGACATTTACCTGACACTCACAAGACTTGACATTTACCTGACACTCACCAGACTTGACATTTACCCGACACTCACCAGACCTGATATGCCCTTTTACATCCACTCTATGAGCTCCATTGTATATAATTCACATCTACAGATTGGCTATGCTTTCCATAGTAAGTCCCATATTAGACAAGCCCATTAAATGCCAACTCCCGTTTTACACTCAACAGACCAAAAATAGGACGGAGTTCACTGTTTTTAATACAATGTTATCTTGTATTCCATGTCTTTCAGACATAGATGAGTGCTCAGTGGGTAATGGGTACTCACCAGATCTGACATGTACCTGACACTCACCAGACCTGACATGCACCTGACACTCACCAGATCTGACATGTACCTGACACTCACCAGACCTGACATGTACCTGACACTCACCAGACCCGACATGCACCTGACACTCACCAGACCCGACATGCACCTGACACTCACCAGACCTGACATGCACCTGACACTCACCAGACCTGACATGTACCCAACACTCACCAGACCTGACATGCACCTGACACTCACCAGACCTGACATGCACCTGACACTCACCAGACCTGACATGTACCTGACACCCACCAGACCTGACATGTACCTGACACTCACCAGACCTGACATGTACCTGACACTCACCAGATCTGACATGTACCCAACACTCACCAGACCTGACATGCACCTGACACTCACCAGATCTGACATGTACCCAACACTCACCAGACCTGACATCCACCTGACACTCACCAGATCTGACATGTACCCAACACTCACCAGACCTGACATGCACCTGACACTCACCAGACCTGACATGTACCTGACACTCACCAGACCTGACATGTACCTGACACTCACCAGGCTTGACATCTACCTGACACTCACCAGACCTGACATGTACCTGACACTCACCAGGCTTGACATCTACCTGACACTCACCAGACCTGACATGTACCTGACACTCACCAGACCTGACATGTACCTGACACTCACCAGACCTGACATGTACCTGACACTCACCAGACCTGACATGCACCTGACACTCACCAGACCTGACATGCACCTTTCACTCACCAAACCTGACACTCACCAGACCTGACATGCACCCGACACTCACCAGACCGGACATGCACCTGACACTCACCAGACCTGACATGTACCTGACACCCACCAGATCTGACATGTACCCAACACTCACCAGACCTGACATGTACCCGACACTCACCAGACCCGACATGCACCCGACACTCACCAGACCCGACATGCACCTGACACTCACCAGACCTGACATGCACCCGACACTCACCAGACCCGACATGCACCCGACACTCACCAGACCCGACATGCACCTGACACTCACCAGACCTGACATGTACCTGACACTCACCAGACCTGACATGTACCTGACACTCACCAGACTTGACATTTACCTGACACCCACCAGACCTGACATGTACCTGACACTCACCAGACCTGACATGTACCCGACACCCACCAGACCTGACATGTACCCGACACTCACCAGACCTGACATGTACCTGACACTCACCAGACCTGACATGCACCTTACACTCACCAAACCTGACACTCACCAAACCTGACATGCACCTGACACTCACCAGACTTGACATTTACCTGACACCCACCAGACCTTACATGTACCTGACACTCACCAGACCTGACATGTACCAGACACTCACCAGACCTGACATGTACCTGACACTCACCAGACCTGACATTTACCTGACACTCACCAGACTTGACATTTACCTGACACCCACCAGACCTGACATGTACCTGACACTCACCAGACCTGACATGCACCTGACACTCACCAAACCTGACACTCACCAGACCCGACATGCACCCGACACTCACCAGACCCGACATGCACCCGACACTCACCAGACCCGACATGCACCCGACACTCACCAGACCCGACATGCACCCGACACCAATTCCAAGCCCGTAACTCGATCGCAGACAGCTGCATGTCTGTGTGTGTGTTGCGGGCTACCGTTGGTCTTCGTTTGAGATGCTATTTAATTGCTCCAGGTCACTGGTTGCGATCTTGAAGCCAGCTCTGTAAACCATGCACTGTTTTGGAACAGTTGTGGGCAGGAACCGAATCAATTCACCAAGCCCGTAACCGTCCAATTGGAATCGGCCAATAGAAGATGAGACTGTCATAATTACGGCAGTAAAACATGGAGGTTACCTGTCAATCAATCAGGTTCGGGGTCTGATATGCGATCAGACTCGCACAACTTTGAAAATAAAGAATTATGAAAATTAAAGTCAATACTGTTCTAGTCCATGTGGGTGGCCTGATATGTATTAACTCATTGATACCCGAGATCGATTTAACCCCAAAATGATACATAAATATAAATTTTATTTCCTGCGGTTTTGCTGGCTTGAGACTGTTGTGCAATTAATTCTAACATCTTTCCTCTCTACCCCGTAGTTTACAGTGCGGGATTACTTTCTTATTTGCATTTACAGTGCTACAAATTGGTGTTTAACCCCTTTGCGGGTCCTCTCGAGTACATGTAGGATTTTCTTCTTCATTTGCGGTTTACGAGTGTGGATACGTTTGCGAGCTTGGGAAATTGGAGCAATCGAATAATGATTTGCGATTTTAGCCTTTCAAAAGTGACAGATCAAAGGCTTCTGGAGGCTGTAAGTTCCGAGTTTGACGGACGCCATCTTTTTAAGCTTGTCACCTGATCCACACCTGCAAAAAGACGCCAATTGAATAGCAAATTTGCCTGCGAGCTTACTTACGGGATTCCGGATCTCAAATTCGGCCAATTGAATGGGGCAGACAATTAATTTAATTAACAAATTCCAAACCCCTTTCTTATGTTTTGACTCCTCTTGTGACAGATATTGATGAGTGTGAAGCGGCCAATGGGAAATGTGACCAAATCTGCACAAATACAGACGGCTCATACGAGTGTTCATGTCGGAGGGGCTTCCAGCTACATGTGGACCACAAGCAATGTGTTGGTGAGCAGGAACACCCGTCTCCTAATATATCACCCTACATGGTAGACATTGCTCACAGAGGTTCATACACTAAATATGTTATGATGGGTGGAAGGGGATTGAAACACACGCCATTGTATAACGAGTAAGGAAACAAAAGCAGACCAGAGAACCTGGTATTCCAAGCAAACAGTGACTTCACTGTCACTAAGGATTCTGGGTAGATGCAAATGAGGCTAAATAAATATCACATGTTTGGGAAAAGGTAACAAACTAACATTGATAACTAAAAGGATTGGTGGAACTAATAAATGGGGCCCTGAGGAAAATAATCTGGGCTCCCTCCTTGCATCTTCTCAATAAAAGGTACCCAACTGCCTGTAGAAGTCAATAAAAAACAAATATATATGCAAGTGGTCAGATCACCTCTTTCAGAAAATAATGATTTCTTAAAAAATTAAGAGACTTTCGGTAGTAGAGGGCCCTTACCCTGTTGTGGGACAGGTACTTTGCACCTGCTGCACCAACAATAGCCATGAGCATATAATGTTTTTAGATAAAATGTTAAATTAATAGTCTCTGCTTGTGGCATTAGGCTCCATTTTGAACTGTCAGTCTGCATGTAGCCTGGGTTATCTTACTGCAACATACTCTTCTATTAAGTTCTATTGTCAAGTAGCTGTAGTGACTGTATTTCAACATAACTGAATAGAGATGTAACTGCCATTAACCGGCTACCGAAACAAAGCTTGTGGACAATGGGAAGTCCATGTCCACACTTTGGACACCTCTGGTCCAAAGCATTCCGATTTTTATCTTTGTTTCTTCCCATACACCCAGTAGACTCCGTTATATGATTGTGTCATTCCAGATATTGACGAGTGTAAGATCGAGAATGGCGGCTGTTCTCACATCTGTAACAACACAGAGGGGGGATATCGATGCCTGTGCCCTATTCACCAAGCGCTGGCCAAGGATCTCAAGACCTGCATCAGTGAGTGATGATAAAGAAGCACAATAAAAAGTTGATTTGTCCGACTTAAATATTATAAGGCAACATGAGAAGTATAGATTTAGATTTGGGTCAACATTTAAAGAGCATCTCCAAAGCACAGAGGGGGATATCGGTGCCTATGCCCCATTCACCAAGCACTAGCCAAGGATCTCAAGACCTGCATTAGCGACTCATGATACAGCAGCACATGGAGTCGATGTATTCAATAACAATGTTACTTGGAAGTCAACTTGAGTGTTTGGATTTAGGTATCCAAGTGTGGCCCCAGGCAATTTTAATCATTTTGCTTGATCCATTTGGTGTGGTATGTCATGTTTTGAGTATGTCAATCGAGTATAAACTCTCTTAATTCTTACAAAGCTCTTTCAGTGTCCTTTCTAACCTTTAACATCCATCTTTTCTCTGTTAGATATCACATCATGTCACCTGAGTAATGGCGGCTGTGAGCATCTCTGTAGCGAGAGGCAAGAAGGAGGTTTTGAGTGCAGCTGCCGGGCTGGGTGGGCCCTCAGCACCAATGGGAGGTCCTGTGATGGTGAGAAGTTATATAAATATACATCTTCCCATCTGTTACATGTTATATATATATATGTGCATCTCTGTAATGAGAAGGGGTGTGGTCTAATGACATCAACACCCTATATCAGGTGTGCATAATTATTAGGCAACTTCCTTTCCTTTGGCAAAATGGGTCAAAAGAAGCACTTGACAGGCTCAGAAAAGTCAAAAATAGTGAGATATCTTGCAGAGGGATGCAGCACTCTTAAAATTGCAAAGCTTCTGAAGCGTGATCATCGAACAATCAAGCGTTTCATTCAAAATAGTCAACAGGGTCGCAAGAAGCGTGTGGAAAAACCAAGGCGCAAAATAACTGCCCATGAACTGAGAAAAGTCAAGCGTGCAGCTGCCACAATGCCACTTGCCACCAGTTTGGCCATATTTCAGAGCTGCAACATCACTGGAGTGCCCAAAAGCACAAGGTGTGCAATACTCAGAGACATGGCCAAGGTAAGAAAGGCTGAAAGACGACCACCACTGAACAAGACACACAAGCTGAAACGTCAAGACTGGGCCAAGAAATATCTCAAGACTGATTTTTCTAAGGTTTTATGGACTGATGAAATGAGAGTGAGTCTTGATGGGCCAGATGGATGGGCCCATGGCTGGATTGGTAAAGGGCAGAGAGCTCCAGTCCGACTCAGACGCCAGCAAGGTGGAGGTGGAGTACTGGTTTGGGCTGGTATCATCAAAGATGAGCTTGTGGGGCCTTTTCGGGTTGAGGATGGAGTCAAGCTCAACTCCCAGTCCTACTGCCAGTTCCTGGAAGACACCTTCTTCAAGCAGTGGTACAGGAAGAAGTCTGCATCCTTCAAGAAAAACATGATTTTCATGCAGGACAATGCTCCATCACACGTGTCCAAGTACTCCACAGCGTGGCTGGCAAGAAAGGATATAAAAGAAGAAAATCTAATGACATGGCCTCCTTGTTCACCTGATCTGAACCCCATTGAGAACCTGTGGTCCATCATCAAATGTGAGATTTACAAGGAGGGAAAACAGTACACCTCTCTGAACAGTGTCTGGGAGGCTGTGGTTGCTGCTGCACGCAATGTTGATGGTGAACAGATCAAAACACTGACAGAATCCATGGATGGCAGGCTTTTGAGTGTCCTTGCAAAGAAAGGTGGCTATATTGGTCACTGATTTGTTTTTGTTTTGTTTTTGAATGTCAGAAATGTTTATTTGTGAATGTTGAGATGTTATATTGGTTTCACTGGTAAAAATAAATAATTGAAATGGGTATATATTTGTTTTTTGTTAAGTTGCCTAATAATTATGCACAGTAATAGTCACCTGCACACACAGATATCCCCCTAAAATAGCTAAAACTAAAAACAAACTAAAAACTACTTCCAAAAATATTCAGCTTTGATATTAATGAGTTTTTTGGGTTCATTGAGAACATGGTTGTTGTTCAATAATAAAATTAATCCTCAAAAATACAATTCTGCACTCCCTGTATATATATATATATATATATATATATATATATATATATATATATATCATTTATTACAACTCTCAGGATACTATGATCTCAGTCGCTACTTCTGGTAAGGAAAATGAAAGAGATTGAAGATTATTTTTACAAACTATATTTAGGACTCAGGTCTTTGGCATATACTGTCCTTTCAAATGAAGCCTTATAAATAATCTAACTTTTTTGGTTCTTACATTTGAGTCTGTCAAACCCCAGACCCTCTCCTATTACTTTTAACTGAATTCCTCATACAGTGGGTGTCCAGCCAGCTCCTTCTAGATTATGATCGTCTCTGAGTGGCCATTGTTATACTTTTCCCTCCTTTCATGGTGCTGGTACATGATAATGTTAACAATAAATTACTCTTAGCAGAGCACCATCTGTTAGAGCTACTCTAGGCTGAGAGTTTCAGTGCTTGGTGTTGGCCATTTTGGCCACAGAAAGGTACATACATCTTCTAAGACTGATGGCACAGTCTTGTTGTTGTATATGGGGTTGGATGTTGTTGGCTTCTCCACTTGCTTTGCTCCCTTTGTGACTCTATTCTCTCTATACACAGATGTAGATGAATGTGCTGACTTTACCCATGGCGGCTGTGAGCAAGTCTGTGATAACTACCCAGGTACCTACAACTGCAGCTGCTCCAAGGGCTTCCTGGTTCGTTCTGATGACTCCACCAAATGCCAACGTAAGAGAACTAAATATGATGAACTATCGACTTATAGTGTGTACACAGCCTGTAGAAGTACGGTTTTAAAACATTTTTGGGGAGAATCTGAATTTTTAAGATTCTATTTATAAAAGAGGATTCCATCTTGTCTTTGATACATCTCTTCCTGATAACTGGATCATGGAGACGTATAGTGTTCCTTTAATGTTATTCTGGTACCTTTTCATCATCTCCTTACTCAGCCTCTCTTACCCCGCACTATATATTTGGTCCATCATTGTCCACACCAGGGTCTTGGAGACAGACCGTATTATATCACTTGCTTCCATTGTTTGTTCCAGCTGTGTGCAGTCCCCCATGCCAGAACTCTGGGGTGTGTGTGGCTCCCGATACCTGTGACTGTCCTCCGGGGTACCCAGGACCTGGATGCTCAGGTAAGAGGCTCAGTCCTCTGTTTACTGCAACAGACGTAAGGGAATAAACTGGAGTAACCATCGTTATTATTGTTTTGTGTATAAGGGACAACTTTAGTCCAAAATTCCACACTGGGTGTAGTTCTCAGGCTACGCAAATTAACTCTTTCTAGTGTTTATAGTAAATAAAAGATAATACAGTATGCCATAAATGTTTTTTGTCATGTCCATGGTTGATAAACCATGATATCTCCTTATGTTAATGTTGTCTGCTCATAGCCATGGTATCTTCTCATGTTCATATTATCTCCTTGTGTCCATGGTATCTCCTCGTGTCCATGGTATCCCCTTTTGTTAATGGTATCCCCTTTGTCCATGGTGCATGGTCCTTGTTCATCAGTATATCCTACAAATACCCACGGTGTTGTCCCATTGTATCCATATTCATCTTAGTATCCTTTAAGTGGACACTAAGTGTTTCCTCAGTGTTGTAACTATGTATTTCCTTTATCCCCAGCTATGTGCTCACCCCCCTGTGCTCATGGAGGCACATGCATGAGACACAACATGTGTTTATGTCCCAATGGCTGGACAGGACCTGGCTGTCAGACAGGTAATCTGTAGGATTAGGCACATGAGCGATGGGAAGGGCGTGATAGTACCTCACATAATGAAAATGTATTTCGCTCAAGGGGTTAATTAAAGTAATATGCTATACAGTCCCACCAGGGCGAGCCCTCTGTGCTCAAGCACTGGTTTGGATGGGAGTGGCATTGCTCTAAGATAGAGGTTCCCAAATTGTGGTTCATTGACAACCACTGGTCCATAAGCTCCATTCAGGTGGTCCACAGGGCCACTTAGCAGAGCCCTCACTCTTTGGGCAGTTAAAATATATGTCCAACACAGTAAGATTCCCTGATGTGACAGTAATATCTGATGAGACCTCTACTGGGCCAAACTGATGGGGAACAAGTACATAAGAACTACATGCATAAGAACTACATGCATAAGAACTACATGGATAAGAACTACATGTGTAATAGCTACATGCATAAGAACTACATACATAAGAACTACATGCGTAGTAACTACATGCATAAGAACTACATACAGTAGGGATATTTAACACAGGGAATGCAGATGAACATAGTAGAAACAGTAGGCTTTACTGAGTATAACAAAGCATCACAATTTCCCAAGGTTTCTTTCTCCCTAGGCCCACCAGGCCCAAGCCTAGGGAAGCACATTTTCAGGAGGCAGCAGGCTGATGCAACGCCTTGGAATATGCACAGAAATGTCTATATGCAGAGAATATTCCATCTGTTGGTGTATCTGGTACTTTCTGGATAATACACATATAGACCTATAATTTTCTATATAGGTGTGTGGTAAACTTATGTTTGGGATATAGGATGAACAAAGGAGGAGATGTAGCTGGGTTGATGAACTTACATATTATCTCTCCAAGTCCTAATTTTACAGTACATGTTTTAATATAATCTTGAACCTTCTCTGTAGCGGTGTGTGAGCTGCCCTGTGCCAACGGCGGGCGCTGTGTGGCCCCTGACACCTGTCAGTGCCCATCAGGATACAGTGGCGAGCAATGTCTGACACGTAAGCTGCTCCTAAATAACATAAACCCTTTTATGTCTTGTATATATGGTGTTCCTCAAGTCTATATGTGCTCAATATCAGTAGTGGAGCTAGTGAGTGGAGGGCACCGGTAGTATAGTGGGCCCCCTCGCCTCTTCCCCCGGCCCCTTTGGCCGCACCAGCACCCCCACCTTAATGTGGGCTTCATAGGTCATTGGTAGTTCAGCAGATAGTGATTTTCCTCCCCTGCTGGCGCTTCTTCTATTGGGGCAGGGATTCTAAATGAAGTCACATGTGTGTGATGTCTTACTGGATTTCTTCTCCTGCTAAGAAGTGCCAGCAGGGGAGGCATAGCACAATCTACTGAACCACCAATTCCACCAGGATCCCCTTTAGAAGCCCAAAGGTAGGCGGGTGAGGTCCAGTGTGGCCACAGGGGGAGCGGGGGTTGGGGGGGTTTTGGCGTTGTGGGCCCTCCAGGGGGGCTTTTCATCCTTTATTTTAGTACGTTTATAGTAGTTCTTCTTGGGTAAAATACATTTACTTACTCTTTGGTCTCTATATCCTTATTCTCCATCAGCCCCCCCCCCCCCTTACTCTTATCTTTGGGCCATTTCACTACATGACTAAAAGTGAATATAGAAACCAATACAGCTGATATATAATCAATGTGACAGTTAGAGCCTGAACCGCTTTATCTATGTAGTTTATATTGGTTGTACAGACAAAAGCTAAATATGACAATATCTAAACCAGTTTTTGACCCATTTTTGTGTCTTCCATCTAAATTGAAAGAGAAATAAGTGAAATATTAAAGAGATATGGAAGGTTTCTGGAGGAAAACGTCAGTGGCCATATCCAAGAGGATACCTGAGTACTACCTTGCGGTTTATCATATGTAGGCCAAAACATTCCCTCATTCCACCACCAAGTCAGAAATAAAATTGTTACTTTAATCAATATTTCACTTTATAGCAGATCTTGTATTAATATATTAGAATAAAACAATAGCATATCTTACTCAGGATTTAGGCTTTTATTTTTTACTTTGACTGCAGCCATATTGTCTGGATGTTACTAGGTATATAATATCCCTGTGTATCTATTTACTTTTATGTACTTTATTGTATTAAGAAGTGTTTCTAAGCTCTGTCTTACTGCCTACAATCACACAACCAGTCTCTGTATTTCCATAACCTCCTGATTCTGTCCCCCCAGCGCTCTGCTCTCCCCCGTGTCAAAATGGAGGGAAATGTGTTGACATCAACAAGTGCGTGTGCCCCAGTGGCTGGCTCGGAGCCCGATGCCAGATTGGTAAGTAAAAGTTTAATGGCGGTTGAGTGATTGGTGGATCTTGTGCTGTCCAATTATATCCCACTTCCTGTCTTAGAACCCATCCGTTGTGCAAAGCCATGTCAGAATGGCGGGCGGTGCGTCGGATACAACGCCTGCCGCTGCCCAGCGGGTTACCTGGGATCCCAATGTGAGACAGGTGAGACAAAGTAATATATAAGCAGTGGGCCATAGTTCTGACCTTGTTCATAGGGTCTTTTCTAGCGCTGTTTTTTTCATTATCTCTTTTTTCCTCACTTATGATTTAAACTAAAGGGACATGGATGTTACTAGGTATATAATATCACTGTGTATGAATTTACTGACATGTACTTTATTTTTATTAAGAAGTGCTTATAAGCTCTGTATTTAGTGCCTAAAATCAAACAGATGTCTTTATCTAGGTCTGCCCTCTGCAGCGTATGCAGACACTAACTCGGTAGAGCAGGGTGTGCTGCATAGTGTCCTAACCTATCAGGGGCCACATCTCAGCAGCATGTTGCAAAGAGATGGTCACTGATTTGTTCGTATAAGACACTGCACAGCAAGTACAACAGAGTCTTTGTCTTCATGAGCTACAGAGAACAGACCCATACAGGGACTATTTGTTTGATAGTAGTAAAGTGTATAAATGTAAAAAGACACACAGGTATATTACTTTATATACCTAGTAAAATCCAGAAACCTTCCATATCTCTAAGTATTTAATAAATCAAATTGGAACATAATATATATATATATATATAGTTTAATAGCTTTCTGTATTGTATTATATAAAGATTTTGCCAAAGATACATTTGTTTTCTTAATAAATTTGAAAAGTTGTTACATTTGAGGTCCCCTTTCTCCGTTCTCCCCTTCTCCCTGAATCTTTGTTGTGGTGATTATTGGGAGACGACCAGTCTTAAGACACAAAGATACAATGATTGGCTTTCCATTCTTCCTAGCTGTTACTGAGCCGTGTGTGCCGCCATGCCAGCTTGGTGCCACCTGCAAACCTTTCAATAGGTGCGAGTGTGTGGAGGGTACTGCTGGTCACAGATGTGAGAAACTGTGAGTAAGGGGCATAGTGACCCGAGAGACTATAAATATCAGGAGTAGGCATCTCAGACGCATAGATATGAGAAGCTGTGAGTAAGGGGCATAGTGACCTGAGAGACTCTAAATATCAGGAGATGGCATCTCAGACGCATAGATGTGAGAAGCTGTGAGTAAGGGGCATAGTGACCCGAGAGACTATAAATATCAGGAGATGGCATCTCAGACGCATAGATGTGAGAAGCTGTGAGTAAGGGGCATAGTGACCTGAGAGACTCTAAATATCAGGAGATGGCATCTCAGACGCATAGATGTGAGAAGCTGTGAGTAAGGCGCATAGTGACCTGAGTGACTCTAAATATCAGGAGAAGGCATCTCAGACACATAGATATGAGAAACTGTGAGTAAGGGGCATAGTGACATGGGAGACTCTAAATATCAGGAGAAGGCATCTCAGACACATATATATGAGAAGCTGTGAGTAAGGGGCATAGTGACATGAGAGACTCTAAATATCAGGAGAAGGCATCTCAGACACATAGATATGAGAAACTGTGAGTAAGGGGCATAGTGACATGGGAGACTCTAAATATCAGGAGAAGGCATCTCAGACACATATATATGAGAAGCTGTGAGTAAGGGGCATAGTGACATGAGAGACTCTAAATATCAGGAGAAGGCATCTCAGACACATATATATGAGAAGCTGTGAGTAAGGGGCATAGTGACCTGAGAGACTCTAAATATCAGGAGAAGGTATCTCAGACGCATAGATATGAGAAGCTGTGAGTAAGGGGCATAGTGACCTGAGAGACCCTAAATATCAGGAGAAGGCATCTCAGACACATAGATGTGAGAAACTGTGAGTAAGGGGCATAGTGACATGAGAGGCTCTAAATATCAGGATAAGGCATCTCAGACACATATATGTTAGAAACTGTGAGTAAGGGGCATAGTGACCTGAGAGACTCTAAATATCAGGAGAAGGCATCTCAGACACATATATATGAGAAGCTGTGAGTAAGGGGCATAGTGACCCGAGAGACTATACATATCAGGAGTAGGTATCTCACACGCATAGATATGAGAAGCTGTGAGTAAATGAGGATAGTTATAGTAAAATAGGTTGTATCACAAGACAGCAGCAAGTATCAGTAAGTGACTGCCTACCCTGTGACAAACTAACTACATGATCACCTCATCTCTTTCACTAGAACTTGTCCGATTGTTACAATAAAACTGAGCACAGCACGTGCCACGCGGCAGGGGGTGAGGGAAAGCTATGTGGAGCGATGCGGGCCCCTAGGAGCCCAACTCTGCACCAAATACAGGTGAGTGAGCCATTGCCAGATAACCAATAAACTAAGATTCCCATCTACATACAGCTGTTTCTAGGTAACTGTCTCATCACGTGGGGCTGGCTCCTAGCTTTGAGGGCACATTTGCATGTCCCTGCCCAGCTTCCCAGAATGCAATGTAATAATTGTATTTCTCAGAATTCTTAGCAGAAAACAAGTTTTTTTACTTCATTTGAGACATTTAAATGTACTATGTATTTGCTGTACCACTGTATATATACAGTATGTATATACATTCATGCTTGTCTAGGATATGCATAAGGCCAACCTGATAGTCCAATAAGACAAAGCTTTTATGGTAAATATAATGGCGGACTAGATTGGTGATGTTTTTTATGCCAAGGCCAATCAGCTCTCTCTGGCCCAACAGCAATCATATGTTTGTGTTCTAATCGTATTCCCTCTCAGGATCAACCAGGTACGGGTTTACGTCCAAGCGTTCGTAATTGGCTACAAAATCCAGTGTCCTGCAAAGAGAAAGCCATGAGGAGAAAAATAAATGAATGGAGTCACCAACAAAGATGTGACTGGATCTCTCAGCACCGACATTTAACACCAAATTATTGCCACCAGTTCTTTACATCAACTTACTATATTTATAAGATAAATTAATAATTTGTGTCTCTGAAGTGTTTATTGAGTATTATGGTCCAGCCATCGACCACTCCTCAGACTTGTTCATCACTGCTCTCCAGTGTCATTTGAATGATGTCAATCCCATTCCTACAGACACATCATTAAGTGGCCCTTTATCGAAGACCCTGGTTACTTCAATTCTACACACCCTTTCTGGACAGAAATTGTCCATGCATGTTTTAAAAAGAGTATTTTTACTGAAGCTCCAATAGGTTGCAGTGTGGAGCAGTTCAGTATGCCGCGGATGAGTATCATGGAAGATGTGAGAAAGCAAGGGCTGAATGGCAGCAAAGTACAGGGGGATGTGTTTTGTGAGGGTGTAGCAAAAGAGATAGATGGCTATGAGGTGGGTGCTGAGAGGGGTGGGTGCTATGTGAGGTGGGTGCGGAGAGGGGTGGGTGCTATGTTGAAATGGACTTTCTTTCTGGTTACATTTATAGTGTCTACCAACAATTCCAATGCAGAACTCCCTAAGCAATGTTTCACTTTACTGTCCCTTTAAGAAGAGCCAATAGTGGGTGAGCAGTTTTGGCAACTTTTGGGAGATTATTTTTCCAGTCTCAATGGAATCCCATGACCAAGACAGGACATCTCACATCTTCTCACCTTAGTACATCTGGCCAGCAGTTTACCAGGTCAGCAAATTGTCTCTGCTGCTTATAGAAACAATGTTGTTGGGAAAAACATCACGTTTGTGGTATATATAAAGCATACTAACAACATTACCAGTTGTGTATGGCATGGGAACAAACATTTTTTTAGAGAAAATCTTATTTGTTGCAGGCTCTGTGTATAGAATGTTCCACCTTGTCTGTGTACAGCAGTTGCTCCTAGCTTTGAGACTGAGAGCATATTATACATATATTAATGAATACACTCTTTAATCTGAAAAACACAGGCCTCAATGTAAATATGGATTTTTTTGTCACATTATCTAAACTTCTTATAACCTTATATTGTTGTTGTTGTTTAGACATTCAGTCTCGTCTGACTCTATGGACTACAGCACGCCAGGTGCATCTCAGTCACTGCCCCTCTGAGCTACATCAAGTTCATGTTCATTGCTTCAGTGACCTCATCTATCTATCTCTGCCTCTATCTTCCCCTTCTTCTTGTGCCTTCAATCTTTCCCAGCATCAGAGTCTTTTCTAGAGAATCCTGCCGTCGCATAATATGGCCAAAATATTTAAACTTCAGCCTCATGATCATACCTTCTAGTGAACAGTTTGTCTTCATTTCCTGAAGTATTGATTTATTAGATCTTCTTGCAGTCCACGGGACTCTAAGCAGTCTTCTCCAACACCACAATTCTACGGCACTCAGACCAGCTCTCACATCCATATGTTACTACTGGGAATACCATAATTCGAACTATGTGTCCTTTGTTGATAATTTCATATATTTACTTTTTACTAGCTTGTCCAAACTTGCCATAGCTTTCCTCCCCAGAAGCAAACATATTTTAATTTCATGACTACAGTCACCATCTGCTGAGATCTTGGATCAAAGGAAAATAAAATATGTGACTGCCTCCACTTCTTTCCCGTCTTTTTGCCAGGAAGTGAGATCGCTGTTTGCCATGATCTTCTTTTCAAAGTTGAGCAGCAGGCCAACCTTTGCACTCTCTTCTTTTACCCTCATCAATAAGTGCTTTAGTTCCTCCTCACTTTCAGCCATCAGAGTAGTATCATCCGCATATCTGAGGTTGTTGATATTCCTTCCAGCAATATTGATTCCGGCTTTGGATTCCTCCGGTCCAGCCTTACGCATGATGTACTCTGGGTATAAGGTGAATAAATAAGGTGACAATATACAACCTTGTCGCACTCCTTTTTCGATCTTTAACCATTCTGTTGTCCCATGTTCGGTTCTGACCGTGGCTTCTTGGTCCACATACAGATTCCTCAAGAGGAGGTTGAGATGATCTGGTACTCCCATCTCTTTAATGACATGCCACATTTTGTTGTGATCCACACAGTCAGAGGCTTTAGAATAGTCTATGAAGCAGCAGTAAATGTGTTTCTGGCTTATCTGCTTTCTCTATTATCCAGCAGACATTGGCAATTTGATCTCTTGTGCCTCTTCCTCTGAGGTTCCCGGCTTGCACATCTGGTAGTTCCTGGTCCATATATTGTTGAGTCGAGCTTGTAGGATCTTAAGCATTACCTTCCTGGCATGTTAAACGAGTGCAATTGTTTGATAATTGGGAACATTTTTTGGCACTGCCTTTTTTGGGGGATTGGGATGTAGACTGACCTTTTCCAGTCTATTGGCTATCGTTGAGTTTTCCAAATGTGTTGGCATAAGGCAAGCAGCACTTTTCAGCATCATCCTATAGAATTTTTAATAGTTCAATTGGGATTCCATCAACTCCTGCAGCCTTATTATCTGGAAGACATCCTAGGGCTGTTGGAAGATGGTGTCCGCTACAACCAGAGAATTATCTTGACACAATCCTACTAATCTCTGACCGGTTTCAGTTTGTACTCCAAGGCCAACCTTGCCAGTTATTCCAGGTGTCTTTTGGTTCCTACTTTAGCTTCCAAACTCCTATGATGATAGTAACATCTTTTCTTGGTATTATATCTATGATGTTGAATGTCTTCGTAGAACTGGACAACTTCTGCATCCATGGTTGGAGCACATATTTGGATCACTGTGATATTAAATGGCTTTTCTTGAATTCAAATTTAAATCATTCTGTCATTTATTAGGTTGTAACCGAGCACTGCTTTGGCCACTGACTGACTAGGATGGCTACTCCATTTCTTCTGCGGGATTCTTGACCACAGTAGAGGATCTGGTGGTTGTCTGATGTGACATGTCCCATTCCAGTCCATTTAAGTTCACCAATTCCCAGGATATCAATGTGTAGCCTTGTCATCTCATTCTTGACCACATCTAGTTTCCTTGGGTCATAGTTCTAACATTCCAGGTTCCTATTCTGAATTGTCTTTGCAGCATCAGACTTTACTTTCCCCTCCAGACACATCCGCAGCTGGGTGTCCTTTCGGCTTTGGCCCAACCACTTCATTGGATTTGGTGATACTTGTACTTGCCCTCTGCACCTCCTCAGTAATATGGTAGGCACCTTCTGACCTGAGGGGCTCATCTTCCGGTGCCATATCGTTATGTCTCTGGTTATGCCTGTCCATAAAGTTTTCTTAGCAAAGATACTGGAGTAGGTTGCCAGTTCCTTCTCATGTGGACCACGATTTGTCTGACCTCTTTGCCATGACCTGCCCATCTTGGCTGACCTTACATGGTATAGCTTATAGCTTTATCAAAGTACACCAGCCCCTTTACCACGACAAGGTAGCGATCCAGAAGGGGAACCTTATATTAGTGATATTATTGTTTTTTTCTTCTTACAGTCTGTCTTCTTACAGTTTTTTGATACTTCCACTGCTTAAGAAGCGCAAATATTTATGAACCTGGGTATTTACTCTGACCTACTCTCATACAGACTAGTCCACAGAACATTTGGTTTTAAAGCCTGTAATTTCTGTATTACAATGAGAACCTTCTATCAGTGTGGAGGTTCGCTCTCGAAAGCTTGTCATAATGTTTATGTTTGTCCAATAAAAATGTATCACTATATACTGCAATACTCTGATTCTTTATATATATATATATATATATATATATATATATATATATATATACTAAACAGGGGAGGGAGCGGGGGACTTGTTATATATTTGGTTCCTTTAGTATCTGACACCCAGTGAATACAGGGCCTGGTGCAAAATAATTTCAACTTTTGTATATAAAGCAGGTGCCCGTAGGGCCAAGAAAAAAACAATAATATGTGTAGATTGTCAGACCACCATTCTGTAAAAATATTTATTCTCTAATAAATTAAAATTCTATACCACTACTGGCAACAGAGGAGATCCTACCCTGCTGTAGACCCTGGTGCTTGGCACCTACTGCACCAGCAGTAGCTCCATCACTGCTGACACCTGTCACAGCCTTGCCTAAAGTATCATGGATGCCATCAGGGACCAGCAAAAGACTATGGAACTTTTAAAATCTAACTTTATAATAATGTTATGCTCTTAGTTATATTTTTATACCACATAGTGGTCCTTTAAATGGACATGTGCAGTTGCTGGGTGTTACTATATATATAATATTCCTGGGTATCTATTTACTTACATGTACTTTATTTTATTAGGAAGTTCTTATAAGCTCTGTATTTTCTGCCTAAAATCAAATAAATAGTCCCTGTATGGGTCTGCCCTCTGCAGTGTATGCAGACACAGACTCTGAAGGGCTGGATGTGAAAACAGAGCTTATAAGCACTTCCTAGTAAAACAAAGTGCATGTAAGTAAATAGATACCCAGATATATTATTTACTGAGTAACATCCAGGAAAGCAAAAGTAAAAAAAAAAAAAAACTTCTGATCCGGGTGCTTGTCCCTTCCAGCCAATAAGGATGAAGTATCCAGCCTATTCCATCACAGCTTATCCCTCCCCGCTCTACCACAATAATCCCAGCTCTCACACATCTCTTCAACCTTTCCCTAAACACTGGCATGTTTCCATCACCCTTTAAATGCACCATAATTACACCCATTCTTAAGAAACGCTCATCTGACCCAGCTTCTGCTTCTCAACTCCTCTACAATCACCTTACCCAATTTATCTCCTCAAACTCTTTCTTGACACCTTCCAATCCGGCTTCTGACCCAAACACTCCACTGAGACAGCTCTCACTAAAGTCACTAATTGCTCACGGCCAAGTGAAGAGGTCAATTTTATATTCTACTTCTCCTGGATCTCTCTGCTTCCTTTGACACAGTCGACCACCCTCTTCTACTCCATATTCTCTCCTCCCTTGGCATTAAAGATGTTCTCATTGTTCACATCCTATCTAGAAGATCGCACATACAGTGTCTCCTTATCTGGCACATCTTCTTCTCCTCACCCTCTGTCTGTTGGCATATCCCAAGGATCAGTCCTAGGCCTGCTCCTCTTCTCCATCTATACATCCTCACTTGGCACCCTAATAAAATCCTGTGGATTTCAGTATCACCTCTAGGCAGATGACTCAAATCTACCTCTCAGCACCAGATCTATCCCCCTCTCTTCTAGCTCGGGTTTCCAACTGCCTCTCTAGCATATCCTCCTGGATATCCGCCCACCATCTCAAACTCAACATGTCTAAGACTGAGCTCCTAATCTTCCCGCCCCCTACTACAGTGTCAATTCCTCACATCTCTCTCACTGTCAACAATGACATCATCACTCCCACCTCCCAGGGCCGTTGCCTTGAGGTTCTACTGGACCCTGCCCTTTTATTCCTCACATACAGTCACTAACAAAATCTTGTCATTTCAATTTAAAAAACATTTCCAAAAAAATACGTCATTACCGTACACAAGGCACAACTAAGATTCTAATACATTCCATCATCATATCCTTCTTGATTACTGCAACTGGCTCCTTGTTCCTCCTCATCACTCTTCTATCCTCACTCCAGTCTATAATGACACCTCCACTAGACTCCTCTACCGTACTCACTATCAGTGCCTGCAGCTCCTCTCTATCAGTCTCTCCACTGGCTTCCCGTGACCTCTAGAATTAAAATCATGACCCTAACAACAACACTGCACCCCCTTTATCTCTGCTCTCATCTCCAAATATTCCCCACCCGCCCTCTTAGTTCTGCTAACGACCTTCTTCTTTACACCTCTCTTATCACCTCCTCTCACTCCCGCCTTCAGGACTTTTCAAGAGCTGCTGATATTATCCAGAACTTCTTTCCTCAATAGACCCCTTGGCCTCAAATCCTTCAAACACATTTACTAAAAACACACCTGCTAAAGAAACTCCTCACCTCCAGCCTAACTTGCACATCACTTCTCACACCGGCCTGTACATCACCCAAACCCTTTAGATTGTAAGTCTGTGAGTTTTCAGTCTTGCTCGGCGCTTTAAGGAAATCTCTATGGACAACGTGTTAATACGGCTATTGTTTTTGCCTTGATTGTAACCCATGTATAGTGCTACGGAATATGTTGCCACATTACAAATAAATGATAATAATAATAATAATAATAATAATAATAATAATGAACAATACATTCAATTAGCCATTGCTGAGATATTCAGGATTGTTTGAGCGGCAATAATATGTAAATGAGCAGATCCAGAATACTAATTGGCTGTTTTCATGTGCTAATTTGTGTCACAGTCTTCTTGTATGTCTTTATAAGGACTGAAACAATACCCCCCAATGCTATCATGCAGCTAGCATTAGCATTAAGGAGCCACACAAATAATTCTGAATATCTCAGGAATGATTTACTGCATATAAAAGCAGCTAGTACAATGTTGTATCTCCTTTTTCGCCCTTCACAAAAACTCCCAAACCCCACTCTAACCTTTCCCCCAACTTTTAGAGGGTCGACAAACCTTGTCGCGGGCAGAACGTCAGATTGGGCTCATTTGTATCATATTTCTATTGCACTGTAACTGTACTTGTGCTTCTACTGACCTTAAGTATAATAATAGTATAATAATGATAATCCTAATAATAATAGAATACTAATAATAATAATATGAGGAGGAGAGGGTGGATATAGGTAGAGAAGGTAAGGCTGAGAGTGGTGCGAGGAAGATACATTAACAGGAAAAAAAACAATGAAAAAAACAGGCAGATAGGTGGAAAAAGAGCAAATAATAAAAGTATTTTTTGAGACCCTGTAAAGTTTATTGTTTTATTGGTGACAGCCAGTGCACTCAGATCCTCTATTTGTTTGCTCCTGGTGTGGGTTTAGGGGAATTATGTTTATTTATGGTGAATCATTACAGAGATACTGTATTTGTATATTAGTAAAATGACAGCTATGTTTTATGTATAATCCTACTCCAACTATCCAATGCACTCTTTGGTAACTATAGCTTAATGTAACTATTTGATAACTTGTTGTTGTTGTTGTTTAGTCCCTCAGTCGTGTCCGACTCAAAGTGACCCTATGAACACAGCATGCCATGTCTGTGTTTCTGGTTGTGCTTATCCCAATTGTTTATTTTGCAAAGACACTGGAATGGATTGTCTCACCTATCTGCTATGACCTACCAATCTTGGGTGACCCTACATGGTGCATAGCTTCATTCAGGTACACAAGCCCCTTTACCATGGCAAGGTAGCGATCCAGTAGGGGATTGGTAATTATAGGTTAAGATATATGCTGAAATTAAAGCATGTAATAAAATATATGTATAAATTACAAATATAGAAAATAGGAAATATACTATCTTTTTTATAAAAATTATTATAATTTAGCACTTGAGAAAGCTGCCTCTACAGTGAAATGGTCCGTCCAGCAGTTTATGTAGGAGTGTACCTTTTATATGCATAGAGTATATTAACCCCTTTTGAGGTTCCCAAATGGCATCTGTGTTTTGAGCTTTAATTAGACCGAACACAGCTGATCCAGCCTATGATTAGTCACTGCCTAGATTTGCTATCCTTCATAGAAACCTTAGGAGTGTTTTTATCTATGATCTTATTTTAGGATCATATTAGGTGATAATTTTCTCACTATTCCAACGGAGATTCCTTAGTCCTCTGTTCTTTGAGGGCAAAGATACATATTTTGGACAGAGGTATAATATATGATTTAATCAGATGTGAGATACTTTGATGATCCCGGGGCAGCTTATTCCCTCCCATACAGGGACATTATGTTCCTTGAGTATTTGTAGCTTTCTTTGTTCTCTGTGTTTCTTTTTCATTCTATCATACAGTAGACATTTTTATCCAGTTTTGGAGCATCAATTAGTGAGCCTTCCAGTTAGGGGTCTATTCTGCTCCTATCGCTTTGTATGTGACATTATAGGTCATCAATATGATATTATGTTTATCAGAGGTCTACTTTCACCAGTAGGTATCTTTGGTTTTAATAACAACATATTTTTGTTTCAATAAAGTTTTCAAAAGGATGGTACCAACAGTATATTTCCTATTTTGCACATTTGTGATTTATACGTGACGTATTTGGTGTTAAGCACCCAGGACCAGGTCAAGTAATAAAATATATCCTTTTTTGCCGTTATTAAAACCATAGTATATAAAAAAAAGACAATATGACGAATTAAATATAAAAAAATATACTATTACAGGCACAAATAGTATAAGTAAAGGAAATTATGATAAAGTGACAAAAAATGGGGCCTCGCGATGAGCGACTTTGGCGATTATCACAAGCCCCGTAATGAGCGGCTTTGCCGCTCATTACATGCCTCGGCAAGCCCGCCACTTTTGGAGAGAGAGAGCCTTCAGTGTTTAATGCAAGACCAACAATGATCACCTTTGGCGCTCCTTGTGGGTCTCTCCCCACTCTCTGACCGCTGTGTCTGTTTCCCCCCTCTCCCTGCCCTGTAATTTATTTTCCCTTATTTCCCTCCCCTGTGTCTCTATCTACCCTGTCCCCCTCTCCCTCCCCTGTGTCTTTCTCCTCTCCTCTCTCTCCCCGCTCAAGTCTAGCGTGCCTCGCGAAGAGTGCTGTTGGTTCTTTCTTTCAAAGTCTTGCAGGCCTAGGGATGATCGGCTAAGAGTTACGTGCTTTGGCCTCATTTTTTTTTTTTTGGGACTTTTAAAATTCTTTATTATTTCAAAGTTTCAAAACATTACATAAAAATAAAGAATACATGGATGAACTACTTTAAACACAGCACCATAATATATAAGATCACCTAATAAATTATAATTTTAAATAGATCATTCATTCTTTCTTCATTAACGGTAGCCTAGTCTTTTTTCTACAAGTGTTACACTTATAAAGAAGCAAGTAGTATAGTAAACATTAGTATCACTGATGGGTGCCAGATGACCTTTAGTTCAATTTTCGACACATATCTTTTTGGTACGTTTAATTTTATGCATGTTTTAAAGAATATTAAAGTAGGAGTAGCAAAAGTAAAACAAAAAATAATAATAATAATAAACAAAAAAAAATCAAAGAGAGAGAGAAAAAAAAAATATATATATATATATATTTGGCCAGGAAGTGAGTCTGAGGTAGGGGGTGGAGTCGAGAAGGCGGGATATTGCTATAACACCCTTAGGAAAAAAGAATCTCTCCTATCCTTTATAATTCTGGTCCCATACTTTCCATTTGCTACGTGGGAGATGGTATATCCTGATATGCTCTATATCTCTTTCTAGATCACAAATTTTATTTATTTTTATCAAGATTTCAGACCAGGATGGAACTTTTTCTTGTTTCCAATATAAAGCTATGGAATTTTTAGCTGCCATAAAGATATGAATCAAAAGCGCTTTATAGTCCATCGTGATTTCTTTAGGAAAGATGTGAAAAAGGGGCATTTCTTTCTTTAGGGGGAGATCTAGGTCAAATGTGGTTTTTATTTTAGAGAAACATTCTATCCACCATTTTTGTATGATCGGGCAATCCCACCAAATGTGGATATGTGTGCCTTTTTGTCCACAATTACGCCAACAAAGTTGACTTTCCTTATTTTTGGTAATTTGGGAAACTTTTAGGGGAACAAAATACCACCTGTTTATTATTTTAAAGTAAGTTTCTTTATGGGATGCATTTTGAAGGAACTTATCTGTAGTAGAGAAAGCCGAGATCCATGTCTCTAGTGGCCATTCTACTCTTGCTTCTGTTTCCCATGTTTTTATACTAGATGTTTTAATAGGGATCTGTTTGTTTTTAATCAGATTATGGCATTTGGCCATTAAGTGAGATTTATTATCATCTAGGATTAGTTTTTCGCAATCAGAAAGTCAGACTTCTTCTTTCTAAAATATACCCTTGTAGTTTCAGCTTTTCACACATACACAAGTATTCTAGCCATAGTGAGCTATGTAGTTTAAATTTACCTATTAACTCCTCAGGAGATAATGGAACCATTTTGGAAAAGATCTAATAAATACATTGCCCATTTTTTGGTTAAGATTTCCAAGAGAGGGATATTCATGTCTCTGGCTAGTTTTCTAGCGAAATTATCGGACTTGGAAATGGAATTAAGGAATATTTTTCATTCAATTTATCCCAGTATTTAAAGTTGTTTCTTAATGTTTCTCCCATAGATTCTACCCTTATTAAGTTCTTTATTTTATTTTTTTGTAATATTATGCTTTGCAAATCTATATTAGGCGAAATTTCTTTTTCAATTTGGAACCAGTGCCTAGATTCCCCCTGATCTGTCCATCTTATAATATGTTCTATAGTAATAGCTTCTTGAAACGTCTGAATAGAGGGATATGCCATGCCTCCCTTTTGAAATTTTTTAGTTAAATTTGTTATTTTGATTCTCATTTTTTTACCTTTATGAATGAACTTATCTAGAATATTTTGAAATATTTTTATTTTTGAATTTGGTAGATGAAAAGGGATATTTCTCATTAAATACGTTATTTTAGGGACCAGAAACATCTTTGCTGCTATAATCCTTCCCGACCATGAGTCATAAGTGTTTCTCCATCTTTCTATGGGAGCTTTCAGGGTTTAAATAGTTTGCTTAACATTAATATCCATCATCTGTTTAAACTCTGGATGTATTCTTATGCCCATGTGTTTTATACTATTTTGCCAGATAAATGAGAAATGAGACTCTAGATATAAAGTTTTCTCTTCGTTCTGGTTAATCATCAAATCTTCTGATTTAAGTACATTTAGTTTGTAGTTAGAGATTTTACTAAATTCACGTATGGTCTGTTGGAGATTTTCTATAGATTTGGACGGGTCTTCTAGAGAGAGTACAATATCATCCGCAAACATAGTTACTTTGTGTTCTACTTCTCCCACTTTTATACCTTGAATACCTTTATTTTATCTAATCAATGTTGCTAACTGTTCCATAATAAGGGCGAAAATCAGCAGGGACAAGGGACATCCCTGCCTAGTGCCATTAGAGATTTTTTTTTTTTTTTTTTCATAAAGTTTTTATTAAGAATTATCAAGAAAAAACTTGTACAAAAATAAGCACATACTATAAAACATAATTCCACATGTCAGGAAAGGATAATTACTATCCTAAGCAACTGCTTCTCTTTGTTGAATTATTCCTTAATATAATTTTAACGTTTTCAGTGCACAAATTGGTTTAAATAAACAATCGTGTTACAATCAATATATTCTATGAACACATGAGAAGAGAGAAAGAGGAAGAAGTGAAGAAAAGAAGAGAAAAATAAACAAATAACCAAGAAATGAAGAAGTAAAGAAAATAACAAATAGTAGATAATTGCTTCCCATCCGCTCTTCTACTACAAAAGGTCAGGACTTGACTATACCGTGGCCTTTTCAGTTCCTGTGCTACCCAATCTTAGTTTTACTGTCGTTACCTTTCGTCCGAAGTAGCCTCCAGTGTCCTCTCCCGCTCCGCCTGCTCCAGTCCGCCCCCCGCTCCACTCCTCTTCCAATTGTAAAGAGCCTCCCTAGCAAAAGTTCAACTCGTCCCCCCACTACCTAAGAAATGCAGTCGGGGGAGGAGATCCAGGGTCCCCAAATTTCCAGAAACTTTTGATGTGTGTCCAATAGTGTATGAGTCATTCTCTCATGTATAAATAGGAAGTTTATTTTGTTTTTGATTTCCTGGAAGTTAATGGAATTATCCTTCCACCTTCTCGCTATGATGTTTTTTACTGCCAGATAAATCAATTGTGTCAATTTATTGCCCACCCCTCCCAGTTCCTTATAATTCCTGCCTAAGAGACATGTCGCTATGGAAGGTTTAAGTGGGATACTAAATAATCTGGAAAGTAGATCAGCCGCTCCAGCCCAGGTTTCTGAGACTAAAGGACATTTCCACCACGCGTGAATGAAGTCCCCTCGTTCTTGACATCCCCTAAAACATTTATCCGAAATTGTAGGCACAATTCTATTTAGTCTGGCGGGGGTCATATACGCCCTATGTAGGATTTTCAGCGAGGTTTCCAACAAGCTAAAATTAAGGGACCCTTTAGAAAGGCTAGAGAAAGCTTTAGACCAGGAGGGCTCATCCCAGGTCTGCTCCAAGTCCAGCTCCCACTTCAGCATAAAGGAAGGCTTTGGTGAATCCAAGGGGGGAGCATTAATTATGTTATATATTGCTCCCAGTGTACCCTTAGTAAGGGCTGAGTGTCTGCAAATTGTGGTGAGCCAGGAGTCTTTAGGCGGGCCAAATTCCCTGAGAACTTCTTCTACCCAGTGCCTGATTTTAATATAGTTAAATATTTCCGTATCAGGAAACTCCCTCCCTCTGCAAATTGTTCCTAGAGAAATAATCTTCCCCCCTTCCAGCCATGAGCCTAGTTTATCTAATTTTTGCAGAGTCCAAAATTGTTTAGAGTTAGAAGAGAGGGTAGCCGAGAGGGTGGGGGAAGTGAAAATCGAGGTAAGAGGAGTTACCGGGTATGCTAGATTATGGGTTTTCTTGGCCCAGTTCCAGATTTTTAAAGTAAATTTAGTTATTGGATTACTTATATAAGACCTAAGAGTATTCGAATTTGGTGCCCATAGGATAGTACCCCACGTGAGGGGGGGCATTTGTGCCTCCTCTATGAAGACCCAATTAGGCTGGAGGGAAGTGGAATGTGCCAGAGGAATAAAGGCCAGTTGCGCCGCTCTGAAATAGCTAGAAAAATTCGGGCATGAGAGACCTCCCTTGGATTTATGTCTATACATGATCTTCCTTGCTATTTTCGGGGGTCTATTCCTCCAGATGAACCTGAACACCAAGGACTGAAAGCGAGCTAATTCTGAGTTATTAACTTGAACAGGAAGGGTTCTGGCCAGATACAGGAGCCTCGGGAGGATGTTCATCTTCACCGAGGTTATCCGACCCGTCCAAGAAATATGCTTCCTTGTCCAAATGTTCAAGTCCCTCTGAAGAACCCTGAAGAGGGGGGGGAAATTGGCCTTATAAATTCCAGCTAAAGAGCTAGTAATATTTATCCCCAAGTAGTGAATATGATTGGCCGGCCAGATAAACTTATGGCTTGATTTCAACTGGGATAGAGTATCTAAGGGTATGCCTATGCCTAGTGCCTCTGTTTTGTCCTGATTTAAGCTAAGTCCAGAAAGTGAGCTAAATAAACCTATTGTGTCCAGCAGAGCTTCAATAGAGGAGCAAGGGTTAGTAAGAGTACACAATAGATCATCAGCAAATAAGGAGCACTTTAAATGCTGGTTTCCCACTCGCAGACCCTCAATAGAGGAATTTGCTCTAATCGCCTGAGCCAGCGGCTCTATTGCAAGGGCAAAAAGGAGAGGGGAAAGAGGGCATCCTTGTCTCGTTCCACGCCCTATCTCTATAACCGCCTTCTGGGAGCCCGGGAGTTTTAAGTTAGCTTTGGGAAGATTATAATAGGTGCGAAGCAGGTTTAAAAATTGGCCTTTGAACCCAAATTTATCCAGAGCGGCATATAAGAAAGGCCATTCCAGGGTATCGAAGGCCTTCTCTATGTCCAATGCGAGCAGGCAAACCGGGGTGTTTCTATGTCTAGCCAAGTGGATGATGTTTAGGGTCCTTCTAATATTATCACTCGTCTGCCTGTATGGGATGAAGCCAGATTGGTCCTTGTGAATCAGGGAGGGCAAAAAGACAGAAATCCTTTGTGAGAATATTTTAGCAAGGAGTTTGATATCCCCATTAAGGAGCGAAATCGGTCTGTAATTCTTTGCCTCCTTTGGGTCCCTACCTTCCTTGGGGAAAAGGGTCAGATCCGCGAAGTTAAGTTCCGGGGGCATTGGATCCCCTTTCAAAATTGTGTTGAACAGGCTGCATAAGTGTGGGGACAAAATGTCCGAAAACTTTTTATAATAAATGTTGGTAAAGCCATCAGGGCCAGGAGATTTCCCCATTTTGAGGTCTTTGATTGCCTCCCTAACCTCCTCTACCGATACCTCTTTGTTTAGGTTAAGAAGATCTGACTCTGATATTCTAGGCAAATCTAAGGAATTCAGGTAGGACCTAATAGCGTTCTCTGGAGGGGAGTTGTGGGAGGAGTAAATGTGCTGGTAGAATTCCCTAAAGGTCTTTTGAATCTCATTTTGGCTAAATGTGAGTACTCCCTCTTTGGTTCTAATTTGAGAGATTTTGGACTGAGAGTACCTTGCCTTCAGACTTTTTGCCAATAATTTGTCTGGTTTATTCGCTTTAGCATAGAAGAGATGCTGCGTTCTTCTCAGGGCTTTATCTGTTCTAATAGATAAAATACCGTCTAGCTCCAGCCTAGTCTTGTCAATTTGGTCTCTTAACGAGGAAGAAGGGGAAATTTGATTCTGTTTCTCTAATTGAGCTAAATTTTTGACGAGGTTTTCCTCAGTTAGACGAATTGCTTTTTTATGTTGGGAAGCCAATTTAATGCACGTACCCCTAATATAAGCCTTATGAGCCACCCAGACCCAACCTGGCGAAGTTTCCCCACCCGCATTGGACACAAAGTAGGCTGCCAGTTCAGAAGTAACCTGTTCCTGGTATGTGGGTATCGAGAGCAAATATTCGTTTAATTTCCAGGCAAAAGGTAGTCTGGATTGGGATCCCAGGTCAACTTCTAGGAAGACTGCAGCATGGTCCGACCACGTGCAGGGAACAATATCTGCCTTATCCGAGCTATCAAAAAGCGCGGTACTAATAAGAAGGGCATCAATACGGGAGTAGGACTTATGGGTGGGGGAGAAGAAGGTGTACTCCCTTCCTTTCGGATGGTGACCCCTCCAAGCATCCACGAGGTCTAAAGAATGGAGCAGTTTTTGGATTTGTTTAATCCTTTTAGAAAAGCGAATGTGCTTAGAGACGTTGGACTTATCCATGCTCTGGTCTAAGACCAAATTTAGGTCCCCCCCTATTATCAATTTCCCCCACTCCCCCCCCTCCAAAGTCCTCAAAAGTCTAATCAACGCTTTGTGTGGGGCTACGGTGGGGGCATAGAAAGAAATAAGCGACATGGGGGTGCCTAGGACCTTCCCTTTCAAGATAACATAATACCCTTCCCGGTCTATAATTTTGGAGTCTAGCTGGAACTGAAAATCCTTGTGCAAAAGGATCGCCACTCCCTCTTTTTTCGAAGCCTGGGTGGTGCAAAAAAATTGGGGATAATCTTTATTCAGGTAGGCAGGAGTTTTATTCTTAGCAAAATGGGTTTCCTGGAGAAAGATAATGTCAGGTTTGTGGGTTTTATAGTACAAAAAAGCCTTCCTTCGCTTGAAGGGGGAGTTAAACCCTTTTACATTGTGGGTGAGTATCTTTGTGGGAAATGTCATGGGTGTGCAGTTGGCGTAAGCATGTGTATAGCTAAAAGCCACATACCTTCAGTAGCAGCTGGGCATGAGGGAACGGGAGACGGCTTTCCCAGGCCAGGGCGAGGAGGAGCTGGAGGGTCCTGTCGGATCTCATTGGACAGAGTTGATCTGATGGAGATGAAAGTGGGAGTAAAACGACAAGAGTTAGTTGGGTTTAGCCGTGATAACCAGCATAATCTAAAGCCATTACTTAAGGGAAGTACCTCCCTATCAAGTCTACTCTGAGTAAGTCCCAAAAGACCTAGCCATCCGCCCAGCGGACATAGGACTGGTTTTACCATAGATTGGGACAGATAGTACCTCTCTAGGCCCACTGCCCCAGGGTGAAATGAGAAGCAAGATAGAGGGGAAAGGAGAAGAAGTAGCTTTTGCAGCCTTGGCTTTAAGGGGACCAGAGAGTAGAGAAAAGTAGCAAATAGCCTGCCCAGATCAATCAGAGGGAAGAAGAAGAAAGTAAAAGCAATAAGACATAGAGAGAAAATACAATTTACCATTGTGTAATTCCTAAATTAATGAGCAAATCTAGCCCAACCGAATGCTAACCGTTTTCCTCAAATCTAGTCTAAAACAATCTAAAACCTAAAACCTAGCCGGTAGGGGTATTAAGAAAAGGCTAGAAAAACATTTTTGGGTGAACCTTGCTGAGCATGAATACTCTTGACTATAACTTGGAGTGAGAACTCCCTTAGCTGAGATATAGCTGGAACTACAGTCCTTCTTATATCAGATGTATACTTCAAAAGCTCTGGAGCTACTACCGTAGCCTAAGGTAGTGAGACCTGCTCAGGGGAAAAAACAAACAAGAAAAAAGCATTTAAGAGACAATCAGCATAACTATAAAACCTGATAACCAAAACAAGAGTCCCGTGGTAAAGTCACTGTCTGAAAGGAGACAGTGTGCCTCCTTAGGCCAGCTCCTCGTCCAGCTCCAAGAGTCAAGTAGCCCCGGCCTCCAGTTCCTGCCTCGGTCTTTGAGAAGCTGTTTGGGGAGTTGGGTCAGCCGTCCTCCTCGGTTTGGAGGAAGGAGTCCACTGTCTCTGGGGAAGGGGGAGCGGCAGGGAGGCTCCCTGTGTCTGGGCTGTTGCTCCCGTGGTCAGGTTCAGTCTCTGAAGGAGATCCAGACATTCCTCCAAGGAACGCACAGAGTGAGATGCGCCATTGTGGGAGAACAAAAGGGCAAAAGGAAAGCCCCATCTGTACCTGATGCCATGTTGAACAAGAATCTCCAGAGCAGGCTTCATCAGTCTCCGTTTTTGTAGGGTTGGAGGTGAAAGGTCCGCAAAGAATTGCAAAGGGGATCCGTCGGGACCCTGGATGGTTGTCATTTTGCGGGTGGTGGCAAGAATTAAGTCTCTGGATTGCTGACGGAGCAGTCTCACTATTATGTCCTTTGGCAAATCAGGATTTTTATTTCCACCCAGGGCCCTGTGAGCTCGCTCCACTTCCCAAATATGATCCGGAAAGCCTGCCAGGATCTGGTCTATAGTGGCTTTGAGATATCGGGGCAAGTCAATGATTGCAGTTGGTACCCCCCTAATCCGGATATTGAATCTACGAGAGCGGTTCTCCAAGTCTTCCAGTTTGTCTTCAAGGGAAGTAATGCGAGAGGTATTCTCCCCTATGGCACTCCTATCTTTTTCCAGGGCCTCAACTACTTGATCCATTGACTCCTCCAAAATGTTGGTCCGCTGCCCAATGTCATGCAGATCTTTTTGTAGAGCTGTGACTGCTCTATTGATATGGGACTCTAGAAGGGCCTCAAACTTTGCCATAGAATTGTCAGCGATGTTGACCTCCGGGTGTACTGCGTCTGATACCGAATCAGAGTCAGATTGGTCCAAATGTTCCGGGCAGGGAGTTTGCATAGATGTCTGTGAGGCCACAGCCATCTTGAAATGCTCTTCAATTTTTTTGGAAGGCAGGGCTTTCTTATTTTTCCCCATCTTGCCTGAGATCTTGACACGCCGTATATTAGTTGTGATGTTGATGCAAGTCCTGGTCAGGAAGCAAAGTACGGACTCCAGTAGCACCCCTCACAAGGCCCAAGCAGGTTGTTCCCACAATGTTGCAAAAGAAGAATTCAGATCATACTCAGAGGTACGCTTAGCCCCTACCGGCCAGCTCCATTCACTACATTAGCAAACCTCTTCCAGGTTGCCGGGTGGCTGCAGGGAGACTTAGAAAAAATTCAGGCCGCACTGAGGCAGAGGCGCCACTAGATGGCAGTGTCGCTCTCCAAGCTGGAGATAAGGTTGTTGTTTTGCAGGAAGCCCTCTAAGGGCGCGGCAGGCCATACAAAAAACTGAAAAACAGTTTGAGCAATGAGAAAAGTTCAGCATAAAAGTCACCCAACTCCAAAAAACCTTGCAGACTTGCACCCTCTCCAGTTCTTATATGTCACACTTCCTCTTCTCTACCCCTCTCTCCCCTATTGCAGATTTCAGGAGAATAAGACAGGGTACAAGCTGGGGATAAATCCTTTAGGGGTTCTGGTACCTGCTGCTGTCACAGGCCTGACATCCAGGATGCCCCCTGAGGGCCCTGGGGAATAGAGTCTCCAATCTTCCTCCTCCTCCCCTCACCTCCTCCCCCAGCACTCAGTTGGGGGCTCCAGGCACAGGGCCAGGTTCCCCTCTTACCCCCTGACGGTCCTCGGGGTTCCCAGCTCCTGTCCCGGTCTTCCGGTGTGGTTGGGGGGTAGCTGCTGCCTCTTGGCGCTCTTCTGAGCCTTGGCGCGCTTCCAAGCGCCGGCTCCTGGCTTCTAATGGCGGCAATCCGCCACTGCGTCCCCCACTGCTGCCTCCGGTACACACTCTCCCTGGCACAGGGCGTCTGGCAGCCTCACCTGCACCCCCCCGTGCTGGTATACGGGGGAGAGCTAGAAGGGGTCTGAGGGGAGGTTAGCGTTGAAGGCCCCGACAGGCCTCGTTGCCGGATCCTCCCGACGGGGTATCCGGAGGTAGGGGGAACGCACCCAGATCAACTCTGGAGGTGGGGGAGCCTCCTCTGGGGATCCCTGCAGCTTTAGCTGCCGAATTCGGCCAATTTGGAAGCCTTTCTCGGAAGGCCGACACGGAGCTCCAGCTCAACGCGTCCTCTCACTTTGGCTGCTTAGCCACCGCCATTAGAGATTTTAAAGCTTTCTGATTTAAATCCCAGGCCTACAACAGAGGCAGAAGGAGAGCCATATAGGGCCTTAATTGCTCTAGAGCCAAAGTCACTAAGACCTAGCTTAGACAGTACCAAGTCCATATATTTCCATCCTACTCTGTCGAAGGCCTTTTCTGCGTCTAAGGATATAAATACCGCTGATCTCTTCCTTCTTTTAGCAAAAGATACTAGATTAATTAGTCTTCTCACATTGTCGGTACCCTGTCTATGTACTATGAATCCATTTTGGTCTTTATCTACCAAGGATTGAATAACCTTGTTTAGTCTGTTTGCTAGCACTTTTGCGTATATTTTAATGTCTGTGTTGATTAATGAGATTGGGCGGAAATCTTTACATTCACAACTTACTTTCTCTTTCTTAGGAATAGTTATTATATAAGTCTGAAGCATTTCTTTTGGAACAAAGCCCGTCATTTTAATTTCATTAAGTGATCTAGTAAGATCAGTTATAATTTCTTTATGGAAAATCTTATAATAAGAGTTAATAAATCCATCTGGGCCTGGGGCCGATGCTATCTTTAATTTAGTTATTACTTCTGAAATTTCTTTTTCCGATATTGGTTTGTTCAAAGTTGACAAATCTTCCAGGGAAATTCTTGGCATATGTATATGATCCAGAACATTTTTGATTTCTATTTCTTTAGTTTGAGTTTCCGATTTTCCTGCTAGATTATATAGATCTGAGTAATATGTTGCAAATACCTCTGCTATTTTAGCGGGATTCATAATAATTTCTCCTTTGTGTCTTATTTGATCTATTCTCTTATGAGAAGAATTACCTTTATATTTGTTTGCTAAAAATGTATTTGCTTTATTTCCTAGGTGATGTATACGTTTCTATAGGGCCCATCTAGAATTATCTACTTTCATTTGCTCTATTGTTTTTATCTGTTTTTGCAGCATCTTAACTTGGGTTTGGGTTATTTTTGTTTTCTCTATCAGCTTTGATTAAATTAATATACAATTCTCTAAGTGGCGTACCGTTCTTTTTTTTCATTTGGGCTTGCATTTTAATGCAGATTCCACGTATATATGAGCCAACCAAATTATATTATTGGATGCAACTGAGTGTCTGTTAACCTGAAAAAAACTCCTCAATTTCTTGTTTTAATTTTGCTTTGCCTAGTTGATCTTTAAGCAAGATGTTTTTCATTTTCCATGATGGAGGATCATATTCTGTGGAACCTATTTTAAAGGTGGCTGATATTAAACTATGGTCTGAGAAGTTTATAGGGTCAATTTCGGCTTTAATGATCTTTTTTAATGCTAAATCATTAACCAAATCTATTCTTGAATATGACATATGTCGTGCTGAGTAAAAGGTGTAATTCTGTACCATGGGATTTAAGCACCTCCAAGAATCAAAAAGACCATATTTATATAGGATTTTGTTAAGCTTGCTTGTTACTTGTGTTGTGTCTTGAGTATCTATGCTTTGTATTTTCTTTTTTCTATCTAAACTGGGATTAATAATCTCATTAAAATCCCCGCAACAAATCAATAAACCAGAGAAATATTTCTTCAAAGATTTAAGTGTTTTGTTTACAAATTTTGTCTGACCTTTATTTGGGGCGTAGATATTTAATATAGTAATTTTTTGTATTATTAAGAAGACCTGACCAGAGAGAAAAACGACCTTCTGGGTCTGAAATCGTGATGTCTTCCTTCCAATTTAGTTTTTTGTTGAAAAAGATTGCTGTCCCTCTTGTTTTTTTCCCATACCTTGCATTGCTAACCGAAACATATTTATGGTTGTTGTAGTCCGTCCCTTTCCTATCTGCCAATGGGTCTCTTGAAGGCAGATTATATCTGCATTTTTTTTATTAAAAGTATTAAAGAATAGGGATCTTTTTCCTTGAGAGTTCAATCCTTGCACATTTTGGCTTATTATTCTCAATGTCATTTAAAGTGTCTTAATTCTGCCTTCTAGTCCACGCCCTTCTCCCTCCTCCTCCCATCCCCCCTCCTTCCCTTCCATCCAGCCAGAAGAAGAAAAAAAAAGAAAAAAAAGAGAGAGATAAATAGAGAAGAAAAAAAATAAAAATAAATAAAAACAAAGAAATTCTCCTCCCAGCGTGTAAGAAACTACAGACTGGGAAGTCCTTAAAAGGGAGCTTTTCCCTCAGCCCCCTCGGCTCCCCACTCGTAAAAGAAATACAAAGTGGGTAGCCGTGGAGGGGAAGGAAATAATGAACTTTTCCTAAGTTCAGTCAGTCCTAGGCTACCGTCAGTGGTGCAGATTCATAAATATAAACAAAGCATTGACTAAAATATGTCAAGGAGTTCAATAATGCTTCTTTATTTTGGATCAGTATTTACTGTTTGATTTTGGTCTCCTACTACGAGGAGATTTATGACTACCTTTCCTGTCTGCCTCCGGTTTTCAGCCCCGATAGAAGGTGGAAAATATATACTTAAAAAGTGGGGAAAAAAATCCGAATATATCTTAGTGAATAATTATATCTTTTTAACCATTGTGTCTTTGTATATATTATAAGCAGAGTCTCAAAAGTTCTCCACTCTATTTGCCCCCTTTTTTAACTTTCTTTCCCTTGATTTTCCCCCTCCTTTCTTTCTTTTTTCTTTCTTTTCCTTTCCTTTTCCCCCTTTTCTTTATAACTTCTTTTCAATTATAGTGTCTAATTATATCGTGTTTGTATAAATTTTTGCTACTTAGTGAATTAACTAATTAATATTATGTGTATTTTTATTAGTCTCAATTGATCGTACCTCTGAAAGTGTTGCGTCTATTAAAAATAAGTAATGTAAGTGAAGTATTATTAATACGTGTTTTAGTGAAAAGCATATTTAGTCTAATTTAAACCTATACTGTTATAATATATTTTCCATTTTCCCGCAACACTGTGTGTGAAATCTTTTGTTATATTGTGCTGAAAACCGGAAGCAAAAAGTCAAGACAGAAAAAAAAATAATACAGAAAAACAATCAAAACATATATTTAATAAAATTATATGATAGTCAAAGCTAACCAAAAAGGATCTCTCTATTTCAAATTTCATTCCTCTAGACATTTTATCGCCTCGCTGTGTGAATTAGCCACTATTTTTTTTGATTCATACATTCTAATTAGTTTTGTGGGGAATCCCCATTTGTATCTTATATTGTTTTCCCTTAATATTTTGGTGGCTTCTGAGAATTCTCTCCTTTTAATCAGGGTTTCTCTTGAAATATCTGAAAATATTATCAGATTTTCATAGGGGTGTTCGAATTTTTGTGGCTCATGGGCCTTTCTAACAAGGGCTTCTCTATATAAAGAGGAATGGAACTTGACAATAACTTCTCTAGAATGGGCTCGTTCTATACTTCTAGGCAGTGGAATTCTATAAATTGAGTCTACCATCGGTTCCGGTGGAATGTCTTTTTTTTTTGTTTCAATAGTTTTTATTGTCACAGAGTTGTAAATCTTATACAGTATTAATGTTTCAGCGATGGCTCGCAGGCCAAATTTATGTTGTAGATTGCTTAACCGTAAACTTATATGATGGTGACATTTTCATTTAGTGACAGTTCCATTACATTTTCCTTTTTCTTGACCTTTCTAAGTAATATTAAACTGGTAGCATGGTTGTTTGCCTGTTTTTGAGATCTCTGATGGTTTTAGTATGATATGCTACCTCTTGTTACAGTTTTTTTTAACATACAAAATAAAATTAACTGGATATAACAACTTTAACTACAGTGTCATTCGTGTGCTTGTGTCTAATGATTTTTCTTTCCGTCCTTTCATGTCGAGGGAACGTGTTTGTATGTATACTAGACAGTAGTTTGAAGAAGGTCACTCACCTCTGAGTCTTGCCGTTTGGCGCTGGTCTGTGGAGTCTGGCAAGGGGGGGGCCCCAGTTCACTTTTCTTGAATTGGTTTATCTCCTAGTTTGTCTGCTATCTGTGTTTATGTTTGTTATATTTCTATTGCCTGTGTGGAGGTTGTCCATGCCACCCATATTTCTTGAAATTTTGGGTATGTGTTGTTAGTCGTGTGTGTGAATCTGTCAAACAACATTATGCCATTTAATTTGTGTATTACCTCTTGTATCCTGAGGTCTGGGGTTCGCCATTTTTGAGCTATGTGGCTTTTTGCTGATAGCATCAGGTACTGAAACCATTTATTCTGGCTTTTCGAAATATGTGTAATAGGTCCTCCTAGGAGGCATGTGTCAATTGACCAAGGGATTGGTATATGCAGTGTCTCTGAGGCTAGTTTTAGCACTTTGTTCCAGAGGTTTAGGGCTATGGGGCATTCCCACCATATATGTTCGAATGTCCCCCTATTCTGGCAGTGCCTGAAACATTGTGGGGGGATTCGCATGTTAATGGTGTGTAGTTTTGCAGGTGTATAATATGCTCTATGGAGGAATTTTATGGATGTTTCCCTAAGGGAATAGCTCAGGGGGCTCTTCACAAGTTTGAGGCAGGTTTTCTCCCAGGCCTTATCGTCTTTTGGGGTTCCTATGTTTTGATCCCACTTCCACTTAAAGGGAGCTGTGTTGTTGTTGTGCGTCTCTCTAATTGCTACATATAGTGTGCTTATGATGCCTTTTGTGAGTGGGGCTTTTTGGCAGATCACGCTTAGCCAGTTTGGTCTGGGGCTCCCCATTTCCTAATAAGTGTTGTTATGTAGTGTTTTATCTTACAAAAGTTGAAATGTTCTCTTAATGGGATGTTATGGTTATGTCGGAGCTGGTCAAAGGTAAGGACCTTATCATTTTGTATCCATTTGTCTAGGGTGTCTAGTTTGTTCAAGGACCACCAGTTAATTGAGTCCTTGTCTAATGTATCCCATATTGTTGGGATTGTTAAAGTGGGTGTTAAGTTTGATAGGCCTCTTGTTATGTGGTGTGCCTTGTTGGTTTTGTGCCAGGTGTGTAATATATGTCTGATGATTGGTTTGCTGTGTTTCTCGCATGCGTGTGGTATGGTGGGCGACCATGTCACATTGTCCCATTTATGTGGGTGCATTTGTATGTTCTCCACAAATACCCAGATTGGCTGGTGCTCCACGCAGTGGGATTGGGGGAGGAATGCTAGTTGGGCTGATGTATAGTAAGCTTTTAGGTAAGCTTTTAATTGCTATATAGCAGCTTCTTTGAAATTCGAGGTTTTTTGTTGCCCCATATGAATCTTGTTAGATGCCTTTGAAATTTGTCTAAGTCTTTTCGTTTTATGGGAATAGGGAGAATCCTAAACAAGTACAACAACCTTGGTAATATGTTTAATTTGATGGAATTTATGCGTCCCGTCCAGGAGATCGGGAATTTACTCCAATTTTTTGTGTCTGCACATAGGCTTTTGAATATAGGTGGATAGTTGGCCTCATACAGCCCAGACAGGTCGGGGGTCAGTTTTATTCCCAGATAGTTGATTTGGTCTGAGGACCATGTAAAGTTATATTTTGTTTTTAGTCTGGTTAAGGATTGTTCCGGAATGTTGGAGCCCATAGCCTCAGTTTTATTATAATTAACTTTTAATCCCGAAATCATTCCGAATTGGTCCAGCGTCTCCAGCAGGGGGGGTATAGAGGATTCCGGCTCGGTCACAGTGCATAGAATGTCATCTGCATACATGCAGCATTTGAATTGGTGGGACCCAGCCCAAACCCCCTTGATACCCCCATCCGCCCTGATTGTCTGTGCGAGAGGTTCTATCGCCAAAGCGAATAGTAATGGTGACAAGGGGCACCACTGTCTCGTCCCTCTTTCTTTGTCGATGTAATTTATGTTTTCCCCTTCTAGTTTCAGGAATGCTTTGGGTTTATTGTATAGGGTGTTAAAGACGTTGAGAAAATTTCCCCTGATCCCCATTTTGTGTAGCACTCCTTTCAGATAGCCCCACTCTAGGGAATCAAAGGCTTTCTCTAGGTCAAAAGCGATGGTGCAGAGTGATTTGTTGTTTGCCTTGGCTATATGCATAACATTCATTATCCTTCTGATGTTGTCCCCCGCCTGTCTGTACGGCACAAAACCAACTTGATCTTTGTGTACCAATTTTGGGAGGAATTTTGAGATTCTGCAGGCCATAATTTTTGCTAGTATCTTAAGGTCGCCGTTTAATAGGGAGATGGGTCGATAGTTCTTGGCTTCTATGGGATCGCGGCCTGGCTTGGGGAAGAAAATGAGGCTTGCTTGTGTGAATTCGTGAGCTATCTGTTCCCCTTTGAGTATGGCGTTGAATAATTTGGCTAGGTATGGTGACAGGTGATCAGTGAATGTCTTGTAATAAATATTTGGGTACCCATCTGGTCCTGGCGCCTTTCCTAGTTTCATTCCTTCAATTGTTTCCCTGACTTCATTTAGTGTAATTTCTGTATTAAGGGCTTCTAGATCTGTGGTTGATATTTCTGGTAAATCTAGGCCACTTAGAAAGTTTTGGATCTGGTGTGTTGTAGAGGTTTTCTCTGATGTGTAGATTTTCTGGTAAAAGTTTTTAAAGGTTTCTTGTATTTTGGATTGGCTTTGGGTTATATGGCCATCTGCTGTTTTTATTTGGAATATTTGATTGTTGTGTTGTTTTGTTTTCAGTTTCCTGGCGAGCATTGGGGAGCATTTGTTTGCTGCTTCAGGAATGTGTGTTGGGATCTGCGCATTATTCTTTCTGTTTTAATTGTTAGAATGTTATCTAATTCTTGTCTTGTTTTTACTATTTCCGCTGTCCTTGTAGGGGTCAGCTTCATTTGGTTTAAGGTCTCTAGTTTGTGTAATTTTTTAGTTAAGTCTGCCTCTTTTTGATTAAGGGTCTTTTTGTAAGTGGTGGCTATCCTTATAATGGATCCTCGCATATAGGCCTTATGGGCTAGCCAGAGCCAGCCTATTCCTGTCTCTGTTTTTTCATTTTGTTCAAAGTATCGTGTCAGTTCTGATTGTATTTGCATTTTTGTTTCTGGTATGGCAATAAGGGACTCATTTAGTCTCCAGTTAAATTCGGACACTACTACACCTGCACACAGCCAGACCAGCATGGACGCTACTACACCTGCACACAGCCAGACCAACATGGACACTACTACACCTACACACAGCCAGACCAACATGGACACTACTACACCTACACACAGCCAGACCAACATGGACACTACTACACCTACACACAGCCAGACCAACATGGACACTACTACACCTGCACACAGCCAGACCAACATGGACACTACTACACCTGCACACAGCCAGACCAGCATGGACACTACTACACCTGCACACAGCCAGACCAGCATGGACACTACTACACCTGCACACAGCCAGACCAGCATGGACACTACTACACCTGCACACAGCCAGACCAGCATGGACACTACTACACCTGCACACAGCCAGACCAGCATATACGCTACTACACCCGCACACAGCCAGACCAGCATGGACACTACTACACCTGCACACAGCCAGACCAGCATGGACACTACTACACCCGCACACAGCCAGACCAGCATGGACACTACTACACCCGCACACAGCCAGAGCAGCATGGACACTACTACACCCGCACACAGCCAGACCAGCATGGACACTACTACACCTGCACACAGCCAGACCAGCATGGACACTACTACACCTGCACACAGCCAGAGCAGCATGGACACTACTACACCTGCACACAGCCAGACCAGCATGGACACTACTACACCTGCACACAGCCAGACTAGCATGGACACTACTACACCTGCACACAGCCAGACCAGCATGGACACTACTACACCTGCACACAGCCAGACCAACATGGACACTACTACACCTGCACACAGCCAGAGCAGCATGGACACTACTACACCTGCACACAGCCAGACCAGCATGGACACTACTACACCTACACACAGCCAGAGCAGCATGTGACACTACTACACCTACACACAGCCAGACCAACATGGACACTACTACACCTGCAGACAGCCACACCAACATGGACACTACTACACCTGCACACAGCCAGACCAGCATGTGACACTACTACACCTACACACAGCCAGAGCAGCATGTGACACTACTACACCTACACACAGCCAGAGCAGACAGAGAGATAGAATATTTGGACTTGTGAATTGTTTAGTTTATTCTCTAAGCAGGGTTAGCTGGTTGGGAGCTATAGTAAGGAACTAAATGCACATTAGAGTAGTTCTTTAGTGGAAGCTGGGCATATTTATTGATTTGTCTAAATTTAAGTCAAACTTGTAAAAGTATCTCCAGCCTCTTGTATTGTGTCCTCCATCAAATGTGATAACGCTGCTGTCACACTCAGGGTTCATGCCCTTGTGTCCGGCACCACAATGGAGTGCTCAGGAGCCCTTTTTTTAAATATCAGCAGCAGTATTTATTTCCATACAGCAAAATAACATAAATGGTGCAAAACAAAATCCTAGCTTCAAATAGAAGCACTGACTGACTCTTGGCTGCAGTTCACTCACTATGCAAGATAAAGTCCACACAAAACAAACGTCCAAACAAAAGCTTACTGGATATCAAGTCTCCCTTGTAGCAGGGGATTTCCACAGCAGGTTTTGGCGTCCTCTGTCCAGCTCAGACTGAGCTCCCTCCTTCAGCTGCCTGCTTGATTAGCCTGCTGTGTTAACCCTTTCATCCCCTAGTGGACACAGGGCTCTGCTCAGTCTCTCTCCCACGTACACTCCATCAATTACTCTGTTACACAAAGTTCTTGAACACGGGCACAAATCAGAGAAGACGGTAACTTGTCACATTTGTCACCTGTGATCCAAAAGCTGGGACTGTAAATTCAGCAAGAATATCTACTACTTATATCTACTACTTATATCTACTACTTATATCTACTACTCATAACGGGCAGAGAAGATCTCTCTCCCAAAAATTCTCATCTCACTTGTGTCCAGCCCAACGCGTCAGAGCTACCTTCGTCTGCACAGAGCTCCAAGAGAGGACATCCCCACATGGAGACTGAACTGGTCAACACTCCACCCGCCCACAAAATGCCTGGCAAACTGGGGAGAAAAGAACCCTTCTCTGACTTTGAGTGAGAAACAACAGATCCAGCCATCATACTAGATGGGACACCACCTGAATCCCCAGGGGTACACCACCTGATGCCCCATGGGGACTCCCTATTACTCTTGAAAAAGATTCATTCGAAACGCGTGGAGTTAGAGGGAGTCCCCCAAGCAGAGATTACCCTATTTAGCTTAGTTTGCTCCTGCTCCTATAGTTGAGATTTATAGTCGGAAGACACCTTAGTGAGTCCCAAAGATATAAGAACAAACACAGAGAAACATCTATATGTAGGAGCGCTCGTCCAAATAGTTTTGCCAGTTGCTATATTCTGGGACAAGACGATATGACTCTAATAATATCATATTGGGAGAAGAGATATACTCAGTACTATTATTGGATTGTAATATCCAGTTCCCTATATGAATAGTTATCTTATGTTACTCTAACGACTCAATACAACAATATACAGTTGCAAGCAAAAGTATGTGAACCCTTTGGAATGATATGGATTTCTGCACAAATTGGTCATAAAATGTGATCTGATCTTCATCTAAGTCACAACAATAGACAATCACACTCTGCTTAAACTAATAACACACAAATAATTAAATGTTGCCATGTTGTTATTGAACACACCATGTAAACATTCACAGTGCAGGTGGAAAAAGTATGTGAACCCCTAGACTAATGACATCTCCAAAAGCTAATTGGAGTGAGGTGTCAGCCAACTGGAGTCCAATCAATGAGATGAGATTGGAGGTGTTGGTTACAGCTGCCCTGTCCTATAAAAAACACACATAACTTCTGGGTTTGCTTTTCACAAGAAGCATTGCCTGATGTAAATGATGCCTCACACAAAAGAGCTCTCAGAAGACCTACGATTAAGAATTGTTGACTTGCATACTCTCCCTAGGAGTGGCCGTCCTGTAAAGATGACTGCAAGAGCACAGCGCAGACTGCTCAATGAGGTGAAGAAGAATCCTAGAGTGTCAGCTAAAGACTTACAAAAGTCTCTGGCATATGCTAACATCCCTGTTAGCGGATCTACGATATGTAAAACACTAAACAAGAATGGATTTCATGGGAGGAGACCACAGAGGAAGCCACTGCTATCCAAGCAAAACATTGCTTCACGTTTACAGTTTGCACAAGAGCACCTGGATGTTCCACAGCAGTACTGGCAAAATATTCTGTGGACAGATGAAACTAAAGTTGAGTTGTTTGGAAGAAACACACAACACTATGTGTGGAGAAAAAGAGGCACAGCACACCAACATCAAAACCTCATCCCAACTGTGAAGTACAGTGGTGGGGGCATCATGGATTGGGGCTGCTTTGCTGCGTCAGGGCCTGGACGGATTGCTATCATTGAAGGAAAAATGAATTCCCAAGTTTATGAAGACATTTTGCAGGAGAACTTAAGGCCATCTGTCCACCAGCTGAAGCTCAACAGAAGATGGGTGTTACAACAGGACAATGACCCAAAGCATAGAAGTAAATCAACAACAGAATGGGTTAAACAGAAGAAAATACGCCTTCTGAAGTGGCCCAGTCAGAGTCCTGACCTCAACCCGATTGAGATGTTATGGCATGACCTCAAGAAAGTGATTCACACCAGACATCCCAAGAATATTGCTAAATTGAAACAGATCTGTAAAGAGAAATGGTCAAGAATTACTCCTGACCGTTGTGCACATCTGATCTGCAACTACAGGAAACGTTTGGTTGTAGTTAATGCTGCCAAAGGAGGTTCAACCAGTTATTAAATCCAAGGGTTCACATACTTTTTCCACCTGCACTGTGAATGTTTACATGGTGTGTTGAATAAAAACATGGCAACATTTAATACTTTGTGTGTTATTTGTTTAAGCAGACTGTGATTGTCTATTGTTGTGACTTAGATGAAGATCAGATCACATTTTTGGACCAATTTGTGCAGAAATCCATATTATTCCAAAGGGTTCACATACTTTTGCTTGCAACTGTATAAGGAAGTTTCACTATCCAAATATCCCAAAAAGCAAAAAAGCTAGGAACGTTATCCAAATCAAATGAACTTTTAATGGAACTTGTACATTATATTGTGTAACTCCTGAGGTACTAGGGAGAGGCGGCAGTAATCACTTTAAATGGTTTTCCAGGTCCCTGGTTATTTATCCTCAAGTATATTTTTTATATTTATTTCCATGTGAGTTGTCTTATGTGCTATAAAAGATTTTAGTGATTTCAATAAAAGTTACATTTTAGTAAAAGATAAAAGTGTAAGATAAACTGTGATTCTTGTAAAAGTTAGTTTTCTTTTTTGTGTTTACACCTTCTTATGGACAAAATATCCGATCTCCATCCTTATGATCATACCTTCTAGTGGACAGTTTGTCCTCATTTCCTGTAGTATTGAATGATTGGATCTTCTCGCAGTCCAAGGGACCTTAAAGTAGTCTTCTGCAACACCACAATTCTCCGGCGCTCAGTCTTCTTTATGGTCCAGCTCTCACATCCATATGTTACTACTGGGATGTAACTATGTATCATTGTGTAGTGATCTATCTTTACTTTTAAATAGCTTGTCCAGTAGTGATGTCGCGAACATAAAATTTTCGGTTCGCGAACCGCGAACGCGAACCGCTCCAGATGTTCGTGAACCGGCGACCCCGGCGAACCGCCATAGACTTCAATGGGCAGGCGGATTTTAAAACCCACAGGGACTCTTTCTGGCCACAATAGTGATGGAAAAGTTGTTTTAAGGGGACTAACACCTGTACTGTGGCATGCCGGAGGGGGATCCATGGCAAAACTCCCACTGAAAATTACATAGTTGATGCAGAGTCTGGTTTTAATCCATAACGGGCATAAATAACCTAACATCCCCCTCCATCATCATCCTCCCCTGTATCTCTTTACCCCCTCCCTCATCATCCTCCCCTGTGTCTCTTTCCCCCTTCCTCATCACCCTCCCCTGTGTCTCATCCCCCCTCCCTCATCATCCTCCCACCTCCCTCATCATTGAAGGAAAAATGAATTCCCAAGTTTATGAAGACATTTTGCAGGAGAACTTAAGGCCATCTGTCCACCAGCTGAAGCTCAACAGAAGATGGGTGTTACAACAGGACAATGACCCATAGCATAGAAGTAAATCAACAACAGAATGGGTTAAACAGAAGAAAATACGCCTTCTGAAGTGGCCCAGTCAGAGTCCTGACCTCAACCCGATTGAGATGTTATGGCATGACCTCAAGAAAGTGATTCACACCAGACATCCCAAGAATATTGCTAAATTGAAACAGATCTGTAAAAAGAAATGGTCAAGAATTACTCCTGACCGTTGTGCACATCTGATCTGCAACTACAGGAAACGTTTGGTTGTAGTTAATGCTGCCAAAGGAGGTTCAACCAGTTATTAAATCCAAGGGTTCACATACTTTTTCCACCTGCACTGTGAATGTTTACATGGTGTGTTGAATAAAAACATGGCAACATTTAATACTTTGTGTGTTATTTGTTTAAGCAGACTGTGATTGTCTATTGTTGTGACTTAGATGAAGATCAGATCACATTTTTTGACCAATTTGTGCAGAAATCCATATTATTCCAAAGGGTTCACATACTTTTGCTTGCAACTGTATAAGGAAGTTTCACTATCCAAATATCCCAAAAAGCAAAAAAGCTAGGAACGTTATCCAAATCAAATGAACTTTTAATGGAACTTGTACATTATATTGTGTAACTCCTGAGGTACTAGGGAGAGGCGGCAGTAATCACTTTAAATGGTTTTCCAGGTCCCTGGTTATTTATCCTCAAGTATATTTTTAATATTTATTTCCATGTGAGTTGTCTTATGTGCTATAAAAGATTTTAGTGATTTCAATAAAAGTTACATTTTAGTAAAAGATAACAGTGTAAGATAAACTGTGATTCTTGTAAAAGTTATTTTTCTTTTTTGTGTTTACACCTTCTTATGGACAAAATATCCGATCTCCATCCTTATGATCATACCTTCTAGTGGACAGTTTGTCCTCATTTCCTGTAGTATTGAATGATTGGATCTTCTCGCAGTCCAAGGGACCTTAAAGTAGTCTTCTGCAACACCACAATTCTCCGGCGCTCAGTCTTCTTTATGGTCCAGCTCTCACATCCATATGTTACTACTGGGATGTAACTATGTATCATTGTGTAGTGATCTATCTTTACTTTTAAATAGCTTGTCCAGTAGTGATGTCGCGAACATAAAATTTTCGGTTCGCGAACCGCGAACGCGAACCGCTGCAAATGTTCGTGAACCGGCGACCCCGGCGAACCGCCATAGACTTCAATGGGCAGGCGGATTTTAAAACCCACAGGGACTCTTTCTGGCCACAATAGTGATGGAAAAGTTGTTTTAAGGGGACTAACACCTGGACTGTGGCATGCCGGAGGGGGATCCATGTCAAAACTCCCACAGAAAATTACATAGTTGATGCAGAGTCTGGTTTTAATCCATAACGGGCATAAATAACCTAACATCCCCCTCCATCATCATCCTCCCCTGTATCTCTTTACCCCCTCCCTCATCATCCTCCCCTGTGTCTCTTTCCCCCTTCCTCATCACCCTCCCCTGTGTCTCATCCCCCCTCCCTCATCATCCTCCCACCTCCCTCATCATCCTCCCCTGTATCACTTTACCCCCTCCCTCATCATCCTCCCCTGTGTCTCTTCCCCCCTCCATCATCATCCTCCCCTGTGTCTCTTTCCCCCCTCCCTCATCATCCTCCCCTGTGTCTCTTTTCCCCCTCCCTCATCATCCTCCCCTGTGTCTCTTTTCCCCCTCCCTCATCATCCTCCCCTGTGTCTCTTTTCCCCCTCCCTCATCATCTTCCCCTGTGTCTCTTCCCCCCCTCCCTCATCATCATCCCCTGTGTCTCTTTCCCCCCTTTCTCATCACCATCCCCTGTATCTCTTTACCCCCTTCCTCATCATCCTCCCCTGTATTTCTCTTCCCTTCTCCTTCATCATCCTCCCCCCTCCCTTGATGATACGGGGGGGGGGGGGGGGGAAGAGACACAGGGATAAGTGTGAGTGCTGTTAGGGTAAGGTGTGTTAGGGATAAGGGTGAGGGGGTTAGGTGTTAGGGTGAGGGGTGTTAGGGCTAAGTGTGAGGGGTGTTAGGGTGAAGGGTGTTAGGGATAAGTGTAAGGGGTGTTAGGGTAAGGGGTGTTAGGGATAAGTGTAAGGGGTGTTAGGGTGAGGCATGTTAGGAATAAGTGTGAGGGGTGTTAGGTCTTAGGGATAAGTGTGAGAATGTTAGGGTTAGGTGTTAGGGTAAGGGCTGTTAGTGATAAGTGTAAGGGGGTATTAGGGTTAGGTGTTAGGGTGAGGGGTGTTAGGGATAAGTGTGGGGGGTGTTAGGTCTTAGGGATAAGTGTGAGAATGTTAGGGTTAGGTGTTAGGTTGATGGGTGTTATGGATAAGTGTGAGGGGTGTTAGGGTTAGGGTAAGGGGTGTTAGGGATAAGTGCAGGGGCGGCCCGTCCATTGGGGCGTCAGGGCAAACGCCCCCCCAAATATTTTCTTCACCCTGCAATAAAAAAAACACAACAATGTATTAGTATAACCCAAAAACAAATAAATATAAGGTGTACATCATCATTTCAAGTCTAAATAGTATTAAAAATGAAGTAAAGTTAGAAAAGGGACACTGTCACTTTAAAATAACCCTTGCGCTACATTAACTAATGCTGTGTATCTATCGCCCCCTGCCTGCACCCTGTGTGATCAAATTACAATAGTTATACACTGTGTACACTAACCTTTAGACTCTTCTCTCTCTTCAATGAGTCCTGGCCTGGCCCCCTGACCGTTAATGCATGCCGCCCACCATCACAGTGACGATATGCATGGGCGGTCATAAATGTATCAATTAATAAATGACAGTCTTCCATCATTGACCAATCAATGATGGAAGGCTGTCCAGTTACTAAGTGATCAATCTAAACCCACCCAGACCGTTAGCCCTGAGCGCCCGCCAGCAAATAGGGCCTCGAGTTTACATTTTGATTGACTGATACAGTCAATAAAACCACCAGTTCCCTGTCCCTTCCCCCTTTCTGTTTCCTGACCCTGGTCACGCTGAGACTGAGAGACCTCCCTGGCTGAATCTACTCATCTGCTCTGCCTGCCTAACACAGTAAGTCTACACCTGCCTCTGCCTGGCACCTGCCCTGCCCCTGGCCAAACCAAAACCCCTAGTAGCCCCTAATAAAAGTTAGGGGTGACCAGTTACCCCCAGTCCCCCACTATGCCTGCCTAGCCTGCCAGTGCCACCTACCCAGCCACCCACCAACTACCACCGACGACCCCAGCCATCACCCCCATGTGGCCTGTGCCACCCCCGATCAGGCCTGCCCTATGCTAGCCTAGCTATGCCATCATGCCACCACCGGATTACCCCGATCACGGGATCGGGGTAGTCGGGTGGTGAGCGGGGTGGCACAGGCCCACATGGGGGTGATCGGATCACCCCCTTGATGAGGCCTGTGCCACCCCTGATGACCTCCATGTTGCCGCCCTATGCCACCCCCGAGGCCCGATCACCACCAAGCCCCCGGCACCACCCCGATGCGGCCTATGCTACCCCGGGTATTCGGGCAGTGAGCGGGGTTGACCAGGCCACATGGGGGTGGATGTTCACCCCCATGAGGCCTGTGCCACCCCTGGTCGTGGCCTATGGGCGACCGATGGGCGCCTGACCGTGACCGACCCCACCCTGGATGAACAAACTACCCCCCCCCCCTATTTTTATTCCATTTTTAGAAGTAACAGGCATGTATATGTGCCTGTCACTTCTAAAGATAAAATAAAAATAAGGGAAGGGGAAAAAAAATACAGTAAAAAGTAAAAACATTATTACAATTAAACAGTAAGCTAACACATTGTTAGTACAGTTAGTAACACATTTTATACAAAAATAAACAGCTTTAAACAAACATTAAAAAAAATAAAAAATAAACAACAGCACATACTTACCTGTAAAATTGACCCCTCCAGCGTTGGCCTTCTGTCCTCTCTGGATATAGTCATGAAAAATAAATAATCCATGTTGATTGAAGCCAATGGTCAAATAAAATAATCCATGTTGATTGAAGCCAATGGTCAAAATAAAATAATCCATGTTGATTGAAGCCAATGGTCAAAAATAAAATAATCCATGTTGATTGAAGCCAATGATCAAAAATAATCCAATCTTGATTGAAGCCATTGTCCATCCATCCATTCTGGCCCATTGAAAGAGGCCTCCACAAAAAAAAAACCGACGCTCTAAAAAAAAAAAAAAAACACACTAAAAGAGCTCCTCCTACAAGGAGCCCCTCCCGCGATTAATTGTTTTTTTCCCACGGTCTGCTATATATACTAATTTTTGAAGGACTCTGATTGGCTGAAATTTTTGATTGACATCGATTTCAACCAATGAGAGTCTTCAAAAAATTAGCAAATCAGCAAGCAGGTATGGAAGCCTGTAAGGGTAAAAAAGGTTAGTGTGAACTTGTTTGACCCTGTATGTATTATACATATTACAGGGCTATTTTATGTGATATACATGTTACAGGATAATATCCTGTAACATGTATAGCCAAAAAATAGCACTGTAATATGTATAACAAATAAAGTGTAATAGAAATGCATGAACAATATAATATACCATGTAATAAAGAACATCAATTAATCAAATAATAAATATCAATTAATATATATTGTTGTATGTATATGTTTATGTATATTTATGTGTAATTTTTTATATATATATATATATATATATATATTTGGATATATATATATATATATATATAAAAATTAATATTAATATATCACAATAAATAAATATATATATATATATATATATATATATCAATTTGATATATATATATATATATATATATATATATATATATATATTTATTTATTGTGATATCTTGATATCAATTTTTATATATATATATATATATATATATATATATATTTATTTATTGTGATATATTGATATCAATTTTTATATATATATATATATATATATATATATATATATATATATATATATATATATATATTTATATATTATTATTTTTTTTTTTTTGGGCCTATATGTTATTTAAGGTTTTTAAGGTACGGTTGGGGCCTATATGGTCCCAATTTGTTATTTAAGGTTTTTAAGGTGCGGTTGGGGCCTATATGGTCCCAATTTGTTATTTAAGGTTTTTAAGGGGCGGTTGGGGCCTATATGGTCCCAATTTGTTATTTAAGGTTTTTAAGGTGCGGTTGGGGCCTATATGGTCCCAATTTGTTATTTAAGGTTTTTAAGGGGCGGTTGGGGCCTATATGGTCCCAATTTGTTATTTAAGGTTTTTAAGGGGCGGTTGGGGCCTATATGGTCCCAATTTGTTATTTAAGGTTTTTAAGGTGCGGTTGGGGCCTATATGGTCCCAATTTGTTATTTAAGGTTTTTAAGGGGCGGTTGGGGCCTATATGGTCCCAATTTGTTATTTAAGGTTTTTAAGGTGCGGTTGGGGCCTATATGGTCCCAATTTGTTATTTAAGGTTTTTAAGGTGCGGTTGGGGCCTATATGGTCCCAATTTGTTATTTAAGGTTTTTAAGGTGCGGTTGGGGCCTATATGGTCCCAATTTGTTATTTAAGGTTTTTAAGGTGCGGTTGGGGCCTATATGGTCCCAATTTGTTATTTAAGGTTTTTAAGGGGCGGTTGGGGCCTATATGGTCCCAATTTGTTATTTAAGGTTTTAAACGTTACGGTTTGGGTCTTAAACGTTCTAATGTTTTTTTTTTTTTTTTCTATAACTTCCCAGGTGCAAACTATCTGTGGAATCAGATTTCTTTGGACTCGTTGGTTGACTTACTGGACGTGAATACCCCGAGAAGGAGCGTCAACTGTTGGTGAGTATATGGTCACAATTGGACTTTTAAGGTTTTAAAAGTTACGGTTTGGGTCTTGAGATTTCTAATGTTTTTTTTGTTGTTTTCTATCACCCCCCAGGTGCAAACTATCTGTGAAAGCAGATTTGTTTGGACTCGTTGGTTGACTTACTGGACGTGAATACCCCGAGAAGGAGAGTCAACTGTTGGTGAGTATCATTGCCTTTAATTTTCAGTCCATGTGTATAGGTGCAAATTTGATGTTGATGTAGTCTTGTCACATGAGGGTTTGCAATCTGTAATGTATACCAATGAAATCAACACACTGTTATTTTAAAGTAATTTTGTGACATAATATAAATTAATATACCGTGATCTCTTTCTTTTATTGGTATCAATATCAGAAATGAATACTATTGACTCTCTACTTGTGAAGCCTTTCGCCACCCTAACCTATGAGGAGAAGGTGGAAGTAAAACGGTTAGGAGCTGACCAACCAGAGATAAATCTGCAGCAAATCGCAAGAGATAGAGGGAAGCAATATGTCCGTAATTTCAATACTGAATGGTACAAGAAGAACGACTGGCTTTCTGGAAGCGTTTCTAGGAAGTCCTTATATTGTTTCCCATGCATCCTATTTGGTGGTGACGCTGCTTGGACCAAAACTGGAGTGACTGACGTCAAACATCTAGCTGACAAATTGGCAAAACACAAAAGTTCTAAAGCTCACTTGGATAACAGGATCAAGTTTGAGATGCTTGGACAGGCGAACATTGCTGTTCAACTGGACCAAGGATACCAAGTCAGCATTCAAAAACACAACGAAGAAGTGTCTAAGAACCGGTACATCCTTTCGAAGATAATTGATTGTGTTCGCTTTTGTGGCGCCTTTGAACTGGCATTAAGAGGACACGACGAGAGTGAAACATCGCTAAATCCAGGAGTGTTTAGAGGCCTGGTGGATTTGGTTAGCAGTATCGATAGTGCAATGGAACAGCATTTGAAGACTGCAACTGTGTTTAAGGGCACTTCCAAAACCGTGCAGAATGAGCTACTGGACTGCATGCATGAAGTTATAAAGGAAGTGATTCACCAAGAGCTTAAGGAAGCCCAGTTTGTGGCAATCCAAGCGGATGAAACAACCGATATTTCCGCTAGGACACAGTGCGTTGTAGTCTATCGCTACATTGACAAGAAGCATCAAGTGGTGGAAAGATTTGATGGCTTCACGGAAATGAAATCAACGGATGCAGACTCCATTGCTGCTGTTGTGCTGGAAACACTGAATACTGTTCTCCCAGAGCCAGAAGACAAGAAGAAACTCATAGCTCAAAGCTACGATGGTGCCAGTGTGATGCGTGGAGATCAAGGAGGAGTTCAAAGAAAAATAAAAGACGTGTACCCGAACGCACACTACGTCCATTGCTATGCTCACTAACTGAACCTAATAATGGAGAAAGCAGTTTCAAGGATTGGAAGAGTTAGAGTTTTTTTTTCAAACATAGGCGGCATACCATCTTTTTTTTCACGCTCTCCAAAAAGGACTGGAGTTCTGGATGAGGTAGTTGGTAGAAGACTTCCAAGAGGTGCACCGACACGATGGAACTTCAACGTTAGGACCGTGAACGTGATCTACGAGAACAGAGATGCGCTACTTGAGTGTTTCCAGACAATTGAAGCATGTCTAAACTTTGATCCAACATCTATACGGTAAGCCGCAGGTTTCATTGGAATGCTGGAAGACAGGGAGTTCCTTTACTTCCTTAAATTATTTCATTTAATAATGCCACATGTAGACATCCTCTATAGTCAGCTTCAGAAGCGAGACACGGATACTGTTTATATCAAAAAAGTCACAGAAGACTTTGTCGCCAGCATCCAGAAAATCCGTAATTCTGTGGAAGAGATAGAAGCAAGTTTGCCAAGCGATCTAACAGTCAACAGACGGAGTGCGGAGATCTCAACCTTGAGACAACTTTCAAGAGAGGTATGTGACATAGTGGTGGTTCATGCAAAAGAACGTTTTTCATTTTCAAATCACCTAGTCAGTGCCAAACTTGTTCAAAGTGACTTGTATAAAACCCATGACACTTGCTTTCCAACCCAAGCTCTGGAAGACACCGTGCAAGCATATCCAATACTGAAGAAGGAACAATTACGCACTGAGCTGTCACTTCTGTATGGGAAGACAGATTGTCATACTTGTACAAGTGCTGTTGCTCTGCACAAACTTTTCCATCAATTTAATCTGCAGAATGATTTCACAGAGACAGTAAAATTATTAAGAATCCTGATTACAACACCAATGACTACTGCAGAATCAGAAAGATGCTTCTCAACATTGAAGAGGATAAAAACCTTTTTAAGAAGCACCATGTCCCTGGAGCGGTTGAATGCATTGGCGATGCTCTCAATGGAAAAGCAACTGATTTCCGAGATCCCACACTTCAATGAAAAAAACATTGAGAAGTTTTGTTCTTTGAAAGATCGCCGTGCAAAATTAAAATACAAGTGATTGAAGCAAAGAAGAATGCATACCCCCAAGGTGTGCAAAGATAAACTGCGTTAAGCAGCACCACCTCACACTACCAAACATAACTAGTGGTAAGTAAAGTATGAACGGTGTGTGGGTGTGCATATGGAAGGAGCTATGAAAGGTGTGTGCATGGTCAGTAACAATTGTTGAAGCCTTGGCGTGGTTTGAAGGAATTGGAGGCACTTCCAAGGGTAGCTGTCACTTGTGTACAGGAAGCAAGAATTCCATGTCTGTACAAGTGCTGTTGCTCTGCAGCAACTTTAGCATCAATTTAATCTACATAATTTAACAGAGTGAGTGAAGCTATAAGGAATCCTGCTTACAACAACGAAGACTACTAAAGAACCAGAAAGATGCTTCTCCACATTGAAGAGGATCAAAAAAGTAATTAAAAAGCACCATGGCCCTGTAGCGGTTAAATGCATTGGTTTGAAGGAATTGGAGGCACCTTCAAGGGTACGTAAAGTTCTCAGAAATGGCACCACCTCACTACCAAAAATAACTAGTGGTAAGTAAAGTATGAATGGTGTGTGGGTGTGCATATTGAAGGAGCTATGAAAGGTGTGTGAATGGTCAGTAACAATTGTTGAAGCCTTGGCGTGGCGTTACTGCTCATATGGTTATCCATATGCTAATTCAACGTGTTTGTTTGACATTGATTATTGTGTGGTCTAAACAGAAGTGAAATGTTGTTGTTTTCTTGAATCCCAAGATCCACTGGTTTGGGCCTATGCAGTGCTGATTGGTCTTCTAAGGTATGTTTGAGGCCTATATGGTCCCACTTGGTCTTCTAAGGTATGTTTGGGGCCTATGGTCACACTTGGTCTTCTAAGGTATGTTTGAGGCCTATATGGCCACACTTGGTCTTCTAAGGTATGTTTGGGGCCTATATAGTTCCACTTGGTCTTCTAAGGTATGTTTGGGGCCTATGGTCACACTTGGTCTTCTAAGGTATGTTTGGGGCTTATATAGTCACACTTGGTCTTCTAAGGTATGTTTGGGGCCTATATAGTCACACTTGGTCTTCTAAGGTATGTTTTGGGGCCTATATGGTTCCACTTGGTCTTTTAAGGTTTTGAAAGTATGGTTTTGTTCTTGAATGGTCTGATTGATTTGCTTGTTTTCTTTCAACCCCAGGTGCAAACCCTATGTGGCTGCAGATTTGTTTCTACTCATTGGTCAACTTAATGAACATGAATACCCTGAGAAGAAGAGCCGACTAATGGTAGGTGTCACTCCTTTAATTTTTCTGTTAATACGTATAGGTGCAATTATGATATTGCTGTAGTCTTGTCACATGAGTTTTTTCAATCTATATTGTATACCAATGAATTTAACACATTGTTACTTTACTTCTTGACATTTCTGCATTGCAGATCATGTATTTCAATGGGCTTCACAAGCATAAGGTCATTGGGCGGGGCTTATAAAGGTCATTATGACGTCAGGGGGAGGAGTTATAAAAATGGGTGTGGTTTGAAAAGGGGGGAGTGGCTATGTTTCGCCCTGTCGCCCCTCCAACTTGAAAAGTCACCAGCCGCCACTGGATAAGTGTGATGGGTGTTAGGGTAAGGGATGTTAGGGTTAGGTGTTAGGGTAAGGGCTGTTAGGGATAAGTGTAAGGGGGTATTAGGGTTAGGTGTTAGGGTGAGGCATGTTAGGAATAAGTGTGAGGGGTGTTAGGTCTTAGGGATAAGTGTGAGAATGTTAGGGTTAGGTGTTAGGTTGATGGGTGTTATAGATAAGTGTGAGGGGTGTTAGGGTTAGGGTAAGGGGTGTTAGTGATAAGTGTGATTGCTGTTAGGGTAAGGGATGTTAGGGTAAGGTGTTAGGGTTAGGGCTGTTAGGGATAAGTGTAAGGGGGTATTAGGGTTAGGTGTTAGGGTGAGGGGTGTTAGGGATAAGTGTGAGGGGTGTTAGTGTAAGGGGTGTTAGGGATAAGTGTGAGGGGTGTTAGGGTTATGTGTTAGGGTGAGGGATGTTAGGGTTAGGTGTTAGGGATAAGTGAAAATTACATAGTTGATGCAGAGTCTGGTTTTAATCCATAAAGGGCATAAATAACCTAACATCCCCCTCCATCATCATCCTCCCCTGTATCTCTTTACCCACTCCCTCATCATCCTCCCCTGTGTCTCTTTCCCCCCTTCCTCATCACCCTCCCCTGTGTCTCATCCCCCTCCCTCATCATCCTGCCCTGTGTCTGTTTCCCCCCTCCCTCATCATCCTACCCTGTGTCTCTTCCCCCCTCCCTCATCATCCTCCCCCCTCCCTTGATGATAAGGGGGGGGAAAGACACAGGGATAAGTGTGAGGGGTGTTAGGGTAAGGGGTGTTAGGGATAAGGGTGAGGGGTGTTAGTGTAAGGGGTGTTAGGGATAAGTGTGAGGGGTGTTAGGGTTAGGGTGAGGGGTGTTAGGGTTAGGTGTTAGGGTGAGGGGTGTTAGAGATAAGTGTAAGGGGTGTTAAGGTTAGGTGTTAGGGTGAGGGATGTTATGGTTAGGTGTTAGGGATAAGTGTGAGGGGTGTTAGGGTTAGGGTAAGGGGTGTTAGGGATAAGTGTGAGGGGTGTTAGGGTTAGGGTGAGGGGTGTTAGGGTTAGGTGTTAGGGTGAGGGGTGTTAGGGATAAGTGTAAGGGGTGTTAGGGTTAGGGTGAGGGATGTTATGGTTAGGTGTTAGGGATAAGTGTGAGGGGTGTTAGGGTTAGGATAAGGGGTGTTAGGGATAAGTGTGAGGGGTGTTAGGGTTAGGGTGAGGGGTATTAGGGATAAGTGTGAGGGGTGTTATGGTTAGTTGTTAGGGTGAGGGGTGTTAGGGATAAGTGTAAGGGGTGTTAGGGTTAGGTGTTAGGGTGAGGGATGTTAGGGTTAGGTGTTAGGGATAAGTGTGAGGGCTGTTAGGGTTGAGTGCTAAGGTGAGGGGAGGATGATGATAAGGGGGGAAGAGACACAGGGGTGTCCTTGCAGCAGACATCAAAAGAGTCCTTCAGGACTGTATTGCACACTGTGTACAGTAGCCTAGCTATGGTTTTCCCTATTGATGCAGTATCACCTACACTCAGCCTCCTCTCAGTAAGACTGCAAGTTAGTTATGATTCCAAAATGGCTGCTGTCCATGAGGTAGAAGGGAGTGGAAGGCAGGGTATGATGCTGATTGGCTGGAATGTGTATGCTGACTGTGAGTTGCAGGGTCAAAGTTTGCTCAATGATAAAGTATAGGGGGCGGGTCGAATATTGCATATGTTCGCAGTTCGCCGCGAACGCGAACATGCTATGTTCGCCGGGAACAGTCCGCCGGCGAACTATTCGCGACATCTCTATTGTCCAGACTTATCAATCCTGTTATGCAAATAAAATGTGTTGAGGAAATAAACAGCTGTGAACTTCAGACTTCTTCTTATATATTTTTATATATTCCAGTTTTAAGGCTTGTCAGTAAGCCCTAAGAAGGGCGAAACGGGACCATCGGGACTATCTCTACAAAAGCGCAAATACTCTGGTTTTGTCTATTTTTGCATTGGGGGAGTATCATGGTACAATATTATAATTACTGGTGGTTTATCCTTTGACTACTTTGAATTGCAAGTCTGCTTTAATGACACAAAGTAGTCTGTGGCAATAAGGAGTTTATAAATACAATAATTTATTTAATTAGCCCCTCATAAGTCATATTAGATACTCCCCATATAATTGTATTATAACCAATTACAAAACCATTTTTATAACCGAAAGAGTACTAAGTATGCACTTTTTTAGATTGTTTTTATTTTTACTTTTTTTTAGCCATTTATAAATACATTTTTTATCTTCCCAAGGATTAGCAAAGTAATTTGCCATATGAGGGAAGATTTCATGTGACACCAATAAGGGACATTATATGCTATTGGCTCTTTACAAGTAATTTACCCATCCAGAAAAGCTATTCCTTGTTCCCCTTTTTTTACAATCACATGAATATAATAATAAGGTGTTAGGCACCAGGGAACTGTTAGATAGTGATACATTGAGATAATATTTTATGACTTTGTTAGCATTTTATTAGCAAAATCAGCCCGTAATAGTCCATAGTTCACAGCACTTATATTTCTTATCGTTGCTGAATCCCAATGAGTTTGGAGTGCTCCTCTACAACCTAAGCATGTTAGGCCATATGTCTCCTGGGTGTGTCTCTGCACAGTGAGAATATGGGTGTAATTATAATAATATAATAACACTGCGGGTATGGAGACAACCACTTAACAGGAGCCCAGATCACGGCATCATGCCGCTGCTGGAGTTATGGATAAACAACTTCTCTTCTCTGTGTGGCTGCTGGGAATCTTCATAGTGACTGGGGTAAGAAAGCTGCTTCACTCTGATACATTTGTTCATCCATTTGTTTGTGATTTAGTGAAGAAGAGAGCAAGCAAGGGGTGAAATGTCAGCTCTGTATAAATAATAAGGGATGTGGGTAATTTGTATTCAATTATATTCAAATATGTTTTGTTTAGTTGTGTTCGACTCTCTGTGACCCTATGAACCACAGCAAGACAGGCACACATATAATGGAGTGGGCTGCTAGTTAGTTCTCTAATATACCACATTTTGTCTGACTTCTCTGCTTTGATCTATGGTGACCCTACATGGTATAGCTCACAGCTTCATTGAAGGGCATAAGCCAGGACAAGGTAGAGATCCAGAGGTGGAAATATGTTTTAGCGAGTGATTAAAGGCATGTGTGTGTTACTAGATACATAATATCCCTGGGTAACTATATATATATATATTTTACTTCTTAATGATATAAACCTAGTGACACCCAGGAGCGTGCCATGTCCCGTTAAGGTTAGATCACAGGGCTGTGGATACTTTTTAGTATATTTCCATCTCCACTTCTTGGTCTTATTATAATTATTTCTTTAGTTTTTCTTAATTAAACACAAACAGACAAATATATGAATTATATGTGCTAATAAATATTATACAGAAAAAAATATAATACAAAAATATATTTACAAGATTGTGATCAAACCTAAATGGATACATTGCAGACGTAATTAGATATTATTTCCCAATTAGAACTTGCTGAGTATACATTGTACTAGTATTTGTACTAAATGGTAAATCATTGCTGAGATATACAACATTGTTTTTACAGCTAATGTGTGACTTAGTATGCTAATTTGATTAATATGAGGTTTTAATTGAATGACAGCATGGGGGCGGGGGATTTTTTGGCCACCATAGGAACAGATAAGGAGTCCCTTGATACTGGATTTCTCAGGAATGATTCACTTTACAAAAGAATGGCCACTATAATGTATAGCCAGGTTTTCATGCTCTTTGAGAATAACCTAAAACAACTAGATTTGGGGGTGACAGAGGCTGCAGAGAATGGAGGGCCCTGGTGCTCTGTACCACCTGCACCACTGGTAGCTCCGCCCCTGCGCAGGATACAGAAATCTTCCAGCAGCTGCAATATTAGAAGCTTCAAGTTCAAACAAGTGGATCTAATGGCACTTTATTATATTGCTTAGTCTCTTAGTAAGAGCTTCTGTAGCTTGAGTGGAAGGGTATCCTGCTGGGGCTCACTCTTCTGTTCACTTCTATGTACATTGGCAGTCTTTCAACAGAACTGAATAGAGATCATATCTAAATCTAAAATGTCTATTGTCATTAAAACAAAATTGAAAACAAAAGCTAACTGAAAAATAAATAATTATTATAAACATTGTAATACAATTTTGCACAATAAATCTGACGCTTCCATGGCCCTTTAAGTGGCACCAAGTCATATGACGTGGAATTCACTTCCTTTATTCTGCTAACTTACAAACGTCTTATTTATCCTGTGCGTGATTCTGATCTGACCGGGGTGGGGGTGATGCTGAGAGATGACAGGGCTGAGTCACCTAATGACCCGGCAATAACAGCCATTACAGCTCATTAGTGGGCTCACCTGCCTAATAGGTGACCAACAATTATAAATATTTATTTGTTTGTTTATATATATATATATATATATATATATATATATATATATATATATATATATATATTTAGATTTATTTGTTGTCAATCTATCCCTTCTGGGCCACTACCTTGTCCTGGCGAAGGGGCTTGTGCACCACAATGAAGCTGTGAGCTATACCATGTAGGATCACCCAAGATGGGCAGGTCAAAGCAGAGAGGTCAGACAAAACATGGCCCTCTGGACAGAGAACTGCCTCCATATGGTCACCGGGAGTCGGACACAACTGAAGGACTCAACAACATATGTATTTATATTATTTATGTTTTTCATATATATATATATATTACTAACTTTTGAGTCTCATTAAGGGCTTAATTACGAGTTCACTGGTGGTCCAGTGGTTAGGATTTGTTGCTTTCACTGCTGCAACCTGGGTTCGATTCCAGTCAGGGAACCAAGAGGTCACACTGCCCTGAAGCCATGCAGTGTTGGGCCTGGTCTGTACTTTTATGGGAGACCACCTAGGAATACCAGGAGTTGTGTGCTATGGCCCATTGGAAAAGGAACTGGCAACCCCCTCCAGTAACTCTGCCATGAATGCCATGTGGATACGCATGGTGTGTTATAGGCCATGTGGTCACTGAGAGTCGGACATGACTGAGCAATGCAAACACACACACACAAGGGTTTAATTAGGAAAATGTCACAAACTTATTTTTTAATTTGGAAATAAAGTCTGATGCTCTGACCCTGGAAGCATCCATTATAACTTGATGAGACTGTGTGGGGGTTACCTTTCTTCAGGTGAAGGGCTTGGATCTATTGATGCAAGCTCACCTGCTTCTGAGCATGTGCAGGTAAAAGGGGTTGGTGTCACATTCAGTGAGCTCTGGTGTCCTCCTCCCCACCCGTCCGTCCACTGTCTATACAGCTTTCCAAATATCCCATAGTGCATCTGTAAGTTGTGTGTTTTATAATAAGACGGTTGTGTTTGGAGTGAATGAAGAATAGATCATCATTTAATCTGTATCACCTACTACAGACCTACTACATTATACATTAACCCTCTCATTGCCAGGGTTTGGGCCAGTTTACTGACGCAGGAGGCCAAGCACAATAATTAAATTACTAAAACTTAATGTGATGCCAGCTTTGATGGTGAAGAATCTTGAAGTGAAGTGCGGTGGTGTTGTGGGTTGTGATGGCGACAGTGACAGATGCAAAATGAACATTAGCTTTCTGTGCTGTATGACGCATAAGCTCAGAGGGTGGGAGCAGGACATTATCCTCACATTATGGATGCCTAATACTTCTTCTCTACGTATTGCTGTGTGCCTGAGACATAGTGAGGAGACACGATGCATTAAACCCATTTCCTAATCCTTGTTTGGGACAGAGTCACTTACTAACTGCCGTCTTGCCAAAACCTTGGGACAAAAATAAATATAATCAGCAATATCAAAGGAAGTATTAGAAGGGTTTGTGTCTTCAGATGATTTGCAGTCAGCAACTGAAGGATCTCGTGTTTTAGCAACATTTAATTGAGGGCCTTGAACCCCAGACTCGCCTTGTCATCTATATCATTATTTGCCTGTCATATACTGTATAATTAGGTAAAACTGACCATTTTAATGTATTTCCTATTATACAGCCCATAGATATTATGTGGGATTAATGATTCAGATATTTGAATGAGTAATTATGTTTTGTTTTCTCCAGGGCATTATTATTTTAATTAACCTCTAAACTTTTTTACTTTTGTAATTCATTTATTTTATGTGCAATAATAAAAGTTACGTTTTAATAATTTCTGTTTCCTCCACTGAATTTTGATTGTCCCATAGAGAACATACAGTGGTGCTGGAAAAAGTGTCTCTTCTCTTTCTTATTATTTGTATCTGATATTTACTGTATCATATGTTATGTTCAATTGTTTGTTCTGTCTTTCTGTGCGCCCTCTCTCTCTTGGTTGGCCCTCTCTTTCTCTGTGTGCCTTCTCTCTCTGTGTACGCTCTCTCTCTCTCTGTGCACTCTCTCTTTCTCTGTGTGCGCTCTCTCTCTCTCTGTGTGCCCTCTCTCTCTCTCTGTGTGCCCTCTCTCTTTCTCTGTGTGTCCTCTCTATCTCTCTCTGCACCCTCTTTCTTTCTCTCTGTGCCCTCTCTCTTTCTCTGTGTGCCCTCTCTCTGCACCCTCTCTTTCTCTGTGTGCCCTCTCTGTGTGCGCTCTCACTTTCTCTGTGTGCCCTCTCTCTTTCTCTGTGTGCACCCTCTCTCTCTTTGTGTGCGCTCTCTCTCTCTTTGTGTGCGCTCTCTCTCTGTGTGCGCTCTCATTCTCCATGTGCACCCTCTCTCTCTATCTTCGTGCTCTCTCTCTCTCTGTGTGCTCTCTTTTTCTCTCTGTTGGCCCTCTCTCTTTCTCTATGTGCCTTTTCTCTCTCTGTGCGACCTCTCTCCTTCTCTGTGTGCCCTCTCTCTTTCTCTGTGCACTCTCTCTCTCTGTGGGCGCTCTCTCTCTCTGTGGGCGCTCTCTCTTTCTCTGTGCAGCCTCTCTTTCTCTGTGCGTGCTCTCTCTTTCTCTGTGCGTGCTCTCTCTCTGTGCGCTCTTTCTCTCTGTTGGCCCTCTCACTTTCTCTCTGTGCCCTTTATCTCTCTGTGCGACCTCTCTCTTTCTCTGTGTGCCCTCCTTCTCTCTGTGCGAGCTCTCTCTCTCTCGTTGTGCACTCACTTTCTCTCTGCTGGGTGTGTGTGTTCTCTGTATCTCTCCCTCCCTCTTCCTCTCTCTCCCTCCCGCTCTCTCTCCCTCTATTTCCCTCCCCTCCTTCTCTATTTCTGCCTCCCGGGCCTTCTCTTCCCCTCCCTCCCTCTCTCTTTCCCTCCCTCTCTGTCTCCTCTCTTCCTCCCGTCCTTCTTTCTCTGCCTCCTCTCTCTTCATCCCAATCTCCCCTCCACCTCTCTCTTTCCCTCACTAACTGCCCCATCCCTCTGTTTCTTCCCCTCCCTCACTTGCTCTTGCTCCCTCCTGTTCCCTTTCCCTTCCTTTCTGCCTCCCCCTCCCTCTCTCTGCCTCCTCTCTTCCCTCCCTTACTCCCCCATCCCTTTGTCTCCCCCTCTCTCTCTCCCTCCAGCTCTCTCTCCTCTCTTCCTTCCCTCACTCCCCCATCCCTTTGTCTCCTCCCCCCCCTCTCTCTCTCTGTCTCCCCCTCTATTTCTGCCTCCCCCTTATTATGGATGCCTAATACTTCTTCTCTACGTATTGCTGTGTGCCTGAGACATAGTGAGGAGACACGATGCATTAAACCCATTTCCTAATCCTTGTTTGGGACAGAGTCACTTACTAACTGCCGTCTTGCCAAAAATAAATATAATCAGCAATATCAAAGGAAGTATTAGAAGGGTTTGTGTCTTCAGATGATTTGCAGTCAGCAACTGAAGTATCTTGTGGTTTAGCAACATTTAATTGAGTGACTTGAACCCCAGACTCGCCTTGTCATGTACTGTATAATTAGGTAAAACTGACCATTTTAATTTATTTCCTATTATACAGCCCATAGATATTATGTGGGATTAATGATTCAGATATTTGAATGAGTAATTATGTTTTGTTTTCTCCAGGGCATTATTATTTTAATTAACCTTTAAACTTTTTTACTTTTGTAATTCATTTTTTTTATGTGCAATAATAAAAGTTAAGTTTTAATAATTTCTGTCTCCTCCACTGAATTTTGATTGTCCCATAGAGAACATACAGTGGTGCTGGAAACAGAGTCTCTTCTCTTTCTTATTATTTGTATCTGATATTTACGGTATCATATGTTATGTTCAATTGTTTGTTCTGTCTTTCTGTGTGCACTCTCTCTCTCTCGGTTGGCCCTCTCTCTCTCTGTGCCCTCTATCTCTGTGTGCTCTCTCTTTCTCTGTGTGCGCTCTCTCTTTGCGCCCTCTCTCTCTGTGCACGCTCTCTCTTTCTCTGTGCAAGCTCTCTCTTTCTCTGTGCATGCTCTCTCTTTCTTTGTGTGCCCTCTCTCTCTGTGCGCCCTCTCTCTTTCTGTGCGCACTCTCTCTCTCTCTCTCTCTCTCTGTGCACGCCCTCTCTTTCTCTGTGCCCACCCTCTCTTTCTCTGTGCACGCTCTCTCTTTCTCTGTGTGCTCTCTCTTTCTCTGTGTGCTCTCTCTTTCTCTGTGTGCGCTCTCTTTCTCTGTGTGCGCTCTCTCTTTGCGCCCTCTCTCTCTCTCTCTGTGCACGCTCTCTCTTTCTCTGTGCACGCTCTCTCTTTCTCTGTGCGCCCTCTCTTTCTCTGTGCGCCCTCTCTCTCTCTCTCTGTGCATGCTCTCTCTTTCTTTGTGTGCCCTCTCTCTCTGTGCGCCCTCTCTCTTTCTGTGCGCACTCTCTCTCTCTCTCTCTGTGCACGCCCTCTCTTTCTCTGTGCGCACCCTCTCTTTCTCTGTGCACGCTCTCTCTTTCTCTGTGTGCTCTCTCTTTCTCTGTGTGCTCTCTCTCTCTCTGCTCTTTCTCTCTGTTGGCCCTCTCTCTTTCTCTGTATGCCCTTTCTCTCTCTGTGCAACCTCTCTCTTTCTCTGTGTGCCCTCCTTCTCTCTGTGCGCACTCTCTCTCGTTGTGCATTGTCTTTCTCTCTGCGTGGTGTGTGCTCTCTGTCTCTCCCCCTCCCTTTTTCTCTCTCTCCCTCTCTTTCCCTCCCCTCCTTTTCTATTTCTGCCTCCCTGTTCTTCTCTCTCTCTGCCTCCTCTCTCCCCCTCCCTCTCTCTTTCCCTCCCTCTCTGTCTCCTCTCTTCCTCCCCTTTTTCTCTCTCTGCCTCCTCCCTCTCTCCCCTCCACCTCTCATTAACTCCCCCATCCCTCTGTCTCTTCCCCTCCCTTACTTTCTCTTGCTCCCTCCAATTCCCTTTCCCTTCCTCTCTGCCTCCCCCTCCCTCTCTCTCCTCCTCTCTCTCTCTCCCACTCCCACTCTGCCCATTTCTCTCTGTCTCCTCCTCTATTTCTGTCTTCCTTCCTTCTCTCTCTGTGCCTCCTCCATCCCCCTCTTTCTCTCCCCCACAATCTCTCTCTCTCTTTCTCTCCCTCTCTGCCTCCTCTCTGTCTCCCCCTCCTTCTCTCTCTCTCTCTGCCTCCCCTCCTTCTCTTTCCCTCCCTCCTTCTCTCTCTTTACTTCCCTCTCTGCCTCCTCTCTCTCTGCCTCCCCTCCTTCTCTCTCTCTGCCTCCCCTCCTTCTCTCTCTTTCCCTCCCTCCTCTCTCTCTCTGCCTCCCCACCTTTTCTCTATTTCCCTCCCTCTCTGCCTCCTCTCTTTCTGTCTCCCCCTCCTTCTCTCTCTTTCCCTCCCTCCTTCTCTCTCTTTACTTCCCTCTCTGCATCCTCTCTCTCTGCCTCCCCTCCTTCTCTCTCTATCCCTCCCTCCTCTCTCTCTCTGCCTCTCCACCTTTTCTCTTTTTCCCTCCCTCTCTGCCTCCTCTCTTTCTGTCTCCCCCTCCTTCTCTCTCTTTCCCTCCCTCCTTCTCTCTCTTTACTTCCCTCTCTGCCTCCTCTCTCTCTGCCTCTCCTCCTTCTCTCTCTTTCCCTCCCTCCTCTCTCTCTCTGCCTCTCCACCTTTTCTCTTTTTCCCTCCCTCTCTGCCTCCTCCCTTTCTGTCTCCCTCTCCTTCTCTCTCTCTGTCATAGACCCCGAAATATGAAGATTGCATAAAAATGCTGTCTTGTTGGGCCTGGTTTGTACTTGTATGAGAGACCACCTAGGAATACCAGGAGTTGTGTGCTATGGCCCATTGGAAAATGAACTGGCAACCCCCTCCAGTAACTCTGCCATGAATGCCATGTGGATACGCATGGTGTGTTATGGGCCATGTGGTCACTGAGAGTCGGACATGACTAAGCAATGCAAACACACACACAAGGGTTTAATTAGGAAAATGTCACAAACTTATTTTTTAATTTGGATATAAAGTCTGATGCTCTGACCCTGGAAGCATCCATGATAACTTGATGAGACTGTGTGGGGGTTACCTTTCTTCAGGTGAAGGGCTTGGATCTATTGATGCAAGCTCACTTGCTTCTGAGCATGTGTAGTGTGACAGATTCACTGTCACTCTCAGTATCTGTGCCTGGTTTTTCAATAAAATGGAGGACGCAGGAGCTCTTTAAATATTTAACCACACTTTACTGGCTGTTTTTACAGCATACAACATAAAACTGAAGGCAGAAACAAAACTCTAGCTTCTCATTGAAGCCCTGCATAACTGAACTGTAGTTTCCCTTACTGTCTTACATAGGAGTACAAAACATACAGTCCAAACATAGGTAGCAGATGTGTCTTTCCCTCTCACCTCTCTCTCAGGCTCTGTATCTCCGGCCTCTCTTTCCAAAGCAGATCCCTCCTTCGGTCATCACCTTCAGGGACTTTCTGTTCCTCTTATCCGCATGCTTTCTCTTCAAAACTTCTGGCTTTGGTCCATTAGTTTTCAGTGCGGCCTCTGACTGCTGCCCTGCACACTTCAACACTCCTGCACTGTCAAACAGTCCTCCACCTGGAGACAGCCGTAGGTCTTGATTACAGCCAAGCTTTTTAAGGATCTTCTTAACCATTTCACTCCTGGGGAGAAGTCTTGAAGGGCTCTCTCCTGCCCTCTGGTGACACACCATCACATATCCCCCACCCCAGCTCGACACCATGGGGTTGAGCGTCCAACGCCGTGAGGCCGTATCTGCGATCCAACACATCCTCTGTACCATCTGTGTTCTCTCTGCTCTCTTCTCGTTACGGCGACACCAGTGAGGCTTTACTTTACTTAGAGCTACCGCTCTTCCAGCTGCACCATCCGTTGGCGCTAGAGATGTCGCGAACAGTTCACCCGCGGACTATTCTTGGTTATTTTGGCATGTTCGCATTCGCAGCGGACGGCGAACACATGCGCTTTTCGGTTCGCCCCCTATACTTTATCATTGAGGAAACTTTGACCCTGCACCTCACAGTCAGCAGACACATTCCAGCCAATCAGCAGCATACACTCCCTTCCAGATCCTTCCTTCTGAAGGACAGGCTAATATTCTGCTCTGTTTCACCAGTGATAGTTGGTGTACCATACATTGAAAAAAAACAACCCTTTTTTCCTTTAATCTAATTTCAGTTGCCTGCCTGTGTCAGGCTCACAGCTTATATTGTGCTCAGTGAAATAAAACAACACTTTTTTGACTGTAATAGATTGAATAGCAATTGCCTGCCTACAGGCGTGTGTGTGAAGCCTATTGCATCTACTCTGCCAACTTTTGCCAGTGCACAGTGATACGTCATATCTGGTGCAACCGTAGTGTACAGTGACATAAAACAACACTTTTTTTACTGTAATAGATTGAATAGCAATTGCCTGCCTACAGGCATGTGTGTGAAGCCTATTGCATCTACTCTGCCAACTTTTGCCAGTGCACAGTGATACGTCATATCTGGTGCAACCGTAGTGTACAGTGACATAAAACAACACTTTTTTGACTGTAATAGATTGAATAGCAATTGCCTGCCTACAGGCGTGTGTGTGAAGCCTATTGCATCTACTCTGCCAACTTTTGCCAGTGCACAGTGATACGTCATATCTGGTGCAACCGTAGTGTACAGTGACATAAAACAACACTTTTTTGACTGTAATAGATTGAATAGCAATTGCCTGCCTACAGGCGTGTGTGTGAGGCCTACAGCGCCTACTCTGCCAACTTTTGCCAGTGCACAGTGACACTCATATCTGGTGGCACCTTAGATTGCACGCGCAGTGCCACAAATTTGAAGTAGGAGGGCCGACCAAGCATCTCTTTTCCATCTCCCTGTTCCAAAAATCAATGCCATATACACGTCCCCTAATAGTGGACGTAACAGGGATTAAACCGATAGGAATAGTACTACTTAACAGTACACACCTTATAATAACGCAGACAGAGGCAACGCAGAGAGAGGAGTCTGAAGAAGAGGAGTCAGAGGAGGAAGGTGGCTTTGAGGAGGTGGAAGACCAAACACAGCAGGCGTCCCAGGGGGCTTGTTGTCACCTTTCGGGGACCCTTGGTGGCTGGGTGGAGGAAGAGACCTTCAATGACATCAGTGAGGACAAGGACTGTTTGCGGTTGTTTGCGGTGCATTCAACGGGGAGATTGGTCTGTTACTGTGAAGCGGGTGTAACCCTTACACTACCTGATCGATACAACATCATACCTGATGTTTTAAAGCATGTTATTCCAAACAATTTAGGAATGTTAGGTAATTTATGCCCTTTATGGCTTAAAACCAGACTCTGCATCAACTATGTAATTTTCCGTGGGAGTCTTGCCATGGATCCCCCTCCGGCATGCCACAGTCCAGGTGTTAGTCCCCTTGAAACAACTTTCCCATCACTATTGTGGTCAGAAAGAGTCCCTGTGGGTTTTGAAATTCGCCTGCCCATTGAAGTCTATGGCGGTTCGCCGGGTTCGCCCGTTCGCGAACATTTGATGGAAGTTCGCGTCCGCTGTACGCAAAACCGAAAATTTGATGTTCGCGACATCACTAGTTGGCGCTCTCTTCTTTATACTTCTAGGAGCATCTACATCATGTGTTTCTATTGTCATCTTAAACTCCTTCATATGACTTTTCCCATTTCACAGCTTACCTTCTTCATTACTGCTTTCAAATTCCATAGTCTTTCCTTGGAAACGTGTTTTCTTTCTGGGTGAAGAGACAATTCTTTTTCCCGCTCTTCCTTTCACTCTATATTTCCTGCTTAAACTTTGAGGGTAGGACACCGGCCCGCCCATCTATCCGAGTGTCCTGCCCCAGGGACCCTTGAAAAGTACTTCTTTCTCCATACAGTCGCTTCCCTGGGGGTACATCACAGGTTTCTGTGACCTTGTGTTCCAGCTGATGTATCTTTTCTTTTAGACCCGTCATCTTATTCTCGCAGCTCTGACTTATCCTTTATATCTTTAATGTAAGGACTGACGTTCACCAGTTCACTCTCCAGCTTGCATACTCCCTGCCAGTTTGTGGCTAGACGCTGTGTTTTCGTCTGTTTAAAGTCACCCCAACATTATTTATGCCTCATCTGCAGACTGGGAGCCTGGGACTGGAGCTGCCTCACTTCGGCCTCTTTATGCTTGGAGTTCATTTGCTTCTTTAACTCACCCATTTGGGTACTTGTGTCTGGCTCAGATAGCAGCTGGTTCTCTGCAGTCGATCTGTACAACTCTTGGTCAACCTCTGTGACCCTGTGAGCTTGTCGGGCTCCCTTCAGACCTTTGTGGGGGGTCTCCGATACTCCTTCGTTAGGATCATCATCATCATCATTTCCACCTTCCCAATGTAACAGCAACTTCTCGTGTTGCTTTTCTTCCCTTCTGTCCTGGTTCTCTCTGTTCCAGGTGCTCCAATTGGCTAACTGATAACTCTCCCCAAAACATATCAGCTTCATATGGCCATGTTTCTTCAGTTCTGGTACAGTATCCTTAGTAGACTCCAAAGGCATGTCCTCTCTCACGGCTGCTTCTTGGGCCTGGGTCCGCACATCCCCTTTCTTTCTGTTCACAGCAGGCCTACTCGTTACCACTGTGCTTCCAATCCTGCAAGGTCTGAGACTCTCTCTCTGCGCCAGGAAGGATCTCTCAGACGTTTGGTTTTGCCGGAATGTTTCCAGCAACTCCAGGCTGACACTCAGCAGATAGGCTAGTACACTTAGTGGCGTCTTGAATCCTAGATCCCTGAAAAACACTTTTATTTTTGGCATCTTCAGCCTTCATTTGTATCATTTCTTCTTTTAGTGGCTTCTCTACTTGCTTTGCCTCCAAGGCTTCCAGCTTTTCGTCTTCCTCAGCTTCCTTCAGCTGCAGTTTCTCCTCATTGGCTTGTTGCGAATACAGTTCACTCTGCTTGTACTGGATCTTTTGCTGGATGTTCAACTTAGGAACCTCCTCTGACTCTATCAGGTCCTCCCCGAATATCTTTGGCTGCTCAGCCGTGTTTTCTTCACCATTCTGTCTTTCTTGTACAAGCTCCTTCGCTATGCCTCGCATATGAACTTTCTGCAAGTATCGCTCTGCATTCAATGTAGCATCTTGTGCACACAGTTCCTGAAGATCGGGGTTAGTCTCTTCTGGACAAACAACACTCTGCTTCAACTGTGCCTCAATATCAGGAAGTGTGCGCACCCTCTGCTTTTCTGGAGTATGGAACTGGAGCTCCTTTTCTATTACAGCTGGGATATACGGTCAGTGAGGAGGTCTCGCTTCACCTGTTCGCCACTGTGCAGCCTCTTCTTCATAATTCTCTCATTCATCTTGTACTTGGGGGGACTCTTCCACTGCTCCCAATTAGACATCGGTGTCTTCTTCCTATAGGACACTCTGTTGTCCTCAAACGCAGGCTTCCTTCTCCATTCAGGAATATAACCTGGCATCATCCTGATCCCCTTGATTTCAGCAGCAACTTGCCTGTCTTCTACTTCAGGCTTTTTGAAACCCACTGGGATAGAGTTCAACTGTACTCCTTGCTTTACTTGTTTCCCGTCTTGCTTCTCTTTATCCATAGCACTTTGTTCTATGGAAAACTGAGACAGAACGCTCTCGGGACACTTCATAGTTTTAGAAGGACACATCTCCATGCCCTGCTTCATATGTTCTCTCAGAGACAGTTGTTTGTCTTTCTCCATCTCAATCTCCAGACTCTTTTCTTCCTTATCTTTTACTTTGGAAAGATTTCCAGTTTCTTTATCATTTTTATGACATTCTTCCTTTCCTTTAACACTGGCTATATTCTTCCACTTGGTCTCTCCTTTCGCTAGGTCAGAGATCTTTGTCAGGCACTTTCTCTAGTATTCTCCAGCTCAGGAGTATTCACCAAGGCCTTCTTATCGCTCTTGTCCATAAGATTTCCGCATCTGTTTGGGTTCCCTTCTTCCTCAAATGACTTTATTAGCATCATTGGTCTCTTTTGCTCTCTCAGCAATCTCACTTGCGCTCTCTGAGGTTCTCTCAGCAATCTCACTTGCTCTCTCTGCTGCGCTCTCAGCCGTCACAGTGGCGCTCTCTGCTGCGCTCTCAGCGTCACAGTGGCGCTCTCTGCTGCGCTCTCAGCCGTCACAGTGGCGCTCTCTGCTGCGCTCTCAGCCGTCACAGCGGCGCTCTCTGCTGTGCTCTCAGCCGTCACAGCGGTGCTCTCTGCTGTCTCACTTGCATTGGCTCCTGCCGTCTCACTTGCAGTGGCTCCTGCCGTCTCGCTTGCAGCGGCTCCTGCCGTCTCGCTTGCAGCGGCTCCTGCAGTCTCTCTCGCCTGCTCTGCAGTCTCTCTCGCCTGCTCTGCAGTCTCTCTCGCCTGCTCTGCAGTCTCTCTCGCCTGCTCTTTTTTGACGCTCTCTTGGTGGCTTGTTGCACTCGCTCTGCTATCCACCAGGTCTCTAACTCCTGATTTCCTCCTGCATCAGGCTTGGTTTGCCTTCCCTTAACAGGGAAACTGCTTTTTAAACTTGGGCAGACAAGCATGTCCGTTGGATAGCAATAAGCCAGTCTGTCAAAAAAATCCCAGTAGTGCAATCTCTGTACTGTTTTCACTCCCAGTCTGAAAAGGATCTCTTCCTTCAGGATACAATAATTTATTGCCTTTTCTTCAGGCAGATCACAATATGCTCTCTGGGTTTCTCCACACAGATAGGGACCCAGGATGGTGGCCCAGGGCTGTTTAGGCCGACCTTCCCTAGTGGCAATCTTCTCAAAGTTCAGGAGATATGTGTCAACTTCATCCTGAGCGGTCATCCTCTTTAGGAAGCGATTAGGATTCATGCTTCCACTTGCTTCTGTAACCACAGTATTATTTGCAGACTTCAGTTTCTGCAGCTACACTTTCTGTGCCTCCAAAAACTTTCACATTTGGACTCTGTCCTCTTCCGCTTGTCTCTGCCTTTTTTCTGTGGCCTCACTCATGCGGATTATATTCTCTTCTGCTTGTCTCTGCCATTTCTCTGTGGCCTCTCTCAGACATGCAGCAGCATCTCTTAGTCGAGCATCATTCTCTGTCCTCTGCAATTTCTTTAAGCCATTTCCGCTGGTTTCCTTGCTCACAAGCTCCGCCCAAGTTCTGGCATGTAGTGGCATCTGCCAGGGCTTTCAATAGTTCCTCCATTATTATACTGTACTGTGGGCTGTCTTCTTAAACACAGACAATTTTCTATCCCACCACTGCCACCAGAAATGGGACAGATTCACTGTCACTCTCAGAATCCGTGCCTGGTTTTTCAATAAAATGGAGGACGCAGGAGCTCTTTAAATATTTAACCACACTTTACTGGTTGTTTTTACAGCATACAACATAAAACTGAAGGCAGAAACAAAACTCTAGCTTCTCATTGAAGCCCTGCATAACTGAACTGTAGTTTCCCTTACTGTCTTACATAGGAGTACAAACATACAGTCCAAACATAGGTAGCAGATGTGTCTTTCCCTCTCACCTCTCTCTCAGGCTCTGTATCTCCGGCCTCTCTTTCCAAAGCAGATCCCTCCTTCGGTCATCACCTTCAGGGACTTTCTGTTCCTCTTATCCGCATGCTTTCTCTTCAAAGCTTCTGGCTTTGGTCCATTAGTTTTCAGTGCGGCCTCTGACTTCGGCCCTGCACACTTCTACAACACTCCTGCACTGTCAAACAGCTCTCCACCTGGAGACAGCGTAGGTCTTGATTGCAGCCACAGCCAAGCTTTTTAAGGATCTTCTTAACCATTTCACTCCTGGGGAGAAGTCTTGAAAGGCTCTCTACTGCCCTCTGGTGACACACCATCACAGCAGGTAAAAGGGGTTGGTGTCAGTTTCAGTGAGCTCTGGTGTCCTCCTCCGCACCCGTCCGTCCACTGTCTACACAGCTTTCCAAATATCCCATAGTGCATGTGTAAGTGTGTTTTATAATAAGACGGTTGTGTTTGGAGTGGTCTGTCCCTCATCTATGAAGAATAGACGGTCATTTAATCTGTATCACCTACTACAGACCTACTACATTATACATTAACCCTCTCATTGCCAGGGTTTGGGCCAGTTTACTGACCCAGGAGGCCAAGCACATTGCCAACATTTACACTAGGTTCCTCTGAGTATATTTATATTACATATACAAAACTACATATTGTATTTTCAGCATAAATTCTGCTTTTATTACCTGTATTAGATGTTTTGTTTAAAAGGCAAAATTTAAAAGACAAATAATAAGAAAGTGAAAAAAGAAAAGATAATACAACTGTCACTCAATATGGGACAATCCAAGTTCAGTGGAAGAGACAAAAATTATTAAAACTTAATGTGATGACAGCTTTGATGGTGGAGAATCTTGAAGTGAAGTGCGGTGGTGTTGTGGGTTGTGATGGCGACAGTGACAGATGCAAAATGAACATTAGCTTTCTGCATGTGACGGAGTGCTGTATGACGCATGAGCTCAGAGTCTGGGAGCAGGACATTATCCTCACATTATGGATGCCTAATACTTCTTCTCTACGTATTGCTGTGTGCCTGAGACATAGTGAGGAGACACGATGCATTAAACCCATTTCCTAATCCTTGTTTGGGACAGAGTCACTTACTAACTGCCGTCTTGCCAAAATCTTGGGAGAAAAATAAATATAATCAGCAATATCAAAGGAAGTATTAGAAGGGTTTGTGTCTTCAGATGCTTTGCAGTCAGCAACTGAAGTATCTTGTGGTTTAGCAACATTTAATTGAGGGACTCTGTGCGCTATCTCTCTTTCTCTGTGCCCACTCTCTCTCTCGTTGTGCACTTTCTCTCTCTGCGTGGTGTGTGCTCTCTGTCTCTCTCTTTCTCCACTCCTTCTCTCTCTGCCTCCTCTCTCCTCCTCCCAATCTCCCCTCCACCTCTCTCTTCCCCTCACTAACTCCCCCATCCCTCTGTCTCTTCCCCTCCGTCACTTTCTCTGCTCCCTCCCACTCCCTTTCCCTTCCTCTGTGCCACCCCCTCCCTCTCTCTGCCTCCTCTCTTCCTTCCCTCACTCCCCCATCTCTCTCTCTCAACCAGCTCTCTCTCCCACTCCCTCTCTGCCTCCTCTCTCTCCCCCTCCCTCTTTCTCTCTGTCTCCCCCTCTATTTCTGCCTCCCCCTCCTTCTCTCTCTCTGCCTCCTCTCTCCCCCTCTTTCTCTCCCCCTCAATACCTCTCTCTCTCTTTCTCTCCCTCCTCTCTGTCTCCCCCTCATTCTCTCTGCTTCCTAACTCTCCTCTTCCTTCTCTCTTTTTGCCTCCCTCCTTCTCTCTCTGCCTCTCTTCTCTCTCTGCCTCTCCCTCATTCTCTCTGCTTCCTCTCTCTCCTCCTCCTTCTCTCTCTCCGCCTCCCTCCTTCTCTCTCTGCCTCTCCCTCATTCTCTCTGCTTCCTCTCTCTCCTCCTCCTTCTCTCTTTTCACCTCCCTCCTTCTCTCTCTGCCTCCCTTCTCTCTCTGCCTCCCTTCTCTCTCTGCCTCCCCTTCATTCTCTCTGCTTCCTCTCTCTCCTCCTCCTTCTCTCTCTGCCGCCCTTCTCTCTCTCTGCCTCCCCCTCCTTTTCTCTCTCTGCCTCCCCTCTCTCTCTAGCTCCCCTTCATTCTCTCTGCTTCCTCTCTCTCCTCCTCCTTCTCTCTCTGCCGCCCTTCTCTCTCTCTGCCTCCCCCTCCTTTTCTCTCTCTGCCTCCCCTCTCTCTCTAGCTCCCCTTCATTCTCTCTGCTTCCTCTCTCTCCTCCTCCTTCTCTCTCTCTGCCGCCCTTCTCTCTCTCTGCCGCCCTTCTCTCTCTCTCTGCCTCCCCCTCCTTCTCTCTCTGTCAAAGACCCCAAAATATTAAGATTGCATAAAAATGTTCACAGCTGACACTTTATGGCTAATAACTGAAATACAACTTATAGTTTACAAGGTCACTTATCCCAAGACTAAACAAAAACTTCAATAGAAACATTTATTTATTGAAGGTATTGATCCTAAATAATTTGAAATACCTAATCTAAGTAACACTAACCTTTGTTAAAATATTTTTTTTATTTTAACAAAAAATTAAAATATCACTCAATCTAATTATAAGAATCATACAGAATACTAAAACTAAAAGACCGATATCTATTCATTAAGTAGTCATCAAATATATGTTTGAGCCCACACAAATTAGTGTATATCAAAGGCCACTCAATACCAACCCAAAAGTCCTCTAGGTCCCATGTGGCAACTTCCCTAACCTCCCATATAGCCGACGAAATGTTGTGTATTTCGTGGTTTCTACAATAAAAGTGGAGGATTATTCCCCTTGCAATGAGGTACAAGATGGAGGCAGATGGTCAAGATGCCAGTTCACGCCCCGCTTTTTGAGCTGCATGTCACTGCGCTGTTTCCATTTTTAACTGAATGTTCTCCCACACTGAGTGGGGCCGAGTGAGAAGCTGGGCCTGACAGGTCCGCTGATTCGCCAATTTCCAGCACTTCATTTCACGCTACAAACATCTTCCACCAATCCATAATGATATACGGCTGAGCAGATATAACGCCTGTCATGGCTGATTTTGGGGCTCCCCTGCACCCCTACCAATAATTCTGTGTTTTGGGACTCTATCTCATCTAATTGTTAATCAAAGGCTATCAAGTGGACATGGGATGTTTTAATAATGATGTCAATTTGTCTTTCAGTTATGTGTCATTTTTTCCCTTTATATATTATGTGTAATAAGGTGGTTTGGGGTCATTTTATACAGTTTAAATTATGTTTTGGTGCTAGAAGTAGTCCCTAGGATATGCTTAAATAATATAAACTTACTTCCCTTTGTCACTTATGGGACAAAGGGTTAAGTCTTCTCCAAGAATTTATATTGTCCCTCAGAGCCGACCTTTTATAAGATAAAGTACCTTCACTGGATATAACTGTTGTTTCTTTTAGTTTGTCTACAGATTTTTGAGGCTCAAGCCCAGTGTGAAGCTCTCTCCCCCTCCCCCCAAGACCCATGTACTATTGCACACACCTTCACCTACACAGATCTTGCCAGTCTCAGATGATCAAGAAATTAAAGATCTGCTGAAGGTCATTGAATGGCCTTCACCTCCAGGTCCCACCAGTTTTGAGTTTTCCACCAGCCCACGGACCACTGACTACCGTCTGCTGGGGCCACCTGCCCAATATTATGTTGGTGATTATGTGGAAGTTCTAATCACAGCCAGAGACCACCATGGTCAGCCGAAAACCTACGGGGGTGATTACTTCCAAGCAAAACTCCACTCCCCACAGCTCAAAGCTGGAATTACTGGTTCCATCACAGACCACAGGAATGGCACCTACACGGCCTCCTTCCTACTTGCCTGGCCAGGAGTGGTTCAGATCTCCATCATTCTTGCTCATTCCAGTGAGGCCATAGACATCCTGAGAGAGAAGAGAGCGACCCGTCCTGATAAGGTAATGTAGACAATGGTCAGTTTTACTTGAATTTAACAATCTGGATGGTTAAATCCACTGTCCCAAACAAGTAGAGTTGATATTGAACGTCTCTGTGCCCACTAATACTGAGACTTCAAATCTTCTCTGCCCCATTTCTACCTCTTCATATTCTGTATGTTCTATACTTGTATCTGTATCAGAACCAGACCAAGCAGAATGTCTTAACTGAATTAATTAGGCTTTCATAAGGTGCAACATACTTTTATGTTATGACTTGTTTATCGCTACAGTGTTTCTTTGATGACATTGAATTATAAAATGATTTGCATTTAAATGATCTTTCCACTAATATATTGGTGAATTTTCTGTGTCCCTTTGATTAACATTATGTGTGGACGATTTACACTAATCAATACTTAGTATAGTGTTATTAGCGATGCAATATGGGTGGGCTTTGTCTGTCTCAGGCTTTTGTCTGCACACAGGTCTATAACATGAGGCTGCAGATGGTGTATCCTAAAGTGCCACTATAGTGAGTTTCCTTTGTTCATTTAGTAAATCATTAACAATATAATCACGATATTAAGAAAATTCAATTGTAGCTTTTAAAATCGACTTTTTGAACTTGAGTGTTTGAAAGTCTAGCGGAGCTGCTTATCTTTGCAGCTACTCTAACCCCTAAACTTAACACTAACCTTAACCCCAACCCCTAACTTTAACCATGTCCTCTAACCCTAACCTTAACCCAAACCTAACCCCTAATCCCTAACCCTAAATGTCCAAGTAATAGAAGAGAAACTGTGCTGCAGGATGTCCTAAAATGCAATCTAGACTGGCTGTTTGCCTTCATTGTCCAGTACAGGGAAGGAGGAACAAGGTAGATAAAAACTCCTGAACATATACTCCCCCACCCTAATACACAACACTTCTCCAGGCTTCTCCATAGAACTACACAACACTTCTTCAGGCTTCTCCATAGAACCTCTCGAATCTCAAAACTTCATAGAACCACCCTACTACAATGGACCACTGACTACCGTCGGTTGAGCCTCCCTAAAGTATAGCTTAAAGTTTGGTCAAGACTGGCCTCTGTTAGACCTATGCTGTACCATGGTGGACCTAGCCATTCTATGAGACATGTTCCGCCATATACATTTAAATACTTGTGATTGATATTTATCTACTTCCTTTAATTTAATTTGGAATAGGTAGAGGTGGTATATTTACTTTCACTGAATTAATACGACTCAACCAAGATATCTGGAGATTTGACCACAATTGCAGATCTGCTAGTAAATTATTGTATGTAGGGGCATATTTATCTTTATAAAGATCCTTACAATGAGGGGTCATGTTAATCCCCAAGTATCTCACGAAAAAAAGTTGTAGTTAGGTTGAATTATTAAAATTTTCGCTGGTAATAAAGTAAGACTCAAGACTTCTGTTTTATTTAGGTTGAAATTTAAACCTGAGGATTCCCTGAATATAGACAGAGTGTGCATAAGTAATGGGATGGACGAAGGGGGCTCTGTGATGGTACATGGCAAGTCATCCACAAACAGGTAGCATTTACACTGTAGCAAGCCTAGCTTCACCCAATGGATGCCCTAGCCAGCTATCCCAGTGTAGCTAAATAAAATAAAAGGTGACAAAGGACACCCCTGTCTCGTTCCTCTCTGGATATAAATATAAGAAGGTCTCTGCCCCGGAAGCTTAAAATTAGCCATTTAATCCAAACTTAGACAGGACAGCAAATAAGTACGGGCACTCCATTGAATCCAATGCTTTCTCTATGCTCAGGGCCAGAAGGCAGGCTGGGGTCTTGGAATCCCAAACTATGTGTGAGATACTAATAATTCACCTGATGTTATCTCCTTCTTGCCTATGTGGGATAAAGCCAACCTGATGTATAAGTCTCGATAAAATTGAGCAACTATATTAGCCATAATCTTTGCCAAGATCTTAATATCACCATTAAGCAATAATATGGGTCTATAGTTTTTCGCCTCTAGGATCTCAACAATCCTTGGCGGTAGCCACTATTTCAGCTTGATTCATTGCAGAGGGCAAAGAGCCTCCATCTGGAATAGAGTTAAACTGTGAAATTAGATTTGGGACAGAGGTCCATAAATATTTTGTAATATAGGTTAGTTTAGCCATCTGGAACCAGTGATTTGCCTGCCTTCAGACATGGATCGTGTCTCTGACCTCTTTTTCCATTACCCTAGAAATAAGTGTATTTAACTCATAATCAGATAGATTGGGGAGGTCACAAGACTTTAAAAAAGTACATACTGAGTGGTCAATGATCTGCTTTTGGGTGGCATATCATTTCTGATAATACTTATGGAATAACTGCTGAATTTTGTTTGGGCTATAAGTTACCAACCTGAGACAGTTTCCAACTGAAAAATGTTTAATTGGGGTGTCTTTGCTCTCATCCTCCTTGCCAGTAGAGAATCCGGTTTATTTGCCTTAGAAAAAAATGTATGTTGCGTCCACCTTTTCCCATGCGATTGGATAATTCTCTGGCATATATCCAAAGTGGGTGTATTTTGATTATTTTTCCCTAGACTTACGAAGTCTGCCCACAGTTCTCCTATAAATTTATTTTTTGTAAGTAGAAGTCACTTTAATACAAGAGCCTCTAATGAACACCTTATTAGTGTTCATTGCCTCAACAGATCAATCTCCTGTGCTATCTGTTCCCGGAGCAGTGGGTCAATTAAAATAGATTCATAATGTCTCCAAGATTTAGGTAGTCTGGGTTCAAAGTTCAGGTCCAGAGAAAGTGTAACTAGAAAGTGGTCGGACCAGGCACATTGGAGTCAGCTGAGTCAATCAAATCGATCAAAGTAGCATCCACAAAAAAGGTGTCCACAAGAGTTTGTGCCATGGGTGGGGGAGAAAAAGGTATATTCCCTTTCCAAAGGATGCAAGTCTCTCCAGGCATCTACAATGTGCAATATTCCCAAAAGGGTATTAATTTGCTTCAGTTTATTAGTAAACCGTCTATCCCCTTGCCCTAAAGAATGGTCCGCTTGGGGTCTATGTCGAGATTGAGGTATCCCCCACAATCACCCTACCCTGGCCCTGCTTCTACAGATATTTTAGTAACTTAATAAGAGTTTTATGAGGTGAAGTTGTGGGAGAATATAAAGACACCAACAATAGCCTAGTGCTAAGGAGATGTCCAGTTAGGACAATGTACTGTTCTTCAGAATCATCCTTTTTCTGCTCCAAAAATAAAACGGGAAGTCCCTATGTAAGAGAATTGCAGTTCCCACTCCCTTGGAAGGCTGGCTAGCTGTATGATATATACTATATTCTATACATTATATAGGATAACATTTGTGCATAAAGCTAGGTACCCTGTGTTTGGCAAAATTAGTTTCTTGTATGAATAACACTTAGGGGTGATGCGACTTGTAAGATTATTAAGGCCTTGCACCTCTTTAAAGGAGAGTTTATCCTCTTTATGTTGTGTGTAACAAAAGGGTAATTTAAAGTAGTGATCTAAGAAGTACATACAATGCTATCATGCTGAGAAGGACATCCAACTTTATGATGTAGACCAAATACTGCTTTGAGGAGGTTAAGATCTCAGCAGCGGCCAACCCAGGAAGATGGAAGCAGGTAACTAAAGAAAGTAGGACTGCAAGCATGGAAGAAAAAAATAATGTTAAGCATAAGAAATACAAGATACCAGAATTGTAGACAGAGAAGATCTCGTAAAAAAAACATAGTGCACCATTGTGCCTCGGCCAGAGAGCTCAAACTCAGGGCTCTCTAATAGCTCACATGGAAATTGGGTAGCACTAATTATTTTCAAGTGAGTTAAAATTGACTTCAATTATGTAACATTTTTAAAACAGGCTTCATCACCGAACTCTAAAATGGCAGCCCCCCTGACCATCCCAGTTTAAATGCCCCTATTTCAAATATATGATAGGTTTACAGAAAGGATTTTTTAAAGTTAATGGACAAAGATCTAATTAAAGGGACACCTCGATCAAGGCTAACCAACACAATATTGACTTGTGAAAACTCAACCAAATATTATGTAGCTCGTCCAGTCCCAGCTCCAGTCCTCTGGATATCCATATAGACAGTATCCAGTTAGGGCACAGATGTGCAGTCCACAACAGCTGGCAAGGCCTTGGGAAGAGATGGCCCATTATCTCTGGGATTCAATGCTCTTTTCTGATGCTGTACTCATGGTGCTTTAAACCATTGCCTCACAGGCCTTTGCACAGAGTCTGCTTTATCATAATTACACAGTTCATTGTCCAAGATTAGGTTCAGCTGAAGAAAAAGTCTGCGGCAGTCTTCTAGATTGCAGGCTATGTGGGACTAAGTCTCATATTGGAAAATCAAGCTGAACGGAAAGCCCCATCTTTATACTTAATATTATGCTTCGCCAAAATGGAGTGGGTCTCAGCATTCTGCACTTTATCAGAGTCGTCAAAGTAATATCTGCATATATCCAAAGGAGGGATTGGTCAGAACCAATGACAGTCTCCAGAACCAAGTCCCTGGCGCTTTGACATAAAAATGGAATGATAATGTCTTAGCATTGATTAAGTCTCCCATGTGAGTTCTTTCTATCTCCAAAGAATGTTCTGGCACTTATTGTTTCTTGAGGTAGGGAATAATGTCCACTATTGACTTTGGTACTCCTCGCAGACGTATGTTGTGTAGACGAGACCTATTTTCCAAGTAATCCAAATTCTCTTCTAAACTGTCAATTTTATTCCTAGCCTGTTTATCAATGATCTGATCTGTGATATTCTCTAAAGCAAGGTCTCAAATGTCCTTCTTAATCTTCTGCACTGCAAAGGATAATTCTGATTTAAGTAATTTCTCAAATCTCTCCAGCATTAAATCGGATTGCTTCACACTGTGGTCAGCTCCACCCTGATCCATCTCAATCTCCGAGTCCTCCGATGAGCCTTTCATGGAGCCTTGTGGAGTTTAAAATGCTCTGTAAGACTTTTAACTGGAAGACATCTCCTAGATTTCCCCATTGTCTTGGTTATATAGAGAGATGGTGTAAAAGGTAAAAAATGGAAATAGTTACATAGCTAAGATGTTTGGACAGGGGCTGAGTAGTTGACCCTTTATATCATATTGTAGATATGACAGAGCCAGTTCCAAGAATAGTCAAGTTAGATTTCCTCCACCTGTGTAGAGAGCAATAAGATAGAAGGAAATACATTCAAATATAAGAATATAATTATATAGTGGTATCTTAAAAAATCAGCAAGCCACAAGTGTGTTATATTTTTAAGACAAAATGGCGTTGTCTTCTTGTGCTGTAGCTTTCCCATATTTTCCGGTTCTCCCTAAGAGAGCTGCCTTGTTAGTGTTCAGCACATCAGCTATTGCACCACAATCCCAGGCATGTGTCTCTCCTCCTGCTGTCACTAATGTCCCTTTATATTTATTATCATAGACCCAAATATATTTACAATCCTCCTGTGGAGTTCTTGGCCATGTGGCAGCCTCAACATGGCTTCCCCTCCACTTGTCATCCTTTTAGCTTGCACTCCGCTCCTGTTAAGTTAGTCAGAGCCACCCAAAGGATCACACCACAGGGTCTCTTCACTCTTCTCACTCCACTATTTTTTAGTTGATCGCCCCTGCTCTGACTGAGCTTTCCCAGAGCTCGGCTCACACAGAGCCACAGGAGCAGCACAGCACCCATACTGTCCAGTGATTCACTTCTCCTCTCCCTGGACTGAACTCACAGCGGGACATCCAGGAATCCAGACCCACAGGGACACACAGTCCCCAGCAGACGATTACTCTCACACAGGTGCTCTTAGGATCCTCACAATCCTCCAGTCTTCCAGGCACAAATACAGTGGTGACTTGTGAACTTTAAAGTTGGAGGGGCGCCAGAGCCAAATGTGGCTCCTCCCCTTACACAGACCACACCCTATTTATACCCCTCCCCTGATGTAATATTGACCTTTATATGCCCCACCCAATGACCTTATACTTGCCCCACCCATTGAAATAGACTACACCTACTGATTTTTTAATACTGTTCAAAAATTCTAGAATCTTGGGATTCAGGCAAATAATAAAATTTCTCTTCTGCATGAATGTAATGACACTTACCAACAGTTGACTCTCCTTCTCAGTGTGGGCAAGTTCTAATAATGGAGTAACCACCCCATGGGTGTATATATGTATATATGCATATATATACATATACAAATATATATAACGTATAAACAGCCCCAAACCGTATATATATACCCACATATATTCCTCCTGCCCTACACTGCACCATCTAGGCCCCGCTATCCCTCTTGCCCTCTGATGCCCCATCTAGGCCCCGCTACCACCTCCTTCCCTACACTGCCCCCATCTAGGCCCCGATACCCCCTCTACTACCCTCTACTCCCCATCTACTCTTCCTCCCCTCTCCCTCCCCCTGTGTCTCTCACCCTTTCCCCATTCCCCCCTTCCCCTCTCCCCCTCCTCCAGTTCCCCTTATCCTCCCCCCCTCTCGCTCACCCTCTTCCCCCCTTATCATAGAGGGTTAGGGCGTAGAGGGTTAGGGTTAGAGGGCTTGGGTTAGAGGGTTAGGGGATTAGGTCCCTAACCCTCTAACCCCCTAATCCTCTCACCCTAACTCTAATACTAACCCTAACTCTCTAACCATCTATGCCCTAACCCTCTAACCCGAAACCTCTAACCCTATTCCCCTAACCCTAACTTCCTAAACCTCTAACCCTAAACCCCAAGCCCTCTAACCCTAACCCTCTATGCCCTAACCCTCTAGGATAAGGGTGAAGGAAGGGGGGAAGAGGGTGAGCGAGAAAGGGGGAGGATAAGAGGAAATGGAGGAAGAGGAAGTGGGTGAAAGGGGGGGGAGGGTGAAAGGGTGAGAGACACAGGGGAGGGAGAGGGGAGGAAGAGTAGATGGGGAGTAGAGGGTAGTAGAGGGGGTAGCGGGGCCTAGATGGGGGCAGTGTACTGCACAAGGGCGTAGCGGGGCTTAGAGTGGGCAGTGTAGGGCTGGAGTCGGCATCGGGCCTAGATGGAGTAGAGTAGGGCGGGAAGTGGTAGTGGGGCCTAGATGGGGCACCAGAGGGCAAGAGGGGGAGCGGGGCCTAGATGGGGCAGTGTAGGGCAGGAGGTGGCATCAGGGCCTAGATGGGGCAGTGTAGGGCAGGAGGTGGCATTGGGGCCTAGATGGGGGCAGTGTAGAGCAGGAGAGGGTAGCAGGGCCTAGATGGGGGCATCAGTGGACAGGAGGGGGTAGCAGGCCTAGATGGGGGCAGTGTAGGGAAGGCGGGGGCATCAAGGCTCAGATGGGGCAGTGTAGGGCAGGAGGGGGTAGAGGCACCTAGATGTGGGCATCAGAGGGCAGGAGGGGCTAGCGGGCCTAGAGGAGGCAGTGTAGGGCAGGAGGGGGCATTGAGGCCTAGATGGGGCAGTGTAGGGCAGAAGGCTGTAGACAGGGCCTAGATGGGGGCAGTGTAGGGCAGGAGGGGGCATCGGGGCCTCGATGGGGGCAGCGTAGGGCAGTAGGGGGCATCGGGGCCTAGATAGGGGCATCAGAGGGCAGGAGGGGGTAGCAGGGCCTAGATGGGGGCATCAGAGGGCAGGAGGGGACATTGGGCCTAGATAGGGGCATCAGAGTGCAGGAGGGGGTAGCAGGGTGTAGATGGGGGCATCAGAGGGCAGGAGAGGGTAGCGGGGCCTAGATGGGGGCAGTGTAGGGCAGGAGGGGGCATCGGGGCCTAGATAGGGGCATCAGAGGGCAGGAGGGGGTAGCAGGGCCTAGATGGGGGCATCAGAGGGCAGGAGGGGACATCGGGCCTAGATAGGGGCATCAGAGTGCAGGAGGGGGTAGCAGGGTGTAGATGGGGGCATCAGAGGGCAGGAGGGGGTAGCGGGGCCTAGATGGGGGCAGTGTAGGACAGGAAGGGGCATCAGGGCCTAGATGGGGGCAGGGGAAGGTACAGGGGAGCAGGGGAGGGCGGGGGAAGATACAGGGGAGGACAGGGAGATGCAAGAGAGGTGCAGAGGATGGCTGGGGAGGGTGGAGGGGAAATCTGAAGAAGTGCTGGAGAACAATAAGGAGGGCTGAAGTTGTGGATAAAAAATATATAAAATATATATATATATATATATATATATATATAAATTAAATATATAAATATATATATTATATATATATATATATATATATATATATATATATATATATATATACATATATATATATATACACACAATAGTAGGAAACTGATTTATGTATTGTTTAATTGAAAAAAATGAAATAATAAAATAATTTGCAACTGTAAACTGACCTTATTGACACTCGTTGTGTTGTGCTTTCTTGGCAGATTTATTACCATGGATATTTTGAACATAACGGGAGCACTGAGGTGATGGAGTGTAATGTGGTGCCCCCCGGATTTGACGTGTGTGAATATCAGGACACGGGCACAGGGGAGAAGTGGTTCTGCGCCCGCCCGCACCAGCTCCCCTGCAGCACATACCTGGAGCACTCTGCGGGCAACAGCCGTTTTATACTGACCAAAGCTGAGGACCTGCTGCTTAATGGGTAATGAATCCATATCTAACTTGTACCATTTAACAATCGGGAAATTAGTCTAGGGTGACAATAATGGTTGTTGTTATTTAGTTGTTCAGTCGTGTCTGACTCTCCATGACCATATGGCCCGCAGCACACCAGGCACATCTGTCAGCCACTGCCCCTCAGCTCCCTTAAGCTCACGTACATTCATCTAATTTATTCAATCCACCTTTGCCATCTCCTTCTTCATGGGCCTTCAATCCCTCCCAGCATCAGAGTCTTCTGTAGGGAATCCTGTCTTCTCATGATATGGCCAAAATATTTGAGCTTCAGCTTCATGATCAAACCTTCCAGTGAACAGTTTGGCTTCATTCCCTGTAGTGTTGATTGATTGGATCTTCTTGCTGTCCAAGGGACTCTAAGTAGTTATCTCCAACATCACAATTCAAAGAGAAAGATTCTCCGGTGCTCAGACTTCTTTATTGTCCAGCTCTCACCTCCGTATGTTACTACTGGGGATACCAGAGCACTAACTATGCGGTCCTTTGTTTTTACTTTTTAATAGCTTATCCAGACTTGCCATAACTTTCCTCCAATAATTAAAATATTATTATTCTTTGAAGAAGTTGATTATGTGATGAAATTTAACAACATGATTCCTGGACCTATAGATGTTGTATTTAGACCAAATAATAATAATAACTACATGTAAAGAATTTAGATATTTATACATTTGCAGTAATCTTATTTTTTTGGGGGGGAGACATGTGATTTTAGTTTTTATTAAATAATTTCAATAAATAGACAACACATACCTTATCGTGTGACCGAGATTACATTCAACGTGATCCCATTCCTTTATTCATTGCATTGTTTTTTAGGTTATTCTTAAAGAGCATGACAAACTGACTCTATGTTGTGTTATCTATTTCTTCCTAACCTGAATCAGTCCTGGTAAATTCAGTTTTATTGTTGCTGCATTTATATACAAACGAGCATCTTATGAGTATTAATTAGCTATTCCTACTTAACGATCCTCTCCACAATGTCCCAATTTCTGATTGATGGTTTTTTTATTTATAAAATGTGTTCTTTTTCACATCAATGCCATATTGTATTATTAGATCCAGTTTTATTTTCAGTTCTAAACATTGGTGAGTTATATTATATATTATATTAGATACTGTATTATGTACTTATTTCCTTGATGATATTTTAAATGATTTCCTATTAAAAGCCTTTGTATTTAAAGACTAAACAATTCAGACACTTTTGCAGAATAATTAACATCAGATTTTATGAGAATATATGTACAAGGACTGTTTTTTAGGGTCACATGGCATCGTTATTTATAAAATATAAAAATCAGCAAAATCATTTCAAGACATACTTAAAGTATTTTAGGACAGTCCCAAAAAATATGAAATATATCAGCTTGGTAAATTGCAGTCCCTCCAATTATCTCAATATCTGTCCATACTGCCCCCACATACTGCCAGCACATGCTGCCCCCACATGCTGCCCCCACATGCTGCTCCCACATGCTGCCCACACATGCTGCTCCCACATGCTGCTCCCACATGCTGCCCCCACATGCTGCCCCCACATGCTGCCCCCACATGCTGCCCACACATGCTGCTCCCACATGCTGCTCCCACATGCTGCTCCCACATGCTGCCCACACATGCTGCCCCCACATACTGCCCCCACATACTGCCAGCACATGCTGCCCCCACATGCTGCCCACACATGCTGCCCACACATGCTGCTCACACATGCTGCCCCCACATGCTGCCCCCACATTCTGCTCCCACATGCTGCCCACACATGCTGCTCACACATGCTGCCCCCACATGCTGCCCCCACATGCTGCCCCCACATGCTGCCCACACATGCTGCCCACACATGCTGCTCACACATGCTGCCCCCAAATGCTGCCCCCATATTCTGCTCACACATGCTGCCCCCACATGCTGCCCCCACATTCTGCTCCCACATGCTGCTACCACATGCTGCCCCTGCATACTGCTTCCACATGTTGACCCTACATGCTGCTCCCGCACGCTGCCCCCACATGCTGCCCCCGCATACTGCTCCCACATGCTGCCCCCACATATTGCTTCCACATGTTGACCCTACATGCTGCTAACGCACGCTGCCCCCACACTCTGCCCCCACACACTACTCCCACATGCTGCGCTCACACGCTGCCCCCACACGCTGCCCCCACACGCTGCTCCTACATGCTGCTCCCGCACGCTGCCCCCACATGCTGCCCCCGCATACTGCTCCCACATGCTGCCCCCACATATTGCTTCCACATGTTGACCCTACATGCTGCTAACGCACGCTGCCCCCACACTCTGCCCCCACACGCTACTCACACATGCTGCGCTCACACGCTGCTCCCACACGCTGCCCCCCACGTGCTGCCCCCACGCGCTGCCCCCACACGCTGCCCCTACACGCTGCCCCCACACGCTGCCCCCACACGCTGCTCCCACACGCTGCCCCCACACGCTGCCCACACACACTGCCCCCACACGCTACTCCCATGCGCTGCCCCCACGCGCTGCCCCCACACGCTTCCCCCAAACGCTTCCCCCACACACTGCCCTCTATGCGCTGCCCCCATGTGCTGCCCCCACACGCTGCCCCTACACGCTGCCCCCACACGCTGCTCCTACACGCTGCCCCCCACACGCTGCTCCCACACGCTGTCCCCACACGCTGCTCCCATGCACTGACCCCACACGCTGCCCCCACACACTGCCCCCACGTGCTGCTCCCATGCGCTGCTCCCACGCGCTGCCCACATGCGCTGCCCCCACACGCTGCCTCCACGCGCTGCTCCCACGCGCTGCCCCTACACGCTGCTCCTACACGCTGCCCCCACACGCTGCCCACACATGCTGCCCTGACACGCTGCCCCCACACGCTGCTCCCACACGCTACTCCCACATGCTGCCCCCACACGCTGCTCCCACACGCTGTCCCCACACGCTGCTCCCACACGCTGTCCCCATGCGCTGCCCCCATACGCTGCCCCCACACGCTGCACCAACACGCTATTCCCACATGCTGCACCCACACGCTGCTCCTACACGCTGCCCCCACACGCTGCCCACACATGCTGCCCTGACACGCTGCCCCCACACGCTGCTCCTACATGCTGCTCCCGCACGCTGCCCCCACATGCTGCCCCCGCATACTGCTCCCACATGCTGCCCCCACATATTGCTTCCACATGTTGACCCTACATGCTGCTAACGCACGCTGCCCCCACACTCTGCCCCCACACGCTACTCACACATGCTGCGCTCACACGCTGCTCCCACACGCTGCCCCCACGTGCTGCCCCCACGCGCTGCCCCCACACGCTGCCCCTACACGCTGCCCCCACACGCTGCCCCCACACGCTGCCCCCACACGCTGCCCCCACACGCTGCCCACACACACTGCCCCCACACGCTACTCCCATGCGCTGCCCCCACGCGCTGCCCCCACACGCTTCCCCCAAACGCTTCCCCCACACACTGCCCTCTATGCGCTGCCCCCATGTGCTGCCCCCACACGCTGCCCCTACACGCTGCCCCCACACGCTGCTCCTACACGCTGCCCCCACACGCTGCTCCCACACGCTGTCCCCACACGCTGTCCCCACACGCTGCTCCCATGCACTGACCCCACACGCTGCCCCCACACACTGCCCCCACGTGCTGCTCCCATGCGCTGCTCCCACGCGCTGCCCACATGCGCTGCCCCCACACGCTGCCTCCACGCGCTGCTCCCACGCGCTGCCCCCACACGCTGCTCCTACACGCTGCCCCCACACGCTGCCCACACATGCTGCCCTGACACGCTGCCCCCACACGCTGCTCCCACACGCTACTCCCACATGCTGCCCCCACACGCTGCTCCCACACGCTGTCCCCACACGCTGCTCCCACACGCTGTCCCCATGCGCTGCCCCCATACGCTGCCCCCACACGCTGCACCAACACGCTATTCCCACATGCTGCACCCACACGCTGCTCCTACACGCTGCCCCCACACGCTGCCCACACATGCTGCCCTGACACGCTGCCCCCACACGCTGCTCCCACACGCTACTCCCACACGCTACTCCCACATGCTGCCCCCACACGCTGCTCCCAAACGCTGTCCCCACACGCTGCTCCCACACGCTATACCCATGCGCTGCCCCCACACGCTACTCCCACATCCTGCTCCCAAATGCTGCTCCCACATACCGCTTCCACATGCTGCCCCCACATGCTGCCCCCACATGCTGCTCCCACACGCTGCCCCCACACACTGCTCCCACACGCTGCTCCCACATACCGCTTCCACATGCTGCCCCCACATGCTGCTCCCACACGCTGCCCCCACAGGCTGCTCCCACACACTGCACCCACACACTGCTCCCACACGCTGCTCCCACATGCTGCTCCCACACGCTGCTCCCACATACCGCTCCCACATGCTGCCCCCACATGCTGCTCCCACACGCTGCCCCCACAGGCTGCTCCCACACGCTGCTCCCACACGCTGCTCCCACATGCTGCTCCCACATACCGCTCCCACATGCTGCCCCCACATGCTGCTCCCACACGCTGCCCCCACAGGCTGCTCCCACACACTGCACCCACATGCTGCCCCCACATGCTGCTCCCACATGCTGCTCCCACATGCTGCAGCAATGGGGCACTGACATGGCTAAGGTAAATACTCTTAACTGTTCTGTTCATGGTAAAGTAAAACATTATTGGAATTCCCATTTTTTTTATTTTTTTGTGAGCCATGTGATTCCAAATCTATTAATATAACTTGCGACTTGTTACTGTTTTCGCCGTTGTATATTTTCTAAGTTCTGCGTGCCCGGCGTTGCTGCCCCTCATTTTCATTCTGCCTCTGAATCTTTATGTTTTTCGCCCCATTTTTTCCCTTGTTTAGCCCATTTTCGAGCGAAGGAAAACGGCAAATATGTCTCCAATTCGTTTGCAACTTCACTCCTAGGCTTCCTGGCTCTCCCTTGTGCTGTGTGTGAGTGTTATTATTTTTTTATAAGTATTTTTTGGCGCTCATTGCTGCCCCGCGTGCTTCAACTGCTCGCCTCGCAGTGCAATGAGCACCTTCGACGCAACTGCGTGACCAACATCGCAAACGTCACCAACACTTACACCTATATATGTTATATATATTGGTGATCATGAAAATTTAGTTCTTTCCTGAGAAGATGGTGATAACTCAAAGTTTGCACTAAACCTTCTAATGCTCATATAGCATTGTAATACTGGCGAGATCTACTCTTCATTGGGCTTGGAAAGGTCAGCAGGACTAGTCCTACGCATAGAACCGGTTCATTAACATCCTCACACAGGGCAGTTGATGGAGACCCAATACAAAGTGACAATCCTTACTTTCCCTCAATAAAACACATCATCACTATGGGCCTCATTCAATTCCAAGACCTCATCTCGCGGTATACAGGCCGTATGTCAGCGGGCGTGCTGCGGGCTTGAATTCTGCTACAAATTCGGTGCTATTCAGTTCAACAAGTCTGCAAGTTACGGGCCAAACGCCAAAACCGTAAAGCATGCACTTGTATGTAGCATTTCAGGGCGTGAACGTGCTCAATTAAGCAGGGCTGTAACTACCCATTTAGAAACAGCCAATAGAAAATTAGACCGTCATCATTAAGTCAGTAAAACATGGAGATTACAAGTCAATCAATTAGTGTTTGGAGGTCCAATAGACAATCGGACTTGCAAAACCGCAATATACAAAATAATAAAAATGAATGCCAATACTGTACTAGTCCATGTGGGTGGCCTGATATGTATTAACTCATTTATTCCCGAGATCGATATGACCCTGAAATGAAAAAATAAATTACTTTTATTGCAGATTGCGAGCTTGAGACTGTAGTGCAATTAATTCTAAAGACTTTCATCACTTTCCCCATCATTTACAGTACAGTATTGATTTGTCATTTGCATTTACAGTGCTACAGACAAGGGTTAAACCCCCTTGAGGGTCCTAACTTGTACCCGTAGGATTTTCTTCTACATTTGCCGATTACGGGTGTCAAATCATTTGCGGACGTGAAAGATCAAAGGCTTGTAAGTTACAGTTGTAACAACCACAGGTATTTTCAGCCCATAACCCGTAGATCGTTTGCGACTCACAAAAATACGCCAATTGAATAACAAATTAGTTTACGTGCTACATAATGGGCTCCCGTAAGCTACAATTTCTCAGTTGAATGAGGCTCTATGTGTCCCAGAGAGAGCTTGATCTTCTCTTTATACCCCCACATACAATAAAACAATGGTATAACTTAATATAAGTAAATAATGTTTCCTAAGGGGTAGCCGGTGCCACCAAGTCTATCTAAAACAATGCCTGGTAAACCTGGCTTATCAGTGGCAACTTAGTTATACACACAATGGCCGGCTGGACAGACAAGAAGATAGTCCTACTAGTGGGTGATCAGTGATCACTGAATCATTGTGGTGAGGCAGGGTAACAGGTCAAGATGGGGGTTGGAGACACTGTGAGTAGGAGAGGGTCCAGCCATACCAGGTCAGCTGACCTTTAATCATAGGCTGGGCTGTCTGGGGTACGCTATTATACTTTATTACCCCAGATCCCCCAAAGGTTACAGTTACACATTGCATATAAACGTTAAAACCATTTTAAGAATAAGTACCCATTTCCCCACATATTTTTTTTAAATATGAAAGTAAGTGGATAGTCTTTTTAAGAGGGTATTTAAGCTATGATAATAGCTGACCAGTCCATAGTAGCCTTTGAAGTTCTTCTTCTGTCCCCACTGACTGGATGAGGATCCAGCGATCTTCACAAATACACAGAAGTATGGGCGATTATTACTCCAGTTATTATTTTGGATGAACCTTCATTTGACTAAACATCGAGGAGGTAAAGGAGAAAACATTGATTCAGATATGATCTGTATTTAGTTCTGTTGATAGACTGCCACTTAACACAGCCAATTGATGATAGAATTAATAGAACAAAAAGGCAGACTAGCAGTCCAAGATGGCATCCACATGATTTAGACCATTGTTCCCCAAACTATATGCCATGAGCAAGAAGTTCAACAAGATAATAGCTGTGGATAAGTTTCTCTCTGTGAAACCCTAGGGTGGTCCTTGAGTGTTTCTTGGAGAGAGGTTGTAAGGTCCTTGGTAGGGCATTTGGGTCACCGTATTGGAGTTTTTGATAGAAGTGACCCTTGACAAGATGTTGTTTAGTGCACTGGAGCCATTTTGGGTTGCTGTGATTAATTCAACCCTTTTTGGGGATTTCAAAGTGTTGATTGAGTTTTGATTGTTAAATATTTGGCCTTAGAGAAAGTCCATGAGGATGGACGAAACGGCCCGTTGGCACTTTTATCAGTAGTCATAGAGGACAGAGACCACTGGAGGACCAATCTAACATAGTGAATTGATGGGACAAGTCATGTTGTTACACATGAAGCATAGCAACTGAACAGCAAGTATACTAAGTGTGGCAACGTTTTGCCAATACACTATATTGTTATACTATTATATGTTATCTGCAGCTTCTATTATCATTCATTACCTTTTAATGTCACAGTGTCCCTAATATCTTTGATATTGATATTGACATATATATTGATACCTCCAGTTTATTTATGATCTCTGTTTTACTCTATATTTAGTTTTTACATTAGTTTTTTCTTTATAATGCTTTCTATATAGAATAATCCGATGATTATCAGTATATCCTGACTTTTTCAGGTATATCAGTTTATTCTGATATATAAGGATTAAATACTTCATTCATCTATTATTTTTGAACACGTTAACCCTTTATTTAGGGTACCTCTTATGACCAGATCTCTATATTGGTGATGATACTGATCTATCCACATTCTTATATCATATAGTATTTACTTATTCTATATTGTGCACCAATTTTTATAACTTTTAAGCGGCGCTATTTCCGGATTAAAATATGCCATTAAAGTTATTTGTATGGTTTAGATAATAGTGGTGTCAAACACCAAGGGTATAATAAGATACAGATCATACCGTTTTCTTCTTGTTAAATATTTGCATGAATATTCGTTGAAGCTGTGCCTTTACAAAACTAGAGATTGCTCTCTTGGTCCTGGTTGGTTGGATATTCGAGGTGACACCTTTTTGACAACAATTGATATTTTCTTCCTATATGTTCTCTATTTCTAGTGGGTGTATTTAAATGAAACAGTTCTTCCCCAAATAAATGTTCAGCTTTACTTTGTGTTTTTTTTGGCTCTTAGGTTTGTGAGAGAAAAAGTGATCGCATCCAAAGTGCGTCCGTTCACCGTCCTGCCCCAGAACAGCAGCGCTGGTAAGAGATCACAGCGGGAGCCATTATTATTATTATTCCATAGCGCTAAGTACAGGGGATACAGTGAGTGTATAAGACAAGTGTGAGTAAAGTTACGTACTATTACTGGAGGTGTAGATTGCAGACTCTGTAGTAATTTTAGCATCTTCCTGTTTCAGATGATCGAGACATCTGCAGCCCCGGCCTCCACCTCCCAGACCCCTCCGGGTTTTATTACCTGGACGCCTGGCATTCCCGAGTCTGCAAGAACCGGCAGTTCAATGATCCATCCAACGTCACGGCCTGTCTGAGTGAGAAGGTCGTATACATGTTTGGGGACTCCACTCTGCGCCAGTGGTGGGAATATCTGGTGGAATTTGTTCCATGTGAGTGTCTCCAATATATATATATATCTCACAAAAGCAAGTACACCCCTCACAGTTTTGTTCATATTTTATTATATATTTTCATGTGTCAACACTGAAGAAATGACACTCTGCTACAGCCTGTATAACAGTGTAAATTTGCTGTCCCCGCAAAATAACTCAACACACAGATATTAATGTCTAAACCGTTGGCAACAAAAGTGAGTACACCCCTAAGTGAAAATGTTTAAATTAGGCCCAAAGTATCAATATTTTGTGTGGCCACCATTATTTTCCAGCACTGCCTTAACACTTATGGGCAGGGAGTTCACAAAAGCTTCACAGGTTGCCACTGGAGTCCTCTTCCACTCCTCCAAGAGCTGGTGGATGTTGGAGACCTTGCACTCCCCCACCTTCCATTTGAGGATGCCCACAGATGCTCAATAGGGTTTCGGTCTGGAGACATGCTTGGCCAGTCCATCACCTTTACCTTCAGCTTCTTTAGCAAGGCAGTGGTCGTCTTGGCGGTGTGTTTGGGATTGTTATCCTGTTGGAATACTGCCCTGCGGCCCAGTCTCCGGAGGGAGGGGATCATGCTCTGCATCAGTATGTCACAGTACGTGTTGGCATTCATGGTTCCCTCAATGAGCTGTAGCTCTCCAGTGCCGGCAGCACTCATGCAGGCCCAGACCAATATATGTCTATATGTGTATATATGTTTTCTATAATATGTTGTGTTGATTCCCCCTATGTGCATTTACCTTATGTTGTCAGATACTGCCACCACTCTCTCTGCATCGCTGTTTACATTCAAACTGAGGGTTTCATATCATATCAGTGTTTTTGTGCTCTTTGTGCCTTATACGTTTATCTGTCATTTAGAGATTATTTCAACTACCTTTCCTCAGCATAGATGTATACTTTTGGTGGTGGGAGTGTCATGGTCTGGCACTGTACTCTGGGAAACTGGGTGCAGACATGCAAATGAGCTCACAATGCATTATCACATTACCACTTTACACATGGCTCTTTTTAGACACAAGCTTGCGATATTACACAGCTTTAAAGCATAACATTGGATGGATTATGCACAAGTTAGGAGACCTATCCACAGCATTGTTTCAAGTTTAAAATGGCTCTCATGATACATAACGCGTATGTGTGTATATATATATATATATATATATATATATATATATATATATATATAGTAATTTAGTAATTATTAATATATATATATATATATATATATATATATATATATATATAGATTAATAATGATTATTGCAATAAAATTTGATACCTTTTGTATTGGACAAACTTACTATTTATAATAGCGAGCTTTTGAGAGGCTCAACCTCACTTTATCAAGTCTCAAACAATACTAACATGAGATGGAACAATCAGTTTGAATAATATATATATATATATATATTGTGACATACTCACTGTCATGCTCAGGATCCGTGCCCTTGTTTACGGCACTATAATAGAGGACTCAGGAAGCCTTTAAATGCTTTAGCAGGCTTTTACTGGATAATTGTCAGCATATAACAGAAATAAACACAGAAAAAAAAAACTAAACTAGCTTCTCTTTGAAGCACTGACTAGACTTTGGTTGTAGTTCCTTCACTGCCAAACAATAGCCTTAAATTACATTACATTCACAAATACAGGCCTGGACAATTTTCTGTTTCAGAAGCTCTCTCTCTCTCTTTCTCACTCTCTCTCTTTCTCTCTTTCTCTCTCTTTGAGAACCTGCCATATCCCTATAAACAAACATGACAAATACGGAGTTTGAAGCACAGTCGTATAGACGTTTAGTGGAATATTTCAGATTCTCCACATACATTAAAGTGTTCTTGGAATGTGTCCTCTCTCATTAGTGGTGTAATGGTTACCAGACTAGCTCTTCTACTGGCACGTTCATTAGCAGTTTTTACATTGTTATTTATGGAACTATAAATTTGATGGCTGAGCACCAGAGAACTGACGCCTTTGTATTGTGGTGTTGGAGAAAAGTGTTTTGAGTCCCCAAGATCCAATAAATCAGTACTGCAGGAAATTAAGACACACTGTTCACTGGAAGGTTTGATCATGAGGCTGAAGCTCAAATATTTGTTCATATTACAAGAAGACAGGATTCCCTGGAGAAGACTCTGATGCTGGGAGAAATTGAAGGCACAAGAAGAAGGTGGAGGCAGAGGCCAAGAAGGATAGATGACGTCACTGAATCAATGAACATGGGCTTGATAGAACGCAGAGACGAAGCTCCTGACTGATGTGTCTGACATTATGTAGTCCATAAGGTCATTGAGAGTCGGACATGACTGAACAACTGAGAAAAAAACTATAGTTCAAGTGTACCATCCTTATCTAAGGTTCAGTTAGATAATTACTAAAGGGCAATTATTACCAAAGCTATATGCAAATAAGTGACTGGCTGTGGTGAGGAGGTGTATATGGGGAGCATGAACCAAATGATAAGAATGTCCCAGGTTTGTGAGACTCCTCGGAACAGGTTGGTGGGAGGGCCACAGAAGATATTTCTTACATGATGGATCCTCTGTGAGTGTATGAATCTCCCTCTGGATCATCAATCAGGGGACTTTCTAGGGGACACGAGCTACTGTACTACAAGTTACTGCCCCCCCCAAAATGGATGTAACAAAGCCAACTTCTCATTCTCCAAAAGTATCATCTACTCCCCTAGAACTATGTGGCCTTCAAAACCTTGTCACAAGTAACTATAATTTTGCCCAATAAAAAAAATACCACTATATACAGCAATGGGAAATTATACATATATATTGTTGTTATTGTTTAGTCATTCGGTCGTATCCAAATCCGTGACTCTATGGATCACAGCACGCCAGCCATAAGTGTTGTGTCTCCGGTTGTTCTTATCAATAAGACTTTCTTGGAAAATATACTGGAGTGGGTGGCCAGTTCCTTCTCCAATGGACAGCGATTTGTCTGACTTTTCTGCTATGACCTGTCCATCTTGGATGACCCTACACAGTATAGCTCACAGCTTTGTTGATGTACACAAGTGTCATCACCATGACAAGGTAGCTATCCAGAAGGAAACAATTGACAACAAATAAATATAAAAATATATATGTATAAAAAAAATAATAAATGTATATATATATTCTCATTAAGAGATGAATTGTACAAAAATGACATGTTAGGTCATAGGCCTGATAATGCAGTGGGCTGATGAATTCTGACTTATTAAATCCCTCCTTCCGTTAATGATCTGCTTTAAACTTAGATTCATTATACGTAGATATTAATGTGACCTTTACTGAGTGACCTTTAATCTTTTCCTTCTAGCAGATATTCATCGATAATAATAATGTCTGGCACTGTAGGTGGGATATTACTATTATAATATGGGGATTATAGATAAGGCACTTGGGATAGGTTTACCAGTTCTTATATGTTGTGCCTCTTTATATATAGATTGTATTTATGTCTAAAATATTTTGTCAATGTTCTTTATGAAAATATGCTATGAATATAACACGTCATTGGTCCTTTAATACTTTGTTCTTGTTTCTTCTCTTGTCTCTAGCTCTTCAGCGCCTTGACCTCCATGTTAGTTACGCTCCGGGCCCCCTGCTGGCCACAGACACGCAGCATGACTTTCTCTTACAATGGCGAGCCCACCAGCGCCCCCTGAGTATGAAGCGCACGCGCTTACAGGAACTACGATATGTTGCCAACGAGTTGGACGGGATGGGAGGAGGTAATGAGGGGCTTGTTATCATTATAAACTGCATGGCGCATTTCATCACGTTCCCCATCAGAGTTTACATACGGAGGATTCACAGTATCCGTGACGCTGTGGTTCGGTTACTAGAGCGCAGCCCTCAGACCAAGGTCATCTTCAAATCTGGAAACACAGGATATCTGTACACTCATGGCAGTGACTGGCTGTCCCTACAGCTGGACATGGTCATGAGGGCCATGTTTGCAGGACTGCCGGTCACCATACTGGATTCCTGGCAGATGACCTCCTGCCATTACCTGCACAAGGGCATCCACCCTGGAAGGGTCATCATCAAGAACGAGGTGGACTTGATGCTGTCTTATATATGTCCACAGTGACAGTCTACTTATGGGCCAAGGGTCCTGTCATACAGTATTCTATATTATATCAGTAGATAGATAAGAACTTCACATGTTTGTTAGATATGCAACAAAGTAACAACATTAGCAAATATGAAGTCATTGGTAAAAAAAGCATAGATTCTGCTAGTGCAAAGAAGCTGTCATGGTGGTAAAACTTACATTTCAAGGCATGATTGCAGGCAAGATAAGAAGGGTTTGCAATTATACTAGCAAGCTGCCCTTTAATAGGGATGTGCAGGGGAGGGAGAAGATGTCAGATGATACATGCTAATCTAAATTGGGTCAACAAAACTCTTGCCTCTTAATTCCATTCCAGAACAGATTAGGAGATCAAACACTCACAGTCTTAAGGCCTGCATGAAGATACAAACATGGAATACCCCAGAGACAATCAGCTTCTGCTAAAATAAAGATTTTACCTAAAAATGCTTTTATTCTCATGGCTTACAAGGCTGCTAATGGCATTTTTTCACATTGGTTCTTTAAATATTATGTCTGACCATTCAAAGACAGCAACCTATAGATCTAGAGCCAAATATGTCTCAGTATAGGTCTAAGTATATGGTAGGATATTATACATTGAACTAGAAAAAAACGTATTTGGTAAGACATGTCAATCAGATTGTAGCTGTGAATTCAAATCAGTGTCAGATTGCTTCATTTTTATGTGTTCTCTGGAACTCATGTGTTCCTTAAAATGTGCATTCATAAAATGAAAAATAAGGAATACCATAAGTTTGACTTTGCACATCTCTGAGAGAGCTCCTTCGTATAACTACACTTTATGTCTGAGAGTACAAAGTGTAAGTAGCAGGTTGATTATCAATAATCTTAACATGTCTATTTTTGTTTTTACAAGTGGTCTGATTAAATTCGATCGTTTGCTGTTATATAGTAAATTTCCACTATAATGAATTTGTAAGTAGATTGATATAAATTAGTTGTGCATGGTGTGACAGTTATACAAGGGGTTTATGTGAGTCACAGACTCTGCACAGGTCTCTTTTCCCATAAGGACTGAAAGAGTTTCCTGAGCAATTGATTAGATGCACCTGATCAGAGACTACTTAAGACTGCTGTTGGAAAACTCCCAATGCTACACCTTGCAATATAACCAAAGGTGGAAATACTTTATTGGGAAATGAAAGGGACATTTATAATGCAGAGAATAACATTAATTCAGTAACCATAAGGTTTGTCACAGACCCATTTCCAGGGCCTGGATTTTGGCCCAGTGAGCCACCATAGAAAACAGACTACCCCATTGGAAAATGGGTAAAGGAATTATATTGCCACCATGCTTCATGTTTCTTATGGCATATGCCCCTGCCTCATCATGTATACTGTATGGCATTGCCCATGTAATATTACTGTGTTCTGTGTCATGTTTAAAATAATGAATGTGTGAGTATAGTTACTGCCATGTATGTAATGTGTGTATATGGTTACTGACATGGTTTCTTGATTACAATATACTGTATATGCTGTTATTATTATAAGGTGACAGAAATAGTTCATGTCATGTTCTGATGTAATTCCCAGATGTAACCCCTACTCCCAGCCATAAAGTCCCTCATGCATGATCAAAGGAACAGCCATAAAGTTGTAAGCTAATTTTATTGCCCTTTGGGGTTGTAAATAGAGCAAAGAAAAAAATTAACTCCCCCCTCTCATTACAACCGATATATACCAGATCAATGAGGACAGAGGAGGAGGAAGAAGGGTGTTGTGCTTTGGTTCTGTTTCTGTCAGTTGTTTGTTAGTTGGTGTTTGATAAGCGAATAAATCAGTTCACTTCTGGAGACATATAGACATTGTGTGTCTCTTATTTTGCTCCTGTTCTCCTAGATGGCTGCAGGGAGGTACTGAGACACTCTACTGGGGCAGGTTTGACTGTAACAAGTCTTATCAAGCCCCCTAAGCAGAAACAGATCTGGAGTCTTGGTAGCCTGGAAGTGATGATTTCTGATGTAAGGTCCCTGGCCGATACAGAAGCCAGATATCAAGGTGCTGGTGCTGAGATTTCCAAGATCCCCATGGGCCTTGTGGGTAGATAACCTGTAGTCTATAGCAGGTGGCTCTGAGCAGTAATAGCCCTGTGAAAAAATAACCCCCCCCCCCCCCAGTACCAATTCACTCCAGCCTTTGCTCTCTCCCACCTCTTCCCTGATACACATCACCAGTGTGCTGAACTGCTCCACACTGCCACCTCTTAGAGCTTCAGTATAAATGCTCTTTTTTGAAGCAGGCATGAACCAATTTCTGACCGGGGTGGGTGGGAGGCCCAGGGGGCTGTGGTGGACTCGGCCAGGGGGTCCCTGGAGGCTCCTACACTACATAAACAATAATTAAATGCCCAGGAGTCTATCCTAAATTTATTTATGACTAGTCTAGATCAGTGGTTCATAAACTTCTCCCCAAGACTATGATTTTGGTTTGACACTGTTTGAATACAGATGTATTACTGGAGCCCATAAAGGAGCCCGTAAGCTAATTTGCTATTCATATATAAATATATTGGGGGGTTTTGCGAGTTAAAAAACGCTTACGTGTTATGGGCTTGAAATCCTTGTGGTTGTTAAACCCGGATCTTACAGCCCATCGAAGCCTTTGATCTTTCACGTCCGCAAGACTTCCAATCGCTAAAATCGCTAATCAATATTCAATTGCCAAAATCCCTTAAGACCGCACCTGCAATCAAGCCCGCAAATGGCGGCCAAAAGGTTATGGGTTCCAAATAGGACCCGCAAGGGGTTTACAGACTAGTTGGTAATACTGCAAATCACAATATAGAGGCACCAATGCACATTACAATATGGGAAAAGCAATGGAAGGCGTTACAATTACATGCACAACAACTCACAAATACCAAAAAGGTAAATATATATATATATTTTTCCCCTCACAAGTTGTAATTGTTATGCACATGCCAATATGAAAAGCCATGCTGCAAGATGCTGAAAGCTATTAAAGACACACTACCTCATTAAATTGCAACACAAATACATGAAATTGCTGAAATATTAACCCTTTCTCATGCACAGAAACTCTAATATAGACCCTAAAAATACAAAGATCATCTGATATACATCTAACTCATCACATCTACATTGAGAAAACAAATAGTGGCTAAATGACACCACCACATCACATATATCATGTACCAGGAGAACATTTCACATATGGTTGTTCAGTCCTTCAGTCGTGCCCAGACTGCAGCACACTTACTTATGTCTCTGTCTGTGCTTATCCACAAGGTTTGCATGCCAAAGATACTGGAGTGGGTTGCCAGTTACTCCTCTAGTGGACTGTGATTTGTCTGACCTCTCTGCTATGACCTGCCCTCCTACAGTGGCCCTACATGATATAGCTCACAGCTTCATTCAGGTACACAAGCCCCTTTACCACCACCCCTTTGCAAACCGCAAGGGGACTAGGGGAACATACACCCCACTTATCTACTCTAATCCATCAGGAAGGGCCGCAAAATGGAGGCTGTGCAGTGGCATGTGGATCAACAGCCAACTCACCTCCAGTCCCACGCCATTGCTGGTGGCCATGTACCAAGATGTATACCCATTATCATTTGGTTACCTCCCATTAAGTGTTTTGCTATCAATCAATTTACATTATAACCTGTCATATTGTTATCAGGTCTTTGGGGGAATGTTGATATTCCACACTATCACAAAGTGAACTTTGCATGGGAATTAACCCTTTATTATTATTATATATGATATTTAGTATTATATGATATCTAATGCTATTATTACTATTATTGTTGTTATATGTATTGATCTATTGCATAGTAACTAGGGCTCATTAGTTTACATATATAGGAATGTTATACAGGGATAGAGTAGTACACCTTTAGAAATGTGAAACATATGTGATATATGTGGATGTCCCATAACCCCAACCGTTGATAACACACTGACACAGATACAACGGTATAACAAAGCTGTATTTCATACACAGACGACCACTGCACCACTGCAACCAGAATCTGATGAAAAAAAGCATCATCACATATCACTCCATTTACTTGAAGAAACCATTAATGTGCATAGCACTTACACCTTGTCTAGATCTGCTCAATGAATCCAATCCAGTTTCACACATACAGTGTGGTGTAAAAAACAAAAATCTGACAAAAAGCGGAGGAGGATTAACATGCATGTACAGTATAGTGCTAAATACTGTACCAATATACCAACTCACCTGATCCCCATCTGCAAGCATTACTAACTATTAGCTAGGTCTCTGGATAATCGGTAATATGGGAGAAGATTCACTGTCACTTACATTAGACCCAAGGATCTGTTCTCAGACTGATATTGGGGTCAGGATCACGTGCTTCACTAGTGCATATATCAATGCTGGTTGTCATTAACATGCCATTGGGAGACTTTGCAAGTCCACCGCCATAGCGGTATTAGTCTACATTGAAGCTAACAACAATCGTGTCTGAGACATCTGGCTATAGGATCGCTTTAAGATTGTGGGAGCTACATGTCAAGGGGGGGCTGTCATTGAACTCCTCCACCACTTTCCTCTACTCCACTCTCCACCTCCTCAACTCCTCTGCCACTTTCCTCTCCTCCACTCTCCACCTCCTCTGCCACTTTCCTCTCCTCCAATCTCCACCTCCTGAACTCCTCCACCACTCTCCTCTCTTCCACTCTCCACCTCCGACACCTATCCTACGTCACTCCCCAGAGCCACCTCTCTCTCCTCCTAACATCTCCTCCTTCACCCGCCTCTCCACTCCTCTCTTCTCATTCCATTGAAATCCCCAAAATAAGAGAAGGATAAATGAAAATAAGCGTTTCTGTTTATGAATGAAGAAAAAACAAAGTGTATTATGTTTATTTATTAACTGTTGGGGGATGGGATGGGTGAGGGGGTGTATGGGGTCACCTAGCTCTATGTGTATCTATGTGTGTTATTTCATTTATGTGTAGTCATGGATTAAGTGTAAAATCGTAATTAGAGTAATAGAAAATAATAAAACCAGGATGGGGGCGTGTCCGGAAGTACTTACAGTGGCCGCTTGAGCGGTAGTAGGTCGCGAGGGGGAGAGGACGCCGCTTCAGGGCGGCAGAGACAACTAGGCCAGATGCCTAGATTGCTGCCCTGGGCTTCCCATGGATGGATGGTGAGGACGGAGGAGGCCTGGAGACGTGCTGAAAGGGCTAAGGTGGAGCAGCTGTGAGTACATCTTGGAAGCAGCGTGGAGATAACCCTGTGTGCAGTCGGCATGACTCCTGGCGTCCTGTTTCCCAGCTAAGATCTTGGGGGGATTAAAACAGTGTAACCCTTTGCAAATTTACAGTTTGCAGCGTGCGATATGGGCCAGGAATCCCTAGAATTAAAGACCAGTGGAGGTGGGTGTATAAGCCTTTCCCACAGTGATCCCTGGATACAAGTTATTCTGATAAAGAAGTAATCTCTGCCCTCTGGATATCTACAAGGAGACCTCTATGATTTTGGTGGAAGACTACTAAAGCTAAGTATCCGTTAAGGATTAAGGATCTATTCAAGTTACACATTTTGGAGTGCTAAGGCTTTGGCTCATGGACTGTGACTATACAATGCAATGAGTTCATATTCGATAATATCCCAGGTCACTTTTAATGAGTTCAGATTAATAACAATTGCTGGCAAACTTACAGGGAAAGGAGCTGGACATACAGACGGTTTATGCCTCTTATAAAGTAATTAAAAGTGATACGAAATTGTGACAACTGAATAAATGGTTATAAAGAGTTCAGGAACACAGGTAAATTAATCGATTCTTCACCGACCTGACACATTGGAATAAGCCGTTATAAACATGAGAGTTCTTGCTTTGAACCTTATCTGCCACTACTATGAGGTAATTTATTCGCACAAGAGGCTATTAACCATATAAGTTCCTTAAAGGGCTTATGTTGTTGCCAAAATTATTTCAAGGTTTCATTGATCTGATATATTTGATTAAGGGATTAAAGCACACATATGTCCTGTTAAAACTGTGTTTATTAAAAGATGGCGAGGAATGCGGTTCGGTAAAATTGCTAAATATAAGACGAGCAATTGGAAGTATGAATTGGACTTGTGGTCGCATTAACTATTAAAACAAAACTACTTGTTCTTCTCCAACTTAAGGGTGGTTGAAAATGACCTTATCCCAGATGGGTTAACTTATAACCAGAATTGCCTTGGAATTATTGAGGTCCTTGATAGGTGCCAGAAAATAGATTATTACCACAGGGCTTATTCATGGGTTTTTGGGCTACATTGACAGGGGAAAATACCTTGTATTCCAGATCTTATTGGTTTGGGGAACGATTAAAAAATGTCTAAACCTAAAGAGACTGTGATTGGAAAATCCACCAGTAGAGGAAAAAAGAATAATACACAAAAATCAACAGAATTTGTTTTGGCAAAAATAAAGATAATGACCAAGAGGCTTTATCTATGGATCCATCTCAGGGAGAGAAAACTCCTGATTCAAATTCAACAATGTTATCTGATAATTTTATGAATAATGATACTGACTCACAGGTTGAAGACCTACTTACGGTATCTAAGATGGAGAAACTTTTCCAAGATTTTCAGAATAATTTTATGTCCGACCTCAAAGCCCAGATAATGGAAAACTCCAAGGCAATTAAAGAAGTTAATAATAAAACCCTTGATCTAGAAAATAAATTTGACAAGTTGGTTGTGGATCATAATACTTTACTGTCATACACCACAAAATTAGAAAAATTAAGGAGCTGTCCAATAAAATGTGTAACATGGAAGACAGATCGAGAAGATGTAACTTAAGAATTAAAGGAATACCTGAAGCTATTATGGAGGAGGAGTTAAAAATATATTTGTTCAAGTTATTTTCAGCACTGGTTCCAACTTTATCACAAGACGAAATCAGATTAGATGAAATCCATCGGATTAACAAACCTGCTTTTATTGATAAGAGTACCCCCAGAGATGTTATAGTCAAATTTCATCATCTTTCATCAAGAGAGGCTATATTAAAAGCTGGTTCTAAAAAGTTTCAGCTAAGGGTGTAATTGTGATGGAAAAATAGAGGTTTATAGGTATAGGAATATTTTTTTTTTTTTTTTTTTTAAAGTAGAAGCCCAACATAGGGGGTTATAAAGCTCTAACATTCAATAGGAATATAGATTAGGAGTCGTTATTTTCCACAGTAATATTGTAATAATCCTGAAAGGATTAATAAAGTGACAGAATGAGCGAAGGAGAAAAAGGAAAAGGTGAAAAGAAGAAAGAAAGATTGTACTAAGTTTCACAAAACATTACTAGGTGTGATAAGGAAATAGCTATAAAGACACTTTCACCTAAAGCGATATGGGATTGATAATAACACAGCGATAAATGGATAGAGACAATTTCAAAAATACACTGTATAGAAAGTATAGGGGTACATATAAAATTTGGACAATTATGGTGGTTTATACATAAATATCTTAAGTTTGTCATAATTAATCACATAATTAATCCTGTAATGGAATAGTTTTATTTAGTTAAATTAAGGGCTTTTGAGGTTGACTTCCAACATAAGAGTATAATAGTGGGAGAAACTTAAATATGAAAGAACCAATCTCTGAAATTGATAAAAGAATACCTATGAACTAGTTAGAGAAAAACAAGTCCCTCCCTCGACCAAAAATGACCTAGTATTTCTTTACATTGGCACAGAGCCCTGTGTGTGTCTCCGCAAGGGAAAGATCAGTGGGGAAATATATGTATGTCAGTATGAAGGGAAGTATGAATGTTTTTTTTAAATGTTTTTGGGTAAAGCTATTTTGTGGTGAGAAGAAATTATTGAGATCTGAGAAAAGGAAAAGAAAAAAAGGAGATAGGGATGTAGAAAAAAAATAAAACAAGGGAAATTGGAACAGACTGTATATCAGGTATCTGAAGTATGGCAGTAAATCTTTTGAGTTTTAATGTTAGAGGCTTAAATTCACCTTTTAAAAGAAGTGATATTTTTAGACTAATTAAACAGGAAAAGGCAGAGATAATTCTTTTGCAGGAAACGCATTGGGCGAAAGGTAAAATTTATAGTTTTGGACAGAATACATTTGACCATAGATACAGTTCCTTGTTTAAGAAAAACTCTAGAGGGGTCTCCATCTCTTTTGGAAATAAATTGAGAATTAAGGAATAATTTGTCGAAATTGATCCTAATGGCAGATATATTCTACGGGTGGGTGAAGTTAATGAGCAGAAATTCATGATACTCAATATTTATGCTCCGAATAAAAAGCAGATGCCCTTTCTTAAAAGCATGTTTAATAAGTTAAAAAAAGATTGAACAAGGCACTGTTATAATGGCAGGGGACTTTAATTTGATTATTAATCCTAACCTTGTTCGGAAATCTCAAAGAGTAATAAAAAATAAGGCACAATTAATGAAAAACATATATTAAAACCAAATATTTTTCAAGATTAATAAAAGATAATAATATGTTTGATATTTGATGAATATTACATCCGAATCAAAGCGATTACTCCTGTTTTTCCCCGTACTTACAATGTATACTCAAGAATAGACTTGGTACTGGTGGATACTGGGGTAATAATAAGGTAAATAAAGCTGAGTTAGGATCGAATACAATATCAGATCATGCTTATTTTATAGTGGAAATAAAATTAGATAATCCGCAATACAATAGACCTGTCTAGAAATTGGATGATACATTGTTGGAAGATGAGGAGACTAAGTTGTCCCTTGAAAAGGAAATGTATAAATTCTTTGAGATTAACGATCAAGTAGATATAAGTAGTAGCACGCTGTGGGGAACTTTTAAAGCATTTATTCGGGGCATTTTGATTTAAATAAAAATTCAACGGACAAAACAAAGAGGTTTGCCTCTGCGAAAATTGTTAGTTCAACTATAGAAATTAGAGCAGAGTAATAAAATAAATCCAAATAATAGTACCACCATAGAAATTAAGAAATTGCAAAACCAGATAAATAAAATGAATCAAAGTATTTTGGATTAAATAATTTGGAGGAGATAACAGAATTATCATTATCATGATAATAAAATTAGTAAAATTATTGCAAATAAAATTAAAAAACTAAATGTAAGTACTAGAATTGAATGTTTGCGTAGTGAAGGTAAATATATTTATAAACCAAATGAGATAGCTAAAACTTTCGCAAAGTATTATCAAAAGTTGTATAACTTGGCTAATGATTCGTCATTTAGAAAATCAACAACAAAGGAAGATATAGAAACATTTTTGGAGGAAAGTCAGCTACCAAGAATATCATGCAGAGAGATGGATGAATTGAATAGGCCATTTACTGAATTTCAAATTGAAGAAGTTGTTAAGAACTTAAAACCTTACACGTCTCCTGGTTTGGATGGACATACTAATGCTTACTACAAAATATTTTTCCGAATAATAAGCAAATATATGAAAATACTGTTTAATGACTTTGCTAAGGAAGGTTCAATTCCAGAGGAGATGTTGAAGGTAAAGATAGTCATGATACCGAAAAATAAACAGGAGTTGCAGCTCTGTGAAAATTACAGGCCAATTTCTTTAATGAATATTGATCTGAAAGTGTATGCAAAGATTCTGGCAAATAGAATAAAAAACTTGCTAGATAAACTGATTCAAAATGACCAAATGGGATTTATTTCGGGAAGATATGGATAGGATAATGTACGGAAATTAATAAAATTGTGGATAGAGGCAAAATCCTTGTGTGCTCCCACCCTATTATGTCATTAGACGCTAAAAAATCATTTGACAGAGTAGGGCGTTAAATAAGATGGGCTTCTGTAAATTTGGCTCACTTGCCATAGGAGCCTTATATTCGGCACCAACAGCTGCAGTCAGTAGTAACGGCTTTCTCTCAGATTTTTTTACTATTAGCAATGTCACATGACAGGGGTGCCCTCTCTCCCCCACCCTGCTCGCGTTTCTCATGGAGCCATTGGCGGAAGCCATTAGGAGCTCTAGGGGTGTAGGGGGCATAAGGGTTGGGGAGAGAGAGCACAAGATTACTATGTTTGCTGACGACACGGTATTGACTTTGTCCAGACCGATGGACTCTCTACCATATGTAGTGAGAATAATTGAACAATTTGAGTATCTAACTATAAACTGAATGCTCAAAAAAATGAAACTATGATCTTTAATATCTCAAATAAAAATAGAAACTGGTTGCATGAACAATATAAATTTAAATGGGACTCTAATACTATAAGACACTTGGGAATCACTTTTAAAGATGAAGTAAATCAAATGATAACATACAACTGTAAGAAACTGTACAATAAAATTAAGGAGATTACTGAGAGCTGGAAGGATTTGAAATTGTCCTTTTCCTGGAGAATCTCCTGTATTAAAATGGCGATACTGCCGAGAGATAATTATATATTTAGGTGTATCCCAAGTAAATTGCCAAATTTCTGGGTTAAAAAAATACAGAGTACTATTGATAGATTTATTCATTTGAAAAAACATAGAGTGAAGAGAGAAATTATGGCACGTCGGTTCACCCAAGGCGGGATTGCATATACTTCTCTTAAGATTGTACCAAGATGCAGTTTTGTTGACACATGCTCTAAAATGGGTATATTCTGTGGATAATTATCCATGGTACCAGATAGAAAAATCATCAGTTATAAAAAAGGACATAAGAGCTTTAATATATATTCAGAACTTCCAGTTAGGTTATATAGGAAAAGATTCCTATATTGTTAAGAATATTTTGTCAATATGGAAAAGACTAAATAATAAATATAAAATATTGCCTTTTCTAAGTAACATCATGCCAATCGATGTAGTAGCTAAATATTTTAGTATACCATGGTCGAAAATATGGAGTGAGAAGGGGATTGTAACTATAAAAGACTTGTTTATAAGTGAGAAGATGGCAAACTTCTTCGAAATTAGTGTAAGGTTAGGAATTAAAACAAATAATTGGCTTGTTTTCGAACAAATGAAGCGCGCTATCATTTCGTTGGGATCAGGGGTGAATTCGACCGACACTATGAAAGGCTGGGAATTAAATATAATAAAGTCTGATCATTCACATATCATAGCTAAAGTGTTTAATATTATCTCCTTGGAGTTGGTTAGGGATGTATCGAGGGCGATGAAGTCATGAGAGAGGGACATAGGTAGGTCTATATCAAAAACCTTAAATAGAATTATTAAAAATGCTGCTCAGAGAGAAACGTTTTTTAAAGCGATAAATAAATGGTACTTGGTCCCTATGAGCTTATACCAGATTACACATAAGAGTGACGATAAATGGCGCTGGAGAGAATGTGGGTATAGATCCATATATGGTGGGACTGCCCTTGCCTTAAACCACTATGGACAAAGTGTTATGAATTTGTTTCGGTTTCAATAGGTAGACAGATTACCCCTGACCCCAGTAGTGGAATACTGCACATTTCTTCAGACAAATATAATAAAGCAGAAATAGCTTTAATGATTCAGCTTTTTACAACGGTTAAATTATGTATTGTCTCAAAATGGAAACAAATAAACCCCCCACTATGGAATTAAGTATTATGGAAAGTTGATCGGTGTAGGGAATTAGAGAGACATTTTATGTCGGTTGGTTTAGCATCGCAAGCACAAAATAAATGGTTAATTTGGGACTCTTTAAAACAGAAAGTTATGGTTGTTTTAGGAAATGTCCTAGGATAAGTTTCCTTTTAATTACCTCTTTTGCTTCTTACCCCTTCTTGCCTTTCTATTGCCCTACTGTTTAACTGTATTATATATTTGATTCCCCTACAAGTTTTAAGGAATGTAAATTGGTGTGGATGGGTGTGTGGGTGAATTTGGTTATTGTATAGCATATTTCTTCTTATGATATAATCATGTTTAAATCAACAGATTATATGTTATTTTGTATGTTTTATTTTTATATGTTATATACTACAATAAATATTAATAATAATAAAAAAAAAAAAGAAAATAATAAAACTGTAAGATGCTGCTCTCCTAAATCGCCTCCTCTCCTCTCTATATATATCTGTTCAAACCTCCAACTCCGGGACCTGCGCGCTACTTTGTCAGAAAATACAACACAGTCAACGCATGGGCGGGTGGGCCGCAACTTTATACTCTCCCCCTGTCAATCATCTGCAGTTAGACCAATTTCTATTGGCTGAGAGGCCTGTGTAGCACTAGGTTATATCAGGATTAGATCGTAACAGCGGATCGCATCTGGGCCAGCCCATTAACAGTTTGCGGGCTTGAGGCTTTGGGCCGTAACTCGCGCCCTTGCTCAATTGAATAGCGCCATAATGGAAGATATCTATCTATTTACAGTGGGGGAAACATATTTGATCCCCTGCTGATTTTGAATCAATAAAGAACTTAGAGAAAAACAAAAATAATAATGTTTTATTTACATTATTTGGAGACAACGTCGATTAAAAAACTTTTAAAACCAAGGGTATTGGAAATAATTCCTTAAAAACATTTAATATTGACTCCCTTATTCTTTGCACCTAAGACAAGTATATTGTTAAGATTGATTCCTGAGAAACAAATCCCAATGACCTTATTTTCTCTTATCTTGTCTTAATCAGTGCTTAAACTATATTTTATAATGTCTTGGCTTTGTTTCCAGGCTTTTATGTGTATATATCTCTGTCAATTTTAAGAGATATTATATTTTATATCCGAGAGTTCTGAATCCTTTAACATTGTTACAAAATCACACCAAAAGTGACCATTCAATTGTTTGTGTATAAATCACACTCTTAATGCTTTCACCTTGTATGTTACAATGTCCTCTTATGGTCTATAATTTTCTTAAAGTACATATATGGGGCATTTAATACATTCAAACTGGATGCCTTTTAGCTTGGTACTACACTTTAAAAATGGGTTGTTCAATGTATGTATCTAAAATGGGAATTATCCTTAGTCAGATTGCCCCCATGCTTGCTTCCACGTTAATGCCCTGCTTGTGGCGTTCCTTCTATTCCCATACGAAGTTATCACAATCATAAAACTTCCTAATTTTTAGTCTCGGGATTTATAGAATCTATCATTAGATTGCCAATAAGTAGGACCTTTGTATAGTACCAGGCTCTCCCATGTACTACTGTTAGGGCACAATAAAGTAACAGGATTCTTATGAATCACAGAGCTGCACTGGAAACGCTGCCTATTTTTAATGTTGGCGTCTGACGTCAGACGCAACCCTGACGTACGTTTTGTCACATGGGTGTGACTTTATCAAAGGGGAAGGCGAAGGCCTCAACGGAGCCTCCTATTTATAGTAAAGTTGGTTGTCATAGTTACTCTCTGTCTCTATACAAGTGGGAAACAAGCATGAAAATAACAAATGAAGTATAATCCACCTTATTTAGTGATATCTAATATCATTTTGATTGTGGCTGTTTGAAAATTACTTATTTACAAAAAATGAATCAAATATTGTGAATCGTTTGTCTAATATGAAAGGATCAGAGATATTATATTTTATAATGTCCAACATCATTTATCTCCAATGATCCATGGATATAGTTTTCTACAAATTCAAATATTCTTATGTTTTTAATTGCTCTCCTCCATATAGATGCACTAATATTAGGTATTCTCACCCCCACCAAAATAAAAAATAAAAATGGAATATCTCTTATGATTCTTATATTCCTTTATCTCATAAACCAATTCAGGAAGTGATACATATTCTTTCATAAGGTGATGTTTTAACAGGCCTATGATTCCTAGAACATTTATTTGTTTTATTTCATTTCCCCATATATTTTAATCAATATATATCTCTCATCTAATTTAATTTATAAAGAGTGTAAACAAAAAAGGATTTTTATACCTATTATGCAACAAAATCATATTTATAGTGATTTATTGATCTATTCTATTCAATACCCATTTACTAGCTAAAATATTTGTGTATTAGTGTATTTCATAAAAGTGAAAAATAATAAGAATAATAATTCAATTCATTATAACATTATATTTAAAATGATGTGGCTATTAAATCTGTGCTGTGTTAATTATTATCTAATAAAATTCCATAAGGCCTAAAATATATAATGGAAGATATCTATTTACAATGGGGGAAAAAAGTATTTGATCCCCTGCTGATTTTGAACGCTTGTCCACTGACAAAGAAATGACCAGTCTATAATTTTAATGGTCGGTATATTTTAACAATGAGAGACAGAATAACAAAAGAAAACCCCCAAGAAAAACGCATGTGAAGAAAGTTATAAATTGATTTGCAGGTCAGTGAGGGAAATAAGTATTTGATCCCCTATCAATCAGCAAGATTTCTGGCTCCCAGGTGTCTTTTATACAGAGAACGAGCTGAGATTATGAGCACTTAAAGGGAGTGCTCCTAATCTCATCTCCTTCCCTGTATAAAAGACACCTGTCCACAGAAGCAATCAATCAATCAGATTCCAAACTCTCCACCATGGCCAAGACCAAAGAGCTGTCCAAGGATGTCAGGGACAAGATTGTAGACCTACACAAGGCTGGAATGGGTTACAAGACCATCGCCAAGCAGCTTGGTGAGAAGGCGACAACAGTTGGTGGGATTATGCGCAAATGGAAGAATCACAAAATAACTGCCAGTGTCCCTCGGTCTGGTGCACTATGCAAGATCTCACCTCGTGGAGTTTCAATGATCATGAGAACGGTGAGAAATCAGCCCAGAAATACACGGGAGGATCTTGTTAATGATCTCAAGGCAGCTGGGTCCATAGTCACCAAGAAAACAATTAGTAACACACTAGGCTGTGAAGGACCTAAATCCTGCAGCGCCCGCAAGGTCCCCCTGCTCAAGAAAGCCCATGTACAGGCCCGTCTGAAGTCTGCCAATGAACATCTGAATGATTCAGAGAAGAACTGGGTGAAAGTGTTGTGGTCAGATGAGACCAAAATCGAGCTCTTTGGCATCAACTCGCCATGTTTGGAGGAGGAGGAATGCTGCCTATGACCTCAAGAACACCATCCCCACCGTCAAACATGGAGGTGGAAACATTATGCTTTGTGTTTTTCTTTCTGCTAAGGGGACAGGACAACTGCACCGCATCAAAGGGACGATGGACGGGGCCATGTACCATCAAATATTGGGTGAGAACCTCCTTCCCTCAGCAAAGGCAATGAAAAGGGGTCATGGATGGGTATTTCAGCATGACAATGACCCAAAACACACAGCCAAGGCAACAAAGGAGTTGCTCAAGGAGAAGCACATTAAGGTCCTAGAGTGGCCTAGCCAGTCTACAGACCTTAATCACATAGAGAATCTGTGGAGGGAGCTGAAGGTTCGAGATTACAAACATCAGCCTCAAAACCTTAATGACTTGGAGAGGATCTACAAAGAGGAGTGGGGCAAAATCCCTCTTGAGATGTCTGCAAACCTAGTGGCCAACTACAAAAAACGTCCGACCTCTGTGATTGCCAACAAGGATTTTGCCACCAAGTACTAAGACGAAGGGGTCAAATACTTATTTCCCTCACTGACCTGCAAATCAATTTATAATTTTTCTGACATGCATTTTTCTTGTTTTTTTTTGTTTTGTTATTTTGTCTCTCACGGTTAAAATACACCGACCATTACAAAATAAGGGCCTTTGGCGCTCATCTGCTAAGTCCTACGCGTTAACGGACTGGCCTCGCTTTGGGAGGCTCGCAAGCGGTGAGCAACTGCGGTGCTCATCGCCTAACTCGTAAACACCTCGCAAAGGGTGACGACGTCTCGCAGTTTGACAACTATTATATGTGACGTTATATACAATTGCTATATGTAATATATTCCTAGGTTATATACAATTGCTATATGTAATATATTCCTAGGTTATATACAATTGCTATAACATATATAGTTGTGAGCATATGAGCCGCTGCTCACGCTTAAGGGCTCGCGCAACGAGGGCTGCGGGTGAGGGCCTCAGTTGCTGGCATGGAGCGCCGAAGTCACTCCTTGCCAGCAACTGCGACCCTCGCAAAATTTACTTTTAAACGCAAACAACCACACAACAACCGCGACCACGCAAACAACACAACACACCAACTACGACCCTCGCAAACTTTACCTATGTTATATACAATTGCTATATGTAATATATTCCTACGTTATATACCATTGCTATATGTAATATACCGGTATGTAATATATTCCTATGTTATATACAATTACTATATGTAATATATTCCTATGTTATATACTATTACTATACGTATCTATAATTACTTTATGGTCGCCTCATTCTTGCCCTTTGCACAGCTCTGCTTTCCTGGAATAGTTTGCACCCTGCTGTCATTACACACGCCTGGAGCACATACATGATCTTGAAAGCCGGCACACCCTTTATATAATATTATTATTATTTTATAATTGGTTCTATTAAAGTTTTCCTGTTCCCTGGGGCAGCTCTGGTAGCAGGTGACTCCACCTGTTTATTTAGATACTTCGGTTCAGTAAAATATAATTACTAAGATATACATATACTGTATATATTTATATTTAAGGTAACAACAGAATGTCAGCTCATTTACCATCAACAAGAGATAAAACATGTTGAAAGCTCTTAGTATCTGTACTAAATAGAACCAGTTTGCATTAATGGGATATGAAAGACTCCCTGCATTGTAGGATTAAATAAACTATTATTATTATCCAACATATTCCATAGCACTATACAGGGGTTCAGAGAGTACTTGCCTCTTATTGCTACGGGTCTTCTGTATATTTGGTGATGTGAGCCGCTGAAGAACAAAATAAATATAATAGAGCTACTACCCATTAGAACTGCAGCTGTAGCTTTATTGCATTGACGCTTTCACCCAATCAGATCACAGATTTCAGTGTTCTTATTTTTATTTCTGATTCCTACTCCCACTTTCCTCCAAAATGAACCACTGGCCCACTCGGCACGCCCCGGATCTTTACACAGACTGTTCATCTCTATGAACTTTATTATGAAAGAAACTCAAATCTAGGTGGAATTTTTCCTTTGTACCATTTGAGAATTTTGGAATTATTCAGATAATCATTTGCTCTGGGCTTCTAGATAATTTATTCTTTGATATATATAATTTTTTGCAGTTCTGTGTTATATTATTATTTGGGACTCTAACACATTGGGTTGCTAATATCAAAGGCTATCAAAATGGACCTGAGACTGGTTGTAAGGACTGTGACAATTTGTCTTTCATATGTCTTTCATATGTGTCATCTTTAAAGAATTTATGTGTGCTCAGAATGTGGTAAGAATATTCTAAGATATGACACTATTAGAGAGTGCAGTGTAATTTTCCCCATTACAAAGTATTGATGTCATGACATGGACTAGAAGGGGTTAACCCTCATGAAGTTTTCAGTTCTCTCAGAGGGTCATAAACTGAATAGAGAGGATTGCTGTTCCAGGATGGGGGTGGGCCCTTGGTACTTTTTAAAAATATATCTGTGTAAAATGAAGGCAGTCTGTTTTCTGCACTAATTCAGGGTGCATGTGTATTTCTTGTATGATGTGGAAACCTGCTTCTCCATGAATGATGTTCTGATCTGAATTGCTGGGTGCTGAGATGAATATAAAGTCACAAACTAGAGATTGTTCCTGTAATCTAAAGCAGGGGAATTAGGGGTACGTGGGCCCCTCGTCTTCAGGTCGTGACATATTAGTTGGCAGCGATGGCCTCTCTGTGCAGTAACAAGCAGCAGGATGGCTTCCTACAAGGACATGATGGTGGAACTAAAGCCAGAGAAAAAGCATTGCGGAGGGGCGGACGAAATGAAGGCAGGTGATAATGTTCTGCAGGTCATCCCAGCCCCAGGTTATCTGCAGCTGAGGAGGAAAAGGTGTCCAGGAGCTTCCAGATGTGGAGGGCTGTTATGTAAAAGCTAACCGCTAATCACCGACTGACCCTCCAGACTCAAATAGTGTAGAAGATCCAGCGAGAGAAGAGAAGGGTAATTAACTGCCCTTTCCCAGTTCCTGTAAATGTGGAACTTCTATCCCCAGTGAAGGTAGAAATCTTCTGCAGGCTTGGAGGAGACAGAGAGGAGAGCCAGGTGACATGGGAGGCAAAGGACTGTCTAAAGAAATGGATCGCATTCCTAGGATTGTGGCAGGGTCATGAGCTGTCAAGCTGGCTATAGAAACTAGTATGGGCAGAGATTGCCCTGGAAGATAAATATGACAAGTGGGCAAAATCTGTTTGTTCCCCCTAGATGGGATCCATATTTTCGGTTGCAGCTGATGGAAATGTTCTGGGAAATAGTGTATGGGGATCCTGAGTGAGGCCCTGGTGACTGTAAAGAGATAGGGCAACTTGTTTCTTAAATGATATGAAGGACTGGGACTAGAACCATGGTCCCAGGAGGCTAATTTGCTGGCACCCTTGATTCAGCAAGAGCTCAATTGGAGGCTGAATACATGGAGTTGTTTGATGAGGCATCTCTGGAGAGATTTTGGCCACCAAGTTGGAGAGAGCCCTGCCAGTTGGGCAGGTAGGAAGGCCACGCCCCAGAGTACCAGGAGACGGGAGAGTTTACCAGGGGTCCACAGATGACTTTCCCTCAGAGGGCCCTAACAGTTTTCAAAGGGTCTGGATGCGATGGACTGTATTGATAACCCTGGCAAATGGACTTACAAATGGGTCAGACTGAGTAATTACCAGTGGCCTATCAGGCAGGGTGGGACTAAATCACCCTTTTAAGGACTAACCCTGGAGCAGCTAAAAGAGCAGACAGACAGAGACCATAGTAATTAGCTAAACTGGGACAGCACTCCATATTGTTTGCCCCAGCAAGCAGAACTGGAGCACAGTGCCATGACCGTAGTCCAAGGAGAGGGAGAGTACCAAGCCCACATTGTGGTTCTGGGCGAGGTGGAATACAGTGCACAGACCGTGATCCAAGGAGAGGGAGAAACCAAGTCCCATGCCCAGACCATTGTTCCAGGTGAGCGTGGGTTCAGTGGCCAGACCGTGGTGCTGGGGAAAATGGCGTATACTGCCCAGCCCATGTTTCAACCCAGGTTTCTGATGCCAGCCAGCAGATCCAGCTGGAGGGTCCCTACTGGTAATATTGTTAGTATATTTACGCTCCTAGTCGCATAAGAAGTAGGCACCTACCCTGGGCTTTGGGGTTTGTGTGCGCAGGAGATCCACGGGGTCACTCCCAGGTACCCACCCCAAAGACATGTGGACAGAGTTCAGCAGCATCCAGTTAGTCATCTGTGTGGATTACATCCTGGATGCTGCATCATGACTGAATTTGGGACTCTCCTGAACCCCACAAGCAACCCTGTTATTTGGGTTTATTGTAGTTATTTATTTGTGTGCTTTAATGGGTCCATTCCCTCTTCACCATCGCAAAATCTGACAGCTGTAGTTCCGCCGCCGGCCGACAGACGGCGCTGACGATTTTAGCATATAAGGCGCGCGACAGAAGAGGCCTTGAGCTATGAGAGACGCGCCTGAGGCCCTGGGGGGCTGAGTGCCCGCCCCGAACATATCGATGGCCTCGTTGTCCGCTCAGCGCCATCGAGTTGCGCCACGTCGGAGGGGAGAATAGTTCTTTGCCTTCCCTGGAACTTGATGGTGCCTGAAAATTCACCCTCTGGCGGATGGCACCTGTAACTGCAGCTGTCAGAGCTGCAGAAGAAATGAGCAGGCAATAATAACTGTATTGTGTCCTGTGCAAATTAGGAAGTGACCACACAAACAAACTGGTGACATATTAGAGAGACATATATATACATAAAATAAAAATGATATTGCCAACAAACACTACAACTCCCATAAAGACGTGCGCCGGCAGAGGGGTAGTTTCTGTTCACCTACACTTGTGATTGGTGGACAGATTTTGAAGTCAGTCACGTGGCGTGCAGCCAGCTGACAGCATGAAGCCGGGCATCTATCACTTTCCATGTGATTGATTGGTCGGCTGGCACTCCCTCCCTCTCATGCAATTCATTTGCAGTCCAGTTAGGCAGTCACTCCCTCACACGTGATTGATTTGCCGGCCAGCCATTCAGTCATTCCTTCTCTGTGATTGATTGGTTGGCCAGCCAGTCACGTCCACTCTGTGATTGATTGGTCTGCTGGCCGGTCAGTCACGCCATCTCTGTGTGATTGATTGGTTGCGCTGTCAGGTGGTCACGTGCCTCCTGTCAGTCCAGCATGGAGCCGTACAGAGGGCAGCTCTCCTTACTCACTGATCTATATCAGATCACTATGGCCTACGGCTACTGGAACGCGGACCGGCACCTGGAGCACGCCGAGTTCGAGCTGTTCTTCAGGGAACCGCCATTTAACGGAGGATTTGTACTGTTCTACGGACTGAGGGAGAGCATGAGATACCTGGAGGAGTTCAAGCTGACAGATGATGGTGAGGCATGAGAGAGAGGCAGGGAGTGAGAGAGAGAGAGAGGCAGCGAGAGAGAGGCAGGGAGTGAGAGAGAGGCAGGGAGTGAGAGAGGCAGCGAGAGAGAGGCAGGGAGTGAGAGAGAGGCAGGGAGTGAGAGAGAGGCAGGGAGTGAGAGAGAGGCAGGGAGTGAGAGAGAGGCAGGGAGTGAGAGAGAGGCAGGGAGTGAGAGAGAGGCAGGGAGTGAGAGAGAGGCAGGGAGTGAGAGAGAGGCAGGGAGTGAGAGAGAGGCAGGGAGTGAGAGAGAGAGAGGCAGCGAGAGAGAGGCAGGGAGCGAGAGAGAGGCAGGGAGCGAGAGAGAGGCAGGGAGTGAGAGGCAGAGAGAGAGAGGCAGAGAGAGAGAGGCAGAGAGAGAGAGGCAGGGAGTGAGAGAGGCAGAGAGAGAGAGGCAGGGAGTGAGAGAGGCAGCGAGAGAGAGGCAGGGAGTGAGAGAGAGGCAGGGAGTGAGAGAGAGGCAGGGAGTGAGAGAGAGGCAGGGAGTGAGAGAGAGGCAGGGAGTGAGAGAGAGGCAGAGAGAGAGAGGCAGAGAGAGAGAGGCAGAGAGAGAGAGGCAGAGAGAGAGAGGCAGAGAGAGAGAGGCAGAGAGAGAGAGGCAGAGAGAGAGAGGCAGAGAGAGAGAGGGTCAGGGAGAGAGAGGGTCAGGGAGTGAGAGAGAGAGGCAGAGAGAGAGAGAGGGTCAGGGAGTGAGAGAGAGAGGGTCAGGGAGTAAGAGAGAGAGGGTCAGGGAGTAAGAGAGAGAGGGTCAGGGAGTGAGAGAGAGAGGGTCAGGGAGTGAGAGAGAGAGGGTCAGGGAGTGAGAGAGAGAGGGTCAGGGAGTGAGAGAGAGAGGGTCAGGGAGTGAGAGAGAGGGTCAGGGAGTGAGAGAGAGAGAGAGGCAGGGAGTGAGAGAGAGAGGCAGGGAGTGAGAGAGAGAGAGGCAGGGAGTGAGAGAGAGAGAGGCAGGGAGTGAGAGAGAGAGAGGCAGGGAGTGAGAGAGAGAGAGGCAGGGAGTGAGAGAGAGAGAGAGGCAGGGAGTGAGAGAGAGAGAGAGGCAGGGAGTGAGAGAGAGAGAGAGGCAGGGAGTGAGAGAGAGAGAGAGAGGCAGGGAGTGAGAGAGAGGCAGGGAGTGAGAGAGAGGCAGGGAGTGAGAGAGAGAGGCAGGGAGTGAGAGAGAGAGGCAGGGAGTGAGAGAGAGAGGCAGGGAGTGAGAGAGAGAGGCAGGGAGTGAGAGAGAGAGGCAGGGAGTGAGAGAGAGAGGCGGGGAGTGAGAGAGAGAGGCGGGGAGCGAGAGAGAGAGGCGGGGAGCGAGAGAGAGAGAGAGGCGGGGAGCGAGAGAGAGAGAGAGGCGGGGAGCGAGAGAGAGAGAGAGGCGGGGAGCGAGAGAGAGAGAGAGAGGCGGGGAGCGAGAGAGAGAGAGAGAGGCGGGGAGCGAGAGAGAGAGAGAGAGGCGGGCGAGCGAGAGAGAGAGAGAGAGGCGGGGAGCGAGAGAGAGAGAGAGAGGCGGGGAGCGAGAGAGAGAGAGAGAGGCGGGGAGCGAGAGAGAGAGAGAGAGGCGGGGAGCGAGAGAGAGAGAGAGAGGCGGGGAGCGAGAGAGAGAGAGAGAGGCGGGGAGCGAGAGAGAGAGAGAGAGGCGGGGAGCGAGAGAGAGAGAGAGAGGCGGGGAGCGAGAGAGAGAGAGAGAGGCGGGGAGCGAGAGAGAGAGAGGCGGGGAGCGAGAGAGAGAGAGAGAGGCGGGGAGCGAGAGAGAGAGAGAGAGGCGGGGAGCGAGAGAGAAGAGGCGGGGGAGCGAGAGAGAGAGAGAGAGGCGGGGAGCGAGAGAGAGAGAGAGAGGCGGGGAGCGAGAGAGAGAGAGAGAGGCGGGGAGCGAAGAGAGAGAGAGGCGGGGGAGCGAGAGAGAGAGAGAGCGAGGCTGAGGGAGCGGATGAGAGAGAGAGAGAGGCGGGAGCGAGAGAGAGAGAGAGAGGCGGGGAGCGATGAGAGAGAGAGAGAGGCGGGGAGCGAGAGAGAGAGAGAGAGGCGGGGGAGCGAGAGAGAGAGAGAGAGGCGGGCGAGAGAGAGAGAGAGGCGGGCGAGAGAGAGAGAGAGGCGGGGAGCGAGAGAGAGAGAGAGAGAGGCGGGGAGCGAGAGAGAGAGAGAGAGAGGCGGGGAGCGAGAGAGAGAGAGAGAGGCGGGGAGCGGAGAGAGAGGAGAGAGGCGGGGAGCGAGAAGAGAGAGAGAGAGGCCGGGGATGCGAGTAGAGAGAGAGAGAGGGCGGGGAGCTGAGAGAGAGAGAGAGAGGCGGGGAGCGAGGAGAGAGAGCCGAGCGATGAGAGAGGGGGCGGGGAGCGATGAGAAGGAGAGAGAAGAGGGCGGGGAGCGAGAGAGAGAGAAGAGAGGGGCGGGGAGCGAGAGAGAGAGATGAGAGAGGGGCGGGGAGCGAGAGAGAGAGAGAGAGAGGGCGGGGAGCGAAGAGAGGAAGAGAGAGGGCGGGGAGCGAGGATGAGAGAGAGAGAGGGGCCGGGGGAGCGAGATGAGAGAGAGAGAGAGGCCGGGGAGCGATAGAGAGAGAGAGAGGGCTGTGGGAGCGTAGAGAGTGAGAGAGAGAGGGGCGGGGAAGCGAGAGAAGAGATGAGCTGGGGCTGGGAGCGAGAGAGAGAGAAGAGAGGCGGGGAGCGAGCAGAGAGAGAGAGAGGGCGGGGAGCGAGCGAGAGAGAGAGAGGAGGGCGGGGAGCGAGAGAGAGGCAGAGAGAGGAAGAGAGAGGGGCGGGGAGCGAGAGAGAGAGAGAGAGAGGGGCGGGGAGCGAGCGAGAGAGAGAGGGGCGGGGAGCGAGAGAGAGAGAGAGAGAGGGGCGGGGAGCGAGAGAGAGAGAGAGAGAGGGGCGGGGAGCGAGAGAGAGAGAGAGAGAGGGGCGGGAGCGAGAGAGAGAGAGAGAGAGGGGCGGGGAGCGAGAGAGAGAGAGAGAGAGGGGCGGGGAGCGAGAGAGAGAGAGAGAGAGAGGCGGGGAGCGAGAGAGAGAGAGAGAGGCGGGGAGCGAGAGAGAGAGAGAGAGAGGGGCGGGGAGCGAGAGAGAGAGAGAGAGAGAGGGGCGGGGAGCGAGAGAGAGAGAGAGGGGGCGAGGAGCGAGCGAGAGAGAGAGAGAGAGGGGCGGGGAGCGAGAGAGAGAGAGAGAGAGGGGCGGGGAGCGAGCGAGAGAGAGAGAGAGAGGGGCGGGGAGCGAGAGAGAGAGAGAGAGAGGGGCGGGGAGCGAGAGCTGGTTGAGAGAGAGAGAGAGAGGGTGCGGGGAGCGTGCGAAGAGAGAGAGAGAGAGAGGGTGCGGGGATGGATCGAGCGAGGAGAGATGAGAGGAGAGGGGCGGGGAGCGCGCGATGAGACCGAGGGGGCGGGGCTAGCGAGCGCAGAGAAGAGAGAGAGGGGCGGGAGTTGGCAGAGCGTGAGAGAGATAGAGAGGGGCGGGGAGCTGACGAGAGAGAGAGAGAGGGTGCGGGGGCCGAGCGCGACGGACGAAGAGAGAAGAGAGAGGGGCGGGGTGATGCGAAGAGAGAGAGATGGAGAGAGGGGCGGGGAGCCGGAGAGAGGAGAGAGCAGCAGGGCTGCGGATGGAGCGAGAGAGAGAGAGGGAGGGGAGCGAGAGAGAGAGAGAGAGGGAGGGGGACGAGAGAGAGAGAGAGGGAGGGGGACGAGAGAGAAGAGAGAGAGAGGTGCGGTGGGTGCGGTAGCGATCTGAGATGAGAGAGAGAGAGGGTCGGGGATTCGAAGCGAGAGAGAGAGAGAGAGGGGCGGGGAGCGAGCCGAGAAGAGAGAAGAGAGGAGGGGGCGGGGAAGCGAGGCGAGGAGAGAGAGAGAGAGGGAGCGGGGAGCGAGCGAGAGAGAGAGAGAGAGAGGGGCGGGGAGCGAGCGAGAGAGAGAGAGAGAGGGGCGGGGAGCGAGCGAGAGAGAGAGGGGCGGGGAGCGAGCGAGAGAGAGAGAGAGGGGCGGGGAGCGAGCGAGAGAGAGAGAGAGGGGCGGGGAGCGAGAGAGAGAGAGAGAGGGCGCGGGGAGGCGAGAGAGAGAGAGAGAGAGAGGGGCGGGGGAGCGAGAGAGAGAGAGAGAGAGAGGGGCGGGGAGCGAGAGAGAGAGAGGGGCGGGGGAGCGAGAGAGAGAGAGGGGCGGGGAGCGAGAGAGAGAGAGAGAGGGGCGGGGAGCGAGAGAGAGAGAGAGAGAGAGGGGCGGGGAGCGAGAGAGAGAGAGGGGCGGGGAGCGAGAGAGAGAGAGGGGCGGGGAGCGAGAGAGAGAGAGAGAGAGGGGCGAGGGAGCGAGAGAGAGAGAGAGAAGAGGGGCGGGAGCGAGAGAGAGAGAGAGAGAGAGAGGGGCGGGGAGCGAGAGATAGAGAGAGAGAGAGGGGGCGGGGGAAGCGAGAGATAGAGAGAGGGGGCGGGGGAGCGAGAGAGAGAGAGAGAGGGGCGGGGGAGCGAGAGAAGAGAGAGAGAGGGGGCGGGGAGAGAGAGAGAGAGACGAGAGAGGGCCGGGGAGCGAGCGAGAGAGAGAGAGAGGGGCGGGAGAGCAGAGAGAGAGAGAGAGAGAGGGCGGGGAGGAAGAGAGAGAGAGAGAGAGAGAGGCGGGGGGGAGAGAGAGAGAGAGAGAGAGAGGGCGGGAGCGAGAGAGAGAGAGGGGCGGGGAGCGAGAGAGAGAGAGAGAGAGGGGCGGGGAAGAGAGAGAGAGAGGGGCGGGAAGAGAGAGAGGAGAGAGAGGAGAGAAGGGGCGGGGAGCGAGAGAGAGAGAGAGAGAGGGGCGGGGAGCGAGAGAGAGAGAGAGGGGCGGGGAGCGAGAGAGAGAGAGAGAGAGAGGGGCGGGGAGAGAGAGAGAGAGAGAGAGAGGGGCGGGGAGCGAGAGAGAGAGAGAGAGGGGCGGGGAGAGAGAGAGAGAGAGAGAGAGGGGCGGGGAGCGAGAGAGAGAGAGAGAGAGAGAGGGGCGGGGGAGCGAGAGAGAGGCGGGGGGGGGGAGGAGAGAGAGGCGGGGGGGAGGAGAGAGAGGCAGAGAGAGGCGGGGGGAGGAGAGAGGCAGAGAGAGGCGGGGGGGAGGAGAGAGAGGCAGAGAGAGGCGGGGGGGAGGAGAGAGAGGCGGGGGGGAGGAGAGAGGCAGAGAGAGGCGGGGGGGAGGAGAGAGAGGCGGGGGGGGAGGAGAGAGAGGCGGGGGGGAGGAGAGAGAGGCGGGGGGGAGGAGAGAGAGGCGGGGGGGAGGAGAGAGAGGCGGAGAGAGGCGGGGGGAGGAGAGAGAGGCGGGGGGGAGGAGAGAGAGGCGGGGAGAGGCGGGGGGGAGGAGAGAGAGGCGGGGGGGAGGAGAGAGAGGCGGGGGGGAGGAGAGAGAGGCGGGGGGGAGGAGAGAGAGGCGGGGGGGGAGGAGAGAGAGGCAGAGAGAGGAAGAGAGAGGCGGGGGAGGAGAGAGACAGGAAGAGGTGTATAGGTGAATTTGAGCAAGAGTTTGACCCTCCCCTGCCTCCACCCCCCTCCCTCCCTCCCCACAATTGGGGACATGTCTCTTGACTTCCAATTCAAATTAGATGGAATTTGAACTCTAAAGTTTTATAGCAATTTATTTGTAGATTTCTGCTTTTCATGATGTAATATTTATTTGCTGACCTTTTACATCTCTTCCCAGATGTTGAGTACCTGAGGTCAGTCATGCCCGACACTGTGAACCCGGCCTTCTTTGAGTATCTGAAGAAAGTGGATGCATCCGGGGTGACGGTGTCTGCCTTTCAGGAAGGCTCTGTAGTGTTTGCCAGAGTAGGTATGGCTCCTAAATGCCTTTTCGTAGTCGGAGCGTTCTAGGGGTTTGCTCGGCCAGTGTCCCTGGCGTGTACATTTATGTCCCCGGACTTAAATGACATCTCTTCGCCACCTGTCAGCGTCTCTACTCAGAAGTGATCTAATAATATAAAGAGCAGTTTGTCACGCTGGGCAGGGCCATGGCGTCAGGGGCGTGGCCTGAGACCCTGCATAACAGCCGCCATTACACGCTACAGAGAGACAATATATAAGATAACATTATATTATACCGGGCAAGTTACTAGTGTATCTAATATCTTATAATGTGCGATACTTAAAAAAAAAAAAAAAAAAAAAAAAACTAACATAATAAAGTATTATTTTATCCAATTTGTGAGCTTTGGGCGTTTTTTATTTGTAGAGCGCCATCAGATTAAATGAAACATTTGTATAGGGGCCAGGTGAGGGCCATGCTCTTGTGAGAGCTTGCAATAAAAGAGGTAATTGGGGTGTGGAGACTACTTGTTGTGGATATATGTTACTGAGAGAGCTTCAAATAGTCTTACTTATTCTTATTAACTAGGAAATTGCCCGTCAAAAATGACGGGAGTAAAATTGTAAATCTGGCAATGCTGTTTGCCAAACTATGTGAAGATATTGGCCCTCTGAGCACCTTCGGCGCTCATCGCGTGGCTCGCAATGAGGCCTTCGGAGCTCATTGTGAGCCTCTTCCCCGTGTACTTCAACTTCCCTGCTTTGCAATGATCACCTTCGGCGCTCATTGCAAACCTCTGTAGTTTAGGGGCCTTGGGATTAGTGTTACTGCATCGACCTCGTCTTCATCGCCTTCTGCCTCGTCGTCTCCTTGTCCTCTGCCTCGTCTTCATCCTGTTACGTTTTTCTGGCCAGCATTTTTTTTGTTTTTGTTTTTTTGTGGTGGTCTTTCAAGTTGCGTTGTTTGGGCGTTTTACGTGATTTTGATCTCTAAGTTCTATGGGGCCCTCAATGAGGCGTCAACTGATCGCCTCGCTTTGTGAGGGTCACAGTTCCGCAATTATTTAACATTGTGTGACCAACACTGACAACTATATATGTGATGATAGTGGAGTTGCGGAGGTAAGAATGGATTTGGTCCTGCTCAGGTTGGTTTTGAGGATATCTGAGTTTTATTAGTTTGAACTGATAATCCATAGACCGAATTAAAAAATATATATATTTATATTCTCTTGGCCTGTGTTCGGCATGTGATGTCCAATGGCAGATGGATGTTACTTCTAGTAACTGGGATGGAAGTAGGCTTCTAAATCACTATCCACATGCTAAAAATGCTTCATATCATAATACAAAACATGCCATATATCCCCTTGGGAATAACCCCACCATCTCCCATATCAAATGAACCCCTCATAACCTCTATAACAAAGTATACATACACTTTTGTTGCATTATCATTATTTAACGCATGTAGTTATTGTATTTCTCTGCATTATTTTTCTTCTGCAGGAGCCTCTGTTGAAGGTCACGGGTCCTCTGTTGGTGGTACAGCTTTTAGAGACCACACTTCTGTGCTTGGTAAATTACGCTAGGTGAGTGGGGTGGGTTCTTGCTTGTTCTTGAGTTTTATAGTTACACAGCTCTCTACGGGCTTAATCGCCAATAGTTGCGCCGTCCGTGAAGGAACCAGAGTGCTATGAAAGCTCACATTGTTTTTTCACCAGGTATCACTTTTTGTTGTGTTTTTTTTAAATAAAAAAACATGTAAACGTACTTTACTAGCTAGATCAGTTTGGTAATCTGTCATACTCTTTTTTTATAGCCTTGTTGGTACCAATGCTGCCAGGTTTCGCTTGGCTGCCGGTCCCAAAAAAAAGCTGGTGGAGATGGGTTTAAGGCGGGCACAGGGACCAAATGGAGGGTTCTCTGCTTCCAAATATTCCTACATGGGAGGTGAGTCTGAGCGTGAGATCAAGCATACGTCCCCTAATAAGTTGGTGGAAGGAGAATTTGAGTATTTCCTAAAGACCTCATTTTTTCCATCTTCTCTTCCAGGCTTTGATGGCACCAGTAATGTCCTGGCTGGAAGACTCTGTGACATCCCAGTGTATGGGACGGTAGCCCACTCCTACATCGCGTCTTTCTCCTCTTCTGATGAGGTGCAGGGTTTGGTAAGTAGAACAATTTAAATATTAATACCAATTCAGGGAGGTTATACTGTGCAAAGAAAAAGAAAGTAGACATCCCTTAGTGCACACAAGTCACTCGATATAGGTGTACTAACATTTTAAAATAGCTATTGTTAATTCTTTCAAAAATAAGATGCTAAAAAAAAATCCTAGAAATCCCTTTTTATAATGTAGGTGTCACTTTAAATATTCCTTATATCCATACAATAGAGGTACCTGAAATGTCTCGGTGTTTGCAATAATTTGGATCATTTCCAAGAATATATACTCTTTGCGGGTCACACAAATACATTTCTGGCCAGGTTTGTTATTCCTGGAACATTTTGCGACCCGGGGGAGGGGTCCGATTCCGCTCTAGGATCCGCCCGCCTTACTTACAGGAATCCTCCCCTGGACTGTGCAGTGGATGGACTTCTAGGTTAACAGCTTCTATTCCCAAACCATCAGGGTGCAGAATAGGAATCAAGGGGTTAAAGATAACACCGAGGTTATAAGATCTAGATAAGAGAACATCTTACTTATGTTCCCTAGAAGTCTTTATTGGGAAATATTGGAATATTTATAGGCAAACCGAAGAATACAACTTTGCTTCAACCCATAAGCACGATTAATAGCCCTATTAAATTGGTTACTTAAAACCGTAGCCCGTAACGTAGCCTGCAAGACTTGCGGCTAATAAATTGGCCCAGTAAAGCAACCTTCCGTGTTATATCAATCCCGGCAATCAATGTGTTAATACATATAATGGAACTCGCATGGACTAGAATATCATATTTATGGCTTTATCAATATTGGATTATTTCTGGAATGCGGGTCCAATCGTAACTCACAATTGAAACCCGTAAGACTTTGAAATCCAACCTCCATTTTTCAGTGATGTGATAATGACCATCTCCATCTAAACCTGTATCTACGGGTTTGACTAATTTATCACGTTCACAGCCTCACATCAAACGTTCGAAAAATGGTTTACAGGTTTGTGTCTGCAGCCCGTAACTCGCAGCTGAGTTTCAAGCCTGCAGCCGCTTCTGGTCTCGCGTTACACTTATGATCTTGGAATTTTTAATAGTGCTGTAAGTTACCTGCCCTTAACCAGTTAACTCAATCAGCCCTCTACAGTACCTCTAGGCCAATCTGGGGGATGTGGCGTTAATCCCATCACAGGGTGAGCTTAAAAACATGCAAAGTTCTCTTCTAAACTAGTGAACTCACTTATACTACTTGGCGTCCCATCAGATGGGTTGTTATCAAGATGTAAAGTCAAATGTTCACATTTCCTGTCTCTGGGGATGTAATTAGCGGGAACGTATATGGTGATCAGGGGAGGATCGAGAAGACATAGCTTTTAGGGAGAGGTTAACTCGTCCTGAAAAAGAAGATCTTGATAGAATAATGCACTGGACTCCATTAGAGGTAAGGCTGCAGTTTATATAGCCTCTGAATAATGGCGGTTGGACTTATTTGTGAGCAGGAGGTATAAATCAGCATTTGTTTCCATATTACATGATTGTCATGGTGTACTCCCAGACACCTTCTATACACTAACTTTTTATATAATACTGGACGCAGTACAAATTCCATATACAGCCCTTAAAGACATTAGTTGTTAATCTTGGTCTCCTAATGTGATTGTGTGGAAGCAAACTATAAATCCATTCATTGGCTGGGACAGGCTGCCATGTTTGTTTGCATTGGGTTTCAAGTCATCGCAGTGGCAGCAAAGGTTAAGAAACTGCCTTTCATCCTAAAACTGACCCACGTAGAATACGATTTCTGTCTTGGCCGTGACTTGGAAGTTCAAATGAAGCATGGCATCTTGCCTCGGACAATAGTGGCCTGACCCAGATGTGTTCATTGTGACTCATACAAATAAAAAAATTCTAAACGATTTTAAACTTGTATTGACTCCGTGACGCATGAAATCCACGTGCAAACATGGCAGTTACAAAAAATAAATATATGAAAATAAACAAGTCTAGAAGACTGAATTCTGGGAGCGACGAATGTTCGTTTTATTCAGTGTTTTTTTTTTCTCCAAGAAACGTCTGACAATTTCCAATTTTTTTTATTTGATTGCGAATAAATTTTAAATCTTTTGTGCTCTATGTAAAGCATCTGTGAATGACAATCGGTGAAACACGTTACTTTTGACTCATCAGATCACATTCACTGGCGCAAGGGGATCTTTGTACCACGAAAGCCGTAAATAATGCTGTTCTGTATGAATTCATATCTGCAATATTAATGGATAGCAAAAAATGTTTTTTAGTATCGGTTATGCCCATAGAAAAGCTGGAGGGAAGCGGATTGTCATTAAACAGGTCTTGTCTTAAGAGGAGCAAATAATTGGGAGGATGCATTGGGAAGTGTTCATAAAAGTATAAACCTGTTTTATTGCCACCATTGCTGAAAAACATCCCCACAGCATGATGCTGCCACCGCCATGTTTCACTGTGGGGATGGTGCTCTTTGGGTGATGTGATGTGTTGGGTTTGCACCAGACATAGCGTTTTCTTTGATGGCCGAAAAGTTCAATTTTAGTCTCATCAGACCAGAGCACCTTCCTCCATACATTTTGGGAGTCTCCCACGTGCCATTTTGTTTTTTGCTGAAAGTAATGGCTTTCTTCTAGCCACTAAAGCCCAACTCGATGGAGCATACGGCTTATTGTCGTCCTATGTACAGATACTCCAGTCTCTGCTGTGGATCTCTGCAGCTCCTCCAGGGTTACCTTAGGTCTCTGTGCTGCCTCTCTGATTAATGCCCTCCTTGCCCGGTCTGTGAGTTTTGTTGGGCGGCCGTCTCTTGGCAGGTTTGCTGTTGTGCCATGTTCTTTCCATTTGGTTATGATAGATTTGATGGCGCTCCTGGGGATCATTAAAGATTTGGATATTTTTTTTTATAACCTAACCCTGACTTGTACTTCTCAACAACATTGTCCCTTACTTGTTTGGAGAGTTCCTTGGTCTTCATGGCAGTGTTTGGTTAGTGGTGCCTCTTGCTTAGGTGTTGCAGCCTCTGGGGCCTTTCAAAAAGGTGTGTATATGTAATGACAGATCATGTGACACTAAGATTGCACACAGGTGGACATCATTACACTAATTATGTGACTTCTGAAAGTAATTGGTTGCACCAGAGCTTTTTATGGGCTTCATAACAAAGGGGGTGAATACATACGCACATGACAATTGTCTGTTTTCGATTTCTAAAAAATTGTTCTATGTATATATTTTTTCTCATCTCACTTCACCAACTTAGACTATTGTGTTCTGATCCACCACATAAAATTCAGATTAACAAAACATTAAATGTAAGGCTGTAATGTAACAAGTCAAGGGGGGTGAATACTTTTGCAATGCACTGTAGCTGTCCTCTAGTGTCCTGCAGTAGTAATGAGCATGGGTGCGTTACAGCTGTAGCCAATGGGCAACATGCTATGTGGTACATTGGACTTTATGGAACTGGATGTGACTATCAGCTCTGTCAGTTAGACCCTCCCAGCAAGTTCACAACAGCGGTGATGTCGCAAGTTGTCATTTCCTAGAGACTAATATATCATTTTGCGATCAATCGCAATGTTTGTGACTAGGCTGACAGATCTGTCCGTTTCATTTATATATCCTGCATTAAAACCTACATTGAATTGTTTTTTTCTTAATATACTGATTTTATTTATAATCCATTATTAAATAATCAAATGAAAACATATTTTCTGTAGACCCTGAAGTCAGTCCAGGACCCCAACAAAGAGGAGAATCTCCTGGAGCTCTCGCAGTCCTGGCTGGAGAAGGTGTGCACTCGTCTTAAAGTGTCCAAACATGAGCCAAATGTTGGCGAGCTGGCAGCCTTTGTGTCCTATGCCATCTCGTTCCCACGCAACTTCCTAGTGGTTGTAGACACCTACAATGTAATGAAGTAAGTGACAAATGTTTTATGCCATATCTGCTATTTTCTCATATACTTAACAAACATATACCGTTTTTACTAAACTACAGTGGTTCTTTTAGCCGCTTTCTAAGATGTGATTGGTGGATAATAATGTGATGTCACAAGTCTCTAACCCTCTCCCCATGTCATCGGCAGAAGTGGAGTTCCTAATTTCTGTGCTGTCGCCCTGGCCCTCACCGAGCTGGGGTACGAAGTTAAAGGGGTGCGGCTGGACAGTGGGGATCTTGCCAAGCAGTCTGTGGAAATCCGGAATATCTTTACAGACTTTGCGTCGCAGTGAGTAACCGAAACAGATATCTACTTAAAGCTGGACTTTATCACACGTGTATTTTAGGATCGCTGTGCCAGTAACAAATATGACCGCCACACCCACACTACAAATACTGCCAGAAACAAATATGGCTACTGCAAGTAGTCTGCACACAGGAAAAGAGACTGAGATCTACAGGGCTAATATAAGTAGTCTTCTTGTAGCCTATGATCAGAACAAAAAATGTATATATTTCAAATAGAGAAACATTCATTTATATAGGAAAAGTGCTACAGAATATGATGACTCCTTACAAATAAACCATAATAATAATAACTTGTCTAATAGGCTGCAGCCACAAGGTGTTTCCATCCAGTTCTTTGTGTCTTGTAGATATGAGATGCGAGTCAGATAAAGTTTCACTCTGGTCAATTTTCTTTCTATATAGTCTCTTATCTAAAATTAACAATAGGCAAAATTACACGGCTGTTAGATTTTCTACTTTTTATGCATTTATTCTTTACTGTTGCATTCCATTTTTTATTATAATCGGTATCGTATGTTCTTGTAAATTAATGAGCTTTCTGTTAGTCTTGTTTAAAGCACTGGCAGTTATAGCTACAACATCACTACTGTGCAGATAGAAGCTTTCTCTGCATTCAAAGGTACCTTACACCTCAGTGGAAACCAAAGATGGCAGAACAGTTGTATTGCATATATGTAAAGTATCTCACAAAAGTGAGTGCACCCCTCACATGCACACATATTATTATATATTTTCATGAAACCCTGCTACAATGTGAAGTAGTAAGTGTCCGGCCTGTATAACAGTGTAAAGTAGTAAGTGTACATCCTGTATAACAGTGTAAAGTAGTAAGTGTACAGCCTGTATAACAGTGTAAAGTAGTAAGTGTACGGCCTGTATAACAGTGTAAAGTAGTAAGTGTACGGCCTGTATAACAGTGTAATGTAGTAAGTGTACGGCCTGTATAACAGTGTAAAGTAGTAAGTGTACGGCCTGTATAACAATGTAAAGTAGTAAGTGTACGGCCTGTATAACAGTGTAAAGTAGTAAGTGCGCGGCCTGTATAACAGTGTAAAGTAGTAAGTGTACGGCCTGTATAACAGTGTAAAGTAGTAAGTGTACGGCCTGTATAACAGTGTAAAGTAGTAAGTGTACGGCCCGTATAACAGTGTAAAGTAGTAAGTGTACGGCCCGTATAACAGTGTAAAGTAGTAAGTGTACGGCCTGTATAACAGTGTAAAGTAGTAAGTGTACGGCCCGTATAACAGTGTAAAGTAGTAAGTGTACATCCTGTATAACAGTGTAATGTAGTAAGTGTACGGCCTGTATAACAGTGTAAAGTAGTAAGTGTCCGGCCTGTATAACCGTGTAAAGTAGTAAGTGTACGGCCTGTATAACAGTGTAAAGTAGTAAGTGTACGGCCTGTATAACAGCGTAAAGTAGTAAGTGTACGGCCTGTATAACAGTGTAAAGTAGTAAGTGTACGGCCTGTATAACAGTGTAAAGTAGTAAGTGTACATCCTGTATAACAGTGTAAAGTAGTAAGTGTACATCCTGTATAACAGTGTAAAGTAGTAAGTGTACATCCTGTATAACAGTGTAATGTAGTAAGTGTACGGCCTGTATAACAGTGTAAAGTAGTAAGTGTACATCCTGTATAACAGTGTAATGTAGTAAGTGTACGGCCTGTATAACAGTGTAAAGTAGTAAGTGTCCGGCCTGTATAACCGTGTAAAGTAGTAAGTGTACGGCCTGTATAACAGTGTAAAGTAGTAAGTGTACGGCCTGTATAACAGCGTAAAGTAGTAAGTGTACGGCCTGTATAACAGTGTAAAGTAGTAAGTGTACGGCCTGTATAACAGTGTAAAGTAGTAAGTGTACGGCCTGTATAACAGTGTAAAGTAGTAAGTGTACGGCCTGTATAACAGTGTAAAGTAGTAAGTGTACATCCTGTATAACGGTGTAAAGTAGTAAGTGTACGGCCTGTATAACAGTGTAAAGTAGTAAGTGTATGTCCCGTATAACAGTGTAAAGTAGTAAGTGTACAGCCTGTATAACAGTGTAAAGTAGTAAGTGTACGGCCTGTATAACAGCGTAAAGTAGTAAGTGTACGGCCTGTATAACAGTGTAAAGTAGTAAGTGTACGGCCTGTATAACGGTGTAAAGTAGTAAGTGTACGGCCTGGATAACGGTGTAAAGTAGTAAGTGTACATCCTGTATAACGGTGTAAAGTAGTAAGTGTGCGGCCCGTATAACAGTGTAAATTTGCTGTCCCCTCAAAATAACTCCACACACAGCCATTAATGTCTAAACCGTCGCAACAAAAGTGAGTGCACCCCTAAGTGGAAATGTTCAAACTGGGCCCAAGGTGTAAATATTTTGTGTGGCCGCCATTATTTTCCAGCACTGCCTTAACCTTCATGGGCATGGATATATATATATTTTGGGGGGTGGGTCAGTCTTGCAGATTCCTTGGGGCGGTTGGTTGGTTCCTCACTGTAAGCCGGGCTGTAGGTGGATACTGATCTCTGTCCCTTCTCTTATTTTGCAGATTTGAATTTCCCAGCTTTAAGAATGTTTTGATCTCTGTCAGTAACTGTATCAGTGAGAAGAACCTGAAGCAGCTGGCCCTGGAGGTGAGGGCTGGTGGGTCCTGATCATTATATTCCTCAGATATCGGCCCTGCAGTGGTGACAGATGGATTTGTTGGATGATTTTAGTATTTGACACCTGCCCCTTCCCTTGCACACACATATTTTTTTCTTTCTTCTTTTGCAGCATAATGAGATCGACATGATAGGAGTTGGCACCCACCTGGTGACCTGTCCTCTCCAGCCCTCACTGGGCTGTGTCTACAAGGTGAGACATTCCTTCTGTCTTAGTGGATCTATGTCATTATAAATGGTTGCCCTGTGTACATTTATTGTGTCCAGTTAGATTGTAAGCACTGTGAGACTTTGTGCTAATAGCAGATTTTCTGTTTTTATTTTAAGCACGTACTTTAATACTTTAACTGTCTATGAATATTAGTATTTATCCATCTGGTCATGTTGGAGATCGCGTGTAGATTATGCATAAATGACCAAACATTAAAGTCCCACTATCTACCACTTTTCTTTACTCTTGAAAAATAAAATCACATTTTTTTCTGCAAACGTCTCATTTATTCAGTGACTTGGACTTTTACTAGGTCACTTTAATGCTGTTGAGAGACAGTCTGTGATTGGTTAATACATCTAGTACTACAGAGATACTCTGTGCATTAGCTTCCGGGGTCAGAGCTTTGAAGGGACTATGTGGAAGGTGTAAGTGAGTAAAGATCTCTATCTCTTCACACTATATATATATATATATATATATATATATATATATATATATATATATATATATATATATAATTCTGTACCTCCACATACTCTGGATGGACGATTTCCAAGTATTAGGAATAGATTTTATTTATCAGAGATTTTAAGCACTTTTTAATAAAATAATGTTTAGATATTGTAACAAACACTTAGGAAGTTTATTTTAATATTAGAAACTGGGAAACTTCCAAATCCCTTGAATGTAGTTTTCCTCATAATGGTAAAGCGCCCCCATTTTAATATGATGTAGTAATGTATCTGCTGTAAGGTCTGTTCTGTGTCTTGTCTGATTATTAGATGTTGACTAGCAGCTACTTGCCGGCAAAAATGATGGCAATAAAATGTTAAAGCTGGGAGTGCTGTACCTTTGGCGCTCATTGCGAGCCTCTCCCACTGTGTAGTTTATAGGCCTTGCGCTTGTGTTACTGCCTTGAGATAAATGTTAGTGTCTTAGATTAAGTGTTAATGCCTTTTCGGTGAGTGTTACTGCTTAGGGCTATTTTTTTCCCTCTTTCAGGCTAGTTTTACGTCCTTGGGCCTCATTTTTGTTCTTTTTGCGTTTTTTCAGCAGCCATTTTTTTTTCTCGCTTAGGCGATTTTCAATCGTGGAAAAACGGCTACTATGCCTCAAATTAACTTGCAAGCTGACTCGCAGGCTCCCTGGCTCTCTCACTGTGTGTCTGTCTGTGTCGGTCTGTCTGTTTATTTGAGGCATATTTGTTGTTTGTTTTTTTTCATGTCTTTTTTCAGTTCAGTGGTTCGGCCGTTAGTCGTAGTTTTGCCAGGCGCACAGTGCATGTAAGGGTTTCGGTCCTAAGTCGTATGGGTCGTAAGTCTCGCAGTTGCACCTCGCTGGTTGATGGCTCGCCTCCGGACTCGCAAAGCGTAACAAACCCGTAAACGTGAACTGCGTTCTTGAACGGACCACTATATATGTGAATCACACATTCCTTTGCTTTGCAGCTGGTGCAGGTGAAAGATCAGCCTCGTATGAAGCTGAGTGAAGACCTGGAGAAGATGACCATCCCTGGCAGCAAGGCCGTGTACCGGCTATATGACCGCACTGGTGAGACGTCCATCACCTCTGTGTTATGAATCGGCGCACATTAGTGTCTTGTGGGTAGTGGACAAGTTCCACTTGTATTTGGTAAAATTAAAGTCCAGACCTACCTTCTTCCCCTTCCCCCTTGCTCCCTTTCCCCCCTCTTTTCCATACCCAGGAAATTCTTCAATCCGCTTTAAAAAAAAGGCAACAATAGGAAAATGCATTTTTTTTAAATATCTTAACAAGGTGCATATTAGTCGTTTTAATAAGTGCTAGGTCCTAAGTGGGACTCCAATTTGTCTGGCCTCTGTTTAGGAAGATGAGGAGCGAATTGTAGTAAAAAACCCAATGATATTCTGTGTTTTTTTATAGCACCACTGTAAATTAAAGGTTTAATTTGTTCATTAAGTAACTGAACAATAAAACAAATATGAGAAGACAATAAATTCAATGTAGCTCTTAAACTTACATTTTAGCTTCACATTTGTTTGATCGGCTTCTACACTGTTGGAGAGAGGAGATAGGCCCAGTCAGTTATTAAAACGACAAATAAGCACCACAGTGGTCCTTTATATTGTATGGCTGGTCTCTACGGCCTTTTCTTACCCTACAATGTGCGGCGCCGGCTTCATTAGTAACCGTGACGGACCTACTGCTAAAGACTCATTTGCCCTGCCCTCTACTCTAGGTCACCCGTTCCTGGATCTCATGGCGCTGGAGAGTGAGCCTCCTCCTGAGATTGGGAAGGAACTGGAATTCCGTGAACTGGAACCAAACACGGAACCAAAGAAAGTGACACCGATCCGAGCGGAACCCCAGCATCAGATCTGCTTCCAACATAGAAAGGTCCGTCGCTTCTCTTATAATAGATTTTCTGATCAAATAACTGGAATGGTATAAATATATATATTTTTGGCACAAGAAAATTCATAAACTCTTCATACATAAGATAAGTTACAGAGATTTTATTTTAAATGTTCTAACATTGTAGTCCCAGATCTAGAATAACTTAGAACTACTTAAAACCTAGATAAAATGGTTTAGGATATAAAAAATACAGCTTCTAATTAAATGTCTTTTTATGCTAATTTACTGCTGTGAATATATTATTACTAACGACTTGCCCGTCAAAAAATGACAGCAATAGAACTGTAAGGCAGGGAATGCTATTTGGTACACAAAGTAAGTATTTTGGTTGTGTGAGTACCTTCGGCGCTCATTAAGAGCCTGCTGTATGTTTGGTTATGAGAGCTCCTTTGGCGCTCATTGCAAGGTTTGCGCTGATGGCCTTTTGGCGCGCATTGTGAGCCTCTCCCCTGGTGTAGTTGTGCTCCTCTAAACACCGTAGGCGCTCCTTGTGAGGCGCGCGTTGATCGCCTTTATTGTGAATCTATATTTTTTTTTTCTGTCTATATATGTATTTTGTAATGTTAATTAGTTTGTAAATTAATAAATGAATATACTTTACCTATTTGGAAGTAATATATGCAGTAAGCAATGTGCTGAAGAGCTGACAATCTGTTTTGATGTTCCTGCAGCATACAATGTACATTTGCACTGTTGGTGAGCTGAGGTGTAAGTGTCAGCAATGTGTGCAGTGTGTAGTGTAAATAGGCTGCGTGCGCGAGGGGAAGCTGTTTGTTTAGCTGGGTACTTCCGCATTCTGTAATGTGAATGTTATTAGTTTGCAGTTAGTGTAAAATGGCGGTGATTGTGTCTGTGTTAGGCGGGTGTGGAGCATTTAGCGTGCTTCCTAATAGTGTATTTAGTCGCTCGTATGGGTCCGTGTAAAAGGCGTATGTGCTTGGCGGTGTTTTGCGTGCTTATTATACTGTATTTTTTTTTGTATTTTAGTTTGTATTTTGGTTGTTTTTTGTGTTTTTGGGGGGGTTCGATGTGCGTGGTGCGGCCGTTAAGTTTGTATTTTTTGTCGGCTCGTATTTTTTTTTTTCCCTAAGTGCCGGTTTGAGATTTGTGTTGATGTGTAGTCCCGTGGGTTGTAGGTATGATGCGTGCGGGGTCGTAGGGATGAGCGCCTGCGGCGCTCATCTCCAGCGCAAGGAGCGCCTTTGGCGCTTCTTGCCAGCAACTGCGGCCCTAGCTTTGCGAGTGCCACAGTTGCGGCGAGCTCGCTATGCGAGCCCGCAAGCGTTCGCAACAACCCATATTGCTGAGAACTATATATGTGACTAGCAAATTGCCCGTCAAAAATGACGGGAATCAAATTGTAAGTGAGCTAATACTGTTTGGTGTATAATAAAATAAATAAAAGATTAATATACTTTACCTATTTGTGAAGTAATATATGGAGGAAGCATTGTGCTGAAGAGCTGACAATCTGTTTTCATGTTCTGCAGCATCAGTGCTGTGGAGCTGCTGTGTAAGCATGATGAATGTGTGCAGTGTAATAGTGTGCGTGCGCGTGACCAAACCGTTAGCGTAGTTGTGTACTTCCGTATTGTAAAAGTTATTGTTCTAAAATGGCAGCTAATGTGTGGTATGCGGCTGTAGCTGATGTAGCGTTGTTCGTTTTCTATGTCGTGCGACTTTTTCTGAATATCCGTAGCTGTTTGGTGGTGTTTTGCGTGTTTAGGGTCCTTTAGCTTCGTTTTCGTTTTGTTCGGTGGCCATTTTTTCTCTCGCTTAGGTGATTTTTGGGTGTCTAAACCCCTGAAATTTGTGGTTAAATGGAGGTGTAACTTCACTTGCAGAGGTCCTGGGTGCCCCCCGGGTGCCCCCCCCCCCCCCCCCCCCCCCCTTGCTGTAGGTAAGCTTTTTATGTGTTTGTTGTTTGTATTTGTTGTGTTTGTAATGTTTTTGGTGTTGCGCGGGTTGCGTCCTTGTTTTTTAATCTCGTTGGTGTTTTTCGGCAAAGACTTAGGTGTTTGGTGTTTTGCGTCTTTAGACTGCTGTAGCCTTGTTTTTCGTTTTTTTCGGCGGCCATTTTTTCTCTCGCTTAGAGAATTTTTCAGTGTCTAAACTCCTTTTATTTTGAGTTAAATTGAGGTGTAACTTTAGTTTTCGAGGTCCTGGGCGCTCCCTCTTCCTGTAAGTAAGCTTTTTATGTATTTGTTGTGTGTATTTGTTGGATTTTTCATGTTTTGATGTGCGCGTGTTGCGGCCGATTTTTGCAAGGTCGTAATGGGTTGTAACGTGTCTCGTATTTTCCTTGCATCTCGACGTAAATTTTGCGAGGTGCGCAGTTGCTGGCAAGGAGCGCCTTCGGCCCTCCTTGCCAGCAACTGCGGCCCTCGCTGCGCGAGCCCGCAAGCGTTGGCAACAGCCCGCATGCTCACACCTATATATGTGATAATAATTATTCTTTGCTAGTCGTTTGCCTGCCACAAATGACGGGATATTATTATGTTTTTCTTTCTTTGTTGATCGTTTAATATCTTTACTTTTTACAAGCTTGGCCATAGCTTTCCTCTCCAGAAGCAAACGTCTCTTTAATTTCATGACTATACAGTCACCATCTGCAAAGATCTTGGATCCAAGGAAAATAAAATCTGTCACTGCTTCCACTTCTTCCCCGTCTATTTGCCAGGAAGTGAGATTGCCGTTTGCCATGATCTTCATCATTTTAACTTTGAGCAGCAGGCCAACTTTTGCACTCCTTTTTACCCTCATTAATAAGTCCTTTAGTTCCTCCTCACTTTCAGCAATCATAGCGTATTTGAGGTTGTTGATATTCCTTCCAGCAATATTGATTTCGGCTTTGGATTCCTCCAATCGATTTTGGACCATTCTGTTGTCCCATGTTTAGTTCTGACTGTGACTTCTTGGTCCACATTCAGACTCCTCAGGAGGAGGATGAGATGATCTGGTACTCCCATCTCTTTAAGGACATGCCACATTTTGTTGTGATCCACACAGTCAGAGGCTTTAGAATAGTCTATGAAGCAGAAGTAAATGTTTTTCTAGCTTCTCTGCTTTCTCTATTATCCAGCGGACATTGGCAATTTGATCTCTTCGGCCTCTTCCTCTGTGGCCCCGGCTTGCACATCTGGTAGTTCCCAATTCATATATTGTTGGAGTCGAGTTTGTAGGATCTTAAGCATTGCCTTGCTGGCGTGTGAAATGAGTGCAATTGTTTGATAATTGGATCATTCTTTGGCACTGCCTTTTTTGGGGGATTGGGATGTAAACTGACCTTTTCCAGTCTATTGGTCATTGTTGAGGTTTTTCAAATGTGTTGGCATAAGGCAAGTAACACTTTCACAGCATCATCCTGTAGGATTGAGTAGTTCAGTTGGGATTTCATCAACTCCTGCAGCCTTATTAGCAAGACATCCTGGAACCCATCTCACTTCAATCTCCAAGATGTCTGGCTCCAGCTCATTGGGCAAACTATTGAGGTCATAACTGCTGTTAAGATCCTTCCTGTATAGATCTTCAGTATATTCCTGTCACCTCTTCTCATCTGATCTTCCTCTGTTAAGTCTCTACCATTTTTGTCTCTTATCACTCCCACTGACCACAGTAGAGGATCTGGTGGTTGTCTGATGTGACATGTCCCATTCCAGTCCATTTAAGTTCACCAATCCCCAGGATATCAATGTGTAACCTTGTCATCTCATTCTTGACCACATCTAGTTACTTTGGGTCATAGTTCTAACTTTCCAGGTTCCTATTCTGAATTGGTCTTTGCAGCAGCGGACTTTACTTTCCCTCCAGACACATCCGCAGCTGGGTGTCCTTTCGGACTTGGCCCAACCACTTCATTAGATCTGGTGTTACTTGTACTTGCCTTCTGCTCTTCCTCAGTAATGTGGTAGGCACCTTCTGACCTGAGGAGCTTATCTTCCGGTGTCATATCGTTGTGCCTGTCCATAAAGTTTTCTTAGCAAAGATAATGGAGTGGGTTGCCAGTTCCTTCTCCAGTGGACCACAATTTTCTCCACCATGACCTGCCCATCTTGGCTGACCCTACATAGTATAGCTGCAAGCCCCTTCACCACGACAAGGTAGCGACCCAGAAGGGGGGTTGTTTGTATACAAACATATATTCATGTAATTTTAATTTTGTCTTTTTTAGTCCAAATGTCAAGAAAGTATCAAAGAAATCCGATCCCATGCCCAGAGGTCCCTCAGCGTGCTCAGCCTGGAGCACAAGAAGTTGGACGACCCCCAGCCTTATAGAGTAAGCTATGGAGATGTGGGTGTGGGAAAGGGATTATTTTTTTTATTATGAAGGAATACATTAAAGCGCCAAATGGACGGCCCTAATAACATGAGCTTTATGTTTTAATTAGTTATTATTGATCACTATGAAAATTAATTTCTAATGATTAACAAAAAAAAAAGCATATTTATTATTGGGCCTAATGTCAACATTCAGACTTGACTGATATTGATGCTGGTATCCACCCCCAAAAAGATCAATGTGGGGAGGTGGCCTTGTAAGTAAGTCTTTAGACCTGATTTTACCACTAAGACGATCATTTCTGCTTGCTAGAGCAGGGTTTAGCGTCTTTCCTGGTTAATGAACTTGTGCTGTCGGGGCAGCCTGTCAGTTGTTATTCGCTTATGTTTTGTTTATTCTTAAAAGGATAAGGAAGGTGGCTGAATGTTACCATGTCTACCCTCTGCCGCGCATGCAAGTACGGACTCTGTAGGGTTGGATGTGCCGTGTCCTAGCCTATCAGGGATTACGTCTCAGCAGCATATTGCAAAATGTTAGTGAGAGATTGTCACCGATTGGTTAGTATGAGACACTGCACACCGACTACTACAGAGTTGTAGTGGGCAGACCCATACAAGAACTATTTGTTTGATTTTAGGCAGTAAAAACAGAGCTTATAATCCCTTCTTATTAAAATAAAGAACCTCAGTAAATAGACACCCAGAGATATTATATACCTAGTAACATCCTTAAACCTTTTAGACCTGTTGCTAAGCCCAACCTCTCCACCTTAATAACCTTAAAAACTCAACTGGAGACTCTAGTCTAGAAAATACATGTAGTATTGTAGTTATAAATGAGGTGTGAATTGTATAAATGCTCCATGAGAGGCATCATCGGACCGGACCAGGCTGGAAATGCGCCGACATATTCCATAGCGCTGTACAGCGATTAAAGACCATAATACAATATTGACACATTGCATCGAATGGAGGGTCCTGTCTTTGAGATCAAAATCAAACGTACATAGAGCTTGTTCCCAGAGCATCGACACAAGATGGAAAGCTTGCGATCCAAAAGGTTTGGGTGATGGATACAAGATGGCGGTGTGAAGGCAACAGGGTCAGGCAAGTGGAGGTAGCTGTATGTTGCACTATAGGTTGTGGGTGTGAGTGACATTATGTATATAGTGAGCATATTATGGAGGTGATAAGCTTCTTTATATAGATCCATTTGTAGTGAGTGTTTGAAGGATTTGAGGCAGGAGGAGTCTAGTGGAGCGAGGCAAGGAGTTCCAGAGAGTAGGGGCAGTACAAGAAAAGTGCTGAAGGAGGAGGACAGAAGACCCCATGGTTCAATTAACCACAGCAGATACATATGGGGTCTTGCTGAAAGTGACGATCTACTACTCTGGTAGAGAAGGGTCCTTTGTTACTAAAATGATGTCTTGTCTCCCCTCAGGTGGCCGTGACCGAGGAGCTGCACGGTCTGCTGATGCGCCTTAAAGGAACAATTAGTCTTCAATGAATATGGCATATTCTTCCTTACATCGGCCTTGTGCTCATTCTGTCTGCTGATCCTCTTCTGGTGAGAGTGACCCGTACGACATGCTGTGAAGATCAAGATGACTACTTTAGACCCTAAACTAATGACACTTAATGAAGGGGTTTCTACTTTTCATAAATATCAAACTCTGCAAAAACAACCAAAAAACAAAAGTTGTGCAACCGCAAAACGCGATATGAAGAATTGTGTGACCAGGCGCCATGTTCATGTTTCTAATGATAGGTGCCATTTTGTATTGTATGGGAGGTAATTCCTTTGAGCCCTGCAATCTTCCTCCACTTGAGCCGACTCTCCTTGGCTTTTTTTTTCCTAATATTTCCACCATGCTGTGTACATTGTAGCTGCACGTTTGGTCTCCTCCAGAGTATTTCACCAACAACCAACTATAAGACGCACTGGATCAAAAATATTACACTAAAAACCCTTGTTTTTTTTACCCACTTTTTAAAATCCTACATTATTGTTAAGTCGTGCCCTATTCTCCATGACCTTATGGACCGCAGCACATCAGGCCCATCTGTCTAGAACTGCCCTCTGAGATTCATTAAACTTATGTTCATGGCTTCAATGGCCATGCATCTGCCTCCACATTCCCTTCGTCACGTGCTTTCAATCTTTCCCAGCATCAGATTCTTATGTAGTGAATCCTGTCTTCTCATGATGTGATCAAACCTTCCAGTGAACAGTTTGGCTTAATTTTCTGTAGTACTAAAGGGACTCTAAACAGTGTTCTTCACCACCACAATTCCAAGGCGCCATTCTACAGTCGCCCAGCCCTCACATCCATATGTTACTACTGGAAATACCGTAAGTCTAACTATGCTGACCTTTGTTGGTAGTGATATATCTTTACTAGCTTGTCCAGACTTGCCATAGCTTTCCTCCCCAGAAGCAAACCTCTTAATATTATGGCTGCAGCCATCATCTGGAGACCATGGAGACGAATGTAAGTTATAAACTACATAATATCACCCACCTTTCCCAGAATGTCTTTTAGTGACGGAGACCCTAAAAGACACCACTGGCCGCAATGGACTCCATGGACAATTAATGTATGTTATGCATAGCATAGGCTGGGAATAGCCAGAAGACCTACCCCAGGCAGCTGTTTTTGTCCTTTTTTGAGGACTGTTTCTGAGTCCACAGTGGAATAGTCAACTGGATCCTAATGCTGGTTCTTGGTCAAAGAAGGCAGCAACTTTATCTAATAAAACACTGAGAAATGAACCAAAATAAACATATTTAAGAGGATATACTACCCAAACAGTGCCTACAAGGACACCCGCTCCACGTGCTTCCTCCCCCATCCAGTTAGGATTCTATCCTCCTGGGATACTTTTTTGATCCCTTTTTAAGCGGTGGAGACATCTTTCACTGTGGATGTGACAACCTTTTTAGACAGTTTGAGGAAGTATTTACCCCAAAATAGAAACATCAGTCCTATAAGAGGTGTCCAAGGACTGGATAAATGTGCACAAGGGCATTATGGGAGACCATCTCCTATCACATGATGACACCATGCTGCCACAAGCCTTGATATGGAACACTTGGACCATGAATGACCGGATTTAGTATTGAGGGAGCTGAGACAACTTGATTTGGATTTTATGTGAGTGCAAGTTTCCATTTCCTTTTATGAATGGATTCTTCTTGCTGTTTTCTTTGGAGGATGCGTCATTGCTATAAGGAGGACTGATGGAAAGTTTTATTTTACAATGTGGCAGCTACACCACCAGTCCTTTAACAGATGGATGCTGTCTCTCCATGCATAGTCTTCTACCATATGTTGAAGCAGATGAGGAAAAAACAAAATGGTAGATTCTACAGCAGTATATTGGTATATATTTGTAATGAATTAACCTTTCAATGATCAGTCCAAATTTGACACATTTTGGCTTTATTTTGTAAACCTGAATTTCTGTGCTTTTGCAGCTATACGTTGTACGTTTTTGTGTTACATCAGGCCGCGCAACTTCAGATGATAAAGGGAAAAAAGGGTAAATCCTGAAAATAAGCATTTTTATTAACATCACATTAACATGACTTGTACAATAAGATTTCTATACTAAACTTTACAGAAAAGTATTCTGGGTCTCTCTGTTTCCTTAAGACTAGAAGTTGTGTTATTATCATTTTTTTAGACCCCTTTATGTCTTCAGTGATTTTGAGTCGCTCCACATCAGGCATTTTGTGCACTTTTTGCCGCTTCACCAGATACCATGTTTGTTGCTACTGGCTAATAATATTGGAAACAAATTTGTTGAGATTTCTTTAAGATGAATTGTTGGAATGTAATTGCAACCAGAAGTTTATCAGATTCTTTATAGTTATAAAACGAAGTTTTACAATAAAAAAACATAATTTAAAAAAAGGCAACATGTGGTTTATTTCGGTTTTCTGAATCTGCCATTTATGCACAATATGGGAGAAATAACGTCACCTGCAACAATGCGACTGTGTCACCGAAACCTTCACAGAGCAGCGACTGACGGCGCACTTACGTACATCTACTGTATTGTGGCATGTCTAGAATCCTCCATTACTCCTGGTCACTATATTACCCAACTTGTGTATATCCCTGTCCGAGTCTACAGGCAGATATACAAAAAAAACAAGCAAAGCAAAATGGAATAATAAGGGCGTTATCGGACTGGCTTTTTGATTTATATATAAAAAAAATTTTTTTTTATGCATTAGCCATTTGTGGAACACCCTCCAACTATAATACGCTGGTCCTCTGGCCCCGATAAGTGGCCATTCCAAACTCTATAGAAGCTACTGGTCCTTGTTAATAAAAATGATGTTTAGAAGCAAACAAACATATAGGTCGTTCATTTCATATAAAAACAGGAAACCTTCCATATCCCTTCAGACTAGGCAAGGACACGGAACCTTAGCTTTAATGTATTTGCAATAATAGTAATTTTTTATGAATTTACTTCTTATTTTCTCTTAGCCAATCAGAATAGCTTTTTTTCAAAACTTTCAAATTCTTTGATTTTTTTTTTTTTGTAAAATCTGCCCTTTTAAAATTAAGAGTTTTCGTTGGCCCCTGACATTTGTTTTTTTAATTCAATCCCAAACAAAACTGTGTTGTGATCGCTGTTTGCCCTATTCCAACATTTGATACAATATCAATATTATTTGTGATGACTAAATCCAAGATGGCGTCATTTCTAGTAGGCTCCTGTATAACCTGGGCCAGGTAATGATCCCTGAGTGTACTCAAGAACCTGCTCCCCTTAGCTGAGCTGCTGGTCTAATTTATCCAGTTTATTTCAGGCTAATTAAAGTCTCACATTATTAGGGCTTGCCCGTGCTTAGCTGCATTTCCAATCTGTAACAATAATTGTATTTCCTCACTTTCAGCTATATTTGGGAGTTTATAGCATACTCCTACTAATATTCTTTTGGAATTTGCTGCTCTGCTATTTAACTCTACCCACAAACATTCAGCTTCATCACTAGGTCCACCATAAATATCTTGTCTGACTATAGGATTAAATCCCTGCTGTCACCCAGATTGAGACCACTTCAGAGCTTTCCTTAATGGTCTGTGTCATGTTTCTTTACCTGGCCAAGTTAACTCTTTGTCTACATATAATTTTGCGTTATTCACAAATTACTTTTTTTATTCCAACCATTTTGATTATTCGTAATTTGAAAACAAAAAATCATCAATCAGATTTCCTTAAAGACTTTTGAATGAGCCTCACAGGATACTATAAATAAGGACATGACAATGAATAAATAAATATTATTCTTACACACGTGGAATCATTGTACACAAGCCGTGAGCAGTTTGGAAAGCTGTGCCACGTTTTCTGAAGATTTTAGAATTGCTCTTTCGTTCTGAGGTATAATTTCACATAAGGAGCCCCGATATCGGCAGAGACGCAAGGGGCACAGAGATATACTTATTTTAGGGTGGTGGGAGAAGACATTTTTTGTTTACTGATGTATACTGGCCATATACCATTTATTTTAATATTAAAATCAATGACCTAATAATCCGTATATTTAAACCGCATTTTGCTCAAAAGTGCTTAAAAGCTCTTTACTTACTGAAACCATTCCAATAGTCCTTACAAAGGTCTGCCCACTGTAGCTCATGCATAAAGTGTGTCTAGAGTACTAAATACTCACATACTAGCTAGTGTGGAAGTTCTGACGCGACGCAGCTGGTCATTGGCTAGTACATCTAGTACTATAGGCCGACGCATGAGCTGCAGGGGAGACGGCTGGGAACTTTTCAGTGAGTCTGAAGAGGAAGCCAGACTGGAGGAGTGTCAAGAAGAGAGACCATCTAGTAAGCATGGACTAGATGTCCTAGAAGCTTAAAAGGAAGCTCAGATAGAGGGCGATCAGCCAGAGGGGGAAGCCATTTGGGACTTAGATGTGACCATTACATGGAAGAGAAAACTGGACCTGAGAGGAAGGGGTTGGCATATATTCTGGTACCCACATTGGCCACAGGTTTGAGTAAGTGGGATAAGATGGGGTCAAAAGGAGAAGGTGGAGACCAGACCCCACCTCCTTGGAAGAAAGAATACAAGGACATGAGGAGAGGACTGATGGAACCATGACAGATCGGTTCCATCTCCGTCAGGGGAAGGAGCCGAGAAGAGTGACAAACAGGAAAAAGGCGACTAGATTTGTGTATTTAAACAAAACCAACTGTATTTTTCTAAGTGGTAAAGCTGACACTGGATAGAATAATTCTATAATGGATCAAGGGCTTCTTTACATGGCTCCCGTTGGAGCTCCCATATGGCTGACACGGCCTACAGGGGTTTTACAAGAGAATGTACCAACCTATTACACTGGTCCTGCAGGAAATAATGCACGTGTAGCCAGGGGGATAGGCACCTAAGCGAAAAATAGCTTTCAAGATTTGCAATGGTCTCGTATTAAGCAGCTCTACAATATGAAGACGCGAGTCGGCACCAGGAAACACTAGTACCCAAAGCCACCAGTCACATTAAACTTGATTAACTATTGTGACATGGAATCTATAAAGTTACACAAACACTTCATGTTATTTTATTGGGCTCCAAGATCACTTGAGAAGGTGACTGCAGCCATGCAAATTAAGATGTTTGCTTCTGGTGAGGAAAGCTACGGAAAGGCTGGACAAGTCCGTCAAAAGCTAGATATTAAATGATCAGTTAAGGTCCTCATTGTCACAATGGTATTCCCATTAGTAACATATGGACGGGAGAGCTGGAGAATTGACGCCTTTGATTTGTGGTGTTGGACAAAACTACTTCGAAGCTGAGCATGTTACAATTATTTTAAACAAGAGCAGATTTGATGTTTTTACAGGAAGTTTAAAATCCAAAAATATTTACACAACCCACAGGTATCTCACCTGATTTAACAGATATTTTATGTGCCAATGGATCAGATTACTTACCTGTCCTGAATGTAGTATAGCAAAAAAAACTGGACCTGGCTCTGGTCCTAAAATTGGACAAACCAGGCTTAATCTATATTGTGAGAGATTTGCAATAGATCAATTAGTTTCCATTTCTCGAAATGAAAAAAAGGGTCTGATGTCAGCTTTGATGAGGGAGAATATTGAAGTGAAGTGCTGTGGGTTGCAATGGCAAAGTGAACATTAGCTTTACGCACAGGACAAAGTCCTTTTTGGCTCATGAGCTCAGAGGGAGTAGAACATTATCCCACCATCATGGATACCTAATAGGTCTTCTATACTTATTGCTACATGCTTCAGACAGTGAGGAAACGTGATGCATTGGAACCATTTAGTGTTTGGGACAATCATTTACTAACTACAATCATGCCCACGCCCTGAAGCAGCCTCATCAAGGGAATCCCTAGCACAGATACAGAGGAGAGGACATAAGCGCTTGGGATCTGTTCATTAGTCGGTCCCTCTGCTTCACCCAACTGGTGGGATCCATTGATTAGCTGGTTTCTTCTCCTTACCAAGACAATTATCTTCAGATGAAAGCCTTTAAGAATTGTTCCTATATTTAGGATTGGTGGCTGCTACAATGTTTGATACTAAATCAAATAAGTCTCCCATCCACTTTCTACTGATGCTCGAGGAGGACATACAACACAGCCCCAGGGGTCAAAGGCCATCAAATGAGGACTTTATAGAATAACTGCAGAGCTGGACGATTTGCCCTCTCCAAACTTGGGTTTAAAAAGGGACCTTGAACGCACTTTGGTTCTTCACTGTACCAGAGTATTTAATAATGTACCATGGTGTGTTCTATTTTCAAATTAATATCTCAAAAGCAGAAAAAAGTTAAAAATGTAACTGATCGGAAGACATGCCGTATTAGGCAAGGAGCAATAATATCGGTGAAGGAGTCATACTTGTCTGCCAGGGAAATCTACAGATGTACGTGTGCGCTGTGCACTTCCTGATAGTTAAACAGGGTTTACTTTATATTTTTTCATGCAAGATACACCCTGAGTAAGGGTTATATCATGCTTTTAAATGCAGAAAATAAGAATTGTTGCATGTCCCTTTAAGTAGGATTGCACTTGCATGTGTAGGTTTCTATGAAGTTGCTGAACATGGTGCTAAAGAGCCAGAGAAGGACAAGAGACGTCCTGTGTGAGCTTGTTAAGAACACATTTTATAGTGACGGTCACCTCAAAATCAAGTGGTTGCTTTTGGTTATTCTTAAAAAGAGTGTGAAAAACTGGCAATAGGTTGTGTTATCCATTTTTTTCTAAAGTGAATCCTGTGAAATTCCAAGTTTTTCTTGCTCCATTTGTATGCAAAGGAGTGGCTCGTGCATATTAGCTACTTTGTGTGGATTATGATTACAGCCTGCCTGTAGTGGCCAGAATAAAGACCCCCCAATGTAATCTCTAACCCCTCTTTCACCATTATCAAGCTCTCTGAGCTACACATTAGCTTAGTGAGCCGCACAATCAATTCCACATATTTCTTAAATGATTTACTGTAGAGAAAAATGGCTACTACAATGAATAGCCAGTTTTAATGCTCTTTAAAATGAAATCAACTTCCTGTTTGAGTGACAGAATCTCTTTAAAGGGCTACTGAAATCATTAAAGAGAATGGTTTGAAAGATGGTTTTGTTTTTTCTTAGTATTTTTTAGAATAGTGGAGAAGCTCTGCCCCCCAGGAACACGTCAGGAGGTGGAGGGCATTATGGATCTCTATCCATAGAACTATAACCCTTTTAGAGTGATGGCGGCACCTGACGCAGTCAATAACCAGGCACACGAGGTACACGTTCTGCACTCTTTATTGGTCTCGGATATTATATTCAGTTTCATATCTTGTTGAAAGCAGCAATGTCGACGCTCTGCACCTGAAACCAGAGACACCCGAGGGCAATTAGTGAAACATGAAGCCATCAAGGCGCACGGCCTATCAAGCCAACACTTATTCAGTGCAATATTTTAAAAAAAAGTACTATATAGAATAAATGTGCAAAATGTGAACAAAACTGTGTTGACCAACTAGGTCACTGGCACAAGCGCCAACGCTGTATTAAAGCATCATTACTTGTTCAGCTAAGCTGGATTTATTCTTCATTTGCGCTGGGTATCACTTACATAGTCTTCAAACTTGGTGATTTCCTCTTCTAGAAGGTCTGTGCCGACTTTGTCATCTTCTACCACGCATTGAATCTGCAGCTTCTTGATGCCATATCCAACTGGTACCAGCTTGGAAGACCCCCACAAGAGACCATCCATCTGCACGGTCCTCACGCACTCCTCTAGCTTTGCCATGTCTGTCTCGTCATCCCACTGCGCACAAAAACGGGACATTGTTATTACTATTGTCACAATATGGTATTGAAGAAATGTAAAGGCTGTGGCTATTACAATGTCATGTATATAAAAAACCACAACATCGTACGACAAGTAGCGCTTAATGCAAAGTAATCTGTTATCATGGCTAGTTTTTATAATATACAGTTTGGTATTCGCTAAAAGCAATCTGAGCATCAGCAATGGGTGAAGGCGGATAATGTTCAGATCAGACCCAAGGGGAAGAAAAACTAAATTGGAGATGGAGAGAATATATATATACAAAATCTATTGCACAAACCAGTATCTACCTCATACTGATGATAGCCAAGAGCTTGAAACAGGCCTGTATATGAGTGATTCTTGGTTTGTGTAAAATCCAACCCGATGCTTTGCTTAAAAGATGTTTAATACAGCGGGCATATGCTTTAAGGGAGCAATGTATAAAGTTGCTATTTTTGGATTAAAAGAGTGAGGTACATTGTATTCTCATTTGCATGTCCCCACCTTCTAGGCATGCAAATGGGCTTATTAATGTATTATTCGTTTTCTATCTATCTATCTATCTATCTATATATATATATATATATATTTATATATATATAATTTATTTTTTATATTTATTGGACAACAGTGCCACTTGGAAAGAGAAGAATTTAGTACAATGATGAAGAAGATGGCAGAGTAGAGATGAAATACAAAAAAACAATACTAAAACATGATCCCTGAGGAATACCTACTATCTGGAAGGCTCAGTAAAATACCAAAGCCGGCTAAAATCAATTTATAACACAAAGACTATATACCCAAAGAAAGGAGGTGGATAATTCACCAAATCAGCTAAAAAGATACAGTAATGAGTCAAGGTGATGACAATCTGCATGTGTAATAATACAATATGGAGAATACACTACATAGAAACAAGTACTTTGATCCCCTGAAGGGATACTTCCTAGCTGGAAGGCCCCAAAGTGGTCTAAAAGGCCCTATTGCTAGAAGTCAATGTGCCATAATAATATATATGTGTATTGCTGCTTACAAATATTTACCAGCACTTACCTCTCTCCCCCCACAGCAACTTTTTACAGGCAAATTAATAATAACAGCGTGCGCTCGTCATCAGATCTTGGGTGTTTTCAAAATACAATAAGCAGCTAAAATATTGGATTATATAGCATTAGCATTACATGTCATCTAGCTGCTGAAATAACGTGGGATACCTTGTATCTGTGCCAATATGCAAATTCAGAACATATTTTTATTTGATTATTATTGTAAGAGATTATCTTGAATATAGTACAATATGGCACCATCTTATTGGAGGAGGAGTTATTCCGTATTCACCGCACAGTACATCCTTATCTCGCTTGTTTTGTGCACAGACTAAACTATAACTTGTGCTCTCTGACAATTTAAAAAAGGGACTCTCACAAAAACTTAAGTAATAAAGATATTTGGATTGCGAAATAATTCAGAGAATGCTGATGGATTTTTTTCTGAAGTGGTAAGATATGCACCAAGACGTCTACAATAGACAAAGCCCATCAACGTTCCTAGTTAATTATTTTCATATGTGACGGCCATTCAATATGCTCAACTGATCTCTAATAACCTTCCATGTCAACCCTTTACTCTTAAATAACTTGCCCAGCCCTTATTTCTCCCAATTAATTCCGTCTGCTTTTGTTTCATTACTCCTTCAGTCTATACGCTTGTGAGCTCTTAGTCTGGCAAATCATTTTGTATACAATAGTGATGAGTATGACTGTAGCTCAAGGGCAGGGTGAGTCTGTAATTACACAGTCATAGCAATGTTTTACTGTACCCCAGCACTGCACAATATAGGAGATAAGACGAACACGACTTCTAGATATCTTACAGGTTTCACATCCAGCAGGATTGAGGACTTGGGGATGACACCGGGCTTCTTGGATTTTTTCTCTGCATACTGACGCAATCTCTCCTCTTTTATCCTCTCTGCTTCGGCATCTTCCTCATCATCACTGCCAAAGAGGTCAATGTCATCATCGTCATCCTCCTCTACCTCCTCCTTAGCAGCTGGGGTTACTTTCTGTACAGGGACTGCAGCCTAAAGAGGGTCATTGTGACACAAATAGTAAGACAGGTCAGTCATGTCCAACTTATTTGGTAAAAGGTATTATCATTTTTTTATTTATTTTATCCTTTCCTTTTTGCTATGTACATTCATTGAAGGAGCAGCTCAAACAAGACAACCTTATATGAAACTTAATACATTTTCTCTATTGACCTTCAAAAAGATCACCTTATAAAATTTGAGCAAGAGAGTATATAAAATATAATAAAGGACGTATTCCAAGTAGGAAGCCCTTTGTACTTGTTGGGATGGGAAGTCTACAAGTTGGCACTCCATGATGCCCAGGTATCTGCCCTCACCAGCTTGTGAGAATCCTATTCTGTGATTTTCTTTCTTTTGCTTCCATTAAATATTTCATTGAAAGACTGAATACAGACCAGTGTATGGCCACATTTCCATTATGCTTTTTTATCTACCTAGCCTTCTGATGACAATAACAGTCGTAGCCCCTCCCACATTCTAATCTTTAATAGTGAGCTTAAAGGGATATGGCAGCTTATTGGATGTTACTAGGAATACAATATACCTGAGTATCTGTCCTTTCAAGTACATATACATTTTTTAAAAAAAAGTGCTTTTAAGCTCTGTTTTCCTGCCTAAAATCAAATAGTCCCTGTATGGGTCTGCCCACTGCAGCATATGCAGATACAGACTGTGTAGCACTGGATGTGCAGTGTAGTGTCCTAGCCTATCAGGGACCACATCTCAGCAGCATGCTGTAAAATGTTGCTAGGATATTGTCACCGATTGGTTAGTATGGGACACTGCACAGCAAGTACTACACAGTCTGTGTCTGCATACGCTGCAGTGGGCAGACCCCAGCAGGTATTCATTTGATTAAAGTAGTAAAACAGAGCTTAGAAACACTTCTTAATTTTGAAACCCAAGAGTAGTAGTAAACGTACCCTGGCGGCCGGTGACGGGGCTGACTGTCTTGAGGTAGCGGACTTCTCCAGTGTGGTCAGACGGCTCTCCAGTTTAGAGATGGCCTGCTGAAGATTTTTGACAACTGGAATAAAGAAATAGGAATTGAGAGTGGTGAGAAGCGGGTGTAGAAGTCTGAAGTATTCATGGCAAGAACAGCGGTGAGACAAAGATAAAAAGGAAAAATATAAAAATCATAGAATTCTGATGTGAACTATAAAAGACATCTGCCAAGACATTGTTGCTAAGACTTTTTGAAGAAGCTTTTAAATAATCTCTTCTCACGTCTGGTTATCCATTTACTATCAGGATCGAGCAGTCACTTCTGCAGGGGCTCAGTCATTGAGCCACGCCACATCAATAAAGCAGAATAACGGACATTTATCCCAGTTCTATTGACCCAAGTATCTTACCTCCAGACCTAGAGCCTCGCACACCATCTGAACTCATGACCTGCCCCATACACACCCCTCAAACCTATACCCCATACACACCCACCTATGGATTTGTGTTACCTTACAAGATTGAAAACCAACAAAGACAATGCCCTCCACTTTTTGCCATGTGTTTAATATTGTATCCCCCCCCCTTTGTACGTAACCTCTGTATAGCGCTATTGAATGTTGGCGAATTACAAAAAACAGATAATACCAACGAAAAACAAACAAAACAAAAATCAGTATGGAAAGCAAGAGCATTTTCCCAGAGAAATCTTCGTGGTAGAGTATGTTAACAGAATAATATTGTGGGGAAGAGATGCCCCCCGGTCTGCTTGGGGTGTGTACATGTAATGGCTCTCCCCCATCAATACTGTATATTTCAGTCACTATGTACATTGTGACTACGGCATGAGCTGTGTGGGGGAAAAGCAGCGATACTGGCCTGTGTACAAAAATAAGCATGTGACATATGTCCTTCTGGATCTCTACCGTGTCAGGGTGAAAGGGGCATGTGTACTTTAATGAAGCTGTGAGTTATACCATGTACGGTCACCCAAGAAGGCATTGTAGAGGTCAGACAAATCACGGTCCACTGAAGAAGGAACTGGCAACCCACTCCAGTATTGTTGCCATTAAACCTTATATAGATAATCACAACCAGAGACATAATGATAGATGTGCCTGGCGGCTGTGGTCCATGGGGTCACAGAGAATTAGACACGACTGAAAGACTAAACAGCCATATAAGTTGTAGCCGATTACACACCATTGTGAAGGTTCTTGTTCTCTTGTTCTAGGCTGGTGACGCGGGCCGCAAGGTCGCTGTTGTCTCCATTGTTGGGTGCGGCTGCTGTGCTCTAAAACCAAAGGAAAGTAGTGTTTACCATCATGACTGATACGACACGTACCCTGAATGAATGTATCCAAACAGGGCTAGGAACTGCGGGGAAAAAGTGATAAAAAGTGATCAATACAGAACCAGTAAAGGAAAATGACTGGAAGTGGCCAGAACTCTTCCCAGTGTATTGCCAAAATGTCTGGAATATGAGGTCATGGATTACAGAGGACACCGGCATGGAGGATAATGCAATGGCCGTGTCGTCAGAGAAGAACAGGGACACCATATGGTTTGCAGATTCCAAAATACAGAGTAAAATTAGCAAATCACAAGAAATGGCCTTAAAGCAGAAAGGAAATCATGTCCTCACCCAGATTAAAACCTACAGAAAGCAAGGGCAATAGGGCAAGAACAGCCAGAGGAGGACTACTGTACCGGCGTCTGAAGACGACGATGTATCACAATAATAAGATTCTTGTTATGTTCAGAGGGACATAAGAAGCCAACCAATATGTTATTTACAAAAATAGTTAGCCTTGCGATTATATCTTGTTTTGCTATTTATATCTGTGAGGGATTTCCCACCAAAAACACTTTGCCAGAATATCTGGGACATGGCAGGCTCCTGGATGTATATAATATCCCGGTGTATCCATTTCCGTTTATGTACTTTATTTGATAAAGGAGCGCTTATAAGCTGCAGATTCTATAGGGTTTGGATGTGCAATGCAGTGTCCTAGCCTATCATGAGTGTCTCCACAGAATGCCATTGATTGGTTAGTATGAGACCGCTCAGCAAGTATGTGTTTTCATACTACGTAGTGGGCAGACCCATACAGGGCCTATCTTCCTGTACTGTCTGACCCCAATCCATTCTCTCTCTTTCTTTCAGTGCAAATTCACTCTGGTTTTAAGGCCTACTACATCTGTGAGAATCTCAGAATATTGCCCTCCCTCCCTCCCCCTCACCCATCCATCCCCCCCAACTCAACTCAGATTAAATTTATAGAGCCATGGAAAACACCTGACTTCCTACTTGCAGATTTATCATCTCAACACTAGGGGTCAGCCAACATACTACTCTTTCACCTCAGATCCCTCCCTCTCCCTCTAAAATAAAACTCTTTCTATCTTTCACTTGCTTCCTGACCCTTGCTATTCCTATTTGTTACTCTTCCCCAGTTCTCTGCCCTTTAATTCCCTTTAGATTGTAAGTAGCGAGTTTCCAGTCTTGTAGCGTGCTTTGGGATAAAGCACTTTCTGCTAAGATTCTAAGCTCAAAACAGGGCCCTTCAACTTTTGAATTTTGTTAAACGTGTATTTCCCCTGTTCTTATCCCCTGTACAGCGCTACGGAATATGTTGGCGCGATACAAATAAAAGATAATAATAATAATAATAATAATAATAATAATAATAATAATAATAATAAAAGGAAGTGTTTAGAAGTTCTATTTTTAAAGCATAATAATATCAAAGTAAATCGATACACAGGTATATTATATCTATATTATCTCTCTATATAATAAATATACGAGCTGGTATAAAATCCAGATGCCTTTCCATGTTTGCAGGACATTAGGTCTCGGTGTGGGCAGTGAGATGGCGTTATTCATTTACTGGTAATATTCCTTTTGACTGGACACCTCATTATATTGCTGTATACTGGGAGTCCAAGTCATTTTCTGCACATTTCAGGTTAAATGGTTTAATTGGAGGACGCTATCAGTTCCTATTCATATGTACTCAGGGTAACTTACAGTACAGAGCTCTGATTGGCTCTGGGGGAGGGCAGGCTGAGCTTCTTTGGGACTATGCAGGACTGTCCTGAGCTAGAAGGGGGAAAGATGTGAATTTGTTTAATGGAAGATCAGCATGATACCAGAAGGCAAGCGCAGAACACATGCAGAGCAAGCAGAAGAAAACATACAAACATGCAAAGCAACATGGCATGCGATGGAAAGTAGTTACTGGACGATTTGCACGTGAGCGCTCATCACAAGGCAGTACGAAGGGAATCCTAAAAAAGCACAATGACGTGCACAGTAGTCTGGATAGCGGGATTTGTGCTAGTAGTCAAACTACAACATTAAAGGGGCCACTGAACTCACTATAAGCATCTTCATGGTGTGAAATATTACAAGATTGTATGTTAAAATCATCTATATTTGTAAGTTTTAAACATTTACATGCAGCATGTGTTGTGTGAGCCTCTGTGGGGGAAGGCTGTGATTAATAGCACAGATTTCCCATGGACTCTGGTTACACTGCACTGATCAGGTAACACAGCTTTCCTCTTTTCGGCGAGTACCAGTCTTCCATGCCTGGTAAGGGTTCAATTTCTTAGGATCACTGCACAGAGCAATAACCCAAGAACAGTCCAGCGGTTTCCTATCTGCCAATGATTACAAATCTATTGCATCTCATTGAACACCTGTTTTAAGGTAGTCAGAGTTCCCAAGAAACTATTTACTGTCCTATCTTACTACTGTCCCCACCTCAAGCACCGACTGTGGAAATTCAGCCCATTGAGTATTTGAACTTTCTAGTAGTTACAAGAACCCAAGTCCAAGCAATAGACCATATGCTAGCTCTATACAGTTACCACTCTTTCAGAACAGGAACTTTATTTAAAATTTAAGAACCAGATGCAGCAAATCATTCCACATTCTTCAGGAATAATTGGCATCCCTATTGGCTGAGAAGCACTTCCACAATAAAAAATAAAAAAACGCAAGCAATTTTGCGATTTAACACAATATACAAAAATTCTATGTAAAAGAATCAGATGTAGAACATCCACAATTTTTTTTTTTAGATTGAAAACAAATCAGACAAGATGGAAACTGGAAGAATAAATTAGGGGCCACAAAGATTGTATAACTATTAGCATCTCAATGCAAGCGTCCGTGTTAGAGGGATACGCAACAGGCAAGGTGAAACTGAAGCACAGTCGTAGCTTTTACGGATGAGATCGTCTGGCAGTAAAAGATCTACAAACCTCTGCATTTAAGATGTTTTTGGGCGATACATGAAATATTATACATAACACAAGTAAGGGACTGTTGAAATTTTAAGCAGCTAAGACTATTGATTGGCCTTATGGCTCAATTTTATCAATAACTCTACTGAAACGGGCACTATCACAGGTATATATTTCCATTCACAGAGGTTGTTGTGGCTTATGCCATTTTTTTGGGATCAGATGGAACCAAATTGACAATAACTCTGAAAGAATTTGGTTTTGACGGCGAACATTAAGTGGAACAGTAAAATGTTTAAGTTCCATCAGATAAACACGATCTGTACTACAATAATTTCATAATGTGTTTAAATTGGAGGTTTTGGGGATGTTACTAATTCGCTTGGAGAATACCATGTTGGCTTCTGTACCTACTCCCTTTTCTCAAAACATGACATTGTGAGAATGAAGCCATGACATGATCCGATGGATGTCAGCAATATCATGGCCGATTGTGCCTATGACCCCGATCTGGCAACACTTCAAACATTATACTTAATCTCTATAGTTAATTAGCGATTTTAATTATACTATTAATGGGACATCACTTGTTTATTAGTTTGTTGTCACTTTACGTGCAGCAGTAGAGTATTTTTATGCACGTCGCTGGCTCTGCTCACAGCTTGGCCTTGCCTGTCACTTTGAAGTACACAAATACAAGCGATTATGGAAGCAGTGTCAGATTTGGAGTGATGGAGACACGGGTTAGGTTTGGAAGCTGGCGAGAGCGCTCAGGTACTCACTCCGGCCAGCGATTTCTGGATATTCTCCCTGGCTCTTGCAATGTCCTGGAGGATTGTGCTTGCTCCTTCCTCCTGCAGGCCGTGCACAAAGAACCACACACAGATTTACAAGTTATCGGGAAGGAAAGAACAGGAATCCACTTTAGATGCACAGGGCCCTACTTACAGCCCACCAAGCTAACTGGTAGAAATAAGATGCAAACATCTGAACCTGAAGGACCTGCAAAGTTTGGAGAGGTTAATACGACAGGGTGCAGCACTCGCATTCACTGGAACCTCTTAAGAAAAGTTATTGAGGTCTGTTTCTTTTTAATTTGAATTAATGTAATCCTTATTTATAGTTTTCATGGTCTAAAATACTCTGCAAGTTTCTATTTCCACTCTTGTTACTGTAGCAAGCAGGACATAAAACCCCCCAAAAACTATTGGATTATGTTTTGTATGTCAGTATGGCCTGTGAATATTCTCTGCAGATGGCTTCCAGCTAATAAGGCAACCAAAGAACGAGTTTGCTGCAAGCAACAGAATGGTAGGATGCCATCGCCAGTCTGCTGCTGTTCTAAGCAAAAAGCTGTTGCTGTTTAACTTCATTATTCTGAACTAATTGTGGACTACACTCACTACTTCACATGGATTTACTTTTTCCTGTCGTAAGCTCCATTCAGCAAAAAAAAAAAAAAAGGGGGATTCTGTAAAGCATACAAAAAAACTGGTGCGCAAATAAAATAAATAAATACATTTGCCGTATGGAGAATAGGTCTGCCGAGCATGCACACAAAAACACCAGCAATGCTATTCTATGGATGCAGCCAGACAAAAGCAAAGAATGAGCAGACAAAGCCCTGAATGAAGCGTTTTTTTTTTTGTATTAAACTAGAGGAAGGGAGGGAGCAGAAGATTAGAGATATGTAAATCAAGCTTCTTTGTGATAACATGTATCTGCCTGATAAGTATTAGAGCGTGTATAACAAATGTTTACTGGTCACCATCATTTCTGCAAAAGTGTGAGAGATTATTAAGAATATTTTCCATATAGAACTACAGAGCTCCTACTGCAAAACTCAGACAGAAGAGGGAACATCTTATCCGGATAAAGTTATGCCTTGCTGGCTTACAGTAAAAGGGAGCTCCACACCAAGGAGGCTAGGAGAAACATTTAGAGCTGGGGTGCCAATTAAATGCCCAATTCAAAAAACAAAACAAACATTCACAGAGAAAAGTAGGAGGTTATGCCCGATGAGATCTAAATTTCAGGTATAAATGGCTAACTGTAAATAATCCTCCACCTGCAACTGAAACCTTGCAGGAATAATGGTGACTGTGTCTATAAAACCTTCTACGTAAAATATTCAATTAATTATATTTAAGGTCTCAGCTATTGCAGAAATGTAAAGTACATAAGTGTGTAATTACAGTTTATTATTAAATAAATAAGTGGAAGTGCTAGATAATACGGCTTGAAAGTTAGACATTTTCAGCATAAATTATCTGTAGGGGCTCTCCCTTATAACCCTCACTATCTAGAGCCATTAATTAAAAAGACCATAAAAGGCCCTATACGTGCTCTGTACTATTAGACAGAAAGTGAAAAAAAGCAGGTGAATATTTTTCTTTAAAAAAAAAATACAAAATTATTTATGGATAAATAAAAGTCAGGCAATTTCAGTGTGTTTTCTCTGCCTGAATGAGTAATGACCTTTGTACCGCATGGTACATAATGATTGATAAGAATCAGGTGTAGAAGCTTTGAATCAGGCAGTGGATGAGTGATAAAGAGTATGCTCAGTCGGTATAAATCTATGCATATTGATAAAACAGTATAATACCGCTGACTTATTTACTCAACGGATACTCTTCTGATGGCTACTCTTCTTTATGACCCCTCCTCTGTGAGAGCAAGTTGAACACTTCCACTGTTGAAATTACACTTGTATACTTTTAATTTCTATAATAAAATTAGACCTTTGCGGTGTCAGCCAAATGCAAATGTAGGAGAAACGTAGAGGTCCCTTGTGTGGTGGCTAGCACTGGTGTGGACACATTTGGAGGGTTTGTGGTTGGTGCTGGGGGATGTCTGGTAAAGGTTGGTATTTAAGTAATGTGATCTAGTCCAAATTTGCAGCACTTCTCCATTTTTATTCACACCCTTTAAAAGTTCAAATGTTATGACGACAAATGTCAGTTCCTTGATTATTTATTCCTCAAAACATACAGTTTATAGAGGAGACAAAGCACATAGAACAGCAGATTGGAAACATGGCTTCAAATATGGCTTATGGCCCTGCTAAGAAGCAGTGAGGCTAGCCATACGGGGAGCTGAATGCAGTGGGACTCGTGCGTTGTATAAACCTTTTACCTGTTGGTTCGGTGTGGCGGGCGTCTGTTTCAAGCTCAGTTGTTCATAATACTGTCTCTCGGCGTCGTCATACTTGGATTTGTCGAACCACACTCTTTCTGTGCTCATGTACGTAGCTGCCATTTTCCTGTGGACAGAAAACAAAACCATAACCCACCGGTAATATTTAATAATTAATAGTCAAGGTACTTCAAAATGTAAAATTAGCTAAAAATATTATAGCAAAAAATTAAGTCACATCCGCCCCCCCCCCCCCCAGTGTTTTTTTTTTTTTTTTAATATAAATATTTTCTCAATTTATTTTTATTGTATACTTGCCCTACAGAGGTAACTCATTCCCAGTGTTTATGCCCCCTACTAGTGTGTTAATCTGTTAGACGGTTTATTTGCACTGTTCTGAAATAAAGCAGTACTGCCAGGCACCTGAGGAAAACGGTGCAAGGAGGGAGAGAAATTAATCTGGGAGATACACAGAAAATGAAAAACCCCTAAAAGCAAGGACATTAAAAATAAAAGTGAGTAAAATATTTTTGGGGTTTTAATATAATTACTATACACCAAGACTGAAAGGGGCACACAAGCCATGTGGGCTCTGCACCATCAGCTAGAGGGCGGAAAATCATATTGAAAATGTGTTTATATTTTTAAAATTTATCAAGAATTCAGAAGTAGTTACAAATAGCTTAGCCACTGCCTCATTCAAGGCTTCTACACCTGATACCAATGAATATTCATTAGATCCCACGCAGTACAGAGCTCATGACTCATTCAGGGGTGAAACACAAATAGCCAAACTTCTATTGATCATAACTCCAAACTCAGCATCAATTTTAAAAATTAAAAAAAAAAAACACTTTTTCCACATGTCTTTACGCCCTTTATCCAATGGTGCAGAACATATAAGGGGGCTTTCGTGGTCCTTTAATTTAGGGCCAGAAACTTTGGCAGATGAGAAGCTTATCAGCAGAAATCCCGACAAAGTAGTTAACTGGTGATCGGGTTTTCATCCGTAATACAATCTATACTTTAAAACTATAAGATTTAAGGAAATAAAACTACTGACACCAATTATTTTGCTTTGTATGAAGTGGAGATACTCTACTCACGTACACGGGGTTAATTCTAATGAGCGTGATCATGTATGTTATCACAGAAGGCTTGGAAGCAAATAATATTCACTCAGATAAGTTACGGGTTCAACATTTACTTTCATTAAATATGTAGTTTATGCATTACTGGAGAAGAAAATGGTCGAATGAACGATCGAACGATCTACTATACCTTCAGCCTCCATTTGGCCAAAGACGACTGCCTCTCGGCGCATCCACACATTGCCGTGTATTGGTGAGAGTAAACATGTTTTACAAGTGTAGAGAGTTAATTAAATAAGTATATGGAACAATGATGTCTTAAGAGTAATGATTACTAAATGCATTTTTTACTTCAGTTATTTTGATTTAAAAAAAATATTTTTTTAAATTACTTCTAAAACCAAAACACTGGGATCCTGGGAAATAGGAATATAATAGGATTTTTTTCTGGAATCTCTTAATATGAAGATGTTAAATCTAAGCTATATGTAGAATAATGACTTCAATATAGAATTTACTCACTATGTGTCCCTGTTACATTAAATGGAGTAACATCTACATTTATACATTTTGATGTTCTGCAATTTCTATTACATATTCCTACCTGCTTGGAACCCAGCATTCGGTTTACATTTATAATTTAATTTTTGACTTTCCTGTTATTTGTTGTTTATTTTTAATAATTTTTCAATAAGTTATATTTTAATCATTAATCTTATAAAGATAATTATTCCATATACCTATAATTATCACAACTGTGGAAAATACTAGTAGGATTAGTGTGCTCTTCTCTCTTTTAATATATGTGTTCAATGCTCCTCTCACTATCCCTTAGATTGTAAGTCTGCGAGTTTCTATCCTAAGTACTTTGGGAATGCGCCATGGACATTGGATCCGAGCTCACAGACAGCGCCTCCTTGCTTTGCTAAATGTTAATTTGTATTTCTTCGTCTGAACTTAACTTCTGTACAGCGCTACGGAATATGTTGGTGCGTTATAAATTAATAATAATGCAATACTTCCCTAGTTAATCCAATTAGGTTTACTTTACCTATCCAATTTTGTTAAGCCTATAGAGTGGTTTATTAAGACCAAGTTTAAATCTATCATTATGAATTACATTCCATCGCTACAGTTCTTTCTGAACATATCTCTCTAGGTTGTGATCCAGGTTTCCAAGAGACCTTTCCACGCTCGGTCGTTTGCTGCCGACAAGATTTAGATATTCAATTAATTTTACAGAGCCATAGAGTCCCTTAATAGATTATTACAATATTGTCTAGTACAGAGGTAACATTACCATGTCCCATCTTAACACTCCTAGAGCCAGCAGAACGCATCGGATTATCAGAGGAACCCGGTAGACAAGTAAATCTCATGGAAGGGGAACTAATTTAAGAGACTAATCTGTTCAGATGCCCACATGCTAAGCACCTCGGAAGGCAACCACCATACTGTTGTGCGATAATCTAGTGATAACACAGAAAGACAACAAGGCCCTGAAAGCCGCTAGCAGGTCAGGCTGGAAGTATTTTGATATCCAAGCACAATTATCTCCGTAGAAGTGAATAAGTCAACTGAACCCAACCAGTGACATGATAAAGTAATATACAATTTAGGGGTGTAGTGCGCTACTGCTGGACCACAAGGATCAAGTATCTAACCAGGGCTAGTGGGTATTCTAAAATGCAACGCTCTCCTTGCTGGCCTCCCCATCTTCTCTTCACTCCAATCTATAATAAAGGCCCCCACTATGCTCCTCTACCACCCCCAGGGCTCAGTGTCTGCAGCTCCTCTCTGTGTCCCCGTCAATTGCTTCATATAAAACGTACAAAATAAAAATGTTAAATTATGACCCAAACGTGTAAAGCCCTCAACAGTCCATATATATATATATATATATATATATATATATATATATATATATATATATATATATATATAAATATAATCTTGTTGGAAAATAAGCTCTGCTAATGACCTTCTTTCCTCCTCTCACTACCAACTTCAAGAGTTTTCTCATGCTACCCCAACTCTGGAACTCCTGGCCTCGCTCCACTAGACTATCCTCCAGCCTCAAAACCTTCAATATCCACACCCACCATCTACAGACACCTCCACCTGCTTGAGCCTATTGTCTTACACATCCCCATTTGTATCTATCACCCTCCTGTATCACACCAAAACCCTTTATATTTTAAGGTTGTGGGTTTTCAATCTTCGGTCGGTGCTCTGGGGTAAGCTCTATGTACGTTTGATTTTAAGCTCAAAGACAAAGCCCTCCACTCTTTCGCACTGTGTTAACATTGTTTTTGCCTTGTATTTAACCCCTGTACAGCGCTACAGTATATGTTGGCATGTTAAAAAAAAAAGGAGAATAAACAAAAATGATAGATTGTGGTATTTGATCAGTAAGTGCTTGTAGCAGGTTACTTGTTTAGTACCATTATGTTGGGAGAAACATATTTACTAAAAAGTCTATTGCTGGCTTAAATCTTAGAATATCCGTTGCTTCAACATCCCCTTCCCCAATTCTTATTAAATACAACAATGGCATAAATAGAATCCTACTCTGAGTTGTTCGGAGGAGCATGATGCTTGTTCTTGGACTTCCTTGGCGGCTGGGCTACAGATGACTTTGCGTTATTAGTCTGTATGTTTTGGCTTTGCGCCGCATAGTATCTTGCCTCCGCCTTATCATACGTAGACTTATCAAGCCACACTTTCTCACTGTCATTATGAAGAAAGTAATAAACAGGGCAATGAAGCAAACCACAATTTTCTTCAGGGATACTGGGAAACTCTCGCTTTTTAGTAATAGTTTGTTTTCCTGAAGGTTTTCGGTTCCATTTGTCTCGTTTACCCTTTTTCCCAGAATGCACGCTCCAATGTGGAGGCTGCTCACTCTTTACTACAGACTGCCTAAGAGCAAGGTTTTCATAGAAGAATCTTTCTGCCTGGTCATACAGAGGTTTCTCGAGCCAGACCTCAGCCATCAGATCTTGCAGACCTGCCCAGTGAGGCTTTCCATTGACCGTTTGATCTGTTGCTATCGGGGCAGCGGCTGCACCTAATGTCACCAGACTTCCTGAAGATGGGGTTGCTGGAGTTGCTGTGGCACTTATATAACCTTCATCCGGTGTTCTCTGTGTGGAATTTGTGGCTTGACTTCTTTGAGAGCCAAGTGAAAGATCAAGTGCTCGTGGAACATCTGGAGACACAAATCTCATCACAAATTGGCTCTCTGCATCATCAAAATCAAATTTATTGATCCAAATCCCATTGTCTACATGATGGCAAGCGGAATTACTGCCATGGGAACAGTTAGTAATGGTTCTTTTCTTTGTCTTGTCAGTTTCCTCAACAGTCTTTTTGGCTTTTAATCCTGACTTGATAGTCAAGGGCTTGGTTTCTAGCGCCTTGGCCTGATCCGCTGCAAGCTTTGTATAGTAAGCACATTCAGCCTCTTCATACACATACTTATCAAACCAAACCTTTTCTTCCATCATACCAACCAAGGCATAGTCTACCTTTGGCAGCAGAGCTTTGTTTTTAGGTGATCTTTTCCTCCTTTTCTGCTTTTTACCATTGATTTTCTTTTGGTCTACATTCAAGTTTTCCCCAGACTCATGCAGATTTACACCATTTGCTGCTTTAGCCGCTACTTTTTCGTGACTACAAAGAGCAGTGGTGGCGGTAGGCCCAGGTTGTGCTGCACAATTGACTCTTGGAGCCTCATCATTCTTGTGTTTATCCACCCAAGTGTTCTCCACTGGGCTCTGGTGCTTTCTTGTCCTCATCTTCACAAGGCGGTAGCATTAAAAAACAACAAGAGCTATAAAGCAGTTATTAAAATAACACGCATGTTAAAAAAGTCAGGGGAGATTTTACCCAAGAAGACAATTTCATGAAATACTTGGAAAGCAAATGTTCTTAAAGCTAAACATTTTTTACATTGATGTCCCAAATTTGACATTTAAAAAAAAAAAAAAAAAAGTAAACATTTCGGAGAAAAATGGTGCTTAAGAACCCAAATTAAGGTTCTGGTGAGATTGCTTGCATCTTTACTGGTCCTGGTGTGTTAAAGGGCCACTATAGTTTTTTTTTCTCCTTTTTTTTGGGGGGGGGGGGGGGGGGGGGGTGAAGGATTGTGATGTATGTAACCAACTAAGTTTAGCAGCTAGTTAAGTCATGAGTGTGGAAATTATTTTATAAAAATGCCAGTCTTGGACACCTTGTGGCTCTCAAAAGCTGGCCGAGGAGGGTTCTTCTGCCTTCCTTTAATAGAACTGAGTGGTCATTTTGCAACGGAAACCAACTTCCTAGGTCAATGCGCCTGTTAGGCAGGAACAACATTGAATACAGTAGTAAAAAGTAGTAAAGACTTTTGTTACTTTCTAAAACATGTTGTTCATCGTCAAGGGCCCGTATAAGCACTTTTTTAATTAGTTCTACAGGTAAGACACAGATTATCCGGCACTTCTCATTCCAACTCCTTGCCGGACTAGCCGATTTACCAAACCAACGGTGGTCAAAATTATGCTATGCATAGCCATACACTGTGCAATAAATACTTATCAATGAATGTGATCAAGTACCCATTCTGTTGGGAGAAACATATTTACTAAAAAGGATAGTGTACATAACAAAATCGAGGTACAGTATCACCACCAGCAAGTGCTGTGTACGCAATCCACGTGAGCGCGGCTACACTGCGTGAATGTTCCTGCTTTTAAATGGGTGAATATAAAAAAAAAAAAATATATATATATTTTTCAAATAAGGCATTCAAAAGGGTAGAAGAATACTGATTACATAAAGAAGGGGACTTAGATGGAAAACCCCCCCAAAAAAAACATTTAACTGAAGACTTATTTGGACCCTTCAGTGAGATTGGAGGAGATCCAGAAGAAAGATTGGAGGTCCTAATTCAGATCCAGGTTTGACCCTATAATTTAGCATGGAACAGACTATACCACTAGTCAGTACATGATTATTTGTGTGTCTTCTCGGGTAAACTCTCCACCTGATTGAACGATTCCCTGCCAACACAAAAGAACCTTTTCTCTACATCCTGGCAGTGAAACATGAATATAGGTTAATGCATATTGAATAAGGTTGCCATTTTGCTGCAGTGCAGTGATGTTTAAAATAGATGTAATGGAAAAAGTTGGCATACGCCAGAAGAGCAGCTGCAGGCAATACGCCATGACCAGTTCACGGGCTGCAATATTCTAAGCAGAAGTGAGAACCTTATTCACAACAGCAATACAAAGAGGTTTTTGCAAATTACATGAGTTTTCTACAACGCACTTTCCCAATACAGTCTAAGGGATACTGAAAGCCTGATTTTTTTCTACAATACGTGAACAAGTTGAATCACTTAAAAAGATATAAGGTCCAACAATACAGGCAAGCTTCTGCCACATTTGGGCACGTATTTGCTTCCTTTTTATATAGGGGTTGACTTGCCTACCACCCATGCCAACAAACTATACACATCTGTAGAAGTTGGGACACAAATGTAAACATGTTTAATGGACCAAGGGTGGAATTGCTCATAACATGTTTTAAAATAAACTTTTCAACCAATTTGTAGATTACAGATTGCTCTCTAGGTGTGTATATGTCATTATAAAATCACACTTAAATTAATGGGCATTTCAGATCCCCTTTACTGCAGGGCAACCTGAAAATGAAGTACCCCATAACTGGTATTGGGGTCAGTCATGCATGGCAATGCACAGCCTTACACCAGTGGGAAAGTTACACAGCTAAAACTGGAATTTTCTACTTCTTCAAACTAAGGCTTGGACTAATATTACTGTAGATACTCGAGTATACCACTAGTTGTTTATGTTCCCATTTTAACCAATAAATGGAGGATCTCAATATATTCAAGAAACAGCAGGTCTAAATTCTGGTAAAGTGCAGTTTTCTGCAGTTCTTATTATTGAATGAAGTTTATTGTCTTCCCACCGAACAAACGGCTTCTCTCTGTAATGTCTTTATTAGAGTGCATCCTGCTGCTGCAGCCAGTACAGAGTGCTGCATTTACCACAGGCTGCAGCCATTGTGTTGCGAGTCCTGCGGGGTAAGCGGGGAGGTCTCAATCATACAGTACATATTATTTATGTATATGAAAGTGACATTAACCATAATATTCTGTTGTATTTACTTGTTATATTGAATATTAAAGCATTTATGCACCATAGGTGGTGCTTTTGGAACAGGATTCAACACATATTTCTTTCTACAATGCCGTCAATTTTAACCCTCACCTTATATTCGTGCCTTGCACTTTTTACCCATTCACGTACCAAATTCATAACCCTTGCAGTATATTCGAGTATCTATGGTAGTCATTTACTCCTCAGTGCTATACTTGACAGTCCATAAATAGAACAACAATTAAAAATGACCAATTCCAGTTTAAGCTTCCCCGTCTAACATCTATCTACATGAAGGTTGGAAGAAATGACAATTAGCTGCATGCAATGACAAAGGCTTGGAAAAGAGACATGCACATTCAAAATGAGTAATGTCTAGTAATGGAGCAAGATGTTCTTCTTGATAACCAAGTACAGCAAGAAGACCGTAAAAGTAATAATGTCATCCTTAGGTGTAATTAGACCAAATTGTTTTAGGTAGGAGAATGGACATGCAACAGGACCACTTCCCAGGTGCATGAACATCAAGTATGAAATAAAAAATTGAAAAAAAAAATATATATAAATAGGAGAAATGTTATTACACACTAATCAAATAACAGAAGATTACAGTAACACCAAAGTGTGATTCCCAAAGATATCTCCTCAAAGGGAAGGCTCAACAGGTGTTAAACCCTAAAGCTGACCATGACCCTACAATTAATGGTCTTACAATAAAATAGATGGTATTGAGCAATCACATCTATTATACTAATTGCAGTAACCTATTTCCCGTAGAGGTAAATCATACAATTAAAAAAATATATATATTGCATTCTAAAATGTTTAAATCCTAAAATATAGTGACATATTGTATCATATGGTGATTGTACAACATAGAAAAGCTATCTACCCTTGTAGGTTACGTGTTTTAAGGCAGCATTATTTGGTTCGGTAGGAAAATGGACAAACTGAACGGAATTGTCCTTATATGATATCGAAACATGTTTTTTTGTAAAACAAAAGTCACAAAAAACTGACAGTTTTCACACAAGCCAAAAATTACACAAATTGTGCTGCAGTTTTGTCAGAGGATATAAAATAATGGGGGGGGGGGGGGGGGGGGGGGGGAGTGGGGGTGCTGTTCACCCACCATATTGATGATAGGATCATCAGCTACTATATTTGGGTGGTGATCGGTCACAAAGTTTGATGATGTGAATAGACAATAGAAAGTACAAATAGATATTTGAAGCCTGTGAAGTGGATGCTTCTCTTCTACCACTAATGTACTATAAGAGGGTCTGACAACACTTGTACAGTACTAAAGAAAGCTTTTATTTTGAGACTTCATTATATCTGTGAGTTCTCACATTTATGGAGTATATAGCAACATTCTTGTAATTAACTGCACCAAATGTAGAGAATACTTTTCACATTCATGGCCAGATTTCTCACTAGATAGACTAAGCAGCTGCCCAGTGCCACTTCCTTGTGAAAGGGGCCTTAGTTCCTACTTAAAATGTTCATTGGCATAAAAAAAAAGCAAATACTGCAGTTCACAGACTGGAACTAAAGTTAAGAGAGAAAGCTGCGCGAGGCTGTCACTGTAGGCAAAGAAATGGTGAGTACTAGAGGACATTATACACATACAGGGAGGCTAACTAAGTTGTGCCTAGGGGTGCTGGAGATTATTATTCAGATTTGATCATACCAAAAGTACTGCCACCCTCATTGGGAGGTCAGACCTAGCTTTCATTAGTGACTGAAAAACAAACTACAGCAGAGAGAAACATGCATAGAAAAATGGGAGCAATGACATGCACGCATGCAGACGTGACAATGGTGGAAGGAGCAACAAGACCATGGTACAAGGGAAAGTCATACTCACTATGTACTACTCGAGTACTGAAATCCAAGTCAGCAGTAGAGAAAAAAGACAGGCAAGTTAAGGTACAGCACACAGAGCAACAAACTCATTCCCAACACTCAAGATTAGGCTTGAAGGAGGCCAAACTGGAAAGCCATGCACGTCTTAGTCTAAAGTTACCTAACCATCACAAAGCTTGATATAAAAATTACAAGTTAGTCGGCAATCACAAATAACCATATTTTGTAATTATAAATATATATTAAATACATACATATAGTGTTATACTCATGAAAGAAGTGAATTTGAAATAAGCGCCATGTTTTGCAGAAACTTTCACTGCAGTACAAGGCTCGGACGGCTAATACGATACAACAAGGTCCAAGACAGAAGTTTATTGCTCGGTCCTACTTAGAAAGACGGCTCCTTTCTTTTTTTGTTTCTTGCAGGTGAATGTGTAATCTCAAAATTGTAAAGTCTCTGTAGTAGAGAAATCAAGTCCTCTCCTCCCCCCCCCCCCCCCCCCCCCAACAACTATGGTGGTCTTGTTTTTTTATCCCATCAATTTGTTCCCATGTGGTTATTGTACCATTTTCTACACCTCGGTATCGTGCTATAAACAAATACAGCAAAAATGTAAAAAATGGAAAACTATTATATATATGTATAACAATACCACAATAAAAGATCGAGAACATTTGGACCTAGAATCTATAGGTTATAGGGTGAATCTATGAACCCCAAAGTGATACCTCCTTTCTGGAAGGCTTAACTAGGTTAAATCCCCCCCAAACTAGCCCATAGTCCTACAGTAAAGGAGTGCTGGATAAATATTGTACACACATGAATAAATATAGTGGCTTGAACTGCAATGAATGAAGGGTTTCCTGACAAAGAAGACACTAAAAAATCCTAGTAAAATAAGATCACAGGAAACCAATTACATTAAATCCCAATAAAATAGCTCTTATTATATATATTACTTTATAAATCCACTCTGAGCCAAAATATTACAGGGTTGTCAACAGTACGGTTACCCTGTCCAGTAATAATCCTTTCACAGACAGACGAAAGGTACACAAAGGTCAGTATTACTAAATCCTATTAAATTCCTACAATATTTGCCTAAAAAGCTACAGCTCAGCAATGGTGGGCAGCTACATGGATATAATCAAGATGAATCCTCACGTAATGGTATCAGTGGGGTCTTGTGTCTGATTGGCCGCGTCTCAAATTTTATTGGGGAATTCTGTATATTTGTGTGAGCTTCACCCCCGTGGTACTTATGTAGGCAGAGCGTCTTAGCCAATGAGATGTGCTGAGTTGTGTCCGAGCCAATCAGCTGTCAGTATGACTGCCCCAGGGCAGCTTTGTCTCAGCCAGTGAGAGGGAAACAGATACACTATTGTACCTGCCTCAGATTGGCCACAACCAATTATGATTTTTTCTGCCAATTTATCTTAGATTTTCAGTGGTGGTCCTACTCAAAATCAACTAACGAGATTTTGCAAACGTTCGGGTATATTGTTTATTTTGAGATTTTTTTTCCATGCAAAGAAATGGTTTCCACACACTACTGATTCCCCTCTACCAGATGCATTCAGATCCATGAGACTTCCATATACCTTTAAGTGATCTCGCTTTATAGGCAGACCAAATGAGTGGTTTAGATGGGCTTTTCAGTTCTTATCTCCAGTCAAATCTATGTTTTGACCAAATTAGATCGGTCAATATAAAAATACCTTTTGGCAAAGCCCTTGGGGTATTATTTTAAAACATAACATTTAATAAGAACTGTATTAAAAGTAAACTATAAAAATAAAATAAAGTGATACCATAAAATAATATTTCAATTGCTTAATAATAAAAATGAATGTACTCTGATGACTTATCGTGCCCTTCGTTATATTTGTTCCCGGGTTTTTCATATATCTCTCCTGAGAGTTTGATTCTTTAATGGGACGCGCACGTCCAAGTCTGATCGGTAGGTCAGCAGCTTGTGCTCTTTAGCACTTAATATTTCTGTGTTGGGTACTTTAAACACAGTAATGATTCTATATTACAAATTACAAAGCTTTGGTGGATAGATTCAGTAACTAATTGTTACTATTAATGGTTACTTAGTTTCCTAATTAAGTGATTTTTAATTACTGTTGCTTATGACTATTTCAGCTCAGCAAGTCTTTCTCATTTAATATGTCATGGGATTAACCTAGGTCTTAAGATATTTAACTTTAGATATTACTTTCTTGATCTTGCTGCTTCAGTCCATGCTTTGTGACATATCTGAGTAAGCTATGTTTCTTTGAAAGAACTTTTTGCAACTTTCTGCGCTCGTTTACTTCCCAGACAAGAGTTAAAATTTGATATTTAGAGGGAATACTTATTGTTCCCTTTGTGGATTTGCTAGGGTTAAGGTTTTCAATCAATTACCAATATGGCGTTTCTTTATAAAGCGCATCACTTAAACTTCAGCTTTGAGCCATGTGATTGGTTTGAATTGAGTTTTGCTGCATACACCTGTCGCTGGAGGTGCTCAGTTCCACTAGTATCTCTGTTTTCTAAGAACTCCTATTTATATTAGCAATATGCGGCATTAGTGCGCCGCTTACTGGGGGGAGATTCTGGAGTCACTAGGTGGGGGCGAATACGTCATCAGTAGGCTCCCGACGCGCGTTTCTGCTCACACTAGTCAGCGAAAGCTATGTTTCCACATAATGCAGCACCAACCATGAGCATATTTCCCATATTATACAGTCAAAACAAAGCTGTGTTTTCTTACTGGTGTCAAATATCATTTGTAATGGCTCCGTGTGTGAGCACCATGAACCTCTTTTCCTGTCACCATATAATGGCTTCCCCCAGGTCAGAACTCTACCCCTCGGACCCTATAATGGCTCCCCCATGTTAGAGCTCTACCCCTCGCACCCTATAATGGCTTCCCCATGTAAGAGCTCTACCCCTCGCACAATGTAATGGCTCCCCCAGGTCAGAGCTCTACCCCTCGCACACTATAATGGCTCCCCCAGGTGAGAGCTCTACCCCTCGCACACTATAATGGCTCCCCTAGGTCAGAGCTCTACCCCTCGCACCCTATAATGGCTTCCCCATGTCAGAGCTCTACCCCTCACACACTATAATGGCTCCCCCAGGTCAGAGCTCTACCCCTCGCACCCTATAATAGCTCCCCCAGGTCAGAGCTCTACCCCTCGCACCCTATAATGGCTCCCCCAGGTCAGAGCTCTACCCTATAATGGCTCCCCTAGGTCAGAGCTCTACCCCTCGCACCCTATAATGGCTTCCCCATGTAAGAGCTCTACCCCTCGCACCCTATAATGGCTTCCCCATGTAAGAGCTCTACCCCTCGCACCCTATAATGGCTTCCCCATGTAAGAGCTCTACCCCTCGCACCCTATAATGGCTTCCCCATGTAAGAGCTCTACCCCTCGGACCCTATAATGGCTCCCCCAGGTCAGAGCTCTATCCTTTACAACCTATAATGGCTCCCCCAGGTCAGAGCTCTACCCCTCGCACCCTATAATGACTGCCCAAGGTCAGAGCTCTATCCTTTACACCCTATAATGGCTCCCCCATGTAAGAGCTCTACCCCTCGCACACTATAATGGCTTCCCCATGTAAGAGCTCTACCCCTCGCACACTGTAATGGCTCCCCCAGGTCAGAGCTCTACCCCTCGCACACTATAATGGCTTCCCCGGGTCAGAGCTCTACCCCTCGCACACTGTAATGGCTCCCCAGGTCTCTGAGCCCTTTCTCTCCCCAGTCCCCGTTGTCGCCCTCCTTCCCGGCTCTCACACACCGTTCCCTAGGCCGGTACTCACAAAGAGCTGCTTCTGTCAACGCGGTGTCCGAAGGGAAGGAGCGGGCGGGGCCACGTGACACTACTAGACAGCGCGATGATGGGAGAGACCAACTACACGGGGAGGAGAGAAGGGATTATCATACGGGATTAGGACCGAGGAGCCGCGCTTACATGTGCGCACACAGTACTAGCGCATCCGTCTAATAATGAGTACAATTGACTGAGTTTTCTCCTCGTTATCTGTATTTGTATAAAATACTCCCCTCCAAATGGTATGATCCAAAATGCTCCGCGTCAAGGGAGGAATAGTACGCATGCGCAAGTGTACCAAGCTTGAGGATCACATGACGCATGCGCATACGGGGAGAGGATTCACCGTGTACCAAGCGACTTCTAGTGCGCATGCGCTCGAGGACTACATCTTCGTGTAATGGGCATGCGCGGGAGCCCAGCCCCAGAGTTGGTCCAGGAGGGGAGGGGGCGGCGCTGGGAGTTGGTACAGACAATGGGGAGAGCGAGGTGTTTATAAACAGTGAGAGTACCGGGCACCGCCCCCTGGCACCCAAGGACTGGCGAGGGTGGAGAGGCCAGGCCCTGACTGCAGTGACTGACACAGGGCAGAGCTGGGCACTACCTGGAGATCTGACCATGACTGGCACCATACAGCCTGCCACCCACGCCTGGCACAAGGTGCCCTATGGATTCCATTGCTTCTCAGTATCACCTACCTGGCACAAGGGGTTATCTGGACTTCAGTGACTGCCAGTCGTACCTACCTATCAGAAGCACCTTACAGCCTGCCACCCACACCTGGCACGAGGTGCCACCACTGACTGCCAGTCATATCTACCTGTTAGAAGCAGATTACAGCCTGCCACCCACACCTGGCACAAGGGGTTATCTGGACTTCAGTGACTGCCAGTCAGAAGCACATTACAGCCTGCCACCCACACCTGGCACGAGGTGCCACCACTGACTGCCAGTCATATCAAGGGGTTATCTGGACTTCAGTGACTGCCAGTCATATCTACCTATCAGAAGCACATTACAGCCTGCCACCCACACCTGGCACGAGGTGGCATTTGGAGTCCACTGGTTGCCACTCACACAAACCTGGCACAAGGTGCCACCACTGACTGCCAGTCATATCTACCTGTTAGAAGCACATTACAGCCTGCCACCCACACCTGGCACGAGGTGGCATTTGGAGTCCACTGCTTGCCACTCACACAAACCTGGCACAAGGTGCCACCACTGACTGCCAGTCATATCTACCTATCAGAAGCACATTACAGCCTGCCACCCACACCTGGCACGGGGTGGCATTTGGAGTCCACTGGTTGCCAGTCATACAAACCTGGCACAAGGGGATTCTGCCAGTAATACAAACATCGCTGCCTGCAGATACCTGGCTGGCATCTGGTTTCTTCAGCCTTCCACCAACATCAATTCAATAGTTTCGCATAAGGACACCACTGCATGCCAATCAGACTTGGCACAAAGTTCCCTCAGCCCTCCACCACCACCTAATCAAAGACACTACTGCATGCCAAGTGAAATTGACACAAGGTGCCCTCTAGACGAGTAACATGCTCGCGGGCAACATGTCCGTTCTGAACTTGTTTGAGTGGTTAATTGTTTTTATGCCCTATTGATGACAGAACTTTGTATACCAACAGGGCCTGTGTATGCCCAGTGAGTTCCACACCTGGGTGCACCATGGCATGCCAAGACCAGCAAGTATTGGAAACAACTCTGGCAGACACAGAGTGTACACCTACCATGGTGAAGATGGCTTTCCGTAAAGCATACTCTATTAAAGATAAGCTGGAGGCCATTGAGAGAGTGAAGAATGGGGAAAGGCAGGCCAACGTGTCAAGGGATTTTGGTGTGCCAGGTGGGACACTCCGTGGTTGGCTAAAGGATGAGCAGAAACTCAGATGGTTTCTTGACCAGCTTGGTGGGGATGTGGGCACTCACAGGAAGAAGATGCGACTTGCAAATGAAGAAGAGATTGACCGGGCTGTGTACACATGGTTTATCACCCTACGGCAACAAGGTATCCCTTTGTCTGGACCCATTATTCAAGCACAGGCAGAGGCATTTGCCAAGCAGATCTATGGTGAGGAATGCACTTTCAAGGCAAGTCATGGTTGGTTCTGGCGGTGGCAGAAGAGACATGGCATATCCAGCCAGCGAATATATGGTGAATCGGAGGCAAGACCAGTAGATATTGAACCTGTTATTATCTACCCGGAGCAGCCAAAAACAACATCCAGTGATGGTGGATATGGTGACGAGCAGATATATAATGCCAACATTACCGGCCTTTACTGGAAGTTGCTACCTGATCAGATCCATGAGATGAAGTTGGCCAAACAGCCTGGTGGTCACAAGAAGGTGAAAGACAGAGTCACCATTCTTCTAGCTGCCAACCTAACAGGAAACCACAAACTCAAACCAATGGTGGTCGGTATGTTGCAGGATCCACCAAGCCTTCGTCACCACAACCAGGACAAGTTCCCGGCTGCATACAAGTTCTGCAAGAACGCTTGTATGACCCCGGAGATGCTGAGGGAATGGTTTTTTGAGGAGTTTGTTCCTGGAGTCAAACGTTACTTGAGACGTTGCTGTCTCCAGCAGAGAGCAGTTCTACTAGTGAACCAGTATCCTGCAAAACCACCATCTGAACAACTTCAAACATCCGATGGTAGCATCCGAGTGTTGTTCCTCTCCAAAAACACTCGGAGCAAGATACCTTCTATGGATCAGGGTGTCATCTCCTCTTTTAAGCAACTTTACAAAAGAGAACTTCTTAAGTTTATGGTGTCATGTGATAGCTCACCTTCTGATTTTGTTAGGTCATTTATGCTCAAGGATATGATTTACCTTGCTGGACAGTCATGGAACCTGATCCAGGCTGGAAGCATTGAGAAGTGTTGGCTTTTTGGACTAAGGGCTGCTTTTGAATCTAATGGCAATTCTGAGATGGACGGGGAGGAGTACAGTAAGGTTTTCTCCGACTTGATCAACCTCGCGGCCCTGGCTTACAAACGTATGGCGGCTGAGGAAATTGCGGAGTGGGTGCACTTGGATGACTCCATCCCGGTGATGGATGAATCGTCCGATGACAAAACTCTTGACTCGGACACCATCACCACATTTATTGTTCCTGGTGAAAGTGCCGGGGATGAAGACACTAGTGAAGACGAGAGAGAAGGAAACCCCATTCCGTCTGCAACGGAGGCCATCCATGGACTGGAAACTGCCCTGCGATGGCTCGAGTCCCAAGACCCACAGAAAGTGGGCCCGTTGAAAATAGTGCAGCTACGTTCCCTAATAACCACCGCCCAACGACTTAAACAAACCCAGTGGGACAGCAGCGGGAGCTCGGAAAATGGATATAAATATTAATCTATACACATTAGTCCACTTCATATACTTGCAAGCACATGAATATCATCACTGAAATATATATATTGAGCACGACCGTAGAGTTATGTACACATTCTAGGGCGTGTGGTTGGTGATGTCTTATGGGTTGGTAACAATTGAAAATAAACCAATAAATGGACTCTATCACCCCAAGAGGAAGTTGATTTTATTTTAAAGAGCATTAAAAAACTGGCTATACATTGTACATGCCATTTTTCTCTACAGTAAATGATTTCTGAAAAAAAATAAAAAAATATCGATAAATTGATTTTGTGGCTCCGTATACTAAGGTGTGGCTCAGAGTGCCGTGAGAGGGGTCTAACTATCAGATAACATTGGGGGTCTTTACCTTGGCCACTACAGAGACAGACAAGCAGACTGTTCTCCTAATTAGGACATCAAAGCAGCTAATTAATATGCAGAGCTGCTCATTTGCATATAAATACAGCAACAACAAAATGGCACTTCACTTTAAAATAAAATGGATAACACAACGTAGAGCCAGGTTTTCATGCCCTTTAAAAAATATACAAACAATAGGGAATGATTTATAATATGACAACTTTTATTAAATTCCGTATTGTTTGTATAATGATGGAGTGGTAAACACTCGGGGAAAATAACTCCTTAGATTGTACTGTATTCTCTTTAAAAATATATTGATTTTGCTTTAATTTGCTCAAAATGCTGAGAATGTGAATTATGTTGGAAAAAGTAATTAACACGAAGCCGCATCTTTATCTGATAAATGAAGTCTTTTATTTCATATATTATTTTGAAGAACTACACTCAGAAATAGGCAGAACGTCTTATAATGTTAAAAAGAACAGGCTCTACTTTATTATATTTGATATGCTGTGGAATCTACCAGTTTGGTTTCTGTTGATCTACTTCAGGTGGGAGGAGACTTTGAATTCAGAGAAAGTTTCCATCTGCACAATTGGAATGTGGCAGGTAAAACTACCAGTGTTTTCACTAGAGCTAAAAGAAAGTTCATTAGTTTACAAGGACACGCCATCCTGAGAAATGATTGTCTGCCTCTTTCTAACCTGACTCGTACATTGCATATGAATTTGTCCCCCCCCCCCCCGATAAACCATAATCCACTGTAATCATTATCAGATGGAGAGGGGGGAGAGAGAGGGGGGTGGGAAAGGGGAGAGAGAGAGAGGAGGGAAGGGGGGGAGAGAGAGAGGGAGTGGCGGAAAGAGGGAGGGATAGAGAGAGGAGGGAGAAGGGTAGAGAGAAAGGGAAGGGGGGAGAGAAAGGGAGGGGGGAAAGAGAGAGGGAGAGGCGGAAAGAGGGAGAGAGAGGAGGGAGAAAGGGGGGTGAGAGAGGAGGGAGAAGCGGAAAAAGGGAGGGATAGAGAGAAAAGGGAAGGGGGAGGGGAAGAGAGAGGAGGGATAGGGAAGAGAGAGAGAAAGGAGGCGAGAGGGAGGAAGTGAGAGAGAAAGGGAGGGGGAGAGAAGAGGATAGAGAGCGGAGAGAAAGGGGGAGAGAGGAAGAGGCGGAAAGAGCAAGGGATAGAGAGAGGAGGGAGAAGGGAAGAGAGAGGAGGGATAGGGAAAGAGGGAGGGAGCGAGAAAGGGAAGGGGAGAGAGAAGAGGGATAGATAGAAAGGGAGGGGGAGAGAAGAGAGAAATTGAAGGGGGAGAGAGAGAAAGGGGGGGGCAGAGGGCACACAGACTAGTGAACATAACATATGGCACGGCCACTTACGCCGGGCATATAATAGATATACAAAGTCTCCTTCGTCTACGGGTCATCTGGATAGATAATGGGCACAATGTAGAGGGATTTTCCTGTACAATAAATTATTTCTCAGTATTATACGTGTTTGCAGCGGATATAGGTAGGAGAGGGGTCTAACTCCCAGATAACATTGAGTGTCTTTATTTTGTCCACTACACAGACAGACTGTTATCCTAATTAGTACATCAAAGCAGCTAATTATTATTCATGAGCCACTCATTTGCATAAAAATATAGCAGAAACAATGGTGATTTCCCCAGGAATGTTTAACTTTAGAAACAAATAGCTTCTACAATGTATAAGAATAAAACCCTTTTGCCTGTTATCAGGTTTATTTATTCAGTCCTTTAATAACCAGCAATAAATATTGGTATTTAATATTTCAGTTTTTTCCCCCACCTCCATATAGAGGAGTGGGGAGACGATCTGCCCAGGAGGCTATCCAGATAGAAACCTTTATCTTTCATCTTCCTTGCAGGAGGCAAACCTAGACTGGTAAGAAAAACATCTAGGATAGCCTCCTGGGCTAAGCAATGCCAAACACCTACAAGTTCAAATGTAATATTAAAAGGTACAGTGACTTCATTTTCTTCACGTAATCAGTTTGTTGCTAATTGGGAAGTAAATAAATGACATGGTCTTAAAGGGATATAGAAGGTTCCTGCTATGCATATACAGTAATAAACGTGTATTTACTTTTATGTACTTTGTTTTATTAAGAAGTGCTTATAAGCTCTGCCTAAATTCAAACAAATAGTCCCTGTATGGGTCAATGGCACAAACAATGCTGAATATCTCCATAATTATTTACCTTAGAAAAAAATGGCTAGTACAATACAGGACCACTGTTAGAAAGAAAGTATAAGTATACTTAATTTATAATGTTTAATCTTTGTAATGCTAGTAGTTGTACATTAAAGCTCTTACCTTTATAGGTTTGTGCCTGTTGCTTTGTGCTTGCTGCTTAGCACCTCCCCTTTTGCATAATTAGGGGTGGGGCAGCGGTAGCAGACATCCTGCTGTGTGCTCTGGTGTCAGACTGAGGTCCACTTGGATCTCTCTCTGTATATATATATATATATATATATATATATATATATATATATATATATATATATATATTTATATATAACAATAGTACATATGTAATTCCATTTAAATGTCTAAAAAATAAGTTAATAAATGTATTTCCTGTTAAAAAAATTCCTCAGAAATGCAGCTGATGCATTGCACTCTGGGAAAACTGGGCAGAGACATGCAAATGAGACCACAGTGAATGCTCACTCTATTAATACAATATAATTATGCAGGAAAAATAACATAAAGCTACATTTTAATTAGAAAAAACCTGGTGGTATCATGGTACCTTGGTGTGTGTGGTACTTTCATTTCTGCAGGAACAGGCTTGCAGTTATAGTTGCATGCTGCTTGCTTCTCATGTTTTTACAGGGAGTAGGTATCAAATTCCAGGAGATGCAATGATTTAACAAATACCCCGCAGTTCCTGATGTGACCTTGGGGTGGTGGGGAGGGCGTGTGTGGTACTTACATTTCTGCAGGAACAGGCTTGCAGTTATAGTTGCAAGCTGTGAGCATGTTTATAGCAGGGAGTAGGTATCAAATGCAAGAAGATTTAATAAATACCCCACCCCTCCCTGCACTGATAGATAAGAATGATTTTCACTCAGGCATCAGGATAGCAACTTGTGCTCAAATTGGGCTAAATTTAAACTTTATTCAGTATATTTTAAAAAAAAAGTTTTTTTGCTCATTTTGTTTGGTCTTTCCTCAAGTCCCGTGTCCCGTTTCCTTATAGCTCGATAACAGGAAGATTCAATATTTCTGTTGTCACAACGGTGACTTGAAACTCTGTGCAAAGTTAAGGACATTTGTCTACATCACATATAAGGTAGGAATAGTACGGCTCAAGTGAGCGCGCGTAGAGATGTCTTTAAGGAGATTGTGAGAAATGCAGATTTTAACGATTAAACTATATATTTATGGAACATTATGCTGTGGGCAGCCATCGTCTTTTTTAGCAGTTTGTTTAAGCTGCTTTCTCTCTCTAATGATTTTTTAGATAGTCCTATAGACAGCACTGGCACTTTAGTGCCATATTTCCATTGTAAAGCCTCTGTGCATTCAAGGTGTTCTCCCTCCCACTTGCAGAAGTAGCTCAGCAGAAACAAAAATGGTGGTGCCCACTGCGCAATAATGTCAGAGAGATATAAAAATAAGGCAAATGACACCAATATGGAGGTGCAGTGGTTTTATTCAGCAGCTGTCACATTCTGTGTCTGACACGCGTGGAGAGACCACGGGACACGTGATGGTCATAGCAGAAATACCATACAAAAGGGCCATTAAAGGGGAAGACCCGCCCATGAGATGCCTGTTATTATCCTATACAAGGAAATTGCCTGTCAAAAATGACGGGAATAAAATTGTAAGGCTGGCAGTGCTGTGAGTATATGGCCCCTCTGAGCACCTGCGGCGCCGACTGTGAGCCTCAACTTTCCTGCTTTGCAGTGAATCACCTTCGTTGCTCCTCGCGAGGCCTACTTTGGCGCTCATTGTAGCCTAAGTCCCACGTGCTTCAACTGTTCGCCTAGCGAAGGTCGCAAGTGTGTTGCCAACATCGCAAACGTTACGAACAATCCGGCAGATCCACAACTATGTATGCGATTTGCAATTATCCTGCAGTGGGATCTACTACTTAGTTTCTGCTAATCTACTTCCTGAGGGAGGAGGAATAATGAAAAACTCCTTCATTCACAAGGACAAAAAGTAGCAGCTAGAAAAAGAAATGGAGCCCCACAGTACAGGATCATTGCATGTAAAAGGAATGTGTCTAATTACCTTTTGTGTTTCGTTATTCAAACGATCACAAGGAAAACTAATTAACTTGGCGACCCAGCCAATGAGGAGTCATAAGACAATTAAACCCACAAAGCTGGCAGACATATTGGTCCTGGGCAATACAGGGTGGTAATAGGAGGGATAATGAGAAGTTATTATTATATTCCAGTCCTCCATAACCTGAGCCTTTTCCATGTCCCTTATTTGTGCTTATCCCTCGGAATGACACGCGCGCTTGTGACCGACCTTAAAGGGACACAGAGCTCCCCGGGTGTTACTAGGTATATAATATCCCGGGTATCTATTTACTGACAGGTATTTTATGTTATTAAGAAGTTCTAATAAGCTCTGTATTCACTGCCTAAAATCATACAAATAGTTCCTGTATGGGTCTGCCCTCTGCAGCTCATGAAGACACAGACTGTAGGGCTGGATGTGCAGTGTAGTGTCCTAGTCTTAGACCACATTGCAGAGAGATGGTCACTGATTGGTTAGTATGAGACACTGTATATCCAGCCCTACAAAGTCTGTGTGTGTATACGCTGCAGGGGGCAGACCCATACAGGGACTATTTGTATGAATTTAGACAGTAAATACAGAATTTATAAGAACTTCATAATCAAATAAAGTCCATGTCAGTAAATAGATACCCGGGATATTATATACCTCGTGACACCCGGGAGCCTCCATGTCCATCTACTATCTCATGATCACTGACCCTCCGCCATATTGCTAAGTGTGAATAATGGCCACTCACCATCCAGGGTAGGTCAAGCAGACGTGGGTGCTGTGGGACAGACACGCGTGACCCCATCTTACCTTTCACACATAGTATATAGTAAAGTACTTATATTAAAGGGACACTGCGCATATATATATATATTGTTTTAAAAAAAATAAAATAAAGATTTTATTATAATACAATCTACAAATTCAGATTTTTGATAATTTACTTCCTGCACAGTGGAAACATGGCCCCTACAAATGCCAGTGCTTTCATTAGATCTAATGGAAAGCTCATTAGTTTACAAGGATGCATCCTCCGCAGACAGCGGTGGAAAACAGAGGACAAGATGGAGCCCGCAGGATAATGAGAACAATCACATATAAAAGTGAAATATTATCCCAGTTTAGTTAATCAAAATATCCCAAACATTGACCACATCGGTCCTTAAAGAGATAGAGCCAATATTAATCTGAAAGTCAGGGCCCTCCATTCTGTGCAATGTGTGAATATTATATTACGTTGCACGTAGCGCCTGTATAGCGCTACTGAGTATGTTGGGGAGTTACAAATAAAACATAATAATAAATATTAATAAATCTAATTACAACTGACCGCCGTCTCTTTAAGTCTCCTGATGGATATCAGTTTGGGGTTGATATGGAAGATAAGCATGCCCATAAAGATATATAATGGCACACTTATATCACTGTGTCTTATCATATAACTAACTGGACATGCTTATCTTCTTGGTGAAAATTAATATGGGATTATTATAAAAAAATGGAACCCTCCATATCCCTTTAATGGTTGGTTATCTAACACTTCTACTCTTTTTTCCTCATTACCAACTGTAATTATATTTATTTTTGTAAGATTAATTTCTGCACCAAATGGGACCGTGGCTGTCACTTTAAGTTGTAAAAATAAAATATGAGAAAGAGTTGAAAAACATCTAGTTTTTAATGACCACAGTTGTGTTTTTTTGCTTCGAGGTAGACCTGAGATGGAGGATAATAACCCAAAGAACAAATGATAACAACGTGTCGACAAAGGTGTGTGTGTCACTTTAATTGGCGCTCTTTATTAACTAGCTGGTAATACCTACAGACGTGTCTCACAGTCCCATGTCCACCCATGAGTGATGGTCCCCGGGGGTCCTACTGTTTGCCCAGATCTCTCGCCCGCCCAGTAGCCGCTTCCACTGCGTTCATCACAGCCGCCCGCATCCCACCTTTCTCCAGCTCATGCAGACCATAGATGGTGGTGCCCCCCGGGGTGCAGACATCTGAGCGCAGTTGGGCTGGGTGTGCCCCAGATTGTAAAATCATCTTCGCTGCTCCCTTTAATTAAAGGACACAATAAAAATAAAAAAAAGAGAAGAGAATGGAGTTAGGATCAGGACATCTTTGGCTCCAAGCTTGTAAATAAAGAAACCTAACACAAGAGATCAATTAACAATTAAGCCACATATAAAGATCAGAGAAGATCTAAAAAGGTTGAACTTGATGGACTAAAAGTCTTTTTTCAACCTCAATTTCTACGTAACAATGGAAGCAGACTATATATATGGACTTTACAGAAGGGATCAGACATAAGCCATATGTGGTCATCACCTATAATTGTAATTCGCACATAAATATTTACCAAGTGTCAGTGGTCAGGAGGAAAATGGCGTGAACGGTCAAAACAACCTGCAAACCACTGACGTAGGAAAAACTAATTGATCTCATTTGCAGTTACAAAATGGCGGCCACAAATTCCTTCCACACTTATAAAGCCCTCAGCACCTCCTTATATCTCAACTTGTGTCTCCAAATACCTCCTTGCCCTCTCCACTCTCCCATTGGTTGCTCCTCACATCATTACTTCCTCGCCTACAGGAGGTCCCAGGAGCCGCCCCCACTATTTGAAATGCCCCGCCTTTCTTCGTTAGACTCTCCACTATGGAAGCATGGCCGCTACCAATGCCAGCACTTTTATTACTAATGGAAAGCTCATTAGTTTACACCCTCTGATTCTATTGCTTCCACTGACCTTCCTATCCCCAATATACTGGTCATCTTGCCCCTCTCTCTCCATCCATCCAGAGATCAGTCTCTACTACCCATATAGCATCTTAGATTGTAAGCTCACAAGTCCCTCGTCTCCTCCTGTACCCGTATGTATGTATAATGTACCCCGGCACTATAGCATCAGCTGGGGCGCTACACATAGTTCCTGCCATTTCATTCATACATTATCTTTTCTGTTCTATTTCATTACTTTGGTGCAAAATGATGAAATTTATGGAGTGGAAACTACAAGAAGCTAATAAGGACGCCACAAAAGATTCAAAAACATAAAGAGTGAAACAAAAGGTCAGCAAAATGTGAGAGCCGGACCATAAAGACGTCTGAGCACCGGAGAATTGTGGTGTTGGAGAAAACTGCTTAGAGTTCCCTGGACTGCAAGAAGATCCAATGAACCAGTAGTACAGGAAATGAAGTCAAAGTGTTTTCTGGAAGGTTCGATCATGAGGCTGAAGCTCAAATATTTTGGCCATATCATGGGAAGACAAGATGACCTAGAGAAGACTCTGATGCTGGGAAAGGTTGAAGGCTCACAAAGAAGGGGATGGATCTCCGACGTGCCTGTAGTGCTGGGTCATAGAAAGTCAGACACAACTGAATGACTAAACAACATCAAAACATCCAGAAATGGCCACAGATGAAAAAGGAAGTACAGATATGGTGTCAGATCTAATCTGCCCAATCCCATCTACCCCAAATGGCTCTGAGATAATAACCTTCTGTGAGCTAGGACAGGAATCACTTAAACCCCCCTCCAGCGCCATATCATGATCTCTTGTTCGTTTTTTCTGAAAAATGCCCCTACTGATATTTGTTAAATCTCTTTAATTTATCATAAACCTGACACCAATTTTTTTTTGCGATCTTTCAGTCGAGTCCAACTCTCCGTGACCTCATAGACCGTAACACACCAGGAACTTGGCTTTCATGGCAGAGATACTGGAGTACGTTGCCAGTTCTCCATACAGCTCCTCGCATTCCCAAGCCTGCTTGGCTTCAGGGTGGAGTGACCTCTTGGTTCCTTAAAGAATCGAGCCCAGGTCTCAGCGGTGAAAGCACTGAATCCTAAGCACTGGACCACCAGGGAACCCCACTGTATATATATAGCAAGGAAAGAGAAGGCCATTCTGAGTGCACCGAGACCCGTTCTTCCACAACATTACTCAGTCAAAAGTATTTTCAAAGGATTCTGGGCAGTGATATGTAAATGAGACATGGTCTAGTGGATTCGGACATTACTAGAAAGATTGTTTCAAGCAGAAAACTCCCATCTGAGATGATACCGTCCAATACACAGAGATGATCCAGTTAAGATATAACTATGTTCAAAAATTTAGAGGAAAGCTATAGCAAGTAAGGACAAGCTATTAAAAAATAAAGATATTACGCTATCAACAAAGGCTCACATAGTATTCCCAGTAGTAACATACGGATGTGAGAGTTGGACCATAAAGAAGTCTGAGCGCCCGAGAAATGTTGCCTTTGAATTGTGGTGTTCGAGGAAGCTGCTTAGAGTCCATTGGCAAGAAGATCCAATCAAACAATGCTATAGGAAGTTAAGATGTACTGTTCACTGGAAGGTTTGATCATGAGGATGACGCTCAAATACTTTAGCCATATCATGGGAAGACAGGATTCCCTAAAGACTCTGATGCTGGGAAAGATTGAAGGCGCACGGAGAATGGGACGACATCGGCGGAGATGGCTAGATGAGGTCATAGAGGCGATGAACTTGATGGAGCGGAGGGACTGACAGATGTACATGGCTCAGATCGGTTTATACAGATCCCAGGAATCCCTGAGCTTGGCGTCCTCCTACTGGCTTATCTAATACACTCCGGTGAGGTAGGACATCCAGAAATAACTTAACCCACCCCCCAACTCCATACCAGAACGGACCCCGACTTGTGATGTTGGAAAAAACGCATTTGCATGTCACCCATAATCCTTAGCAGCGGTGGGAGCACTTTTCATGTAGAAATTGTAAAAAATTAAGGAAATAAAGAGCTATCCTCAACATATCGAAATGTCCCAACCAGGCCAGGAGAACTTGTCACCCCTTTACATACAAGGTCATATATATGTTGTATCCTCGGATTAGATATTTTGCCCGCAGTGCGCGCTGCTCGTAGTACATACACTCCATACTCACCAGCAGAGTCTGCGCCGCGATGTGCCGCGATAAGGTGCTGGGCATCCCCATCTTCACAGCGCCGTCCGCTAGAGCTTCAGCAAACGTGTAAACCTGAGGGGGAGGGAAAAACATCTCAGGGACGTCTGGTGGTCCCATCTAAGAACTTTATATAAGGAGGACGGAGACGGGACGAGAGGCGGTGAGAAGGAAAATGGGATCAGTGGGAAGTGGACTCGGCAAAGGAGTGCCCGAGCAATGATGGGGGGACACGTGGAAAGCACCAGAGAGACATGGGCCAGGAGAAAAGAGACATGGGCCAGGTGAGAGTTAGGAAACTGGCCAGACTAGATGTGTCAGCAGCCGATATCTGCCATCATAATAAATAGTGGGAGGGCACACCTGAGAAGAAGAAGAAGAACGTAATAACACACCCTAGGTGGTAGTGCCCACTTAGGGGGCAGTCTGTGGCATTACATTGTGGTCTGCACTCTCTTTTGAGCAGCAGGATTTAATTGCAGGCATGACCAGATTGCTGAGAAGGCAGCCGCCTAGGGGCAGTTCCCAGTGGAAGGCGCCTCATTTCACACTTCAAAATTTTCCTTGGCATAAAAAGGAACTATTGCAGCTCACAGACTGGAGCTAGAGCACATTGCAAGAGGAAGGAAGCGGTCACTGCATGGGCAGAAATGGGGAGTACTAGTGGAAATAATTATAATTATTATAATTATATATAATTTCGGACTTAATTGCTGGACTGACATCATGGCGATACGGGAAACTCTGTATTTTATGAGCGCTACTTTCATTGGGATATTTAACCACAAAAATACTGTATTGGTGCAGCTTTTACAACTTGGAGCAGATCTGTTGGCCTACACCCCCTATGAGGTGTATGGGGTGGGTGTGGATCTGTCCAGGATGCCATATTGAATTACATCTCCTACACCCCTAGGCATGGCAGCTTCCGCTCTCTTGTAACTCTCTACTTCCAGGTGTTCGCCCTCTAGTGGTGACGCTGTGCAGTACTGCAATATTTCCTTTTTTTAGGCCAAGCAACATTTTGGATTGTGAAATGAGGCGCCCGTCACAGGGAAGTACCCCTAGGCGGCTGCCTAGTTGGCTTAATGAGAAAACCAGCCATGCTGATATGTAACCACTGCACCCTCCAGGGCAGATCTGCTGCCACCTCCTGGATACCCAATGAATTACTAGTGATGTTGTTACTCACATAGGCCACTCCACTGCCGCTCACCCCAGTGTGGATATCGATGTACCCCTCTGGGGTCTCCTCACACATCCCACACTCCGACAACAGACTCCTCAGCAGGTCCGCGTCCATCTGTCCAGCACAGTGACCACGACAAAACACAATGGCCCCCTCCTGGACGACACAGGGCAAGTTGGGCATCATCCGGAGCACTTTGGTCCCATGAGGGAGAAGCTGGAAGATCAGAGACTGCAGATAAGCATGACCTGGACTGTAAATATTGGAATGGGTCTCATTAAAGGGAAAAATCCTCCCTGACTATAAAATGATAACAAGGATAAGAAAATAAATATTAAAGCAACAGTTGCGTCCTATCTAATTTTTCATATATATTTTACCCACTTTTTATTGTTCATTTGCTTGCCCTTCCATTGTCAGTGTATCTGCCTGTTTCATTTTCCTCCCTCCTAGTGACAAAAAAGAAATATTTTATCTAAATTAAGGGAAAAAAATCCTCCATGAATGTAAAGGATAGTAAAATAAAGTAAATACTAAGGACATATTTGCTTGCCCTTAGGGGTATTCGTTTGTCAGTGTATCTGCTGGTTTCATTTAAGATTTTTTCAGGAGCTTTCATGTCAATTTAACCCTTTGGTCATTAAAAGATCCAGATCAAATTTGTGTAAGTTAATAACATGGAGGGGAGACATAAAAATACAGAGAATCCTTTGAAGGGCACTACATACTGACCTTTTCCAGGGTGGCCAGAGTGACCCCGGCAGCCATTGAGATGATCACATGTTCAGGGGTCACTATGTGGTAAATTTCCTTGAGGACCGCAGGGATCAGGTGAGGTTTGGTGGCCAGTAAGACGACCTGACACTCGGACGGCACAAACTTATTACAGTGAGTGGTCAGGCAGCCGCGATCCTGAGTGCGAGAAGACCGAGGATTAGCGCAGTGGGCGTGGCTCTAGGACATACAGCAGGAGCCCAGGGTATTATTGTGTGGATATCTAATCCATCTTCCTGGTTACACAATCACACAAGCAATGCCCATGTGATCAGATCTAGTGCTGGGGATAAAGATCTTCAGTGGGTCTTTATCTATAGTTTTATTAAGTTTTATTGGATTTTACATTTTAAATAAAAGTGCAATTAAAAAATGGCCTATATACCAAATAATGCTGAATTAGGCCATGAATGGTTAGAAAAGCACTATAAAAAAATTACATATTATTTAAAATGTATTGAAAAGTATGAAATATAAAAAAAAACACAATAACAACAACAACAAGCACAAAATTCCAACAGCAAATATAAAATAATAACAGAAATTGATACAATGTTCCAAGTACATAATAATATAAATATAAAGTGTATGTGAGAGTGGGTCATTGTATCATTGTGTTTATGTGTCAGGATAATGCCAATTTGTTATATGAAGAAAGAAATTCATTTTTAGCTCTTTATCTAGGACTTTGTCTTACGGTGACCTTTATCTAGGACTTTCCCTTTTTTTTTTTTTTTTTAACTTTTTGTGGCCCTGTGGACCGTAGCACACCAGGTCCATCTGTCACTCGCTGCTCCACTGAGCTCCATCAGGCTCATGTTCATTTCTTCAATGATCTCATCTATCCATCTCCACCTCTGCTGAGAATCTTTCCCAGCATCAGAGTCTTCTCTCTGCAATCATGTCTTCTTATGATATTGACAAAATATTTAGGCTTCAGTCTCATGATCAAACCTTCCAGTGAACAGTTTGTCTTGATTTCCTGTAGTATTGATTGGTTGATGTTACTACTGGGAATACCAGAGTTCTAACTAAGCTGGCCTTTGTTGATAGTGTAATATCTTTACTTCTCACTAGCTTGTCCAAGCTTGCCATAGCTTTCCTCCCCAGAAGCAAACATCGCAATTTCATAACTACAGTCACCATCTGCAGAGATCTTGGATCGAAGGAAAATAAAATCTGTCACTGCCTCCACTTCTTCCCTGTCTATTTGACAGGAAGTGAGATTGCCGTTTGCCATGATCTTCTTCTTTTTAACGTTGAGTACTAGGCCAGCTTCTGCACTCTCTTATTTTACCCTCATCAATAGGTCCTTTAGTTCCTCCTCACTTTCAGCGATCAGAGTAGTATCATCTGCGTATCTGAGGTTGTTGATGTTCCTTCGAGCAATATTGATTCCGGCTTTGGGTTCATCCAGTCCGGCCTTACATATGATGTACTCTGGGTATAAGGTGACAATATACAACCTTGTCGCACTCCTTTTCTTATCTTGAACCATTCTGTTGTCCCATGTTCGGTTCTGACCGTGGCTTCTTGGTCCACATACAGACTCCTCAGGAGGAGGATGAGATGATCTGGTACTCCCATCTCTTTAAGGACATGCCACATTTTGTTGTGATCCACACAGTCAGAGGCTTTAGAATAGTCTATGAAGCAGAAGTAAATGTGTTTCTGGCTTCTCTGCTTTCTCTATTATCCAGCGGACATTGGCAATTTGATCTCTTGTGCCTCTTCCTCTGTGGCCCCGGCTTGCATATCTGGTAGTTCCTGGTCCATATAGTGTTGGAGTCGAGCTTGTAGGATCTTAAGCATTACCTTCCTGGCGTGTGAAATGAGTGCAATTGTTCGATAATTGGAGCACTCTTTGGCACTGCCTTTTTTGGGGATTGGGATGTAGACTGACCTTTTCCAGTCTATTGGCTGCTGTGTTGGCATAAGGCAAGCAGCACTTTCACTGCATCATCCTGTAGGATTTTGAATAGTTCAGCTGGGATTCCATCAACTCCTGCAGCCTTATTATTAGCAAGACATCCTAAGGCACATCTCACTTCAATCTCCAAGATGTCTGGCTCCAGCACATAGGGAAAACTATTGAGGTCATCTCTGCTGTTAAGATCCTTCTTGAATAGATCTTCAGTGTATTCCTGCCACCTCTTCTTTATCTGATCTTCTTCTGTTAAGTCATGTTTGTCTCTTATCACACCCACTTGTGCATGAAAGGTGCATTTTAAGTTCACAACTTTCTTGAAGAGATCTCTTGATTTACCCATTCTGTTATCTTCTTCAATCTCTTTACATCGCTCATTGTATGATGTCTCCTTGTCTCTTCTTGCTCCTCTGGATTTCTGCATTCAGTTGCACAAATCTTTTCCTTTCTCCACTACCTTTCGCTCTCCTTCTCTCCTGGGCTACTTCCTCATCAGACAACCAGGTTGCCTTCTTACTTTTCTTTCTTTTCAGGATATTCTATTTTTTCTTCGACTACATATTCACAAGGGATATTATTTATTAGCTACTTGCCTGTCAAAAATGACAGGAATAAAATGTTAAGGCTTGGAATGCTGTACCTTCGGCGCTCATTGCGAACCTCTCCCTGTGTAGCTTATCGGCCTGGCGCTTGAGTGTTACGGTCTTGAGTTAAATGTTAGCGGCTTGGATTAAGTGTTACTGGCTTTTGGCGAGTGTTAGTGCGTAGGGCTACTTTTTACCTCCTTGGGCCTCATTTTTGTCATTTCGCGTTTTTTTGGTAGCCATTTTTTTCTTGTTTTTTTTCGATCGGAAAAAAAAACAGCAAATATGCCTCATAGTACCTGCAACCCCACTCCCGGGCCCCCCACTGTGAGTGTGCAAGTACATTTTTTTCATGCCTTTTCAGTTTCGTGGTTCGGCCGTTAAAGTCGTAATTTTGTGAGGCGCACAGTGCATGTACGGGTTTTGGTGCTAAGTTGTATGGGTCGCAAGTCCTGCGTGCCTCAACTGCTCGAGCCCCTTCAGCGCTCATTGCAGCAGCAACCGGGCTCGCAAAGCTTGATCAACATCACACGCGTTCCGGACACTGACCACTATACGTGTGACTTTGTAACATGTGCTGCTCTCCACCTCCTGGTCTCAGTCCTTGGGACATGTTATCTGCATGATCTCATGATCTGAGCCCCAATCAGTTCCATGACTGTATAGACTTCCTCCATCTTTGGCTAGAAGGTATAAAGACAATCTGATTTCTATATTGTCCATCTGGTCCATGTTTAGAGTCCTCTCCGAGGCTGTTGGAAGAGGGTGTTTACTATGACCGGAGAGTTATTTTGACAGAATTCTAATCTAATCTCTAACCTGCTTAATTTTGTACTCCAAAGCCAAACATGCCAGTTATTCCAGGTGTCTTTTCATTCCCTACTTTAGTAATCCAGTCTCTTTTGACGAGAGTAACATCATTTCTTGGTGCTATATCTAGGAGGTGTTGAATATCCTCATATAACGGGACAACTTCACCCTCTTCAGCATCCATGGTTGGAGCACATATTTGGATCACTGTGATATCTTGAATTTGAATTGAAATCATTCTGTCATGTATTGGGTTGTAACTGAGCATCGCTTTGGCCAATCTTTGATTGATTATATGGGCTACTCCATTTCTTCTGAGGGAGACTTGACCGACCACAGTAGAAGATCTGGTGGTTGTGATAGAAAATGTCTTACGGTGACCCCCTTTATCTATGATATCACCTTAAAGTGACCCCTTTATCTATGATTTCACCTTACGTGACCCCTTTATTGGATTTCACCTAACGGTGACCCCTTTATCTATGATTTCACCTAACGGTGACCCCTTTATCTATGATTTCCCCTTACGGTGACCCCTTTATTGGATTTCACCTAACAGTGACCCCTTTATCTACAATTTCACGTTACAATGACCCCTTTTAAAGGGACATAGGACCCAATTCCTTTTATTCATGGATTAAACATGACAAAATCAGTTCATTCTGCTCTGAGACACCCTCATTCAGATGCAGTAAATAAAGATCTTTCCCCCTGGAATGACTAAACCCGGAGCCCTAACAGGGGCGGAGTTATCTTTGGAAGTGCCCCTGGGATCCTCACCCGGAATTTCTTCAGGTTCCTGTCGGAGGGCGCGCTCACCACAATGTCCTTGGGCTCCACCTTACCTGAGAGAGACAGAAACAGAACTGATAGTGACAAGGAATGATAATAGTGACAGAAAGATGGAGACAGAACTGATAGTGACAAGGAATGATAATAGTGACAGAAAGGTGGAAACAGAACTGATAGTGACAAGAAATGATAATAGTGACAGAAAGATGGAAACAGAACTGATAGTGACAAGAAATGATAATAGTGACAGAAAGAAGGAAACAGAACTGATAGTGACAAGAAATGATAATAGTGACAGAAAGGTGGAAACAGAACTGATAGTGACCTGGAATGATAATAGTGACAGAAAGATGGAAACAGAACTGATAGTGACAAGAAATGATAATAGTGACAGAAAGAAGTAAACAGAACTGATAGTGACAAGAAATGATAATAGTGACAGAAAGGTGGAAACAGAACTGATAGTGACAAGGAATGATAATAGTGACAGAGAGGGACAGCAAACACACTGAGCTCCAACATCATGACCTGGAGCAGAAAGCAGGAGAGTCTGGGGGTGCAATAATAATAGTGACAGAAAGATGGAAACAGAACTGATAGTGACAAGGAATGATAATAGTGACAGAAAGGTGGAAACAGAACTGATAGTGACAAGGAATAATAATAGTGACAGAAAGATGGAAACAGAACTGATAGTGACAAGAAATGATAATAGTGACAGAAAGATGGAAACAGAACTGATAGTGACAAGGAATGATAATAGTGACAGAGAGGGACAGCAAAGACACTGAGCTCCAACATCATGACCTGGAGCAGAAAGCAGGAGAGTCTGGGGGTGCAATAATAATAGTAGCAGAAAGATGGAAACAGAACTGATAGTGACAGGGGGTGATAATAGTGACAGAGACAGAAACAGATCGGACAATCATAGGGGATGATAATAGTGACAGAGAGTGAGAGCACAGTGTCATGATCGATTTCGGGACCATAAGTAACCCTGTTATTTGCAACGTATTTTGTTTTCATGTAATGTGGGGTTACCATGGGGTGCTGACCCCCGCCCCACCCCCCCCCGAGTCTCTCATGTGCGACCTAACAAGATGACCCCTAGCTCTGGGGTATCAGGTGACAGAGGAGGGGGTTATAGCCTAGTAAAGGGGTGTGGGGGGGGGGGGGGGTCACAGCGAGGAAGCAGACCCCTCATACAGGGGGGTTATGGGGTATGAGAGGAATAAGCCGACTTGGTCTCTGCACTGATTGGATGCTGAGATGACCACCTGACCCGCCGGGCGCGGAGACTGAGCCACAACATCATGACCTGGAGCAGATAGCAGGAGAGTCTGGGGGTGCAATAATAATAGAGACAGAGAAGGACAGCAGAGACACTGAGCCCCAACATCATGACCTGTAGTAGACAGCAGGAGAGTCTGGGGGTGCAATAATAATAGTGACAGAGAGGGACAGCAGAGACACTGAGCCCCAACATCATGACCTGTAGTAGACAGCAGGAGAGTCTGGGGGTGCAATAATAATAGTGACAGAGAGGGACAGCAGAGACACTGAGCCCCAACATCATGACCTGGAGCAGACAGCAGGAGAGTCTGGGGGTGCAATAATAATAGAGACAGAGAAGGACAGCAGAGACACTGAGCCCCAACATCATGACCTGTAGTAGACAGCAGGAGAGTCTGGGGGTGCAATAATAATAATGACAGAGAGGGACAGCAGAGACACTGAGCCCCAACATCATGACCTGGAGCAGACAGCAGGGGAGTCTGGGGGTGCAATAATAATAGTGACAGAGAGGGACAGCAGAGACACTGAGCCCCAACATCATGACCTGGAGCAGACAGCAGGGGAGTCTGGGGGTGCAATAATAATAGTGACAGAGAGGGACAGCAGAGACACTGAGCCCCAACATCATGACCTGGAGCAGACAGCAGGAGAGTCTGGGGGTGCAATAATAGTGACAGAGAGGGACAGCAGAGACACTGAGCCCCAACATCATGACCTGGAGCAGAAAGCAGGAGAGTCTGGGGGAGCAATAATAATAGTGACAGAGAGGGACAGCAGAGACACTGAGCCCCAACAACATGACCTGGGGCAAAAAGCAGGAGAGTCTGGGGGTGCAATAATAATAGTGACAAAGAGTAACAGCAGAGACACTGAGCCCCAACATCATGACCTGGGGCAGAAAGCAGGAGAGTCTGGGGGTGCAATAATAATAGTGACAGAGAAGGACAGCAGAGACACTGAGCCCCAACATCATCACCTGGGGCAGGCAGCAGGAGAGTCTGGGGGTGCAATAATAATAGTGACAAAGAGGGACAGCAGAGACACTGAGCCCCAACATCATGACCTGGGGCAGAAAGCAGGAGAGTCTGGGGGTGCAATAATAATAGTGACAGAGAGGGACAGCAGAGACACTGAGCCCCAACAACATGACCTGGGGCAAAAAGCAGGAGAGTCTGGGGGTGCAATAATAATAGTGACAGAGAGGGACAACAGAGACACTGAGCCCCAACATCATGACCTGGAGCAGAAAGCAGGAGAGTCTGGGGGTGCAATAATAATAGTGACAAAGAGTAACAGCAGAGACACTGAGCCCCAACATCATGACCTGGGGCAGAAAGCAGGAGAGTCTGGGGGTGCAATAATAATAGTGACAGAGAAGGACAGCAGAGACACTGAGCCCCAACATCATCACCTGGGGCAGGCAGCAGGAGAGTCTGGGGGTGCAATAATAATAGTGACAAAGAGTAACAGCAGAGACACTGAGCCCCAACATCATGACCTGGGGCAGAAAGCAGGAGAGTCTGGGGGTGCAACAATAATAGTGACAAAGAGTAACAGCAGAGACACTGAGCCCCAACATCATGACCTGGGGCAGAAAGCAGGAGAGTCTGGGGGTGCAATAATAATAGTGACAGAGAAGGACAGCAGAGACACTGAGCCCCAACATCATGACCTGGAGCAGAAAGCAGGAGAGTCTGGGGGTGCAATAATAATAGTGACAAAGAGTAACAGCAGAGACACTGAGCCCCAACATCATGACCTGGGGCAGAAAGCAGGAGAGTCTGGGGGTGCAATAATAATAGTGACAGAGAAGAAGGACAGCAGAGACACTGAGCCCCAACATCATGACCTGGAGCAGACAGCAGGAGGGTCTGGAGGTGCAATAATAGTGACAGAGAGGGACAGCAGAGACACTGAGCCCCAACATCATGACCTGTAGCAGAAAGCAGGAGAGTCTGGGGGTGCAATAATAATAGTGACAAAGAGTAACAGCAGAGACACTGAGCCCCAACATCATGACCTGGGGCAGAAAGCAGGAGAGTCTGGGGGTGCAATAATAATAGTGACAAAGAGTAACAGCAGAGACACTGATAATAATAATAGTGACAAAGAGTAACAGCAGAGACACTGAGCCCCAACATAATAATAGTGACAGAGAAGGACAGCAGAGACACTGAGCCCCAACATCATGACCTGGGGCAGGCAGCAGGGGAGTCTGGGGGTGCAATAATAATAGTGACAGCAGGAGAGTCTGGGGGTGCAATAATAATAGTGACAAAGAGTAACAGCAGAGACACTGATAATAATAATAGTGACAAAGAGTAACAGCAGAGACACTGAGCCCCAACATAATAATAGTGACAGAGAAGGACAGCAGAGACACTGAGCCCCAACATCATGACCTGGAGCAGACAGCAGGAGAGTCTGGGGGTGCAATAATAATAGTGACAAAGAGTAACAGCAGAGACACTGAGCCCCAACATCACGACCTGGGGCAGAAAGCAGGAGAGTCTGGGGGTGCAATAATAATAGTGACAGAGAAGGACAGCAGAGACACTGAGCCCCAACATCATCACCTGTGGCAGGCAGCAGGAGAGTCTGGGGGTGCAATAATAATAGTGACAGAGAAGGACAGCAGAGACACTGGGCCCCAACATCATGACCTGTAGCAGAAAGCAGGAGAGTCTGGGGGTGCAATAATAATAGTGACAGAGAAGGACAGCAGAGACACTGAGCCCCAACATCATGACCTGTAGTAGACAGCAGGAGAGTCTGGGGGAGCAATAATAATAGTGACAGAGAGGGACAGCAGAGACACTGAGCCCCAACATCATGACCTGGAGCAGACAGCAGGAGAGTCTGGGGGTGCAATAATATTAGTGACAGAGAGGGACAGCAGAGACACTGAGCCCCAACATCACGACCTGGAGCAGGCAGCAGGGGAGTCTGGGGGAGCAATAATAATAGTGACAGAGAGGGACAGCAGAGACACTGAGCCCCAACATCATGACCTGTAGTAGACAGCAGGAGAGTCTGGGGGAGCAATAATAATAGTGACAGAGAAGCACAGCAGAGACACTGAGCCCCAACATCAAGACCTGGGGCAGAAAGCAGGAGAGTCTGGGGGTGCAATAATAATAGTGACAGAGAAGGACAGCAGAGACACTGAGCCCCAACATCATGACCTGTAGTAGACAGCAGGAGAGTCTGGGGGAGCAATAATAATAGTGACAGAGAGGGACAGCAGAGACACTGAGCCCCAACATCATGACCTGGAGCAGACAGCAGGAGAGTCTGGGGGTGCAATAATAATAGTGACAGAGAGGGACAGCAGAGACACTGAGCCCCAACATCAAGACCTGGGGCAGAAAGCAGGAGAGTCTGGGGGTGCAATAATAATAGTGACAGAGAAGGACAGCAGAGACACTGAGCCCCAACATCATGACCTAGAGCAAAAAGCAGTAGAGTCTGGGGGTGCAATAATAATAGTGACAGAGAGGGACAGCAGAGACACTGAGCCCCAACATCAAGACCTGGGGCAGAAAGCAGGAGAGTCTGGGGGTGCAATAATAATAGTGACAGAGAAGGACAGCAGAGACACTGAGCCCCAACATCATGACCTAGAGCAAAAAGCAGTAGAGTCTGGGGGTGCAATAATAATAGTGACAGAGAGGGACAGCAGAGACACTGAGCCCCAACATCACGACCTGGAGCAGACAGCAGGAGAGTCTGGGGGTGCAATAATAATAGTGACAGAGAGGGACAGCAGAGACACTGAGCCCCAACATCATGACCTGGGGCAGAAAGCAGGGTCTGGGGGTGCAATAATAATAGTGACAGAGAAGGACAGCAGAGACACTGAGCCCCAACATCATGACCTGTAATAGACAGCAGGAGAGTCTGGGGGAGCAATAATAATAGTGACAGAGAGGGACAGCAGAGACACTGAGCCCCAACATCAAGACCTGGGGCAGAAAGCAGGAGAGTCTGGGGGTGCAATAATAATAGTGACAGAGAAGGACAGCAGAGACACTGAGCCCCAACATCATGACCTAGAGCAAAAAGCAGTAGAGTCTGGGGGTGCAATAATAATAGTGACAGAGAAGGACAGCAGAGACACTGAGCCCCAACATCAAGACCTGGAGCAGACAGCAGGAGAGTCTGGGGGTGCAATAATAATAGTGACAGAGAGGGACAGCAGAGACACTGAGCCCCAACATCACGACCTGGAGCAGACAGCAGGAGAGTCTGGGGGTGCAATAATAATAGTGACAGAGAGGGACAGCAGAGACACTGAGCCCCAACATCATGACCTGGAGCAGACAGCAGGAGAGTCTGGGGGTGCAATAATAATAGTGACAGAGAAGCACAGCAGAGACACTGAGCCCCAACATCAAGACCTGGGGCAGAAAGCAGGAGAGTCTGGGGGTGCAATAATAATAGTGACAGAGAAGGACAGCAGAGACACTGAGCCCCAACATCATGACCTGTAGTAGACAGCAGGAGAGTCTGGGGGAGCAATAATAATAGTGACAGAGAGGGACAGCAGAGACACTGAGCCCCAACATCATGACCTGGAGCAGACAGCAGGAGAGTCTGGGGGTGCAATAATAATAGTGACAGAGAGGGACAGCAGAGACACTGAGCCCCAACATCAAGACCTGGGGCAGAAAGCAGGAGAGTCTGGGGGTGCAATAATAATAGTGACAGAGAAGGACAGCAGAGACACTGAGCCCCAACATCATGACCTAGAGCAAAAAGCAGTAGAGTCTGGGGGTGCAATAATAATAGTGACAGAGAGGGACAGCAGAGACACTGAGCCCCAACATCAAGACCTGGGGCAGAAAGCAGGAGAGTCTGGGGGTGCAATAATAATAGTGACAGAGAAGGACAGCAGAGACACTGAGCCCCAACATCATGACCTAGAGCAAAAAGCAGTAGAGTCTGGGGGTGCAATAATAATAGTGACAGAGAGGGACAGCAGAGACACTGAGCCCCAACATCACGACCTGGAGCAGACAGCAGGAGAGTCTGGGGGTGCAATAATAATAGTGACAGAGAGGGACAGCAGAGACACTGAGCCCCAACATCATGACCTGGGGCAGAAAGCAGGGTCTGGGGGTGCAATAATAATAGTGACAGAGAAGGACAGCAGAGACACTGAGCCCCAACATCATGACCTGTAGTAGACAGCAGGAGAGTCTGGGGGAGCAATAATAATAGTGACAGAGAGGGATAGCAGAGACACTGAGCCCCAACATCAAGACCTGGGGCAGAAAGCAGGAGAGTCTGGGGGTGCAATAATAATAGTGACAGAGAAGGACAGCAGAGACACTGAGCCCCAACATCATGACCTAGAGCATAAAGCAGTAGAGTCTGGGGGTGCAATAATAATAGTGACAGAGAAGGACAGCAGAGACACTGAGCCCCAACATCAAGACCTGGAGCAGACAGCAGGAGAGTCTGGGGGTGCAATAATAATAGTGACAGAGAGGGACAGCAGAGACACTGAGCCCCAACATCACGACCTGGAGCAGACAGCAGGAGAGTCTGGGGGTGCAATAATAATAGTGACAGAGAGGGACAGCAGAGACTCTGAGCCCCAACATCATGACCTGGAGCAGACAGCAGGAGAGTCTGGGGGTGCAATAATAATAGTGACAGAGAGGGACAACAGAGACACTGAGCCCCAACATCATGACCTGGAGCAGACAGCAGGAGGGTCTGGAGGTGCAATAATAGTGACAGAGAGGGACAGCAGAGACACTGAGCCCCAACATCACGACCTGGAGCAGACAGCAGGAGAGTCTGGGGGTGCAATAATAATAGTGACAGAGAGGGACAGCAGAGACTCTGAGCCCCAACATCATGACCTGGAGCAGAAAGCAGGAGAGTCTGGGGGTGCAATAATAATAGTGACAGAGAAGGACAGCAGAGACACTGAGCCCCAACATCATGACCTGGAGCAGACAGCAGGAGGGTCTGGAGGTGCAATAATAGTGACAGAGAGGGACAGCAGAGACACTGAGCCCCAACATCATGACCTGGGGCAGAAAGCAGGAGAGTCTGGGGGTGCAATAATAATAGTGACAAAGAGGAACAGCAGAGACACTGAGCCCCAACATCATGACCTGGGGCAGAAAGCAGGAGAGTCTGGGGGTGCAATAATAATAGTGACAGAGATGGACAGCAGAGACACTGAGCCCCAACATCATGACCTGGAGCAGACAGCAGGAGAGTCTGGGGGTGCAATAATAATAGTGACAGAGAAGGACAGCAGAGACACTGAGCCCCAACATCATGACCTGGAGCAGACAGCAGGAGAGTCTGGGGGTGCAATAATAATAGAGACAGAGAAGGACAGCAGAGACACTGAGCCCCAACATCAAGACCTGGAGCAGACAGCAGGAGAATCTGGGGTGCAATAATAATAGTGACAGAGAAGGACAGCAGAGACACTGAGCCCCAACATCATGACCTGGGGCAGACAGCAGGAGAGTCTGGGGGTGCAATAATAATAGTGACAGAGAAGGACAGCAGAGACACTGAGCCCCAACATCATGACCTGTAGTAGACAGCAGGAGAGTCTGGGGGGAGCAATAATAATAGTGACAGAGAAGGACAGCAGAGACACTGAGCCCCAACATCATGACCTGGGGCAGACAGCAGGAGAGTCTGGGGGTGCAATAATAATAGTGACAGAGATGGACAGCAGAGACACTGAGCCCCAACATCATGACCTGGAGCAGACAGCAGGAGAGTCTGGGGGTGCAATAATAATAGTGACAAAGAGTAACAGCAGAGACACTGAGCCCCAACATCACGACCTGGGGCAGAAAGCAGGAGAGTCTGGGGGTGCAATAATAATAGTGACAGAGAGGGACAGCAGAGACACTGAGCCCCAACATCATGACCTGTAGTAGACAGCAGGAGAGTCTGGGGGAGCAATAATAATAGTGACAGAGAAGGACAGCAGAGACACTGAGCCCCAACATCATGACCTGGGGCAGGCAGCAGGGGAGTCTGGGGGTGCAATAATAATAGTGACAGAGAAGGACAGCAGAGACACTGAGCCCCAACATCATGACCTGGAGCAGACAGCAGGAGAGTCTGGGGGTGCAATAATAATAGTGACAAAGAGTAACAGCAGAGACACTGAGCCCCAACATCACGACCTGGGGCAGAAAGCAGGAGAGTCTGGGGGAGCAATAATAATAGTGACAGAGAAGGACAGCAGAGACACTGAGCCCCAACATCAAGACCTGGGGCAGAAAGCAGGAGAGTCTGGGGGTGCAATAATAATAGTGACAGAGAGGGACAGCAGAGACACTGAGCCCCAACATCAAGACCTGGGGCAGAAAGCAGGAGAGTCTGGGGGTGCAATAATAATAGTGACAGAGAAGGACAGCAGAGACACTGAGCCCCAACATCATGACCTAGAGCAAAAAGCAGTAGAGTCTGGGGGTGCAATAATAATAGTGACAGAGAGGGACAGCAGAGACACTGAGCCCCAACATCACGACCTGGAGCAGACAGCAGGAGAGTCTGGGGGTGCAATAATAATAGTGACAGAGAGGGACAGCAGAGACACTGAGCCCCAACATCATGACCTGGGGCAGAAAGCAGGGTCTGGGGGTGCAATAATAATAGTGACAGAGAAGGACAGCAGAGACACTGAGCCCCAACATCATGACCTGTAGTAGACAGCAGGAGAGTCTGGGGGAGCAATAATAATAGTGACAGAGAGGGACAGCAGAGACACTGAGCCCCAACATCAAGACCTGGAGCAGAAAGCAGGAGAGTCTGGGGGTGCAATAATAATAGTGACAGAGAAGGACAGCAGAGACACTGAGCCCCAACATCATGACCTAGAGCAAAAAGCAGTAGAGTCTGGGGGTGCAATAATAATAGTGACAGAGAAGGACAGCAGAGACACTGAGCCCCAACATCAAGACCTGGAGCAGACAGCAGGAGAGTCTGGGGGTGCAATAATAATAGTGACAGAGAGGGACAGCAGAGACACTGAGCCCCAACATCACGACCTGGAGCAGACAGCAGGAGAGTCTGGGGGTGCAATAATAATAGTGACAGAGAGGGACAGCAGAGACACTGAGCCCCAACATCATGACCTGGAGCAGACAGCAGGAGAGTCTGGGGGTGCAATAATAATAGTGACAGAGAGGGACAACAGAGACACTGAGCCCCAACATCATGACCTGGAGCAGACAGCAGGAGGGTCTGGAGGTGCAATAATAGTGACAGAGAGGGACAGCAGAGACACTGAGCCCCAACATCACGACCTGGAGCAGACAGCAGGAGAGTCTGGGGGTGCAATAATAATAGTGACAGAGAGGGACAGCAGAGACTCTGAGCCCCAACATCATGACCTGGAGCAGAAAGCAGGAGAGTCTGGGGGTGCAATAATAATAGTGACAGAGAAGGACAGCAGAGACACTGAGCCCCAACATCATGACCTGGAGCAGACAGCAGGAGGGTCTGGAGGTGCAATAATAGTGACAGAGAGGGACAGCAGAGACACTGAGCCCCAACATCATGACCTGTAGCAGAAAGCAGGAGAGTCTGGGGGTGCAATAATAATAGTGACAAAGAGTAACAGCAGAGACACTGAGCCCCAACATCATGACCTGGGGCAGAAAGCAGGAGAGTCTGGGGGTGCAATAATAATAGTGACAGAGAGGGACAGCAGAGACACTGAGCCCCAACATCATGACCTGGAGCAGACAGCAGGAGAGTCTGGGGGTGCAATAATAATAGAGACAGAGAAGGACAGCAGAGACACTGAGCCCCAACATCATGACCTGGAGCAGACAGCAGGAGAATCTGGGGTGCAATAATAATAGTGACAGAGAAGGACAGCAGAGACACTGAGCCCCAACATCATGACCTGGGGCAGACAGCAGGAGAGTCTGGGGGTGCAATAATAATAGAGACAGAGAAGGACAGCAGAGACACTGAGCCCCAACATCATGACCTGTAGTAGACAGCAGGAGAGTCTGGGGGAGCAATAATAATAGTGACAGAGAGGGACAGCAGAGACACTGAGCCCCAACATCACGACCTGGAGCAGACAGCAGGAGGGTCTGGGGGTGCAATAATAATAGTGACAGAGAAGGACAGCAGAGACACTGAGCCCCAACATCATGACCTGGAGCAGACAGCAGGAGAGTCTGGGGGTGCAATAATAATAGAGACAGAGAAGGACAGCAGAGACACTGAGCCCCAACATCATGACCTGGAGCAGACAGCAGGAGAATCTGGGGTGCAATAATAATAGTGACAGAGAAGGACAGCAGAGACACTGAGCCCCAACATCATGACCTGGGGCAGACAGCAGGAGAGTCTGGGGGTGCAATAATAATAGAGACAGAGAAGGACAGCAGAGACACTGAGCCCCAACATCATGACCTGTAGTAGACAGCAGGAGAGTCTGGGGGAGCAATAATAATAGTGACAGAGAAGGACAGCAGAGACACTGAGCCCCAACATCACGACCTGGGGCAGAAAGCAGGAGAGTCTGGGGGTGCAATAATAATAGTGACAGAGATGGACAGCAGAGACACTGAGCCCCAACATCATGACCTGGAGCAGACAGCAGGAGAGTCTGGGGGTGCAATAATAATAGTGACAAAGAGTAACAGCAGAGACACTGAGCCCCAACATCACGACCTGGGGCAGAAAGCAGGAGAGTCTGGGGGTGCAATAATAATAGTGACAGAGAGGGACAGCAGAGACACTGAGCCCCAACATCATGACCTGTAGTAGACAGCAGGAGAGTCTGGGGGAGCAATAATAATAGTGACAGAGAAGGACAGCAGAGACACTGAGCCCCAACATCATGACCTGGGGCAGGCAGCAGGGGAGTCTGGGGGTGCAATAATAATAGTGACAGAGAAGGACAGCAGAGACACTGAGCCCCAACATCATGACCTGGAGCAGACAGCAGGAGAGTCTGGGGGTGCAATAATAATAGTGACAAAGAGTAACAGCAGAGACACTGAGCCCCAACATCACGACCTGGGGCAGAAAGCAGGAGAGTCTGGGGGTGCAATAATAATAGTGACAGAGAAGGACAGCAGAGACACTGAGCCCCAACATCAAGACCTGGGGCAGAAAGCAGGAGAGTCTGGGGGTGCAATAATAATAGTGACAGAGAGGGACAGCAGAGACACTGAGCCCCAACATCAAGACCTGGGGCAGAAAGCAGGAGAGTCTGGGGGTGCAATAATAATAGTGACAGAGAAGGACAGCAGAGACACTGAGCCCCAACATCATGACCTAGAGCAAAAAGCAGTAGAGTCTGGGGGTGCAATAATAATAGTGACAGAGAGGGACAGCAGAGACACTGAGCCCCAACATCACGACCTGGAGCAGACAGCAGGAGAGTCTGGGGGTGCAATAATAATAGTGACAGAGAGGGACAGCAGAGACACTGAGCCCCAACATCATGACCTGGGGCAGAAAGCAGGGTCTGGGGGTGCAATAATAATAGTGACAGAGAAGGACAGCAGAGACACTGAGCCCCAACATCATGACCTGTAGTAGACAGCAGGAGAGTCTGGGGGAGCAATAATAATAGTGACAGAGAGGGACAGCAGAGACACTGAGCCCCAACATCAAGACCTGGGGCAGAAAGCAGGAGAGTCTGGGGGTGCAATAATAATAGTGACAGAGAAGGACAGCAGAGACACTGAGCCCCAACATCATGACCTAGAGCAAAAAGCAGTAGAGTCTGGGGGTGCAATAATAATAGTGACAGAGAGGGACAGCAGAGACACTGAGCCCCAACATCAAGACCTGGAGCAGACAGCAGGAGAGTCTGGGGGTGCAATAATAATAGTGACAGAGAGGGACAGCAGAGACACTGAGCCCCAACATCACGACCTGGAGCAGACAGCAGGAGAGTCTGGGGGTGCAATAATAATAGTGACAGAGAGGGACAGCAGAGACTCTGAGCCCCAACATCATGACCTGGAGCAGACAGCAGGAGAGTCTGGGGGTGCAATAATAATAGTGACAGAGAGGGACAACAGAGACACTGAGCCCCAACATCATGACCTAGAGCAAAAAGCAGTAGAGTCTGGGGGTGCAATAATAATAGTGACAGAGAAGGACAGCAGAGACACTGAGCCCCAACATCAAGACCTGGAGCAGACAGCAGGAGAGTCTGGGGGTGCAATAATAATAGTGACAGAGAGGGACAGCAGAGACACTGAGCCCCAACATCACGACCTGGAGCAGACAGCAGGAGAGTCTGGGGGTGCAATAATAATAGTGACAGAGAGGGACAGCAGAGACTCTGAGCCCCAACATCATGACCTGGAGCAGACAGCAGGAGAGTCTGGGGGTGCAATAATAATAGTGACAGAGAAGCACAGCAGAGACACTGAGCCCCAACATCAAGACCTGGGGCAGAAAGCAGGAGAGTCTGGGGGTGCAATAATAATAGTGACAGAGAAGGACAGCAGAGACACTGAGCCCCAACATCATGACCTGTAGTAGACAGCAGGAGAGTCTGGGGGAGCAATAATAATAGTGACAGAGAGGGACAGCAGAGACACTGAGCCCCAACATCATGACCTGGAGCAGACAGCAGGAGAGTCTGGGGGTGCAATAATAATAGTGACAGAGAGGGACAGCAGAGACACTGAGCCCCAACATCAAGACCTGGGGCAGACAGCAGGAGAGTCTGGGGGTGCAATAATAATAGTGACAGAGAAGGACAGCAGAGACACTGAGCCCCAACATCATGACCTAGAGCAAAAAGCAGTAGAGTCTGGGGGTGCAATAATAATAGTGACAGAGAGGGACAGCAGAGACACTGAGCCCCAACATCAAGACCTGGGGCAGAAAGCAGGAGAGTCTGGGGGTGCAATAATAATAGTGACAGAGAAGGACAGCAGAGACACTGAGCCCCAACATCATGACCTAGAGCAAAAAGCAGTAGAGTCTGGGGGTGCAATAATAATAGTGACAGAGAGGGACAGCAGAGACACTGAGCCCCAACATCACGACCTGGAGCAGACAGCAGGAGAGTCTTGGGGTGCAATAATAATAGTGACAGAGAGGGACAGCAGAGACACTGAGCCCCAACATCATGACCTGGGGCAGAAAGCAGGGTCTGGGGGTGCAATAATAATAGTGACAGAGAAGGACAGCAGAGACACTGAGCTACAACATCATGACCTGTAGTAGACAGCAGGAGAGTCTGGGGGAGCAATAATAATAGTGACAGAGAGGGATAGCAGAGACACTGAGCCCCAACATCAAGACCTGGGGCAGAAAGCAGGAGAGTCTGGGGGTGCAATAATAATAGTGACAGAGAAGGACAGCAGAGACACTGAGCCCCAACATCATGACCTAGAGCAAAAAGCAGTAGAGTCTGGGGGTGCAATAATAATAGTGACAGAGAAGGACAGCAGAGACACTGAGCCCCAACATCAAGACCTGGAGCAGACAGCAGGAGAGTCTGGGGGTGCAATAATAATAGTGACAGAGAGGGACAGCAGAGACACTGAGCCCCAACATCACGACCTGGAGCAGACAGCAGGAGAGTCTGGGGGTGCAATAATAATAGTGACAGAGAGGGACAGCAGAGACTCTGAGCCCCAACATCATGACCTGGAGCAGACAGCAGGAGAGTCTGGGGGTGCAATAATAATAGTGACAGAGAGGGACAACAGAGACACTGAGCCCCAACATCATGACCTGGAGCAGACAGCAGGAGGGTCTGGAGGTGCAATAATAGTGACAGAGAGGGACAGCAGAGACACTGAGCCCCAACATCACGACCTGGAGCAGACAGCAGGAGAGTCTGGGGGTGCAATAATAATAGTGACAGAGAGGGACAGCAGAGACACTGAGCCCCAACATCATGACCTGGAGCAGAAAGCAGGAGAGTCTGGGGGTGCAATAATAATAGTGACAGAGAAGGACAGCAGAGACACTGAGCCCCAACATCATGACCTGGAGCAGACAGCAGGAGGGTCTGGAGGTGCAATAATAGTGACAGAGAGGGACAGCAGAGACACTGAGCCCCAACATCATGACCTGTAGCAGAAAGCAGGAGAGTCTGGGGGTGCAATAATAATAGTGACAAAGAGTAACAGCAGAGACACTGAGCCCCAACATCATGACCTGGGGCAGAAAGCAGGAGAGTCTGGGGGTGCAATAATAATAGTGACAGAGAAGGACAGCAGAGACACTGAGCCCCAACATCATGACCTGGAGCAGACAGCAGGAGGGTCTGGGGGTGCAATAATAATAGTGACAGAGAAGGACAGCAGAGACACTGAGCCCCAACATCATGACCTGGAGCAGACAGCAGGAGAGTCTGGGGGTGCAATAATAATAGAGACAGAGAAGGACAGCAGAGACACTGAGCCCCAACATCATGACCTGGAGCAGACAGCAGGAGAGTCTGGGGTGCAATAATAATAGTGACAGAGAAGGACAGCAGAGACACTGAGCCCCAACATCATGACCTGGGGCAGACAGCAGGAGAGTCTGGGGGTGCAATAATAATAGAGACAGAGAAGGACAGCAGAGACACTGAGCCCCAACATCATGACCTGTAGTAGACAGCAGGAGAGTCTGGGGGAGCAATAATAATAGTGACAGAGAAGGACAGCAGAGACACTGAGCCCCAACATCAAGACCTGGGGCAGAAAGCAGGAGAGTCTGGGGGTGCAATAATAATAGTGACAGAGATGGACAGCAGAGACACTGAGCCCCAACATCATGACCTGGAGCAGACAGCAGGAGAGTCTGGGGGTGCAATAATAATAGTGACAAAGAGTAACAGCAGAGACACTGAGCCCCAACATCACGACCTGGGGCAGAAAGCAGGAGAGTCTGGGGGTGCAATAATAATAGTGACAGAGAGGGACAGCAGAGACACTGAGCCCCAACATCATGACCTGTAGTAGACAGCAGGAGAGTCTGGGGGAGCAATAATAATAGTGACAGAGAAGGACAGCAGAGACACTGAGCCCCAACATCATGACCTGGGGCAGGCAGCAGGGGAGTCTGGGGGTGCAATAATAATAGTGACAGAGAAGGACAGCAGAGACACTGAGCCCCAACATCACGACCTGGGGCAGACAGCAGGAGAGTCTGGGGGTGCAATAATAATAGTGACAAAGAGTAACAGCAGAGACACTGAGCCCCAACATCACGACCTGGGGCAGAAAGCAGGAGAGTCTGGGGGAGCAATAATAATAGTGACAGAGAAGGACAGCAGAGACACTGAGCCCCAACATCAAGACCTGGGGCAGAAAGCAGGAGAGTCTGGGGGTGCAATAATAATAGTGACAGAGAGGGACAGCAGAGACACTGAGCCCCAACATCAAGACCTGGGGCAGAAAGCAGGAGAGTCTGGGGGTGCAATAATAATAGTGACAGAGAAGGACAGCAGAGACACTGAGCCCCAACATCATGACCTAGAGCAAAAAGCAGTAGAGTCTGGGGGTGCAATAATAATAGTGACAGAGAGGGACAGCAGAGACACTGAGCCCCAACATCACGACCTGGAGCAGACAGCAGGAGAGTCTGGGGGTGCAATAATAATAGTGACAGAGAGGGACAGCAGAGACACTGAGCCCCAACATCATGACCTGGGGCAGAAAGCAGGGTCTGGGGGTGCAATAATAATAGTGACAGAGAAGGACAGCAGAGACACTGAGCCCCAACATCATGACCTGTAGTAGACAGCAGGAGAGTCTGGGGGAGCAATAATAATAGTGACAGAGAGGGATAGCAGAGACACTGAGCCCCAACATCAAGACCTGGGGCAGAAAGCAGGAGAGTCTGGGGGTGCAATAATAATAGTGACAGAGAAGGACAGCAGAGACACTGAGCCCCAACATCATGACCTAGAGCAAAAAGCAGTAGAGTCTGGAGGTGCAATAATAATAGTGACAGAGAAGGACAGCAGAGACACTGAGCCCCAACATCAAGACCTGGAGCAGACAGCAGGAGAGTCTGGGGGTGCAATAATAATAGTGACAGAGAGGGACAGCAGAGACACTGAGCCCCAACATCACGACCTGGAGCAGACAGCAGGAGAGTCTGGGGGTGCAATAATAATAGTGACAGAGAGGGACAGCAGAGACTCTGAGCCCCAACATCATGACCTGGAGCAGACAGCAGGAGAGTCTGGGGGTGCAATAATAATAGTGACAGAGAGGGACAACAGAGACACTGAGCCCCAACATCATGACCTGGAGCAGACAGCAGGAGGGTCTGGAGGTGCAATAATAGTGACAGAGAGGGACAGCAGAGACACTGAGCCCCAACATCAAGACCTGGAGCAGACAGCAGGAGAGTCTGGGGGTGCAATAATAATAGTGACAGAGAGGGACAGCAGAGACTCTGAGCCCCAACATCATGACCTGGAGCAGAAAGCAGGAGAGTCTGGGGGTGCAATAATAATAGTGACAGAGAAGGACAGCAGAGACACTGAGCCCCAACATCATGACCTGGAGCAGACAGCAGGAGGGTCTGGAGGTGCAATAATAGTGACAGAGAGGGACAGCAGAGACACTGAGCCCCAACATCATGACCTGTAGCAGACAGCAGGAGAGTCTGGGGGTGCAATAATAATAGTGACAAAGAGTAACAGCAGAGACACTGAGCCCCAACATCATGACCTGGGGCAGAAAGCAGGAGAGTCTGGGGGTGCAATAATAATAGTGACAGAGAGGGACAGCAGAGACACTGAGCCCCAACATCATGACCTGGAGCAGACAGCAGGAGGGTCTGGGGGTGCAATAATAATAGTGACAGAGATGGACAGCAGAGACACTGAGCCCCAACATCATGACCTGGAGCAGACAGCAGGAGAGTCTGGGGGTGCAATAATAATAGAGACAGAGAAGGACAGCAGAGACACTGAGCCCCAACATCATGACCTGGAGCAGACAGCAGGAGAGTCTGGGGTGCAATAATAATAGTGACAGAGAAGGACAGCAGAGACACTGAGCCCCAACATCATGACCTGGGGCAGACAGCAGGAGAGTCTGGGGTGCAATAATAATAGAGACAGAGAAGGACAGCAGAGACACTGAGCCCCAACATCATGACCTGTAGTAGACAGCAGGAGAGTCTGGGGGAGCAATAATAATAGTGACAGAGAAGGACAGCAGAGACACTGAGCCCCAACATCACGACCTGGGGCAGAAAGCAGGAGAGTCTGGGGGTGCAATAATAATAGTGACAGAGATGGACAGCAGAGACACTGAGCCCCAACATCATGACCTGTAGTAGACAGCAGGAGAGTCTGGGGGAGCAATAATAATAGTGACAGAGAAGGACAGCAGAGACACTGAGCCCCAACATCATGACCTGGGGCAGGCAGCAGGGGAGTCTGGGGGTGCAATAATAATAGTGACAGAGAAGGACAGCAGAGACACTGAGCCCCAACATCATGACCTGGAGCAGACAGCAGGAGAGTCTGGGGGTGCAATAATAATAGTGACAAAGAGTAACAGCAGAGACACTGAGCCCCAACATCACGACCTGGGGCAGAAAGCAGGAGAGTCTGGGGGAGCAATAATAATAGTGACAGAGAAGGACAGCAGAGACACTGAGCCCCAACATCATGACCTGGATCAGACAGCAGGAGAGTCTGGGGGTGCAATAATAATAGTGACAGAGAGGGACAGCAGAGACACTGAGCCCCAACATCATCACCTGGGGCAGACAGCAGGAGAGTCTGGGGGTGCAATAATAATAGTGACAAAGAGTAACAGCAGAGACACTGAGCCCCAACATCACGACCTGGGGCAGAAAGCAGGAGAGTCTGGGGGTGCAATAATAATAGTGACAGAGAAGGACAGCAGAGACACTGAGCCCCAACATCATCACCTGTGGCAGGCAGCAGGAGAGTCTGGGGGTGCAATAATAATAGTGACAGAGAAGGACAGCAGAGACACTGGGCCCCAACATCATGACCTGTAGCAGAAAGCAGGAGAGTCTGGGGGAGCAATAATAATAGTGACAGAGAAGGACAGCAGAGACACTGAGCCCCAACATCAAGACCTGGGGCAGACAGCAGGAGAGTCTGGGGGTGCAATAATAATAGTGACAGAGAAGGACAGCAGAGACACTGAGCCCCAACATCATGACCTGTAGTAGACAGCAGGAGAGTCTGGGGGAGCAATAATAATAGTGACAGAGAGGGACAGCAGAGACACTGAGCCCCAACATCATGACCTGGAGCAGACAGCAGGAGAGTCTGGGGGTGCAATAATATTAGTGACAGAGAGGGACAGCAGAGACACTGAGCCCCAACATCATGACCTGGAGCAGGCAGCAGGGGAGTCTGGGGGAGCAATAATAATAGTGACAGAGAGGGACAGCAGAGACACTGAGCCCCAACATCATGACCTGTAGTAGACAGCAGGAGAGTCTGGGGGAGCAATAATAATAGTGACAGAGAAGCACAGCAGAGACACTGAGCCCCAACATCAAGACCTGGGGCAGAAAGCAGGAGAGTCTGGGGGTGCAATAATAATAGTGACAGAGAAGGACAGCAGAGACACTGAGCCCCAACATCATGACCTGTAGTAGACAGCAGGAGAGTCTGGGGGAGCAATAATAATAGTGACAGAGAGGGACAGCAGAGACACTGAGCCCCAACATCATGACCTGGAGCAGACAGCAGGAGAGTCTGGGGGTGCAATAATAATAGTGACAGAGAGGGACAGCAGAGACACTGAGCCCCAACATCAAGACCTGGGGCAGAAAGCAGGAGAGTCTGGGGGTGCAATAATAATAGTGACAGAGAAGGACAGCAGAGACACTGAGCCCCAACATCATGACCTAGAGCAAAAAGCAGTAGAGTCTGGGGGTGCAATAATAATAGTGACAGAGAGGGACAGCAGAGACACTGAGCCCCAACATCACGACCTGGAGCAGACAGCAGGAGAGTCTGGGGGTGCAATAATAATAGTGACAGAGAGGGACAGCAGAGACACTGAGCCCCAACATCACGACCTGGGGCAGACAGCAGGAGAGTCTGGGGGTGCAATAATAATAGTGACAGAGAAGGACAGCAGAGACACTGAGCCCCAACATCATGACCTGGGGCAGAAAGCAGGGTCTGGGGGTGCAATAATAATAGTGACAGAGAGGGACAGCAGAGACACTGAGCCCCAACATCATGACCTGGGGCAGAAAGCAGGGTCTGGGGGTGCAATAATAATAGTGACAGAGAAGGACAGCAGAGACACTGAGCCCCAACATCATGACCTGTAGTAGACAGCAGGAGAGTCTGGGGGAGCAATAATAATAGTGACAGAGAGGGACAGCAGAGACACTGAGCCCCAACATCAAGACCTGGGGCAGAAAGCAGGAGAGTCTGGGGGTGCAATAATAATAGTGACAGAGAAGGACAGCAGAGACACTGAGCCCCAACATCATGACCTAGAGCAAAAAGCAGTAGAGTCTGGGGGTGCAATAATAATAGTGACAGAGAGGGACAGCAGAGACACTGAGCCCCAACATCACGACCTGGAGCAGACAGCAGGAGAGTCTGGGGGTGCAATAATAATAGTGACAGAGAGGGACAGCAGAGACACTGAGCCCCAACATCATGACCTGGAGCAGACAGCAGGAGAGTCTGGGGGTGCAATAATAATAGTGACGGAGAGGGACAGCAGAGACACTGAGCCCCAACATCATGACCTAGAGCAAAAAGCAGTAGAGTCTGGGGGTGCAATAATAATAGTGACAGAGAAGGACAGCAGAGACACTGAGCCCCAACATCAAGACCTGGAGCAGACAGCAGGAGAGTCTGGGGGTGCAACAATAATAGTGACAGAGAAGGACAGCAGAGACACTGAGCCCCAACATCAAGACCTGGAGCAGACAGCAGGAGAGTCTGGGGGTGCAACAATAATAGTGACAGAGAAGGACAGCAGAGACACTGAGCCCCAACATCATGACCTGGGGCAGGCAGCAGGAGAGTCTGGGGGTGCAATAATAATAGTGACAGAGAAGGACAGCAGAGACACTGAGCCCCAACATCATCACCTGGGGCAGACAGCAGGAGAGTCTGGGGGTGCAATAATAATAGTGACAGAGAGGGACAGCAGAGACACTGAGCCCCGACATCACGACCTGGGGCAGACAGCAGGAGAGACTGGGGGTGCAATAATAATAGTGACAGAGAGGGACAGCAGAGACACTGAGCCCCAACATCACGACCTGGGGCAGACAGCAGGAGAGTCTGGGGGTGCAATAATAATAGTGACAGAGAAGGACAGCAGAGACACTGAGCCCCAACATCATGACCTAGAGCAGACAGCAGGAGAGACTGGGGGTGCAATAATAATAGTGACAGAGAGGGACAGCAGAGACACTGAGCCCCAACATCACGACCTGGGGCAGACAGCAGGAGAGTCTGGGGGTGCAATAATAATAGTGACAGAGAGGGACAGCAGAGACACTGAGGCCCAACATCACGACCTGGAGCAGACAGCAGGAGAGTCTGGGGGTGCAATAATAATAGTGACAGAGAGGGACAGCAGAGACACTGAGCCCCAACATCACGACCTGGGGCAGACAGCAGGAGAGTCTGGGGGTGCAATAATAATAGTGACAGAGAAGCACAGCAGAGACACTGAGCCCCAACATCATGACCTGGAGCAGACAGCAGGAGAGTCTGGGGGTGCAATAATAATAGAGACAGAGAAGGACAGCAGAGACACTGAGCCCCAACATCATGACCTGGAGCAGACAGCAGGAGAGTCTGGGGTGCAATAATAATAGTGACAGAGAAGGACAGCAGAGACACTGAGCCCCAACATCATGACCTGGGGCAGACAGCAGGAGAGTCTGGGGGTGCAATAATAATAGAGACAGAGAAGGACAGCAGAGACACTGAGCCCCGACATCACGACCTGGGGCAGACAGCAGGAGAGACTGGGGGTGCAATAATAATAGTGACTGAGAAGGACAGCAGAGACACTGAGCCCCAACATCACGACCTGGGGCAGACAGCAGGAGAGTCTGGGGGTGCAATAATAATAGTGACAGAGCGGAGATGGAGAGTATTAGCAGTGCCACAGAACTCAGTGTGTGCCGCAGCAGATAGTGACTGGTAATAGTGACAGAGTCCTCGCACTGCCCCCGGTACCTGTCAGTATGATCCCCTCCAGGATCCCGTGCGCCATCCTCCCGGCCCCGATACATCCCACCCGGAGCTCATCCTTCCCCCCGGCCGCCTCCATGACACCCACGCTCCGGCAGCGAAACAGTCACTGAGCGCGTGTACCAGGAAGGGGCGTGGCCGGCCAGGCGTGCTTCGCTGCTATAGGCTTGTCCGAGGTGACGTCACCAACACGATTTGATATAAGAGCGCGCGGGAGATGTAAAGGTCCAGAGCAAGGAGGGTGACAGGTGAGGGTGGCAGACAGGTGAGGGTGGCAGACAGGCGAGGGTGGCAGACAGGCGAGGGTGGCAGACAGGCGAGGGTGGCAGACAGGCGAGGGTGGCAGACAGGCGAGGGTGGCAGACAGGTGAGGGTGGCAGACAGGTGAGGGTGGCAGACAGGTGAGGGTGACATTATGTTCTACGACATTATATAGCAGTGCATTGCAACCTGTAATATTATCTCAGGTCCATGACTAAATATGATACCGAGCCCTAGGTAGTCCTCCGAGCCCTAATGGATAACTGGATAAAAATCCATAAAGCCATCTATTTTACCCATTAGATCTTACCTGGTGGATCTATTTTATCTATAATATCCCTGATATGACCTTAATGGGACATGGAGGGCTCCTGGGTGTGTACTATCCCTGGGTGGCTACTGTTGGTACTTTATTTTATTAGGCGGTGCTTATATGCTATTTTTTTACTAGCTAAACTCATACTAACAGTCCCTGTATGGGTCTGCCCACTGTAGCTGATCTCTCTGCAACATCAGAGTCTGTCTGCATATGCTGCAGAGGGCAGACCCATTCCAGGACTATTTGTTTGATTTTAGGCGTAAATACAGATCTTATAAGCCCTTAATATAATCCAGTACATGTCCGTAAATAGTTACACAGGGATATTATATAGAGTAACATCCAGGAGCCTTCCATGTCCCTTTAAGGGCCCTCCTTGAGTTATCCTACATATTAAAGGCATATCAAAGTTTCCTGGATTATGAATGCATCTTAGAGGCGAATCAGTAGTGTATGTAAACATCATTTTGTATGATAAAACACCAAAATAAATGTTTACAAACTCGCCCTGATGTTTGCTACGTCTTCAAGATTTAAGCTGAGGCTTTTGTTTGCCCTCTAGACCCCCCTCCCCCCCCCCCCCCGAACGTCCTAGCATAATTTGTTTTGGCCACTCAGTAGAAAGCAGATATATTTGTATCATACTCTGCGGTTGCTGTGTTGCAAAGAAGCCTGGGATATGTAGTCTTTCTCTATATATCCCTGTGATCGGATTTGTGAACTTAGACCCCACCATGTCGTGCAAATTGGATAACTGGATAAAAATCCATAAAGCCATCTATTTTACCCATTAGATCTTACCTGGTGCATCTATTTTATCTGTAATATCCCTGACGTTACCTTAATGGGACATGGAGGGCTCCTGGGTGTATACTATCCCTGGGTGGCTACCGTTCGTACTTTATTTTATTAGGCGGTGCTTATATGCTATTTTTTTACTAGCTAAAATCATACTAACAGTCCCTGTATGGGTCTGCCCACTGTAGCTGATCTCTCTGCAACATCAGTCTGTCTGCATATGCTGCAGAGGGCAGACCCATTCCAGGACTATTTGTTTGATTTTAGGCGTAAATACAGATCTAATAAGCCCTTAATATAATCCAGTACATGTCCGTAAATAGTTACGCAGGGATATTATATACAGAGTAACATCCGGGAGCCTTCCATGTCCCTTTAAGGGCCCTCCTTGAGTTATCCTACATATTAAAGGCATATCAAAGTTTCCTGGATTATGAATGCATCTTAGAGGCGAATCAGTAGTGTATGTAAACATCATTTTGTATGATAAAACACCAAAATAAATGTTTACAAACTCGCCCTGATGTTTGCTACGTCTTCAAGATTTAAGCTGAGGCTTTTGCCTGCCCTCTTAACCCCCCCCCCCCCAAACGTCCTAGCATAATTTGTTTTGGCTACTCAGTAGTAAGCAGATATATTTGTATCATACTCTGGGGTTGCTGTGTTACAAAGAAGCCTGGGATATGTAGTCTTTCTCTATATATCCCTGTTATCTGATTTGTGAACTTAGACCCCATCATGTCCGACACAAAGTACTTCATTTGATAGGTCATACTCCATACCTAGATATATTTCCTGTGTGTACTTGATTACGTGGATTTTACTCTCCTGCCAATAACTTTGCAAGTACACTGACCGTATCTGTATAACACGTATCTTTTTGATTACTGCTTTTTTCTTACCAAAAGTTTGAACCCAGGAAATGTATTGTGTGTGTATATGTATATTTTTTTTTTAAGTGTTCATCATCTCTATTGATTCTTACATTTTTATGAGGATCCTCTTCCTTTCTTTATAATTAACTCGCCTGTGCTCCAACAGGGATCGCCTTAAAGGGCCACTGTATGAATGTCTAGTTGGTTCATTCTCAGGTATAAGAATGTGCTGCGTCTTTGTATTTCCCTCCAGACTAATCACCAGCCAAACATCATAATGTGGCCCCTAACACGGACCCTGCTGCTACTTCCTGTCCTCCTCTACTTTCCCGGCCCGTCCAGTGCATTTTTTGGTTGGTTTACCCGCAAGGGATCTGGCCGATCCTCGGGGGTCCAGAAAGAATCTGCTCCGGACCCAAAGTCCCTCCCCAAAGCCCCCTTTGAGATGACGACAATGGATGAAAAGTTCCTGGCGGAGGCGAAACATCTGGAGCTGTCACCACTGGATAGCTGCCATTACCAGGTGGGAGACCATTGCAGGGATATGGCAGGCTCCTGGGTGTTACTAGGTATATACTATCCTGTGTATTTACTGACACGTACTTTATTTTAGTAAGAAGTGTTTAAGTTCTATTTTTAATGCATAAAATCATACAAATAGTCCCTGTATGGGTCTGCCCTCTGCAGTGTATGAAGTACAGACTCTGTTGTACTTCCTGTGTAGTGTCTCATACTAACCAATCAGTGACCATCTCTCCAACATTCTGCAACATGCAGATGTGGTCTGATAGGCTAGTCCAGCCCTACATAGCCTATCTGCATAGGATGCAGTTGGCAGACCCATACATGGACTGTTGTCTTGATTTTCAGATATATATAATCCCTGTGTATCCATTTCCTTATAAGCACTTAATAAAATAAAGTACATAAGTTCTATATATATATCTATATATATATCTATATATATATATATATATATATATATATATATATATATATATATAATCACCCAGGAACCGATCATATCCCTTTAAATGCACATAACCAGAGCTTAAAAGGACAGTACAACATGCAGAATAGTCTCACCTATGTCTATACATACAGATTAATATTAGACTGTAAGCAAAACTTGCTACTAACCCTCTCCTCACAAACACATTTCGTTTAACTTCATTAGGGTTAGGATTTTACCATAGTGGACTGAGTTTTAAAATGTTGGTATATCATCCCTTTTTTAATATCCTATTGGGTAACCATATAGAATTCTAATTTTATATTCATTCAAAATATACCTTTTAGGAATCCACCAAGTTAGAGGGGAAACGCGCGTTGGGTAGTACATGGCTACTCTGTAAAAGCATGTAAACATCCTCCTCTATATGATGCAACATTGTACAGTTCCATAGGTGCCAGTCACATGAGCAGATTTTTAGCCTTAAAGTACTTTTCTTGGGTTTAATCTTACTTGTATAGATATGTGTCATATTTAGCATCACAACCTGTCCTCCATAACTATGAGCTAGGGTACTATGTAAATGTATATTATGTATCAATTAAGGACATAACCGAAACAAACCAGTCACTTGTAGCAACACCATATATAACGAGCAGTTCAGATTTACATCGGCTTAATCTCAGAGTAATAAGACGTCACTTAAGCATACTGAGGTTTTTTGATTACAACAACTTAGAGTAATTGGAGATGTAAAACATGGATTTATACTTTTTATTCTAACCATCACCATTTTATATAATCCCCTGTATGGGACTATTTTAGATCCATCCTATTAAGTTACTTTTTTTTATAATCGTTTTATATGGCGTTTTCTTAAAAGGGCAATATTTTCAACTTAATCTATATACCTATAGTTGTTGTGTTATCTCCACGTATCTAATCTTTGGTAGTGTTAGATTTTGTTGTGTGGGTGATCTTTAAAGGGGTTTAGTCTTTTTTTTTTTTTAAATATATTTTGGATACATTTTGTAGTTAACCTTTTACTCACTCCTTAGCTGGGCACATGTGGGTTTTCTGGTGCTGGTAGTACCAGGCCTAGCCAGGCACATGTAGGGCTTCTGGCGCTGGTAGTAGTAGGTCTAGGCGGGCACATGTGGGTTTTCTGGTGCTGGTAGTACCAGGCCTAGCCAGGCACATGGAGGGCTTCTGGTGCTGGTAGTACCAGGCCTAGGCGGGCACATGGAGGGCTTCTGGCGCTGGTAGTACCAGGCCTAGGCGGGCACATGGAGGGCTTCTGGCGCTGGTAGTACCAGGCCTAGGCGGGCACATGTAGGGCTTCTGGTGCTGGTAGTACCAGGCCTAGGCGGGCACATGTAGGGCTTCTGGTGCTGGTAGTACGAGGCCTAGGCGGGCACATGTAGGGCTTCTGGTGCTGGTAGTACCAGGCCTAGGCGGGCACATGTAGGGCTTCTGGTGCTGGTAGTACCAGGCCTAGGCGGGCACATGTAGGGCTTCTGGTGCTGGTAGTACGAGGCCTAGGCGGGCACATGTAGGGCTTCTGTTGCTGGTAGTACGAGGCCTAGGCGGGCACATGTAGGGCTTCTGGCTCGGGTAGTACCAGGCCTAGGCGGGCACATGTAGGGCTTCTGGCGCTGGTAGTACCAGGTCTAGGCAGGCACATGTAGGGTCTTCTGGCGCTGGTAGTACCAGGCCTACGCAGGCACATGTAGGGGCTTCTGGCGCTGGTAGTACCAGGCCTAGGTGGGCACATGTAGGGCTTCTGGCGCTGGTAGTACCAGGCCTAGGTGGGCACATGTAGGGCTTCTGGTGCTGGTAGTACCAGGCCTAGGCGGGCACATGTAGGGCTTCTGGTGCTGGTAGTACCAGGCCTAGGCGGGCACATGTAGGGCTTCTGGCGCTGGTAGTACCAGGCCTAGGTGGGCACATGTAGGGCTTCTGGCGCTGGTAGTACCAGGCCTAGGCGGGCACATGTAGGGCTTCTGGTGCTGGTAGTACCAGGCCTAGGCGGGCACATGTAGGGCTTCTGGTGCTGGTAGTACCAGGCCTAGCCGGGCACATGGGGGGCTTCTGGCGCTGGTGGTTGCAGGTCTAGACAGGTATAAACAGACCTAAAAGTACAATATATGGATACATTTATTATCAGGTTGTGAACCAGCTGAGAGCGTCCTGTACGGAGATGTCAGAAGAAGAGATAGCGAAGCTCGGGGTGGCTCTGTTCAACTGCCAGGCAGAGGTTGAGGAACGCAAGACTTACCCGTGCACGGAGGAGATGGTAAGTACAAGGTCTTGGAGAAGCTTTGATATGTGGCACATTGATTCCTCATTTTGGGTATCTTGGTAACTTATAGGTAGAGTAAGCCGTTCAGTCGTGTCTGCTTTTCGGTGACCCTGTGGACCTTCACCCCGGCATATCTAAACTTAGGAAGGTGATGGCAACCAGGTTTATGCTGACCAGACACTATACAAGTCCACCTATTGTCCTTTGGCCCTGGTCTTGGCTCACCTTTTCTTAAAATACAATTTTTCACACCGGCAACCTAGTTATTAAAGTTTATTTTTATTTTATTTACTTTAATTACAGTAGTTTAGTTAGTTTTTCATGTCAGACTCTCCCTGACCCTATGGACTGCAGCATGTCAGCCACATTTGTCAGCTCCTGCCCCTTTGATCTCCCTCAATCTCATGTTCATTGCTTCAATGACCTAATCTATCAATCTCCATCCCTTTGCGTCCCTTCAAACTTTCCAAGCATCAGAGTCTTCTCTCGGGAATCCTGTCTTCTCATGATATGGACAAAATATTTGCGCTTCAGCCTCATGATCAAACCTTCCAGTGAACAGTTTGGCTTAATCTCCTGTAGTAATAAGGCGACCTAGGTCCAAATCTTGCCTCCAAACATTTTCTCCTAGACATACTTATGATTTATCACTCAAAGTTGCTGCAGAGCATCTCAACTTTACCAATAGTTTCAGAATAATGTGTTTTTATTTTATTTATTTTTAACAAAGCTGTTTCTATATCTTCTGAATAAAATATTTCAAATATAAATTTCCAAACTTATACTTGTGACCCAAGTCTGTGCATCTCAAATAGCATCTGTGCTCCTGGTGTGAGCGTCCAACTCCGTAGCTTAGCCACTAAAACGAAGCAATCTGTGCCTAGAGTTGTATGGATGGCCTTAAAGGGATTTGGAAGGTTCCTGGGTTTTTAGGCATATTGTATGTATACTTTTTTTTTATTTTAGGCAGTAAGCACTTAATAATATAGTCCCTGAATGGGTCTGCCCACTGCCGTGTAGGCAGACCGACTCTGTAGGGCTAGAGGTAGCTTTTTGCAGCGATGAATTACTGAGACCGAGCCAGTACTTCAGTCTGTCTTAATGAGCTGCAGTGGGCAGACCCATACAGGGACTAGTTCTTGATTTCTAGTAAATACAGAGCTTGTAAGCACTTCTACATAAAATAACTTACATAAAAGTAAATGGATGCACAGGGATATTATATACCTAGTAACATCCAGGAACCTTCCATATCCCTTTAATATCTGATCCTAGAGTACTCTGGATGTCTGACCTTCCCATGAATTATTTTCCCTTTAATAGACCTTAGCAGAATGTACCATGGCCATGGACCCGGATACCTGGAACGCTTATCATATTGTCAGCAATCGCGCTCGCTCCGTGTGTTACGCCACTCGCCAGCTCCAATTCAGGCGCCGCACAGAACTCACGGTCAACACGTTGGTGTCAACCGCCATGAGCCAACTGGAGGCCATGCAACTGCTCAAGGTATTGTGTTAAAAAATACAATAACCCACCGTGAGAACTTTGTACAAATATTACGTTTGTTACTCTCGATATAAAAAGGACAAGTAAGGTGGGTCTAAGCATTGAGCCCAGGAACTTTAATAAGATAGGGTGCTACCAGGGATCCATAATGTAATGTATAATGGCACAGAAACACCCTTTGTAATGGCGCTCCTAGGAACCTGCTATAATCAATAGAAGCCAATAAAACGTAGCTTGTAATAGTTATTATAAAACCAATGAAAGAAATAAAAAAACTACACGACGCGACAGCTGCCAAATAATAAATATATTGATACCTCTACTGGCTAAACTGCGTGATCATAACCAGATTGGATGCAATGATGAAGAGGAAATAGGAAAAAAGTGCTAGAACTAATACTAAAGTGAATTAGGACCCAAAAGAGTCCGATTGTACAAATAAACTGTGAATTGATCAGTGTAAAGTGACTAAGTGTTACTGGGGGGGATCTCCATACAATAAGCTGCTTGATATTGCACTATTGATTTATATGAAATTACGGTCCATACACGTGATGATTATTTATATAAAAAGCCCAAAATTGAGAGATTCACAAGGATAGTACTGATATAAAGTCTGCGGCTCCATGAATATATCCCCCTAAATATTTCATAGATTAGCCAAGTTGGATGCAGATAATCACAATAAAGCTATCCTAATGGGACTTGGCGCTCCATGTGCTGTCTAGATGCTCTGTGATGATGTCATCGGCCATCGACTAAGGGAGCGTGGCAGCGTAGCGTCAACCCGACGCACGTTTCCTGGATTTCATCAGGGGTTCACCCTTCGTCTATGTCACTGGCCGATGACATCACAGAGCGTCTAGACAGCACATGGAGCGCCAAGACCCATTAGGATAGCTTTATTGTGATTATCTGTATCTAACTTGGCTAATCTATGAAATATTAGAGGGGGATATATTCATGGAGCCGCAGACTTTATATCAGTACTATCCGTGTGACTCAATTTTTGGCTTTTTATATAAACAACAATCACGTGTATGGACCTTAATTTCATATAAATCATCAATAGTGCAATATCAAGCACCTTATTGTGGGAAGATCCCCAGTAACACTTAGCCACTTTACACTGATCAATTCGGCTTATTTGTACAATCGGACTCTTTTGGGTCCTAATTCCCTTTAGTATTAGTTCTAGCACTTTTTTCCTATTTCCTCTTCATCATTGGATCCAATCTACTGGCTAAACTGCATTATCATAACCAGATGAGGTATCAATATATTTGGCAGCTGTAGCGTCGTGTAGTTTTTTTAAATTACTTTCATTGTTACTCTCGATGGCTTCATTAAGGCGCTACTAAAGCAATCGCATCGCCGCGGAGTCATGTGGGAATTGCCGTTACGGTTACAAGCTTTTGTAGTCGGGTTTTATTCCGTTTCCTCCGGCGCTCAGTATGTGCCGCAGAATTAATACGAATCATAAATATGGGAAATGATTATGGGAAATATATTGGCTCTGAATGTTTTATTTCAATGTTTAATGTTGTAGTTTACACGTTACATGAGTTTGCCGTAACGAACACGCATAACATGTTCTAAGAAATGACATTTCCTTTTTAAGGACCTACATATAGAAACTTAACTTAAATAACAGTTGGTAAAAATCTAAAGGAAGATACGTGAGAAATATTATTTTGCTTCTATATGAGGATTATTGAAGTTATACGAAGTCTGAATATGATCCGCACTCATCTTATTTTTTTTTTACATTTTTACTCTTAAGCAATAAACTATGAGATCTGACATTTAATAGCAAAATGTTACATCCTGAGGTCTGTGGAACCTATATAAAACACGTCATATACTAAGAAATCTAGAATTTCATGTCCAATTAATAAATCATTTTCAAGTTTGCTCTAATCAAAAAGTAGAGAAATCGAGACCAGAAAAATCATAAAGGGGAAGAAAAGCAGAATAAATAATATATAACATTTTCTAATTGAAGATGAGAATAAATAGTGAATATGAGACACAACCTGTAAGTAATGGGGGCAACACTGGAGATAAGTCTGGCTTTACAGGACGGGCAAGAAGAGCTGAAGGAGCTGACCTCCGAGTCCCTGCAGAAGGTCGTGAGCAGCCAGAATGAGCTCCTAAACCAACAAGAGCAGCTACAGAGCAGCCAAGACAAGATGGAGACCTCCATCAGTGGGAACCTGGAGAAGCTGCAGGAGGAGAAGGCTCTGATCGCCAGTGGCCATCATCTGGTCGCTCAGCTCATTGAAGGCATCACCAAGAAGATGGGTATGGGAAGCACACTTTCACTTTGTGATTATCTTAAAGGGATATGACTCTTTCCTGGGTATATAATATACATTTGTATCGATTTACTTTTATGTACTTTGTTTTATTAAGGTCATACAACAGGGGTCATTTGTATAGTTACTGATTAGATGAAAAGGTTAAAGATATGAGATTGGTCATTATTTCCGTACAATAGCCACGTCAGGACTGTTCCTATCGGCAGATCTCCACCCATTGGCACCCGATACGGGGGTGGAAAGCAGCAGGCTTGCGGAGGACTAAAACGCTAAGCTTCAAAATGGTTTTAAAAAGCAAATTATTTATTATTATTTATTTATTATTTATTTATTATTATTTATTTATTATTTATAATTATTATTATTATTTATAATTATTATTTATAATTATTATTTATTATTATTATTTATTATTATTATTTATTATTATTATTATTATTATTTATTATGTATAATTTATATTATGTATAATTATTATTAATAATTATTATTTACTATTATTTATTATTATTATTTATTATTTACTATTGTTTATTATTATTATTTATTATTTACTATTATTTATTATTATTATTTATTATTATTATTTACAAATCCTACTTTTATTGCTAATCCATAATTAAACAAAGGAAACCCCATTATGAGCGCTACAGTAGTTCTTTAACTCTTAGTGTCAAAGGGTGAAAGGGCCACAAAAGAGGTCCTAATCATAGAAAGATAAACTAGAAATATAAATATTTGTACTTTGAGATTATTAGAAAAAACTATTCAGTTATAGAAAAATGGCTTTCATTTTTAACTCTATACAGCTCGATGGACACTCTTGCCAGGCTTGTATGGTTATAGTTGGCTCATTACTGATTGGCCAGACTGGTGCCTAATAACTCTCTGGTGTACAGGAGTGAGACCTCCTCGGGGGGTATACTGTGGGAGTAAGTACCAGAGGAAAGAGCCTGAACTGTTCCTCCACTTATTGGCCTTTCCTCAGGACTTCTCTGCTGCACCAATCCAAGGAATAACCATGTCACTGGTCACCTTGGTCGGGAGTGGCTCTAGTGCCAGGCTGTTTGAGTTATTGCCCAGAGTTGGTAACCCCCCAGACAGATGGCACAGAACCCACAGCTCATGTATCCTGGTTACCCCTTAAGCCCCCGCTCTATGCCTATCTTTTTTTCCCCTTTCCCCTATATAAATATAGTTCCTTGGCTGTGTCCCCTTAACCACTATACCACATGTCCACCATAGATGCGTGCTTACCCACCTAATGCAATGCTCCGCATCCTTGATCTTCATTTGTAGAGAATGTGAGTGGTCAGTTGGTGGAACAGGACACGGAGCTGCAGGAAGGACACAAGGCGATCCTGGCCGACCTTACGGAGGTTCGGAGTCGGTCCCATGAAGTCTACTCTAAAATTGGTAGGTGCATGACCTCTCCCAGCCCTGCTGCAGTGGTGAAGCCTACAGAGATGAGCATACCCCGTGCACTACACTAGCAAAATGCATGGGCTAAAAAATGCGATTGACAAACCTATTAATGGTCACCTGTATGATTGGGGGGGGGGGGGGATGTCTCTACTGGAAGCATTTAATATGTTGGAGAAAGATGCATGTGTGATGGGGTGTTTGACTCCTACCCCCTCCAATTTTCATGAACAGAACATGCTCAGCAGGCAGCTTGCATCCTGCAAATTCCAAATTGTCCAATTATTGAACAAAGACGCCTCTGCTTTTCCTCCACCACAAGCATAACATTTTGATCCTGTATAATATAAAGCTCTGCAGACTGCTGTTTGATAGACCTGTTAATGTTGACCTGTACTGTCATGGTCTTTCTTTGATGGCTTTGTGTGCAGAGTCCAACCTGGCCCTGTTCCTGGCCCATCAGAATCAGACGGCTTTGTACTATGATGTCCTCATGGAAAAGCTTCAGAGAATGAACCAGAGTCTGGGCATGGTGTTATATGCCATGGACCATATGCACAGGAGTGTGGAGCAAAGACTGAGCTACATCCAGGGATTCATCGGCTGGGCAGGTACAACTGGCAACCTGTAATGGGCACCCCTTCTAGGCATAAAGGGACATTGAAAGCATTTTTATTTTATCTGAAAGAGGGTTTTGGATAATATACCACTGGAAATACTTCCTCTTTTTCAGGCGATAACATCAATGCCATTTACACGTGTGTTCTTCATGGTGGCTATTTCCTGCTTGTGGCTCTGCTCATGACCTTCCTGCAGACCCCCGGCTTCTCTCGAGCGGTTCTTCTCATTCTGGTCTTGGTCAATGCCATCTCTGAACTCAACCACCACATCTCCCTTGGCTTCAAGTCCCTCACAGTCTTTCTGGTGTGTACAGTCCTTGGTAAGTAACAATCAACTGGTATGTCCTACCATGCTCTTCTGGATCAAATGGTTTCCTTTTTGTAAAGCGGATAGACGTCAGTCGAGTCTACACAACCACTAGGAATAGCCGTAGTGTAAGCTTGGTAATTTAGATAGTCAATGCTTGTCCAAATGCATAAGCCCAATTATTATTTTTATCCCAAATTAAATAATAATTTCCCTAATATAACAATGTGGGTAGAAGTGCATTGGGTATGGGAACCAGGGGTGGAGATACTGCCAATGAACCAGGGTCGTGCTCTGGGAAGCTCATTGCTATCCAATTGTGTGTGTGTGTGTTTGTTTTTTTCCCAAGTGTCCCCACCCAGTGTCCCCTCACCGGCTTCTATGACTCCCCTGCCTGACATTATTCTAGATACCCTGACCTGGAGACAAGACGCTCCAGCACGGGAAGCATAGAATTGAGAGGTGGTGGGGGGTCAGGAGGGGCATTTGAAAAAGGAAGCTGTGCAAGGTTGTATAGATGTGGAGAGGTTGCTTGAGTCGTTCATTTCCTCTGCAGCATTATGCTTTCTACCTCTTGCAAATCATTATAGAACATCACTTCTCCATCACTATTTTATAATGTAATCTACCTGTTCTCCAGTCAATTGGATGTTGCTGAATTTAATCCGGGGTCTGGTGAAGAGAAGCAAGAGTTGTCCGGCTCTGCCCCCAGCCCACACTGTGCCGGTCACTCTGTACTGCAAGACGGTGGGCAAAGACTATGGTTCCCCTGAGAAGTAAGTTATTTCTGAATCTACACAAACACTTATTGTTTCATTGTATCGGTACAATTCTACTCCTAAGATGCCCTCATGGAGCCTTTCCCATGGATGCCAAGTGTAATATTGTATTTAGGGTTTTAGTCTTATCCTGTGTGGACTCATTGGACGCGTCTCTAAACACTTTCCTTCTGCTTGCTCAGGCCGAGTGAGATGACTCCGCGGAAAGAGGAGTTAAATAATTTGGATGAAAGCAGCTACCTGCAAGGTGAGAAGTCTCTTTGACCAACGTGGGGCTTCATGTTTAAGTGAATGCAACGTGGGATAGAAGTGCTAAAAATGAGTTCAAAACATTTTAAAAGCTACATTGGTGTTTTTCCCCCCAAAATACGTTAACACTGCAAGACAGCCTCCTGGGCAGCAAAAGTGTACCCTACTGGCAAGTAGAGTCTCTACCAACATCGACCACCCTGATACCGGGTGGAAAGAAGCAACTACTAGCGCCTAGATATTTCTTCTGGAATTTATTGAAGGTTAAGGTGCTTTTTAATTCATAGGTGATGGCCAAAGACGTCAGAGCTTGGTATATTTCTAGATTTTCAAATCGCAAGAAAAGGATGGTGAGGGCAAGACCTAGAAAGAGTAAAATCCGGAAAGAGACAGTAGAAACTGGCTTAGGTTCCAGTAAACGTTCATGGCTGGAGTACCAAGACTGGTAGTGGAGACAGGTTTTTATAAGATGTCTTTGCAGTGAACCAAATCCCCAGAGATTTCCTAGCTTTAGACCATGAGGGTAAGCGCTGTGCCCATATCTTGAGTGGCTGATTTGTCCCATACTGTCCACACCAGACTTGGTTGTAGATATTTGCTGTACCCATTTCCAGAGAGGTTTGGGCTTTTGGGCCACCACAATGGCAAACCTTTAGAAGTCTATCTGAATCAGACTGTCTGATTCATTGTCTGATTATATCAAGTTGCCTCAGGGAGGTGTGACTCACCTATTGTCCCTATATGTGTATTGTGTGGCCAACTATGGAGAATATGTGAAATGTCTGTGTGTTATGTGAAAAAGATACTTTTACTAACTTTTGAACCCCTGGTCCGATTCATGCCATTTTTTAATATGTTGTTCCCCTGGGTGAGAGCTATTGAACGGTGCTTAAAGGTGTACCCCCTATTTTTGGGGTACATCCAGAATGTGGTTAAAATTGTGTCTGTTTTAATTGTGTTACCTGTTATCTGAGGGGAGGAGACGTGGGGGTTGAACCATGTATATAATTGGCTGTGATAATTATGTGGGTGTAGCCCTTCAGAGGGCACCATTGCATTAAAGGAGATCCCCTGTCATTAAAGTTCTAGTGCTTCTTGATGCTTCAAAACGTAGCCTTGTCTCGTTATTGGAGGGGATCGCTATCATACTGGGGATTGCTATGCTTTTGCATACTCCCTTGAGCTGTAACTACTGAACGCTTGTTCCTGATGTGTCTTCCATGGAGGAGAGGTCTTCCCCACACGGTCCTGGATGCTGGAGATTCATACAGGGTGGAAGGAAGATGGCGCGGCTCCAGCTAAACTACGGCGGTTGTGGAGTCTGTGGTGGTTGAGGTGTGCAGTGCTTGTAGGCCTCGGCGCAAACTAGGACGCGTCTATCAACGGAGGTACCCGGTCGGGGTGCCAGGAGATCCGTTACACGCACTTTTCGTAATAACCAGTCTTCTAGCAGCCGCTCCTCTTTTCTCAGATCCATCAGGAAAGATCGCATTTTTCCCACCTAGTTGTAATATGTAATTTTATATAACTATTGTTGCCAAAACTTTTTTTAGCTGTAAATAAAATCTCACGGGACTGTTCCTATTAAACTTGTGGTGTATTTGTCTACTGACACAAAACAATATGGCAGAATAGAATTTATGATCCCACTATTGAGCCGTTCCACTACATATGTAAAGACGCTTGTCAGCACCTGACGCAACGGCCGCACTGATTTTGGAACATTTTATGTCATTCTGTTGGTACTGTGTACATTATTTTGTTATAAAGTGTAATTTCTAAATCTATTACTTTAAAGAGTTAGCATTTTATCCAAATTTCTTTGTCTATATGAATGTTCAGATCATTAATCACATTTGTATTTTTTGGAAGGAGTTTTAATCTCATTTCCTTATCTTCACATCCTACTTATTTCTCACTTTACGTTTGGAGTCTCTGAGCAGTCGGTGCTCTCGTTATCTCCTGTTGGCAGCTATTTAATGAAGTGCCTAATTTGTAGATATAAATAAATAAATAAATAAATACATATTTAATATTAAGTTTTTACATGAATCCCTTTTCCAAGTCTAATTCCTATTTAGTTTTTCTAGTAAACGTTTGCGCACCTAGAAGCCGTTATATTTGCCGCGTCACCCCTTTTCCAGTTATCAGATCGCTGCAATATAAAGTGATACATTTATTGTTGGACAAACCTTTTCATTAGAAATGTCCATTTTGTTGCCAACTCTTTTGAAGGCCCGACATGTTAATCTTCGTTACTGACGCGAGACGTCCTGAGGTTTGTTTCTCTTAATGTCCATTTATTGTGTTCGTCAGATGACTCCGTCCTGCTGAATCAATCTATTAAAGATGACTCCATAATCATCGCCTCCGCTCACCATGACTGGAAGAAGCAGCTGACCTTACTGAAGACCCCCAGCCACTCCACCCCAGCAATGAAGCTCCGCCGCCTCAGCATCTCCAACTCTGTGCGGGCGCTCGAGACGTCTACAAGACAGGTGGGTATCTGGGCACGATATGTCTTGGGAGTAGATACAATGGCTTACACCACAATCTAAAGTATAAATGGATTCTTCCAACTCTAAGGTCTTGTGTATAATCCAATATTCCGAAACTATTTTTTCTGTAGTGAAATATAAAATAAAAGTGTTTTATTTCCACCCAGTGGTTTATACCACAAGGTAAATGTATCCAATATTTTTGGGTCATGGCGGATATAGTGACCCATTTGCCACATTACAGATTTTATGGCTTTCTGTTGCCCGGGGCTTCGGTGCCTTTACATTTCTAACCAGACTTAGGAGGCTACGCAACTCAAAATGTGCAAGACACTAAATGGTAACACTTGTAGGATGGTTAATCCAAGTGAGCCTGTGGTTACCTCCTAGGATTGGTCCAAGACCTTTGTGCCCAAGTTGACCCGGGTTCTTGCATTCCACAATGGGCAGCACCGTCCTAATTGTCAGGGAGTGTTTAATCTGGACCCTGGCTGGCAGTACCCTGGACCAGGCTGCTCCTCCATGCTTGGCACCCCAGCCATGATGCCATTTGTGCTCAAACAAGGATATCCTTAGAGTCTGGCCTGTTGGTAACACCACTTCCTTCTATAGCCCCCTCCACATGACTCGTTTCCTTCAGGACAATCCATTCCATCCGGTGTTCTTGTCCCGTGTCTTCTCTCCTACTCAATACCAAGACCTCACTTATCAAATACTGCAAGATCGAGCCAATCTTAAGAGGGATCAGCTGATGCACAAGAATATTCTACCTGTGGCTCCGCCCTCGTTTCACCTCTCACGTTCTAGTCCGTGGATGCAGCCTGTGATTGGCTGTCTCTGATTTCCTTCCATGTTTGGCACCAGACACTGGCAGCTTCCTAGAGTCCTCTACAGTAATCCCATTCATACAAATGGCAGAAGTGATCTGCAACTACAAATACCAGCTCAGCCAATCACGTGGTGCCCAGCGCCATCTTATGTTGTCACGTTATTCACCACTTGCAAGAATGGACTGGCCCAAAATAAAGTACTTGATTTAACTTAAGTGTAAAATTATATTGTGCTAACCATTTTTTCTTAAGTGCATAATTCCTGAGATTAATATTTGTCCTGCATTATATAATTAGTGGTTCCTAAATACTAATTAGCAGCTGTGATGCTAATCTGTTTCTGTGGGGTCAATATCCCCCAATGTTATCCTGCAATTAGATCCTTCCACAGCACAGATACAAATCAGAAGATGCAAAAATGCTGAATATAGTAAAAAAAAAAATGGCTAGTACAGTGTAAGATGTAGCCAAAGTGTTGTCACAGATGTGCATCAGCTGATGCCGGCCGAGTGGCTACGTTGGCTCCTCTTATTTCTGCACCAGTCTTGTATTAATCAGAGAATTAAAGGGATATGCAGGGCTCACAGTCTAAAATAAAGTAAAATAGAATTATGAAACTATTTGCCTGGTTTAAAAACATTGTGATTGTGGAGACTGTTTGGATGGTTTCTGTGACTAAAAAGGTTCCTTCCTGTAGCGCATATAGTGTCTCTAGTACTAGCCAATGACCCTGCAGCAATTTAGAACATGATTCTCATTGGCTAGTAAATGTAGTACTATAGACACATTGTATACATGAGCTACAAGGCAGGCCTTGGCAGGGACTGTTTGGAATGTTTATACATTGTACTAGCAGAAGCCACAGAATTTGTGGATAAAAACTGTGCCAATGTGCGACTCAGACCCCTCTCCCCCTTAAGTACTCTAACATTGGGGGTCTTTATTTTGGCTGCTACAGACAAGCACTGTAATCCTAATTGGCAGATCATCTGATGTTGGTGAGCCACTCAATTTACATATAAATGCAGCAACAGTATGGAATTTCCCAGGACCTATTTTTAGGGGGACGTCATTGAGGGATTGGGCGACCTTCACAATATGGTCTGGTCAGTTTGTTGATAAAAGGTCATTGCATGTTTAATCTGATTCTGTGTCGTGTATAATCTAGAATGAGCTAATACACTGTAATCTTACTCTTCTGGAGCCGTTTAACCCTTTGTATGACTCCAGCTGTAATATTTGTGTTTGTCCACCAGGTGGAGCCAGATAAAGTTCCCCAACGTCACCTGGGCTCAGCCTTTGATTCTGTGTCCAGGTCCATGAATTACAGCCATAACAGCTCAATGTCCAGCAACACGTGAGTATACACTACTGACCGTTATAGAAGACTAGAATATTGCCCGTCAAAAAATGACAGGAATCAAATTGTAAGTGAGCTAATGCTGTTTGGTGTATAATAATGAAATAAATACATTAATAAATGAATATATTTTACCTATTTTGAAGTAATCTATGGAGGAAGCATTGTGCTGAAGAGCTGGCAATCCGTTTTTGCTGTTGCTGCAGCATATAATGTGTGTTTTGAGCGCTGTGTAAGCAATGTGTGCAGTGTAAATAGGCTGCGTGCGCGAGCCAGATCCGTTGGGGTAGCTGTGTGCTTCCGCATTATGTAAGTTAGTGTTGTAAAATGGCGCCTAATGTGTGGTACGCGGCTGTTGATGATTTTGCGCCCTTGTTCTTGGACCTTGTTCGACTTTTTCGGAATATCCGTAGCTGTTTGCGTCTTTAGGGTCCTGTAGTCTCGTTTTCGTTTTTTTGGCGGCCATTTTTTCTCTTGCTTAAGTGATTTTCGTGTGTCTAAACTCTGTAATTTGGACTTAAATCGCGGTGTAACTTCACTTGCAGAGGTCCTGGGTGCCCCCCTTGCTGTGGGTAAGCTTTTTATGTGTTGTGTGTTGAACGTTTTGAGGTTCGCGCCGGTCAGCCGTTAGTCGTAATTTTGCGAGGTCGTAATGTTTTGTCCCGCGTCTCATATGTGTCGGAAGTCTGTAAATGTTGCGAGGTCTGCAGTTGCTGGCAAGGAGCGCCTTCGAGGGCCGCAGCGTTAGCAACAACTTTTGATAACTATAGATGTGATATGAAGGAACCTTTAAGAACCCACCGGAAAACAAGACACAAATATATAAAGATAAGGAGATGTCTAGTCTCATGTTTACAATCTGTAAGATCTTTCCATTGATCAAAAAACTCAAAGTATCATTGCAGAGGTTAATATACACCCACACCCCACCCCACCACACCCTACCACACCACATCCTTACTTACTGGCAGAGCTAGGGAATGGAGGGCCCCAGTGCAAGATGTTTTGGGGTTCCTCTTGCAACTTATACAAGATAGATGTCTATCAAACATTGACCACCTACATATTTTTTAGAGATGTCCCGCTAACCCTAATGGACACTATGCCCTATCCTACTGTGAGCTCGGGCTCTTTGCCTTGTGGGGTACTGAGGCTGGGTATATTGGGGGTGGATATATTGGGATATTCAGGAATCTGATCCCCTTCTGGCCTCTCTCCATCATTCCAACATCTACAGACTTCCAAATATGAGCAAAGGAAGATCGGCCTCCATCTTATTAGTGATGTAACAATTATCCGGATGGGGTAGGTTTTAAAACTATGGGTAATTGTTAAAACTTCAAATTTTCTTACAGTAAACATTGACGTTTCCATTTTTGCATGTCAATCAGGCTTTCTGATCCACCCACTAAGAATGATCTTTCATTCGGATTGGTGATTATTGGCAATTGCTATTATTATTGGCCTCTAAGCATGAAGTTGATAAAGTACATATTGACTGTAGTTGGAGAAATTCCAAGATAGGATTCAGTTTAGTAATAAATATTACTATTCAAAATGCCTTAAACATAGCAAAATTACACACTTACCTCCAGTGTCACACTAATGACCAGAATGTATCGCGCCTCCTATTGCTGGGATCTATTGAATGATATAAAGTGGGAGGAAGCCCCGTGGGATGGACTGATTTGTACTCTTTATAATGCGGCATTCTTGGGATTGGTTCTCTTTAGGTAATGCGGCATTCTTGGGATTGGTACTCTTTAGGTAATGCCGCATTCTTGGGATTGGTACTCTTTAGGTAATGCCGCATTCTTGGGATTGGTTCTCTTTAGGTAATGCGGCATTCTTGGGATTGGTACTCTGCATTGAATGCGGCATTCTTGGGATTGGTACTCTTTAGGTAATGCCGCATTCTTGGGATTGGTACACTGCATTGAATGCGGCATTCTTGGGATTGGTTCTCTTTAGGTAATGCGGCATTCTTGGGATTGGTACTCTTTAGGTAATGCCGCATTCTTGGGATTGGTACTCTTTAGGTAATGCGGCATTCTTGGGATTGGTACTCTTTAGGTAATGCCGCATTCTTGGGATTGGTTCTCTTTAGGTAATGCGGCATTCTTGGGATTGGTACTCTGCATTGAATGCGGCATTCTTGGGATTGGTACTCTTTAGGTAATGCCGCATTCTTGGGATTGGTACTCTGCATTGAATGCGGCATTCTTGGGATTGGTACTCTTTAGGTAATGCCGCATTCTTGGGATTGGTACACTGCATTGAATGCGGCATTCTTGGGATTGGTTCTCTTTAGGTAATGCGGCATTCTTGGGATTGGTACTCTTTAGGTAATGCGGCATTCTTGGGATTGGTACTCTTTAGGTAATGCGGCATTCTTGGGATTGGTACTCTTTAGGTAATGCGGCATTCTTGGGATTGGTACTCTTTAGGTAATGCGGCATTCTTGGGATTGGTACTCTTTAGGTAATGCGGCATTCTTGGGATTGGTACTCTTTAGGTAATGCGGCACTCTTGGGATTGGTACTCTTTAGGTAATGCCGCATTCTTGGGATTGGTACACTGCATTGAATGCGGCATTCTTGGGATTGGTACTCTTTAGGTAATGCGGCATTCTTGGGATTGGTACACTGCATTGAATGCGGCATTCTTGGGATTGGTTCTCTTTAGATAAGGTGGCATGAATTTAGGAATCCTTTTACGTGCCATACAGTAACCTGATCAGTGGTTCTTGCATCTAATCTCCTTAATCCTTCCATGCAATATGATTCTGTTCCTTTTCTCATCTCCAGGTCTCTCTCTTCCAATTCCTCTCGCCCATTCTGCCAAGCAGTCACCAAAGCTGGCCAACCCTGCCGGAACAAGGCCGGCGGAGGTCAGGAGTTCTGCCATATCCATGCATCTGGACAGGTGTCCTACACATCGCCTTGAGTTTGAGTTGTCCGTCTTGCACCCAAGGACATGAGGTCTACTTGAGAATATGGAGATGAATATTTATCTCAATGGCGCAATCTTAATCCATGCAGGAATTCAATATTTTAACTTAGCTGTTGGGTTGTAGACTGGCTCAAATCTGCTCTGAGCCTAGTGGTTCTTGGACTATCTTGTAGGGATCCCGGAGGCTAAATAGAAGTTATTAGATTTGATTTCCGGGGACTTGTCCACAGCTACATATACAATGGTCTCCGATCTCTAGGTCTGGAATGGATACCACCAGAATAAATCCGTTGGTTCTCAATACAGCCCAAGAACCACTAACACTTCAGTTCTCATGGTATCCCTGATCAGTCCCTGTGCTGAGGGGCATCCTTACCTTGGTCCTGGAGCGCCATTTGAGGCCCGGCGCGTACGCTCCTGAAGATGGCTGACTTCTATCAAGTCCCTTAATTATTATAAAGTGCATTTTTTTTTTTTTTGTTCTTGAAAAGAGCATATTGTGTCAAGTAAATTAAAAGGTTGTGTCACTTATTTTATGCTTCTAGTGGATTAATCTGATCACTCCCCATAGTGGAGCCCCCGTAATGGAACAACACTGAATAATTACCTGCGCTCAATCCCCTCCCCCAATGACAAACTAGGACGGACAGAAAATGTCAGCCCCAATAGAGTAAGTGTCCGGATATCTTTATAATGCGCAAAACCGGTTATAAAGTCTAGTTCTTCAAAAGTGCCTGTTGGGCTTGCAGTGATCCTGCGTTGTCCCTTGCGTCTCTCCCAGCGGCGCTCTTTTCTGAATGTTTTTCTTGTAACTGTATAAAAGCGGATGTATTCTGCTCTGAATTTTTTGTATTGTTTTATAATTTAATGCTTTTATGTCTTGTATAAGTGTATTGTATTTTAAATGACCCTGTTGTAAAATATATATATTTTTGTAATAAATTTTTACACAAACCCAGTGAAGTACATGTAGCTCTTGGTATGTATTGTCCACTTGAGAAGTCTCCTTAAAGGAATAGTCTGCATATCTTCGTGCCTTCCACAAAAGCTTCTAAGAAATATGTTTATTATATTGCTATAAATTCCCCCAAAGCATCCACACAGAGGTTGGGTCCAAATGTTTCCTCACTCTGCCAGTTTACCTTTACAGTCCCATGGTGCCAGTTCTCAGTCAGCCTTAGGGTTTTGAGGGAATATTCCAAAAGGCCAAATAAAGTCTCATGAAATCCTTATTTTGCTTGAAACCGAAGGGATAGCGTTTATGTAAAGTGAGAAATCCACAAGAAGTAAGCAAACCTCCGAGTTACAATACACCCGAAGATGATGATATTTGCACCTGGCGTATTCCCCACTTATTACAGATGGTTTCCCAGACACAGTATAAGAAACGGGCAAAGTAAGGTCCTATATCTGGTAAGATTTAAAAAAAAAAAATAGCTTTTATTAGTACCATTATGTACAGAACCATATTTAGTGGAAGATGGAGTGACCTACAGAATGATTTTCGGGATAAGCTTAAGGCAAGGACCTCCAAGATAGTATTTTCTGAGATACTACCAGTGCCACGTGCTAGCCCAGGGAGGCAGAAGGAGCTTAGGGAGGTTAATGCATGGCTAAAGATGTGGTGCACTAAGGAGGGGTTTGGGTTTTTAGAGCTCTGGGCTGACTTGTTAAGGTGCAATCCATCCCTGCTGTAGAGAATGTACCCAAGTCATAAGGAGGCTTCTGTGCTAGGAGAAAGGATGGTAGGAAGGCTGGTGGGGGGGGGGGGGGGGGTTTAAACAAGATGAATGTAATGGGGTTAGAAAGTGTAGAGGGGGTAAGGGATGAATCAACTAGTCATGTGTGAGATGGGGGGGGGTAGTATAGTCAAGAGGGAGGTAGTACTAAGTAACTAAGGTACAGTGGCAGGCACTTTAGAACTACAGACTCATAACATAAGGTGTATGCTTGCTAATGCCAGAAGCTTGCCAGGAAAAATGGGAGAGCTAGAATTATTAGCAGTTAATGAGAAATGGGATTTAATAGGCATTACCAAAACGTGGTGGGATGAATCATGATTGGACTGTTAATCTGGATGGTTATAAAATTAAGGGCAGCAATACAACGTATTAGACTGGGACAAAGAACTGATCCGTAAACACTGACCATAAATGAACAACATTCAGATCCTTACTAAATATACATACTTCTCACCACATACCATGTGGGAATAAAAGTACAGAGTAACACCTCTGAGTCGTAACAATGGTTTTAAAGATCAAAATAAGAAGTAAAAGATATTTAGATTTATACAAACAAGAGGGGACAGAGACTGCTTTACAGGAATACAAGGAAATCACCAAGGCAGCAAAAGGGCTATTAGACTGGCTAACATAGAAAATGGCAAGTTATATGTAAAGGAGAGTAAGACTAACCCTAAACATGAGTATAAATATATGAATGGGAAGAAGGCCAGGAAGGAAGCTATAGGACCATTACAATGTGACACAGTCTGATTATTAGTGACCAGGAAAAGAAAATGTAGGAATGGGAATATTTACATAAGTGAATAATTTTTAAATACAAGGACTAGTAAAATCATTTAAAAACACATTTAAAATATTAATGTGCAGGGATATATTTTTTATTTTTCCAGAAAGGTGCTTTGGTTCCCTATTTCAGAGGGTAATCCCTCTCTAGCAAGTAACTTTAAAGTCTAGCTGATGTATAACATCCTATAAGACTTTACAGGACCATTCATTCTAAAAGATAATTATTTTATAGAGAATGTAGAAGTATCCAGGATCTATTATATACTTTGGGGTTGGAAAATGACTAAGAACAGACAATAGGGTAATGTGTGGGATACTAGTGTTATGACCCTATTAAATTCATTTTTTTGGCCAAATATATGAAGGTTTGACCCAACAGGACTAATTGGCAATTCTGAATACACTGGGGGCTGTTGAAGGATAAATCCCTTATCAGTTCATGTCCAACTGCTTTCTTAATCCCAGATATACTGTTGGGTAAATACATGCGGTGTGCCCATATTGTACTTATTGGCCAAAAAAATGAATTTACTAGGGTCATAATTCCAGTATTCCTTGTATCCCACACATTACCATCTTGTCTGCTCTTAGTCATTTTCCTACCCCAAAGTATATAATACACCTAGGATACTTCTACATACTCTACAACACCATTATTTCTATAAGATAATTCTTTTATAAAGTCTTATAGGATTTTCTACATCAGCTAGACTTGAACATTACTTGCTAGAGAGGGATTACCCTCTGAAAAAGTGAACAAAAGCACCTTTCTGGAAAAGATAAATATCCCTGCACATTTATATATTAAATGTGTTTTTAAATTATTTTATTTGTCGTCGTCCTTGTATTTAAAATAATTCACTTATGTAAATATTCCCATTCCTACATTTTCTTTGTATAAACTAATGTTAATCACTAAGGGACTTGATTTCCTAGTTTATTTTTTGTGACCAGGAAAAGGCAGATGAGCTAAATAGGTTCTTTTCTTCGGTATACACAAGGGAGGTACCAGTGGTTGGGACACGGCAACATGATGGTGCTACACTACCTTCACCAAATAACTGGTTAACACAGGAAGTAATCCAAAAGAGGTTGGAAAAAATAAATGTTAATAAAGCCCCGGGTCCTGATGGAATACATCCAAGGGTACTGAGGCAGCTGGGTTCTGTAATAGCCAAATCATTATATCTAATCTTTCAAGATTCACTCAACACAGGGTCTCTACCAGATGACTGGAGAAAAGCAGAGGTGATACCTATATTTAAGGAGGGGGCAAGAGCAAATCCGGGGAATTATAGACCAGAGAGCCTCATTTCGGTAGTGGGAAAGCTTTTAGAATGGCTAATAAGGGATATTATAGAAGAATATGTCTGTTTAAACAGGATTATAAGTAAGAGACAACACGGTTTTATGAGGGATAAGTCATGTCAAACAAATCTAATTGGTTTCTATGAGGAGGTTAGTAGGAACCTGGATCAAGGCAACTCAGTGGATGTAGTCTTTTTGCAAAGGCTTTTGATACAGTGCCACATGGAAGACTATTGTGCAAACTAAGGGATACAGGAATTGCAGTAAATTTCTGCTCGTGGATTGAGTGCCAAAAGACAGGAAGCAAAGGGTTGTTGTTAGAGATATCGCGAATAGTTCGCCGGTCGACTGTGCCCGGCGAACATAGCATGTTCGCGGCGAACTGCGAACATATGCGATATTCGACCCGCCCCCTATACTTTATCATTGAGCAAACTTTGACCCTGCAACTCACAGCAGACACATTCCAGCCAATCAGCATCATACCCTGCCTTCCACACCCTTCTACCTCATGGACAGCAGCCATTTTAAAATCATAACTAACTTGCAGTCTTACTGAGAGGAGGCTGAGTGTAGGTGATACTGCATCAATAGGGAAAACCATAGCTAGGCTACTGTACACAGTGTGCAATACAGTCCTGAAGGACTCTTTTGATCTCTGCTGCAAGGACACCCCTGTGTCTCTTCCCCCCTTATCATCATCCTCCCCTCACCTTAGCACCCAACCCTAACACCCCTCACCCTAAGCCTAACACCCCTCACCCTAAGCCTAACACCCCTCACACTTATCCCTAACACCTAACCCCAGCATCCCTCACCCTAACACTTAACCCTAATACCCCTTACACTTATCCCTAACACCCCTCACCCTAACACCTAACCCTAACACCCCTCACACTTATCCCTAACACCCCTCACCCTAACCCTAACACCTCTCACACTTATCCCTAACACCCCTTACCCTAACCCTAACACCCCTCACACTTATCCCTAACACCCCTTACCCTAACCCTAACACCCCTCACATTTATCCATAACACCCATTAACCTAACACCTAACCCTAACATTCTCACACTTATCCCTAAGACCCCCCACACTTATCCCTAACACCCCTCACCCTAACACCTAACCCTAATACCCCTGACACTTATACCTAACAGCCCTTACCCTAACACCTAACCCTAACATTCTCACACTTATCCCTAAGACTTAACACCCCTCACACTTATTCCTAACATGCCTCACCCTAACACCCCTTACACTTATCCCTAACACCCCTCACCCTAACACCCCTCACACTTAGCCCTAACACCCCTCACCCTAACACCTAACCCCCTCACCCTTTTCCCTAACACCCCTTACCCTAACACCCCTCACACTTATCCCTGTGTCTCTTCCCCCCCTTATCATCAAGGAAGGGGGGAGGATGATGAGGGAGGGGGAAGAGACACAGGGGAGGATGATGAGGGAGGGGGGAAACAGACACAGGGGAGGATGATGAGGGAGGGGGTAAAGAGATACAGGGGAGGGTGATGAGGAAGGGGGGAAAGAGACACAGGGGAGGATGATGAGGGAGGGGGGAAGAGACACAGGGGAAGATGATGAGGGAGGGGGAAAAGAGACACAGTGGAGGATGATGAGGGAGGGGGGAAAGAGACACAGGGGAGGATGATGATGGAGGGGGGAAGAGACACAGGGGAGGATGATGAGGGAGGGGGTAAAGAGGTACAAGGGAGGATGATGAGGGAGTTGGGAGGATGATGAGGGAGGGGGGATGAGACACAGGGGAGGGTGATGAGGAAGGGGGAAAAGAGACACAGGGGAGGATGATGAGGGAGGGGGTAAAGAGATACAGGGGAGGATGATGATGGAGGGGGATGTTAGGTAATTTATGCCCTTTATGGATTAAAACCAGACTCTGCATCAACTATGTAATTTTCCGTGGGAGTTTTGACATGGATCCCCCTCCGGCATGCCACAGTCCAGGTGTTAGTCCCCTTAAAACAACTTTTCCATCACTATTGTGGCCAGAAAGAGTCCCTGTGGGTTTTAAAATCCGCCTGCCCATTGAAGTCTATGGCGGTTCGCCGGGTTCGCGAACATTTGCTAGTTCGCGACATCACTAGTTGTTGTAGATAGAACATACTCCAATTGGACTTATGTGGTAGGTGGGGTTCCTCAGGGTTCAGTATTAGGTCCTCTCCTTCTTAACATATTTATTAATGACTAAAAAGTAGGATTGGAAAGTAGTGACTCCATTTTTGCTGATGACACTAAGTTGTGCAAGGTAATTGTGACGAAGTGCCCTTCGCCACTTTGTCTTGGAGAGGACTGTTTGCCAGCCTCCTGCCCTGCAACTATGGCCCTGGGACATATTGCCCTTCAAACACAGTATTCGGCCATACCAGAGTGTATGTCACTCATTCTGGCCCTTTACATACAGGGGGGTCATTCGGTACTTGCCCTGTGGGAGCGGTGATACCCCAGATAACTGTGCCATGGAGCCCATTTATATAATGAAAGACTATGGGAAAGACTTTAGTTACATGGCAATTGAACTGTGTGAAGAGGATCTGAGCGCTATTCGGTAGTTTTGTGCGCTCAGATCCCAGCTATCTGGGGATATGTGAAATGCGAGTAAATGCGAATTGCAGTAATGCTGATGGGTTGTCAAACTAGAGAATTGACCAACAAATACTTTTGTCCGGACATCCCCAGGCCGATCCGTTGGGATCAGACCGTGTACGCCGGCTTATGGTCACGGAGGAGGTGTGTAACGGAACCCATCACTGTTTTACCCTGTTTTATGGTTATTTAATTCTTGGTTAAAATATGATCACATTGCTGTACTGTAGATATGTTGTTTTATGTTCTACAGAATATATTGGCTCAGAATATCACAACTACTAGGCTAATAGATAATCCTATTACAGAGAATCCTGTTACAGAGACTCTCCTAAGATAAGGAAGTTGTAAAGGATCCTTGCATTTTCCAAAGTGTTTTCATTCTCTGATAAGAACAAAGAAGGATGATCTAATTAATGTCTGATTGTATCCAAGTTGCCAGGGAGGTGTGGCTCACCTATTGTCCCTATATGTGTATTGTGTGGGGGATATGTGAAATGTCTGTGTGTTATGTGAAAAAGATACTTTTACTAACTTTTGAACCCCTGGTCTGATTCATGCCATTTTTTAATATGTTGTTCCCCTGGGTGAGAGCTATTGAACGGTGCTGGACTTAAAGGTGTACCCCTGTTTTTGGGGTACATCCAGAATGTGGTTAAAATTGTGTCTGTTTTAATTGTGTTACCTGTTATCTGAGAAGAGGAGACGTGGGGGTTGAACCATGTAGATAATTGGCTGTGATAATTATGTGGGTGTAGCCCTTCAGAGGGCACCATTGCATAAAAGGAGATTCCCTGTCATTAAAGAATAGTTCTTCTTGACCCTTCAAAACATAGCCTCGTCTCGTTATTGGAGGGGATGGCTCTATCATGCTGGGGATTGCTATGCTTTTGCATACTCCCTTGAGCTGTAACTACTGAACGCTTGTTCCTGATGTGCTGTCCTTGGAGGAGAGGTCTTCCCCACACAATGGATGCTGGAGATTCATACAGGGTGGAAGGAAGACGGCGCAGCTCCAGTTAAGCTACGGCGGTTGTGGAGTCTGTGGTGGTTGTGGAGTCCGGTGCGGTGCTTGTAGGCCTCAACGCAAACTAGGACGCATCTATCAACGGAGGTAACCGGTCGGGGTGCCTGGAGATCCGTTACAGTAATTAAATCAGATGATGATGTACTTTCCCTCTAATGTAATTTGCATAAATTGAGGAATGGGCGACTAAATAGTAGATGAGATTTAATATGAATAAATGTAAAGTTATCTAGGGGTATCAGATATTGAAAGGGATTTGGGAGCACTTGTGGACAACCACCTAGGTAACAGTGCTCAAAGCCAAGCAGCAGCTCCAAAGGCAAATACAATATTAGCATGTATTAAGAAGGGTATAGAAGCCAGGGAAGCAAATATAATTCTCCCACTATAAAAATCTCTAGTACGCCCTAATTTGGAATATGGAGTACAATTTTGGGCACCACTTCATAAAAAGGACATTTTAGAGCTAAAAAAAAGTACAGAGAAGGACAATAAAGCTAATAAGGGGAATGGAGGGGCTAAGTTATTAAGAAAGACTAACCAAATTACACTTATTTTTTCTAGAAAAAAAGGCGTCTAAGAGGGGATATGATTACCTTATATAAATATATACAATGCTTTGTCGAGAAATTTTTGTGCCAAGAGGTTTCCAACTGACAAGAGGACATCCTTTGAGGTTAGAAGAAAAATAATATTCCACCTTAAAGAAAGAAAAGGGTTCTTTACAGTAAGGGTGGTTAATCTGTGGAATTCTCTACCAAAGGAGTTGGGGACAGCAGATTTGATAGATAACTTTAAAAAGGAGTTGGATATATTTTTTAATAAAAAGGTATTCAAGGTTTTCCAGTATAATTAGAGAAAGAGTATTAACTAAAGGTTCATTTTTGAGTAGTCAGTTTTTACAATGACTTGCACCACAATAACCAATTGTATACACATGTTATGGAGTACATTGGGTACAAGTGGTGGAAGTTGGGTGTCTTGGCATGAGTTACATGTTTTCTACAAGAAATGTAGATAAACTTGTTCAGGCCTCTTGTCTGCGGAGGTCAATGACTGGTACTGTATACACTATTGTTCGAGGAGTAATCTTCCGTTGTTGCCAGATGCGCTGTTCAGTGTGTGACCAGTTACCCAACCGAGTGTTACAGGAAGGACTCCCTGGAAGTGACAAACAAATTACTGTAAATTCAGGAGGAAGTGGCAGGACCCTTTCTTCCCACTTCCGTAGCAGGAAAATTCCCCATATCAATGTTCTTCTCTCCATTTCCATTGTTCAATCTAAACTGGCCCTGACTTACCCCACTTATCCACCTTTTGAACCTTGGGTATCATGTTGGCTTCTCACCAACATTACACCCTTACCAAGTGCCATCACCTCTTGAAGTAAAACTGCAACTTCAAGACTTCATCGAAAATGCCCAATCTGAGAGTTCAAGTAAATACAACACTCAAACTCCTAAAATATTACAGAACATCAAATATACTGTAGCGGAACCCATCACTGTTTTACCCTGTTTTATGATTATTATGGTTAAAATATGATCCTACTATATGTATGTTGGTTGATGTTCTGCAGAATATTGTCCCAGACATTTGCAGCTACTTGGCATGGGAGATAATCCTGTTACAGCGACTCCGCATAAGATAAAGGAAGTCTATTGTATACAGTGTTTTCATTCTCAGATAAGAACAAAGAAGTGTAATTGAATCAATGTCTGATTGTATCAAAGTTGTCAGGGAGCCTGGGGGAGGTGTGACCCACCTATTGTTCTCTTTATGTGTATTGTGCGGCCAAATATGGGCATGTGTATTACCGGTGGCCAAAGAGATGTATATATATTTCTGTAAAGGTAAATAAAGTCAGTATTCATTTGACTCCCAAATTGTGTGTCGTCCAATATGGGAGGTCGGGAATGGTGAGACTGTAGTGCCTCTTGGGTATTTTACCGTATACCAGCGGAGATATTGGACTGCGTGTTCCAGATCCGTTACATTTGTTGGCAAGTGGCGGAATTGTTCCCACGGTCAGAAGGACAGCTACAGGAGACACCATTCCGTGGAGTACAAATTGAGGGCAAAGCTAGTATCCGTACAGCGCCCCTGGCTACAGCAGGATGGAAGCGGCTAGTTTTCAGACAGCGTTCCATCATGAGGAGGAGGAGGCGGCCGCGGACTACAGGGATGCAGACAGAAAGGAACTCATGGTTACAGTACCTCTTATTGCTCCACAGACTGAGTTTCAAAGAGAACTCCAAAGCAGACTGGCCTTTTTCCCAGGTACGCTTCCCATGAAAACCTTGGAATGGTTAATGACAGATGTCCACAAATCCATAATGGAAAAGCAGCGGGCACGGGAGCGGTCCATCTTGGGAGCTGCTAACCCACCTCCCACCATTAACCCCCCCCCAGCACTGCATCCGGGTGGTGGGAACTACCAAACCCCTCCACGGTACATCAGGTGCCACACGTGTAACCAGCAGGGCCACATGCAGAGAGACTGTCCCAGAAACAGAAACCGCTCCACGTGGAATACTCCAACTAATTCCCCTCCCCAGCGGCAGTGTGTACCCCAGGGGGCCGAAGGTGTCGTCCTTCCCCCCCAGCGGCAGTGTGTACCCCAGGGAGCTGAAGGTGTCGTCCTTCCTCCCCAGCGGCAGTGTGTACCCCAGGGAGCTGAAGGTGTCGTCCTTTCTCCCCAGCGGCAGTGTGTACCCCAGGGAGCTGAAGGTGTCGTCCTTCCTCCCCAGCGACAGTGTGTACCCCAGGGAGCAGAAGGTGCCGTCCTTCCTTCCCAGCGGCAGTGTGTACCCCAGGGGGCCGAAGGTGTCGTCCTTCCCCCCCAGCGGCAGTGTGTACCCCAGGGAGCAGAAGGGGCCATCCTTCCTCCCCAGCGGCAGTGTGAACCCCAGGGGGCAGAAGGTGTCGTCCTTCCCCCCCAGCGGCATGGTGAACCCCAGGGGGCAGAAGGGGTCGACCTTCCCCCCCAGCGGCAGTGTGAACCACAGGGGGCAGAAGGTGTCGTCCTTCCCCCCCAGCGGCCGTGTGAACCCCAGGGGGCAGAAGGTGTCGTCGTTCCCACCCAGCGGCAGTGTGAACCCCAGGGAGCTGAAGATTTCGCCCTCTCCCCCCAGCGACAGCTTACCCTAACCAGGGGAGACACCAATCTCCCAGACGGCACAGATGGGACCGTGGTCTCTGCGCCCACAGCCTGTCCAGATCCCCAACTACCGTCACTGGGACAACCGGAGGAGGGGGTAAGTACAAATTCCCCTCCCCAGCTAACTTCTAATGTGGCCCCAGGGTTAACAGAGGAAATGTTAACCCCCACTGACCCCCACGTTTCCCTGGCTACTGAGCCGGAATATGTCCCAAGTGCCCCAGCAGAAGAGCTGACAGTGGGGCAGAGTGCAGTCGGCTTCTGCCCTCCCTTTGTCCCTTGTACAGAGCAGGAGGTCCTGCAGGTTATACCAGCAGAAGAGCTGGCATCAGGGCAGAGTGCCGCTGGCCTCTGCCCCTCAAGTCCCCTCAGCGTGTTGCACCATCACCCCAGCGAAATATCCAGGTGCCTGGTTAGACTTCCCCCCAAAGGGGAGATGTGTGACGAAGTACCCTTCGCCACTTTGGCTTGGAGAGGACTGTTTGCCAGCCTCCTGCCCTGCGACTATGGCCCTGGTACATATTGCCCTTTGGAACCAGTGTTCGGCCATACCAGAGTGTATGTCACTCATTCTGGCCCTTTACATACAGGGGGGTCATTCCGTACTTGCCCTGTGGGAGCGCTGATACCCCAGATAGCTATGCTATGGAGCCCATTCATATAATGAAAGACTATGGGAAAGACTTTAGCTACTTGGCAATTGAACTGTGTGAATAGGATCTGAGCGCTATTCGGTAGTTTTGTGCGCTCAGATCCCAGCTATGAAATGTGAGGAAATGTGAATTGCAGTAATGCTGATGGGTTGTCAAACTAGAGAATTGACCAACAAATACTTTTGTCCGGACATCCCCAGGCCGATCCGTTGGGATCAGACCGTGTATGCCGGCTTATGGTCACGGGGGAGGTGTGTAGCGGAACCCATCACTGTTTTACCCTGTTTAATGATTATTATGGTTAAAATATGATCCTACTATATGTATGTTGGTTGATGCTCTGCAGAATATTGTCCCAGACATTTGCAGCTACTTGGCATGGGAGATAATCCTGTTACAGCGACTCCGCATAAGATAAAGGAAGTCTATTGTATACAGTGTTTTCATTCTCAGATAAGAACAAAGAAGTGTTATTGAATCAATGTCTGATTGTATCAAAGTTGTCAGGGAGCCTGGGGGAGGTGTGACCCACCTATTGTTCTCTTTATGTGTATTGTGCGGCCAAATATGGGCATGTGTATTACCTGTGGCCAAAGAGATGTATATATATTTCTGTAAAGGTAAATAAAGTCAGTATTCATTTGACTCCTAAATTGTGTGTCGTCCAATATGGGAGGTCGGGAATGGTGAGACTGTAGTGCCTCTTGGGTATTTTACCGTATACCAGCGGAGATATTGGACTGCGTGTTCCAGCTCCGTTACATATACCACTGAGCAATCCTCTCCTATAGGTTACTGAATTATCCTCAGAGCAGGAATGTTGGTCTGGAGGATCCGTCTGAGGGTTCTTGACGGGCACAATGACAAGTAGGCATGGACAGAGAGAGCACCACTTAGATGGCCTGCTTAGCCACCCAACCAGGGAATAGATGACCAGGGCCTATGGTTTAATAGTGATACTCTTTTTGGAGGGGGAAGGGGTTCCATTGTAACATCATATTTTGATGCATATTTTATTATTCATGAGACCTAGAACTTGGCTATGGTTGCCAGGTTATTTCAAGCAAGTAAATTTGTGTACAGATTTATATGGGATCAGAGGTGTCCAAGTTCAGTCCTTGCGGGCCGAACTCAGGCCTGGGTTTGACTCACTTGAGCACAGAATGGAAATCCTCAATCAGCATGACTGAAGAAGCAATACTCTCACCTGGGATATCCTCAAATTCAGGCCTGTGTATGGCCCACCAGGACCCCTGTATTGGATGTTCCCTAGTGGTTGAACAATTTAGGAATTCCTGATCTCACAAACCTAGAATATACTAATTTTTGCAACTAGATTGCGAGCTTGTGCAGGACCCTCATATCCTTCCCATGACTTGTGTAAGTGACTATATACTTATATACTAGCAATGATGTTACTTGTTCAGGATAATTCCATTTTTAATTCATTCATATGTTAGTTAGAGCCATTCTACCATTTGATGAATCCCACAACCGTGCTCTAACTTATCTGCCCAAGATTCAATGTTGGGATAAGGTTCTGAGGATGAAGAGCAGCAGAGGACCCTCCTCACACATGCCTTCACCAAACATTTGTCTTTTTCTTCTGGCCACTCTCCCATAAAGTCCGGCTTTGTGGACCTTCCAAATTATCGCTGCTCCAAGGACAGTTTCTCCCAAATCCGCTGTGGATATCTCTAGATCCTTCAGAGATACCAATGACATCTTGGTTGCTTCTCTGAATGCCCACCTCACCTGGTCGCTGTTTTCTTGTGTGGACATCAGACCAGGCAGAAGGGCATCATCTTTACATGTTTGTTATAATGGAGTTAACATTGCTTATAACATTTTTATAACCTAATAATGGTTTTTATCCAGGGCTTGTTCTCCTTGGTCCCACAGGTGGACTCCATTCAGCTGATGTGACTTCTGAAAGCCATTGCTTGCCCAAGAGCTTGCGTATGGGTCCCAGAGCAAAGGGGTGAATACTTATACAGTCAAGAATTTTCAGTTTTTTATTTTTAACTATTTTTGAAAAATGTTTACAAGGACACACCCTCCTGAGAAAGTGGCACAAATAATGAGCTCGGACAATGATCTGCATATTTTCTGGATTTCAAAGTTCAGTTATTCAGACACCATATTGAAAAAATGGCACTACAGCGGTTCTTTCAGTAAAATACTCTTGTACCCTTAAACTTGCCCCATCCGTAACTTTCTTATTAATTTATATATTTTGCCTTCATGAAACGGGGAGCCCACCCTCAGTGAGATACAAGAAAGTAATGGCCTTATATGGCTGAGTATTATCTGGTTAGCCCACCAGGACAGCAGCCATGACCTTATTTATGAGGGGTGGTCCTGGGGAATTCCCAAGTGACCCTTACTAGGCCGTCCAGCACCTATAACCAGACACCATAGGAGATATATCTGGCCTTTTGTTTGTGCCTTTTCACTCGTTTCCTAATCCCATTCTCCCACCTCATAAAGTCCCAGTGACATCATAAAGGTGAAGGCTACTTGTGGCCTAGGGAGGGTCTCATCAGAATGAATCACAGATATTTGGGAGAACACATTTTATAGGGTAGCTGAGACTGTTTGGATTGTGGGAGGTTGAGATTATAAATTGGACAAAAAAAATGAGCACCCGAGTAGAATGCTGGGCGTCTCCTAGAGCCAAACACGTTGAAGATGTCCATCAATGCCAGGAAGGCCGAGAGTGGGGAATGGAACCAGATCGCCTACACCCTACATCACAGGGACAGGCCTCTGGTCCAGGTGAGATGACACCAGGGGATATCTTTCATTACGTGCTCCAACAGAGACATAACCATACAGTTTGGAGGAGATATTGAGTGTGATTTACACCAAGACGTCTTTATGAAAAAATCAAACCATTTTAAACAAACCCTGATGATGACCAGACCTAACATATAATGTAGCTTTAGATACGGCCATAACTTACATTGACTCAAATCCTCATTGCCAAATAACCGTCACATTCATCAGGTTTTGATATGTTGTTATGATGAACTTGATGATACCCAGAATGTTTTCAGAAAAATGGCATCCTTTTGTTTTTAACTATTATATTAAATGTTGATATAATGAATGTAGACATTTGTTTCTAATAGGATTAGATTTTTGTTAAATAAGTGACAATCCAGGCTTACCATGAAGGACGCGTTAATATCTCCACTCAAAGGGTGATGAAAATGTGTCTTTCGGTTCCACTTTAATGATATAGGTGTCTATGAAAACAAAATAAAATGGCGGGCTCCGTCCAAATGGCAACAACACCAAGACTGTAACGTTATAAGAGCCCAAATATAAAGGTGGATTTTATTATCATGCACTTATGTGTACTTACATATGTAATAAAGATATAACATATAAGCCTGTTTTGGAGCCAGGTCAACCTATTGACTTCTCCTGTTCTACTGTATCACTTATATATATGTTTTACAATTATAGTTTTCTACCTTTATCCACATCTGTACAATCCTAGCTCCCATGAGAGAACTTCTAAATAAAATTACTCATGTTGCCCTTTTTCTAGATCATCCCAAGTCCATTAAGACTCACCATTATCCTCGAAAAACCAGACAGGATGGGAAGGAACTTAAAGTGACCATCCCTGCCAAGCACAGTCAACGACAATGTTACTTCAGCCCTGAGCACCAGTTGCCAAAGTGCCAAAATGCTAGAAACATCTCAGGAAATGAGTCGGAGATTAAAAAGACACCATTGAACTCTATCAATAACAGCTTTGTATGCAACCATCCAAACCCAGACATAGAGAGAACTTCAGTCTATGTATTGCAAGCCTCGGAGAAACTGGACAAGTTTATATCCAAACGGGCACAAAATCTGAAGACTCCTAGTAATGAGACAGCTCCAAGTAAACAGAGCCCGTCCGCTGTTTATGAGATCAACAAAGATTTGACTGAGGCGAGGATGTCCATGAAAAGCCAGTCAAATAGCAGTCATCAGGATGATGAGATAAGGGGTCATTGTGCCATCAGAGACACAGGTAACACTGAAAGGCACAGTCAAATGAGTAAACCAATCAAGGATGGCCAGGAAATTCCAGACTCATTTCTTATGAGTGAAGACCAGAACAAACAAGACCAACGTAGGGATGCTGCACTTTGGGGAGAGTCGTCAATTAGCTGGCAAAGTGACAATAGTCAGAAGGAAAACACTCTTCATAAACATATGGGACCTTGGTGTGAACCTGTTTTTAATGAAGAAAGAGGGAAAGCATTTAATTCCACCGTGATTGAATCCAAAATTCTCCAGAAGCCACCAGTCATAGTTACAGAGTTGGGAGGCCCACGAATTCTCGAGAAGTGCATTTTGCACCACATTAACATTTGTAGCGAGTGCAAGAATTTTAATAAAGTGCTGAACAAAAGAATCAAAGAGGTATGCAGTTATGAAAACATCTCTACCTCAGACATGAATAAGAGAATCCCCACATCTTCAATAAGTCAACAAGACAATGAGTTACTGGAAGTCCAAGAACGTTTGGGGAAGTCAACATTAGATAATGTCCAAGACCCCTCCACCGATCTCATATATAACCAAAATAACCTTGGACTGAGAAATACTGAGTATTTAGATTGGTTCAGCATAAATAACAACTCTAACAAAGACACTGTCTGTACCGTCCCCACAGAAGTCATGTATCAAAGTATTTTCAAGCACAGAGAAACTTCAAATAAGGACTTCGAAAGCAAGAAGCTCGGTCTGGGTGAGAACAAGCAAGATATGTTTGATAAGAGTGACATGATCCCCATGAGAGACAGTAGGGACAGAAGACATATGAACAACAACAACTCCAAACAAGAGGAGGTGGGCTAGAGAGCTGACTAATTGTATTACTGTACAACCATATAAGGGCCCCAGAGTCCAAACTCTAGTTAGAAACATCTAAGTTATTGAATAGTTGTCTTCAAAACTAACGCAACAAACAAATATCTATTCTTTTTTAGATTATGAATGGACACTGTGCTCAGAAGGAGAGATGGACAGTCCATAAGGTACATTAGAAATTGCAGATTAAAGTATCCTAATCTGGTTAGGAGAACGTGGATGTATGAGGTGAAGGATTTGGAATGAAATGGTTTTGAAATGATTGATTTTAGCAGTAATTGATGGTAGACTTGTCTGTCTGAATGCCAATATCTCAAACACCTTGGCACGGCACCATTGGTCTAGGGTTGGGAAATATTTGATGAACGTTTAATTTGTTGTCTTGGTCTTGTTGAGTTTAAGTAATTAGTAATCCTTGATGAGGCCGGCATTCACAGGAGTGGATGGGTTATTAGGAGAAAGAGTAATATCATCTGGTCTCAGGAATATGAAAAATGATAAAAAGATTGAAAATGGTATCAGGTTCATTTTGAAAAGGTCCAGACCATAATAATGCAGCATTTTTTTTTAAATGACTTAAATCTGTGATTGTTGATGGAATTATTTTTTTTTGATCGAGTTAGGAGCTGAAGTGTTAGATATGATAGAATTTGTCTTTCCTCAGATAATCAAATTTTGGTTAATTTATTCAATTTCCATTGACTTTAGTTTAATTTTTGTATGTCCTGAAATTAAGGAAAGTCATATTAATCATTACTTAATTTTGTATTAATTATGAAATCATGAATTTATGAGAATTTAATGATGCTTCTGATATAGGGTACTTTCTGAGAAGAGTTAACTCAAAGATTTGAAATAAGAGTTGTTACTGTTCTTTAGGTGAATCAGTCTTATCTCCATTGAATGGTAGTGATCAAAAATGTAAAAAATAATATTTCCATTCCTAAGAATCTTTGGATGGGAGGTTATTATTGGGAATGGAGTCAGTAATGCAAGAATCTTCAAATTTGGCTAGTTATGAGATATCATTAAAGAAAATGTTGAGCATTTTCTGAGGATATAGTTCTAAAGAATGGAGGGAGCTAAGGCGGTTCCAATTTGTAAGAAATGTGGACCACACAGTGATTTTTTTTGCTATTTTGGTTGGGAATGAGATAAGATCTTCTAAGGTCGGGAACAAGATGACTGAAGAAGACTCTACTTTGGGTAATGATTCTGGCTACAAAGTTATGGTTGCCTAGGAAGCTTTGAAGATAAAATAAACTTGTCTATTTCTTTGAGGATTATTTATTTTTCTAGATGAATATGTGCTTGCTGAAAATGTGAAATAGACTGCAAGCACTGTAGTTGCACCCTAATAAAGTTGAGAAGAGGAAAATGAGAAGAGGAACAAAATTAAGATCTTTGCCTTCTATTATGTATGCTCGAACCAGGGGTACTGGGGTAATAGTGGGGAAGAAGTATTTGGGGTATATAATACCTTATGCAGGGCTGGCTCTAGGAGGTGTTTGGTCTCATGTAGAAAGATTAGCAGTAATATTATTAATTTGGTCCTAGTAGGGGGAGCCATTGGAGGACGTAAGTCTGATGTTGAAGGACTTGTGCTGTGGCCATTAGGAAAGAGAAGCATTTACAAATTAGCTTTTCTATAGGTTGCTAAATATGTTATGTTGTGCTTTTTAAACACGATGATCCATTTTGGGTTGGTCCATGTTTGTTAAGTTGGGAAAGTGGCATCCATGTTAATAAATTCTGGAGGAGATAATGGAGGGATGGGATTCAAGCTCTTGTTGTCTAAGCCTGATCAGCCATGACATATAGAGTTTAAATTATAAAATGAAATTGACTGACAGAACGTGCATGTAAAGTAGGATTTGTATTGACATGAACTTTCTTGAAAATGAGTTTAGATTAAGTTTAATGCGGATCAATTGCAGATGAATGTCAGTGCTGACGAATGGCTTTAGAAAAAGGATATTATTATATGATGTATTTGAAAATGAGTGACTGGTGAATTAAATATGTAGTGAATGAATGTGTGAGTGATAAGCAAAGACACGGACTCTATGAAGTGTGCGCCATGTTTTTTTACAAATAGACTGAAGGCCAATGTGTGAGTGTAAAAGGAAGATTAAAAGATGTAATGGTTGAAGATTAATAAACAGTTAATGTAAAAAGGATTGATTGATTAGGATGATTATTCATAAAGGACTTCCGTTTTATTTAATGTACATTAAAATTAGTCTTTCTTGATTTAGAATATTTAATTAATTAGCTAGCTGAATACTTATTAATTAGATATGGTGACACGATTGAAAATTATAGATGAATGATTGACATATTGAAGATAGTGAAGAGTGATTGTACATATATGTAAATAAATTATATAATTATAAGTAGATATAAATATATATATTTACAACGATGAATGTAGCTTAGATAAATGCTTAATTTAAGTGTAAAGTGACTTTATAATTATTTATGAATTTGTCAGAATAAAGTATAATAAGATCAATAGCGAACCTGGGAGGATAAATTATAATAGAGTAAAAGGTAAAGAGCTAGAGGATTATTGGAAACATTTAAGATTTTACTTGGAAATAGCAAGTTTTGCTTAATGAGAAATGAATTACAATAATTAGGAAATTTAACAAGGTTGCTGGTGACATTCTTTATAGGTGAGGGGGCTGGTGCAGTTGATGGGTTTGGGGGGGGGGGGGTGGCAGGGTGAGGGGGCCCCTACACTACAGAAATATATATATATATATATATATATATATATATATATATATATATATATATATATAAGCAGTCCTTTCTCACCTCTTCCCTGATACACATCCCGGCATGCAGAGCTGCTCCACACTGCCACCTCTTGGAACTTCAGTTAAATGGATCATTTTTGTGGATCCTTTTTCCGTGGTTGGTTTGACTGGGCTGGGGGCCCCTACACTACAGAAAAAATTAAAACAGCAATGGGTCTTCCCCAGAGGAAAGCCCTGGTGCATTGCTCCGCCTGCACCACTATTGATAAGAGAGATAATAAACTTCGAGAGTATGAGCGGAATTAATTATGAAAAAGTATTTATAGTTAATTTATGTAAAAATCAGAAGGCGAGAGGGGGTCCCAAGCATTGAGTAACCCCTTCTCTCCTGATCACAAGGACTGGCTAAGGGAGTGGGAAGGTCACGAGGAAATAATCTCCCAATGGAAATCTGACTGGGGAATGGTGTTGCATTTCTCCAATAAAGACAACTGGATAAAGAACATAGAGGGATAGAGGGGAGAGCACCACGCCAGCCATTGTGTAGTATTATTGTATTATTACACACAAATAAATGGCTACTTCTCACAGACAATGTAGTATACAGGCATGTAAAAAACTTCTAAAGCATTTCGTCATGGGACATGCATCACTGAAACATGATTGTATATATCAATGAATACGGGGGTACTAAGAGACTTAATATTCCCTCCCACACCTCCTCAACACCTGCCTATCACCCATTACCCACTATAGGCCCAGGTATACTATAACCGTGGAGATTACTATGGACTCCCAGTGTAACCTAATCTATAACCATGGGGGTTCCTATAGCTCCCCATGGCATGCCAAACATTACCATGGAGATTATGGCACCCCAACAACTAAAACAAAATCATGGTAGTAGTAAGGATACTATGGAGCCCAAATGAACACTCATGGATATAAATTAGGCTACCATGGGGGGCCATAGGTATCCCCCTGGCTAAAGGGGTTAATGTTAGGTGCCATGTCAGTCCATAGTAATCCCCATGTTTAAAGTTAGAGAGCTCCCTTGGGTGCATAGGGGCCCTATCGGTTTAATGGACCTCCCACCCCAAAGCACAAGGGGTGGCAGTAGTCCACTAGCCTCTTGGGTGTTGATGGGGTCTCTCAGTGGATACTCTGCTCATAGATGATAACATTTCATAGTCAGGGGTGTTATTTAGCCGCTGCATTATATTTTTATTATTTAACCCCTTCCCATGACAGACAGACAGATATCTATATGGGAGGGTGTTAGGGTTAGTGTAGAGTGTTTACTTTAATTAGCAGGTAGGGATCAGTAGCCTTGCTATGGTGATCACCGAGTCTCTATGGGTATGTGCAATCCTGGTTGTAAGGGCACGTTAGAGCTAAAGATCTTTTGTCAAACCCCTTGGGTGCGCGTCAAAATATTGTACAGAACTGGTTTCGATGGAGCAATGTAATAGTTCTGCAATTTACTTGCAAGAACCCCCATAGCACCATATAAACCTCATGGGAGATCCTGCGGGAGCCATGTAATTATACCCTGGAAATAAAAAAGGTGCAAAAAAAGAGTCATAGATCTGTCAGTAGAAGTGTGGTCAGGTGAAGAAAGAGGAGACCAGAGGAAGGGCGGGCATCGTTACTTTATTTTATATCTTATTCTAGAGGCTTGGGAGAAGCACATTTGACTGTAGATGGGTTGGTATAAGTACAGTATGGTGATTTACTAACCAGACCGTTCTCGTTATTAGACTACTAAGGAAAACGTTGACGGTGTGAGAATGCCAGGAATATTTGATGCAGAATGCTCCTGTATATTCTGCAACCAACCCGGAAAGCCAGATGAATACACGCTCCATGGGCAGCCTGGAAGGCATGTTGCCCAGTCAGACCAGCACTGTCAGAACAGACAGCACGATGACCATGAGCAGTCAAAATGGCCCAACCAGCATAGACAGCAAGATGTGCTACAAGGTGAACCCAAACATCATGAACATTACGGTGTATACATTTGGCCCACATTGCAAGATGGGCATGGACATCCTGATGAGAAAAGTCAACAAAGACATCAATATGGGCAAGCTCAATACAGACATCCAGATGGACAAACTCACCGTAGACATCTAGATGAGCAAACTCACCATAGACACCTAGATGAGCAAACTCACCATAGACACCTAGATGAGCAAACTCACCATAGACACCTAGATGAGCAAACTCACCATAGACACCTAGATGAGCAAACTCACCATAGACATCCAGATGGGCTTCAGGACCGACATACCCAACATGAAACTCAAGGTAGGCAAACTCACCATGAACCTCAAAACAGGCAGACTCAACATAGACACCATGATAAGTACACCCGACATGACTATCAAGATGGACTCAATTATCAAGAACAAGACGATAGGCAGAGCAAGCATGGACAGTCATACAGGCATTCAGACATACAGACACAGCACCGAGGCCGGTCAGAAGTCAGGGAAGATCCTGTAAAACATAGAAGTAAAACTGAGGCTAACGAAGACAGAGTAATGACTCTGGCCAGAATATTTGATCATAGAGCTCTGAAAGAATCCAAAATCAGGGAGAGGGAGAGGATACTGGAAACAAAGAAGAACAAAGGCAGGAAAATGAAAGAGGGACAGCACATAAAGTCGAAATCTCAGACCACATGAATAGAGAAGACAGAAGATCAACAGCGCCAGTTCTAGGGTGAAGACCAAAAGCAAAATGGCAAGCTCCGGCCTCACTTTTGCTGACTAAGGTTTATGGAGATGGACAGAAGTGATGAAAGGCAGAGAATGAAGTGATGACCTCATTATAACAGAAAGATACATTTACTGTTCCAAAAGAAAACATTCTGATGGCCATGTAGAATAAAGCCCCTGAGATACATCATGGCGTTCGTCACCCAGGACTGAGCTGTAAATGTCTGTATATATATACTGATTACATGTAATGTTGCTCCCTGCTACATAATCTTGTTTAATCATTTTAAAATAGTAAATACCAAATTCCAAGAAAGAATGAAATGAGAAAATAAATATTTTGTAGAAAGAAATTGCAAGGAATATGTAAATCTGGTATATTTACTTTTAGTGTAAACTATCAGGACTCAAAAATCCCTTTTTATGGAAAATAAAATTGCATTGAAACATAAGTCTGTGGGAGAAACATTTCCTGTCTGTCAGCTGCCTTCTATTACTTGTGAAAATCATTATTTTTACCAATTTACTTAAAAAGAAAAATGAAAGGTGTTGGGATTTCCATTACTTGAGATGCATGGGTGAGTCCATAAGAGATGGCTGCTCTGGTCTATTGTTGCCTTCCCAGGTTAGTAAGATAATGGAAATAAAATGTTGGGGTTTTTTCTTTTTTTGAAAAAAGAGGACAACCTGCCAATCATTTGGCTTCAAGCTCCACCTGCAGGAAGTTACTGAGTGGAGGTTGAATCCAATAGTTTGCCAGACGGTGCACTCTTCTTCTAATAATCAATGCTAATGTGTGGCTCAGTATGCAAATGAGCTGAACTGCCAAATAACATTGGGGGTCTTTATTTTGCCACTACAGAGACTGACAAGCAGAATCTAATCCTAATTATCACATCAAAGCAGCTCATTAATATGCACAAGATGCTCATTTGCATATAAATACAGAAACAACAACATGCAATTTCCAAGATTGTTTGCTCTTTAAGAATAACCTGGGGTGACAGAGTCCCTTTAACAAGAACAAAACACTGAGGGTGATATCATATTTATTATTATTAACTTTTATTTGTAATGCGCTTATATATTCTGTAGCGCTGTACAAGGGAAGAGAACAGGGACAAATACAATATTAACATCTGAAGAAAATGGAGGGCCCGGTTTGGAGCTTAGAGTCTTTGTAGAAAGGGATTTTTCCCAAAGCACCCTACAAGATTGGAAACTCGCTACTTACAATCTAAAGGGAATGGAAGAGGCAGAAACTTGGAAAAGAAAAGATAAGGAATAGCAATGGTCAGGAAGAAGGTGAAAGTTTGCTTAAGTAGGAAGGTGTGAAACCTTGGAAAGGTTTTTCATTTACTGGTAGAGGGAAGGGGTCTCAATGTTATCTGCCTCTAGTGGTCAGTTAATGTAGCCTGCATGTGGGAAAGTCAGGGGTTAGATTTATAGAGTGGTGGGGTACATTTTAGACATAGAGGGGCTGAATACAAACACATGGAGTATTGACAGAGTTAGCAGCCCTGGGGGCTGAGCATGGCAGATGAGAGGTGGGCATGAGTGAGGGGTCAGGGTTGGGAGATATAACTCCAGCAACAAAATAAGCAGGAAGATGAGATGAGAGTAGGACTTGCAGAAGCATTTCTGCTTATGGGCTTTAGGACATGAATGAAATAGTGATTGGAGGAAAAAGAGGAGATCATGGGAGCAGAGGGAAGGAAAGAAGGGAAGGAGAGATGTTAATGGTGTTGGAGACATAACGTGGAGAAAATGAGGAGGATAGTCTGAGACACAAGCAGGAGCTTAAGGTGAAGGAGAAAGTAAAAGGGAACATAGTGGCCATCTTCACATTCAAGTAGCAATAGATGAGCAGTCTCAGACATCCTTTAAGTGTCTGTCTGATCACTATCTTAAAATTCATGAAGACTCCCTTGTCACAGTGCAGACACTACACTCTTAAACCTTCTGAAGACTTATAATCACCTTAACCGAAGAGCATGTCAAGATATTTAATACTATTATTTCATCTGAAGCATCTCTACCAGCGTAACCCCAAAGTAGCCCCTGAATCTCACTCACCTTCACTCCTTCAGGGAAGGGCGTAGGAACAGAAATAAAATCTGGGGGGTGGATCCATAAGTGACCAAACAATATATATATACAGGAATACCCCACTTAATGTTACCTATTTGGGGCCATATTAAATTCCAGCCTCGCAAGTCCAACGCGTAGCACGTAACGGCTGCATGGTTCAAATTTGGCAGACTTACATTGCTATTAAATTAGAAATAGCTGCGAGCTACGAGCGAGAGACGCTATCTCGTAAACCAGTGGAGCCAATGGAAAAAGAGATTGTTAGCGTTAAGTCACTGAAAAAGGGGAGGGTAGATTTCGAAGTCCTACGTGCTCCAAATCCAGTTTACGATCGTACCCACAGGCCAGTCATAATGCAATATTAATAAAGCAGTAAATATAATATTCTATCACATGCGAGTTACAGTATATTTATTAACACTTTGATTGCCGTGATCAATATAACACAAAATATAATCATGAAATAAAGTATTTTTCTGAGCCTATTTGCGGGTGAGACAATGTAGTGCTATTAATTCTAACACCTAACGTCACTTTCCCTTATAATAAACATACAGTAGAGTGATTTTATTTACTTTACAAGTGCTACGTATTGGACTTCACCCCCTTTGGGGGGGCTCTTGAGCACACGTTGGCCTTTGGGTGTTGCGTGCTTGCTTGCGTGTGATCACGTTGCACTTTAATAGCTGAATTAAACAACTAGCGGTTACGGGCATGACAGATCAAAGGATTTACGTGTGTGTAGTTCAACGTTGCGCTCCGCGTTGCCTATTCTCGGCGTCCTGCGTGTTAACACACAAGTCCGCTGCGAGCTACGTAACGAGGCATCTTAGCATGCAAATAGCCCTAAGATGACAGTTAACGTGTTAGCACGTAGCTCCAATTTAATGAGGCCCTTGAGCGCTAAATTCCTGTGGCAATCTTTTTCCTGTAATAGTACTGTTTTTGACCACGGATCCCTATGTAGCCCTTGAAATCCCCGCTCAGCTCTCCCCAATTCGCCATAGCATTGTCTGAACACTATGGCGTTAAGATGCCCTGTTTATCGCTTTTTTCACATAGCGCTCCTGCATGAGGAACACATGTGCAGTGCTAAATGGGGTATACCTGTATATATATATATATATATATATATATATATATATATATATATATATATACACACAGATAGAATGAATAGATAGATAGATATGTTAATTGGCAATTAAAGTTAGCAACATTTATATTTAACCCAATTAACACAATTTATAATTGTATTTAATTGTATATATATATATATATATATATATATTTATGTTTGTTCACATCCAAGGGTTCTGAGGGAGCTGGGTTCTGTAATAGCCAAACCATTAAATGTAATTTTTCAAGATTCTCTCAACACCGGGCCGCTACCAGATGACTGGAGAAAAGCTGATGTGATACCTATATTTAAAAAGGGAGCAAGAGCAAATCCGGGGAATTATAGACCAGTGAGCCTCACTTCTGTAGTGGGAAAGCTTTTAGAAGGGTTAATAAGGGATAATATACAAGAATATGTCTATTTGAACAGGATTATATATAGGAGTCAACATGGATTTATATGGGACAGGTCATGTCAAACAAATCTAATTAGTTTCTATGAGGAGGTTAGTAGGAACCTGGATCAAGGCAACTCAGTGGATGTAGTCTTTTTGGATTTTGCAAAGGCTTTTGATACAGTGCCACATGGGAGACTATTGTGCAAACTAAGAGATACAGGAATTGCAGTAAATATCTGCTCATGGATTGAGAGCTGGCTAAAAGACAGGAAGCAAAGGGTTGTTGTAAATGGAACATACTCCAATTGGACTAATGTGGTAAGTGGGGTTCCTCAGGGTTCAGTATTAGGTCCTCTCCTTTTTAACATATTTATTAATGACTTAGAAGTGGGATTGGAAAGTAGGGTCTCCATTTTTGCTGATGATACTAAGTTGTGCAAGGTAATTAAATCAGATAGTGATGTGCTTTCCCTCCAAAGGGATTTGCAGAAATTAGAGGAATAGGCATCTAAATGGCAGATGAGATTTAATACTAATAAATGTTATGCATCTGGGAAGGAAAAATAGCCATGCAATTTATAATCTTAATGGAGCAAATCTAGGTGTATCAGATACTGAAAGGGATTTGGGAGCTTGTGGACAACCACCTAGGTAACAGCGCTCAAAGCCAAGCAGCAGCTGCAAAGGCAAGTAAAATATTAGCATGTATTAGGAAGGGTATAGAAGCCAGGGAAGAAGATATAATTCTGCCACTATACAAATCTCTAGTACGCCCTCATTTGGAATATGGAGGACAATTTTGGGCACCACTTCATAAAAAGGACATTTTAGAGCTGGAAAAGGTACAGAGAAGGGCAACCAAACTAATAAGGGGAATGGAGGGGCTAAGTTATGAAGAAAGACTAACCAAACTAAACGTATTTTCTCTACAAAAAAGGCCCCTAAGAGGAGATATGATTACCTTATATAAATACATCCAGGATCAGTATAAAGATTTGTCACGGGAGCTTTTTGTGCCAGGAGGTTTTCAACTGACAAGAGGACATCCCTAGAGGTTAGAAGTAAAAAGATTCCACCTTAAAGAAAGAAAAGGGTTCTTCACAGTAAGGGAAGTTAAAGGAGGTGGTGACAGCCAGGGGTGTAGGAACTGGGGGGATGGGGGGACAAATTCCCCCCAGATTAAATGAATAGGGACACAACAAATAGCAAAATTAAACGTAATCATCCATTACCAGATTTGGTTATTAGAGGATTGTCCCATGAAAGCTTTGACCCATAATTTATGATTTATACATATCTATATATACATAATAGGCCCCTGCTTCCTGTCCTGGGAGTCAGGTTGAATTATCCCCCCCAGATTTATTTGGGCTCTTACGCCCATGGTGACAGCAGATTCAATAGATAACTTTAAAAAGGTACTAGATATATTTGTAATTAAAAAGGCTATTCAGGGTTATCCTGGATAATTAGAGAGAGAGTATTGATCCAGGGAGGAGTCCGATCGCCAGTATCTGAGGTCAGGAAGGAATTCATATTTTTCCCTTTTGAGACGATTGGCAAAGTTTAACTTGAGTTTTTTCTGTTTGTTCCTCTGGATCAATTAACAACTAATCCGCATATTGCAGATCAGAGGAGATCTTAAAAGGTTGAACTTGATGGACTGAAAGTATTTTTTCAACCTCAATTACTATGTAACAATGTAACTATGTAATATATATATATACAGTTGTACTCAACAGTTTGCGTACCCTGGCAGAAATTGTGAAATTTCTGCATTTATTTTGAAAACATGATTGCAAAAAATGGCTAGGACAGTGATCATATGAAGCCATTTATTATCACACAGTTGTTTGGCTCTTTTTTAAATCAAAATGATAACAGAAATTCCCCAAATGGCCCTGATCAAAAGTTTACATACCCTTGAATGTTTGCCCTTGTTACAAACACACAAGGTGACACACACAGGTTAAAATGGCAATTAAAGGTTAATTTCCCACACCTATGGCTTTTTAAATTGCAATTAGTGTCTGTGTATAAATAGTCAATGAGTTTGTTAGCTCTCACAAGGATGCACTGAGCAGGCTAGATACTGAGCCATGGGGAGCAGAAAAGAGCTGTCAAAAGACCTGTGTATCAAGGTAATAGAACTTCATAAATATGGAAAAGGATATATAAAGATATCCAAGGCATTAAAATGTCAGTACTGTTCAATCCCTTATTAAGAAGAAAATTTGGGGATCTCTTGATACCAAGCCAAGGTCAGGTAGATCAAGAAAGATTTTAGCCAAAACTGCCAGAAGAAAAACCCACAGGTAACCTCAGGAGAAATACAGGCTGCTCTGGAAAAAGACAATGTGGTTGTTTCAAGGAACACAATACGACGGAACAAAAATGAGCTGCATGGTCAAGTTGCCAGAAAGAAGCCTGGTTACAATATGCCCGACAACACCTTGACACTCCTCTGGCACACTGTAATTTGGAGTGACAAGACCAAAATAGATCTTTATGGTCACAACCATAAGCGCTGTGTTTGGAGAGGGGTCAACAAGGCCTATAGTGAAAAGAATACCATCCCCACCGTGAAGCATGGTGGTGTCTCACTGATGTTTGGGGGGGGGGGTGTAAGCGCTAAAGGCACGGGGAATCGTGACAATTGATGGCAAAATGAATGCAGCATGTTATCAGAAAATACTGGCAGACAATTTGCATTCTTCTGCACGAAGGCTGCGCATGGGACGCTCTTGGACTTTCCAGCATGACAATGACCCTAAGCACAAGGCCAAGTTGAACCTCCAGTGGTTACAGCAGAAAAAGGTGAAGGTTGTGGAGTGGCCATCACAGTCTCCCAACCTTAATATCATCGAGCCACTCTGGGGAGATCTCAAACGTGCGGTTCATGCAAGACGACCAAAGACGTTGCATGACCTGGAGGCATTTTGCCAAGACAAATGGGCAGCTATACCACCTGCAAGAATTAGGGTCTCAGACATTTATTACACAAGACTGCACGCTGCCATTGATGCTAAAAGGGGCAATACCCAGTATTAAGAACTAAGGGGATGTAAACTTCTGATCAGGGTCATTTCATTCTTTCTTTGTCGCCATGTTATGTTTTATGATTGCGCCGTTCTGTTATAACCTGCAGTGGAATATGAATCCCATAAGAAATAAAAGAAACATGTTTTGCTGTTACTCAGTACATTTATTACCAATTCGCCAGGGTATGCAAACTTTTGAGCACCACTGTATATATCTACAATAGTACCTACCTTCTCTACATGGTAGGGGTGTCAGGATCCTTATCCCTGGTGTATATCGGTAGTAGAGACTAAATGCCGGACTCAAGATCACGCACCCAGCAATCTTGTGTGATCTTGTGAGACTCCTCCCCTTACTTGTCTTCTCTCAGAGTAGGGACACGCACTCACTCTCCATCACCTTAAACTCAGGTCAGACCCAGGTTCCTTAATCCCACACTTCTTAAAGAGCTACTTGCTTTTTTAAGATGTTTCAACTAAACTTGCCCCTTTTGAATCGCTACCTTGTCGTGGTGAAGGGACTTGAGTACTTCAATGAAGCTGTGAGCTATACCATGTAGAGTCACCCAAGATGGACAGGTTTGTAGCAGAGAGGTCAGACAAATCACGGTCCACTGGGGAAGGAATTGGAAACTTACTTCAGTATCTAAAATGTCTGGCATGCTGCTTGCATATGGTCACAGAGAGTCGAAAACAACCGAAGGACTGAACAACAACAAAACTACACTTGATAATGGAGAAAATGTGTTTTGCTGCCAGATTCAGTTTTCTTCTCAGCTGATTCTGCTGCTGCTTTCTCAGGATGTTTCCATGTAAACTAATAATCTTTCAATTATTTCTCGAGTAGCTGCCATAATCCAGCCCTTTACAGAGAGACAAAGGCTGCCCCATAGCAGGAAAGTGATCACCAGAAAACAAAATGGTAGATCGCACCGCAGCATCACTGCGAATAAAAGGGAATCATCTAGAGGCTTTATTATTTTTATTCCCTAATTTCAGGTTTAGTTCTTCAGAACATTATACATTACATATGTGACTATACATTACATGCATTACATATATGACTATACATTACATACATTACATATATGACTATACATTACATACATTACATATGTGACTATACATTACATATGTGACTATACATTACATATGTGACTATACATTACATACATTACATATATGACTATACATTACATATGTGACTATACATTACATACATTACATATGTGACAATACATTACATACATTACATATGTGACTATACATTACACATGTGACTATACATTACATATATGACTATACATTACATATGTGACTATACATTACATACATTACATATATGACTATACATTACATACATTACATATGTGACTATACATTACATACATTACATATATGACTATACATTACATATGTGACTATACATTACATATGTGACTATACATTACATACATTACATATGTGACTATACGTTACATACATTACATATGTGACTATACGTTACATACATTACATATGTGACTATACATTACATATGTGACTAAACATTACATACATTACATATGTGACTATACATTACATATGTGACTATACATTACATATGTGACTATACATTACATATATTACATATATGACTATATGTTACATACATTACATATGTGACTATACGTTACATACATTACATATGTGACTATACATTACATACATTACATATATGACTATATGTTACATACATTACATATATGACTATATGTTACATACATTACATATGTGACTATATGTTACATACATTACATATGTGACTATACATTACATATATGACTATACATTACATAAATTACATATATGACTATACATTACATACATTACATATGTGACTATACATTACATATATGACTATACATTACATATACGACTATACATTACATATATGACTATACATTACATATACGACTATACATTACATACATTACATATATGACTATACATTACATATGTGACTATACATTACATACATTACATATATGACTATACATTACATATATGGCTATACATTACATACATTACATATAGGACTATATGTTACATACATTACATATGTGACTATACATTACATACATTACATATATGACTATATGTTACATACATTACATATGTGACTATACATTACATACATTACATATATGACTATACATTACATACATTACATATGTGACTATACATTACATACATTACATATATGACTATACATTACATATGTGACTATACATTACATATATGACCATACATTACATACATTACATATGTGACTATACATTACATATATGACTATACATTACATATGTGACTATACATTACATACATTACATATATGACTATATGTTACATACATTACATATGTGACTATACATTACATACATTACATATATGACTATATGTTACATACATTACATATGTGACTATACATTACATATATGACTATACATTACATACATTACATATGTGACTATACATTACATACATTACATATGTGACTATACATTACATATATGACTATACATTACATACATTACATATATCACTATACCTTACATATGTGACTATACATTACATACATTACATATATGACTATACATTACATATGTGACTATACATTACATATATGACCATACATTACATACATTACATATGTGACTATACATTACATACATTACATATATGACTATACATTACATACATTACATATGTGACTATACATTACATACATTACATATATGACTATACATTACATATACGACTATACATTACATATATGACTATACATTACATATACGACTATACATTACATACATTACATATATGACTATACATTACATATGTGACTATACATTACATACATTACATATATGACTATACATTACATATATGGCTATACATTACATACATTACATATATGACTATATGTTACATACATTACATATGTGACTATACATTACCTACATTACATATATGACTATATGTTACATACATTACATATGTGACTATACATTACATATATGACTATACATTACATATGTGACTATACATTACATACATTACATATATGACTATATGTTACATACATTACATATGTGACTATACATTACATATATGACTATACATTACATATGTGACTATACATTACATACATTACATATATCACTATACCTTACATATGTGACTATACATTACATACATTACATATATGACTATACATTACATATGTGACTATACATTACATACATTACATATATGACTATACATTACATACATTACATATATGACTATACATTACATACGTTACATATATGACTATACATTACATACATTACATATGTGACTATACCTGTAATCCTAGAGGATCCCAGAGTACCTAATACTCCTGGACAATTCACTTCCCAATAACTGAGAGGGCCCATAGACCTCGATGTCCTAATGACCTGAAGACTCTGTCACTGCATCCTGAGAGCAGACATCGGAGAGGGCGGGAAGATCAAGGCGAACACTGTACATGGCCGCTCAGCCTCAACTAAACCCTCCTGCTAACCCTCATCTTGAAAACTGTTTTTCAGGTTCTGCGTAGAGGAGACTCATCCAAGGAAGATGGACTAAAAATCATTGTAACTGAATGTATGGGAAAGAGGAGGCCAGACCATCGCCAAGAAGACATCACCGAGGTCTCCATCTTGTATTGGCAGAAATATGTTAATGTATCTTTTTTATCCTTCTTCAGTGTTATAGTTTATTACAGTATATCTGTTTCCATCTACTTGTGTTGTAAGGTCTCTAATCCACCCTTCTCTGTAAGTGATTAATCTTATCATCTCTTCATAATGATGTTGTTTAGCCATTCAGTCGAGTCCGACTCTTCAAGATCCTACGGATTGCAGAACGCCAGACACAATTGTTCGCTCTCTGGTTGTGCTTATCCACAAGGTTATCTTGGCCAATATACTGGGGTGGGTTGCCAATTCTTTGTTTTCATTGAGGTGCACAAGCCCCTCACCCTGAGATCCAGAAGGGGCTCCATCACAATACGACCCAATTATTGGATGGTTTCTAAGTGTAACCAGTTAGTGATTATTTGGTATAATTATTATAACATTTTATTTGTAGAGTGCCAACAAATTCCACAGCGCTAGGGGTAAAATAAATACAAAGATACAAAGTTAGATTATATATAAGGCAAGACGCTCATGTGGGACAGGAAGAGGGTCCTGGGATTACAATCTAAGAGACCGTATTACGGAGACAATAGGAGATAGAGATAGATGTTTGTGGAGAGATAGAGGTGGGAGAACCAGAATGGACAACCTCGTGTCATGTTATTAGTGAGTGAAGGAGGTAAGTCGTGCGCTTTACTGAACAGAGGAATATCTGAGGACTAGGAGCAAGGTCGGGAATTCTAGGGACGGAGTATGGGAGGGGGTAATGGCACCCAAAGAGTGGTGCAAACCAAGGGTAGAAAGGGGCAGTTGGAGGGTATTTGGAGACAGGAGTAGAGAGGTGGAGTGACGTCCAGGTCTTAGTAGGGAGTTGATAAGATGGTAAGCACCCGCCATCTGAAGTTTTTCCGGTTCCCATTCACCATCAGGAGTAACGCAGCCACTTGTGCGTGGGCGCAGCATGTTACAGTGCGCCCCATACTACCCTCTCTCTTCCATTCTCCTTGGTTTCTTTTACCTCCAGAGGCTTCTCCCCCCTACCCCGTCCACAGACTGACCCACCTATGAGATGTGTTACTTTATAGTGCAGGTTTCTGCATTATCATCTCCATCTCTCACAGCTGATACACCCACAGACCTAATAACTAATTAACCCTCTACTCTCTTTTCAATTACGTCCCAAGCCCTTGTTTCTCACTTTTAATTCCTTCACCTTTTGGTTCATCCTTTAATCTGTAAGCTCTGAGTCTGGCAAAGCACTTTGTATAAAAGCGGTATGGGTATGATTGTTATCTGGAGGGCTGTCCGCTCCTCGTATCAGTCTGTCACATGATTTATTGGTATACCCACGTTTACTGCGCCCAGCGCTTCGGAATAAGAGATAATAATATTGCGGCAGCTCAGTTTTCCATCCAAACCATCTCCGTTTCTATCCCATTGGGCGCCACACGGCCTCCACAGAATGGCCACTTGGCTCAACACTTCCATCTTCACTGCACTCTGGGCTCCTATTGGTTCCTTCTCATAGATCTTGCGTAGAGTGGAGGTTCCAAGACTACAAGATGAAGTAAACTGTACAATGGTCTTAGAATAACTTGATTTCTACAACCCTTGTGACCATTATAGTTAAAGAAATAGACCTGACCTTTACATTTCTATCCAAATATTCATTGCTGCACGAATTTGTTTTATTAGCTGATCCTGTCCATTACTTTCGAAGGAAGCTGTGTCCTTGTAAACTAATTAGTATTCCGTTATACCTTATTCATGCACTGGCAATTGTAGATGACATGCTCCAATTGTGGAGATTGAATGCAGAGGGTGTTTCTCTCTCCTACCACCGGACTAAGTTAATTAGCAAAAAACAAAATGGTAGATCCACAGCAGCATACTGCTATGTAAAAAGGTGAAATATGACGTGCTGGATTATTTGTTTCATACATTGGAGTGCAGTTCTTCAAAATATATCCACCCACAATGCACCATTAGGCACTAGGATTTTGAGTTTTATTTTGGCAATACGAGGAGTGGGTGTAGAGTAGAACAGAAGGGAGCCACTGCTGATGGGAGTCCGAAACGTTAGTCCAATGGGAGGGTTGTGTTTGCATTGCTCAGTCGTGTCTGACTCTCCGTGACCTCATGGACCACAACACACCACGCTGATCCACTTGGTATTCATGGCAGAGATAGTGGATTGGGTTGCCAGTTCCTTCTGCAGTGGGCCACAGAATACAGCTCATGGTATTGGTCTCCCATCCAAGTACTGACCAGGCCCAACCATGTATGGCTTCAGGGTGGTGTGACCTCCTGGTTCCCTGACTGGAATTAAACCCAGGTCAGAGGTGGAAGCACTGAATCCTAACCACTGGACCACCAAGGAACACTAATGGGAGTGTTACTGCCCCTTTAATGAACAAAGACCACATCACATATATAGTTGTGAGCATACGAGCCCGCTGGAGCCGTTGCTCACGCTTGCGGGCTCGCACAACTCACAACTCCTCCTGCCCGCTCGCCGCTCTCAACCCCTCCCCCGGCTGCTCTCAACCCCTCCCCCGGCTGCTCTCAACCCCTCCCCCGGCTGCTCTCAACCCCTCCCCCGGCTGCTCTCAACCCCTCCCCCGGCTGCTCTCAACCCCTCCCCCGGCTGCTCTCAACCCCTCCCCCGGCTGCTCTCAACCCCTCCCCCGGCTGCTCTCAACCCCTCCCCCGGCTGCTCTCAACACCCCCCCCCTGCTCTCTCAACTCCTCCCCCCTGCTTCTCTCAACTCCTCCCTGGGGAGGGACCGGCAGACATGCTGGGGACTGAGGTGAGAGAGACAGCCTGGAGGGAAAGAGAGACAAGAGAGACAGGAGGGACACAGACAGGGAGAGTCGGGAGGGACACAGACAGGGAGAGTCAGAAGGGACACAGACAGGGAGAGTCAGAAGGGACACAGACAGAGAGAGAGAGAGAGTGACAGGAGTAACACAGAGAGAGTCAGGAGGGATACAGATAGAGAGAGTCAGGAGGGACACAGATAGAGAGAGACAGGAGGGACACAGATAGAGAGAGACAGGAGGGACACAGATAGAGAGAGACAGGAGGGACACAGATGGAGACAGGAGGGACACAGACAGAGAGAGACAGGAGGGACACAGACAAAGAGAGACAGGAGGGACACAGACAAAGAGAGAGTGACAGGAGTACCACAGAGAGAGACAGGAGGGACACAGATAGAGAGAGACACAGACAGAGAGAGAGGAGGGACACAGACAGAGAGAGAGGAGGGACACAGACAGAGAGAGAGGAGGGACACAGACAGAGAGAGACAGGAGGGACACAGACAGAGAGAGAGGAGGGACACAGACAGAGAGAGAGGAGGGACACAGACAGAGAGAGACAGGAGGGACACAGATAGAGAGAGACACAGACAGAGAGAGACAGGAGGGACACAGACAGAGAGAGACAGGAGGGACACAGACAGAGAGAGACAGGAGGGACACAGACAGAGAGAGACAGGAGGGACACAGACAGAGAGAGACAGGAGGGACACAGACAGAGAGAGACAGGAGGGACACAGACAGAGAGAGACAGGAGGGACACAGACAGAGAGAGACAGGAGGGACACAGACAGAGAGAGACAGGAGGGACACAGACAGAGAGAGACAGGAGGGACACAGACAGAGAGAGACAGGAGGGACACAGACAGAGAGAGACAGGAGGGACACAGACAGAGAGAGACAGGAGGGACACAGACAGAGAGAGACAGGAGGGACACAGACAGAGAGAGACAGGAGGGACACAGACAGAGAGAGACAGGAGGGACACAGACAGAGAGAGACAGGAGGGACACAGACAGAGAGAGACAGGAGGGACACAGATAGAGAGAGACACAGACAGAGAGAGAGGAGGGACACAGACAGAGAGACAGGAGGGACACAGATAGAGAGAGACACAGACAGAGAGAGAGGAGGGACACAGACAGAGAGAGACAGGAAAGACACAGACAGAGAGAGACAGGAGGGACACAGACAGAGAGAGACAGGAGGGACACAGACAGAGAGAGACAGGAGGGACACAGACAGAGAGAGACAGGAGGGACACAGACAGAGAGAGACAGGAGGGACACAGACAGAGAGAGACAGGAGGGACACAGACAGAGAGAGACAGGAGGGACACAGATAGAGAGAGACACAGACAGAGAGAGACAGGAGGGACACAGACAGAGAGAGACAGGAGGGACACAGACAGAGAGAGACAGGAGGGACACAGACAGAGAGAGACAGGAGGGACACAGACAGAGAGAGACAGGAGGGACACAGACAGAGAGAGACAGGAGGGACACAGACAGAGATAGACAGGAGGGACACAGACAGAGAGAGACAGGAGGGACACAGACAGAGAGAGACAGGAGGGACACAGACAGAGAGAGACAGGAGGGACACAGACAGAGAGAGACAGGAGGGACACAGACAGAGAGAGACAGGAGGGACACAGACAGAGAGAGACAGGAGGGACACAGACAGAGAGAGACAGGAGGGACACAGACAGAGAGAGACAGGAGGGACACAGACAGAGAGAGACAGGAGGGACACAGACCGAGAGAGACAGGAGGGACACAGAGAGAGCGAGACAGGAGGGACACAGAGAGAGCGAGACAGGAGGGACACAGAGAGAGCGAGACAGGAGGGACACAGAGAGAGACAGGAGGGACACAGACAGAGAGAGAGACACAGGAGGGACGCAGATAGAGAGACAGGAGGGACGCAGATAGAGAGACAGGAGGGACGCAGATAGAGAGAGACAGGAGGGACACAGATAGAGAGAGACAGGAGGGACGCAGATAGAGAGAGACAGGAGGGACGCAGATAGAGAGAGACAGGAGGGACGCAGATAGAGAGAGACAGGAGGGACGCAGATAGAGAGAGACAGGAGGGACGCAGATAGAGAGAGACAGGAGGGACACAGATAGAGAGTGACAGGAGGGACACAAAACGGTGAGAGACAGGAGGGACACAGACAGAGAGACAGGAGGGACACAGACAGAGAGAGACAGGAGGGACACAGACAGAGAGAGACAGGAGGGACACAGACAGAGAGAGACAGGAGGGACACAGACAGAGAGAGACAGGAGGGACACATACAGAGAGAGACAGGAGGGACACAGATAGAGAGACAGGAGGGACACAGAGAGAGAGACAGGAGGGACACAGAGAGAGACAGGAGGGACACAGACAGAGAGAGACAGGAGGGACACAGACAGAGAGAGACAGGAGGGACACAGACAGAGAGAGACAGGAGGGACACAGACAGAGAGAGACAGGAGGGACACAGATAGAGAGAGACAGGAGGGACACAGATAGAGAGAGACAGGAGGGACACAGATAGAGAGAGACAGGAGGGACACAGATAGAGAGAGACAGGAGGGACACAGATAGAGAGAGACAGGAGGGACACAGATAGAGAGAGACAGGAGGGACACAGACAGAGAGACAGAAGGGACACAGAGACAGGGAGACAGGAGGGACACAGATAGAGAGACAGGAGGGACACAGATAGACAGGAGGGACACAGACAGAGAGAGACAGGAGGGACACAGATAGACAGGAGGGACACAGACAGAGAGAGACAGGAGGGACAGAGAGAGACAGGAGGGACACGGATAGAGAGACAGGAGGGACACGGATAGAGAGACAGGAGGGACACGGATAGAGAGACAGGAGGGACACGGATAGAGAGACAGGAGGGACACGGATAGAGAGACAGGAGGGACAGAGAGAGAGAGGAGGGACAGAGAGAGAGAGAGAGAGACAGGAGGAACACAGAGAGAGAGACATGAGAGAGAGAGACAGACAGGAAGGAGGGACAGAGAGAGAGAGAGACAGGAGGAACACAGAGAGAGAGACATGAGAGAGAGAGACAGACAGGAAGGAGGGACAGAGAGAGAGAGAGAGAGACAGACAGGAGGGAGGGATAGAGAGACAGACAGGAGGGAGGGATAGAGAGACAGACAGGAGGGAGGGATAGAGAGACAGACAGGAGGGAGGGATAGAGAGAAAGATTGACAGGAGGGAGGGATAGAGAGAAAGATTGACAGGAGGGAGGGATAGAGAGAAAGATTGACAGGAGGGAGGGATAGAGAGAAAGATTGACAGGAGGGAGGGATAGAGAGAAAGATTGACAGGAGGGAGGGATAGAGAGACAGATTGACAGGAGGGAGGGATAGAGAGACAGATTGACAGGAGGGAGGGATAGAGAGAAAGATTGACAGGAGGGAGGGATAGAGAGAAAGATTGACAGGAGGGAGGGATAGAGAGAAAGATTGACAGGAGGGAGGGATAGAGAGAAAGATTGACAGGAGGGAGGGATAGAGAGAAAGATTGACAGGAGGGAGGGATAGAGAGAAAGATTGACAGGAGGGAGGGATAGAGAGAAAGATTGACAGGAGGGAGGGATAGAGAGAAAGATTGACAGGAGGGAGGGATAGAGAGAAAGATTGACAGGAGGGAGGGATAGAGAGAAAGATTGACAGGAGGGAGGGATAGAGAGAAAGATTGACAGGAGGGAGGGATAGAGAGAAAGATTGACAGGAGGGAGGGATAGAGAGAAAGATTGACAGGAGGGAGGGATAGAGAGAAAGATTGACAGGAGGGAGGGATAGAGAGAAAGATTGACAGGAGGGAGGGATAGAGAGAAAGATTGACAGGAGGGAGGGATAGAGAGAAAGATTGACAGGAGGGAGGGATAGAGAGAAAGATTGACAGGAGGGAGGGATAGAGAGAAAGATTGACAGGAGGGAGGGATAGAGAGAAAGATTGACAGGAGGGAGGGATAGAGAGAAAGATTGACAGGAGGGAGGGATAGAGAGAAAGATTGACAGGAGGGAGGGATAGAGAGAAAGATTGACAGGAGGGAGGGATAGAGAGAAAGATTGACAGGAGGGAGGGATAGAGAGAAAGATTGACAGGAGGGAGGGATAGAGAGAAAGATTGACAGGAGGGAGGGATAGAGAGAAAGATTGTCAGGAGGGAGGGATAGAGAGAAAGATTGTCAGGAGGGAGGGATAGAGAGAAAGATTGTCAGGAGGGAGGGATAGAGAGAAAGATTGACAGGAGGGAGGGATAGAGAGAAAGATTGACAGGAGGGAGGGATAGAGAGAAAGATTGACAGGAGGGAGGGATAGAGAGAAAGATTGACAGGAGGGAGGGATAGAGAGAAAGATTGACAGGAGGGAGGGATAGAGAGAAAGATTGACAGGAGGGAGGGATAGAGAGAAAGATTGACAGGAGGGAGGGATAGAGAGAAAGATTGACAGGAGGGAGGGATAGAGAGAAAGATTGACAGGAGGGAGGGATAGAGAGAAAGATTGACAGGAGGGAGGGATAGAGAGAAAGATTGACAGGAGGGAGGGATAGAGAGAGAGACAGGAAGGAGGAACAGAGAGAAAGATTGACAGGAAGGAGGGACAGAGAGAAAGATTGACAGGAAGGAGGGACAGAGAGATGAGAAAAGTGGAGTGGAAGTGACAGGGGAGGGAAAGCGGGTTAGAAGAGACAAGGGAAGGGCGAGGGGTGGAAGAGACAAGGGTAGGGAGAGGAGTGGAAGAGACACAGGAAAGGGAAATGGGGGAAGAGACACTGGGAGGAAGAGAAGGGAAAAGAAACGGGAGGGAGGGATGAGACACGAGGGAGGGGGAGAGGGGTTGAAGAGACACAGGAGGGAGAGAGGGGAAAGGGGACACATGGGAGGGGGAGCGGGGAAGAGATACAGGGGTGTAGAGGGGGGAAGAGACACATGGGGGAGAGGCTCGCAATGAGCGCCTTTGGCGCTCATTGCGAGGCCCATGATGAGCTTCAAAGGTGCTTAGTAAAGTAGAGGGGGGAGTGGCTCTCATTGAGCGCCTACCGTCAAGTAGAAGGGGGAAAAGGTAGAGGGGGAGAGGCTCACAATGAGCGCCAAAGGCGCTCATCGCAAGGCCAGTTAAGTAGAGGGGGAGAGGCTTGCAAGTTGTGGCAAACACCATTGCCAGGCTTCAAATTTTATTGCCGTCATTTTTGACGGGCAAGTGGCTAGTAGGAAATAATAAAGAGAGTGACATTGTGTTTTAGTTTGTTTTGTGGTGAAAAGGAGCAGATTCTGGAATTGTTGTGTGAATATAACAAGATTTTTATACAGGAGGCATAGGCTAAAAAGTACCATGTATAAAGTGGCATTGGGTTATAGAGTGAAAATGCATTGTGATGTCATTTACATGTCCCCGCCCAGTTTCCCAAAATGCTGTGCAATCACTATTTCTCAGAATTCCAAGAAATACATTTATTTTAACTTGCTTTTAGACGTCCAAATGTGACCATAAACATATGTATTTGTGGTTTCCTGATGAATTTACATGTAATTAGGAGCCAGTCTTGGACTCGGATTTTGGACTTTATAAGAACTACTGGGCAGTGAAAATATATAAATATAAGTCCTTGCTTAGAGAGTTCAGCTACATCTCACTGACTTGGCGCAACTAGGGTTGAAACGAACAACTGGGGGTTGCAATTTCTCCTGTTCAGGGAGAATTGCCTGGTATTTCAGGGCTGGATCACTGAGTGAGACCAGACTGATATACTACAGGATATTTCTCCCTGTGAAGGGCACAACTAAAAGATGCTGCTCTCTTAGTGGATGACCAGGCCTATAGATCAAGCCCACATTAGTATGATTCGTTCTCAGAATGAGCGCCTCTGTTTTTGTTATTACTCTATCATCATTATAAAAGAAAGTCACATCGTATGAATTAGAAGACATTACAATTTCATTGGTTTAAGTGCTTTTTGTATTGATTTCTGGACAAAATTCCGTCACCAAAATAAAAGAAAGAAAGGACAGAGTCTATACTGCTGCTCCCGATTCTGCTTTCATGGAAGCTGCCATTTTATCCCACCGCTGCCACCACACCCAGCGTCCCAGGACCAGCCCTCTCCAACCGCAGAGCTCCTGGGATCAGCAGACTCTAATCTTGTACTAGGCTGCGTGTCCATGTAGACGATCACTTTCTGGCCTGGTCATAATGGACATTAAACCAGTCACATGTTTCCTGCACCGCTGTAAGGACAAGATAATAATTATATTCTCTCAAATAGCCAAATCATTGGTTTAATTAACATCTTTACCGAAATGTTACAGATAAATAGAAAATCTTTACAAAGTAATCTGTGTAACTCAGAAAATAAATATTTTGTCTCAGTTTCCATTGTAGTGTTTGACGAATAAATGTTACAGATCTAGAAAGAAGAAGAAGAAGAAGAACACCACCACTCAACTTAAAATGTAACTTTTACTAAATAAATATACATTAAACTAGAAACGACGGGCTGACGATTATGTACAAAAATAATCTAAAAAAAGGGCCCATTTACGGTATAATTATTAGTGGGCGATGGAATTAAATCTATTTCTAAGGAACTGTATACATTGAGGTACCGTATATACTCGGGTATAAGCCGAGTTTTTAAGCCCTTTTTTTTTTAAGGCTGAAAAGGGCCCCCTCAGCTTATACTCGAGTCACTCTCCCCCCGTGTCTCTCTAACCCTCCCCCTCTCCTCATTCTAAACCCCCCTCCTCACTTTACCCCTCTAAATACCTCCCCCTCTCCCTTTCCTCTCACTTACCTCCATCTGCTCCTCCGCTCTCCAAGCTCCTTCCTGCATCGAGACCCAGCATATGCTAATGACATGACGTCACATGCGCGCCACGTCATTAGCATTGGCCGGGTCAAGACGCAGAAAGGAGCTTGGAGGAGAAGCTGCAGATTGAGGCAAGTGAGGGCAAAGGGAGAGGGGGAGGTATTTAGAGGGGTAAAGTGAGGAGGGGGTTTTAGGGTGAGGATGGGGGGTTAGGATGAGGAGGGGGAGGGTGGTTTAGGATGAGGGGTTGAAGATGAGGAGGGGGGAAGAGGCACAGGGAAGGGAGAGGGGAGAAGAGACACAGGGGATAGAGAGGGGAGAGGAGAGAGAGAGAGGGGAGAAGAGAGAGAGAGAGGGGAGAAGAGAGAGAGAGAGGGGAGAAGAGAGAGAGAGAGGGGAGAAGAGAGAGAGAGAGGGGAGAAGAGAGAGAGAGAGGGGAGAAGAGAGAGAGAGAGGGGAGAAGAGAGAGAGAGAGGGGAGAAGAGAGAGAGAGAGGGGAGAAGAGAGAGAGAGAGGGGAGAAGAGAGAGAGAGAGGGGAGAAGAGAGAGAGAGAGGGGAGAAGAGAGAGAGAGAGGGGAGAAGAGAGAGAGAGAGGGGAGAAGAGAGAGAGAGAGGGGAGAAGAGAGAGAGAGAGGGGAGAAGAGAGAGAGAGAGGGGAGAAGAGAGAGAGAGAGGGGAGAAGAGAGAGAGAGAGGGGAGAAGAGAGAGAGAGAGGGGAGAAGAGAGAGAGAGAGGGGAGAAGAGAGAGAGAGAGGGGAGAAGAGAGAGAGAGAGGGGAGAAGAGAGAGAGAGGGGAGAAGAGAGAGAGAGAGGGGAGAAGAGAGAGAGAGAGGGGAGAAGAGAGAGAGAGAGGGGAGAAGAGAGAGAGAGAGGGGAGAAGAGAGAGAGAGAGGGGAGAAGAGAGAGAGAGAGGGGAGAAGAGAGAGAGAGAGGGGAGAAGAGACAGAGGGGAGAAGAGACAGAGGGGAGAAGAGACAGAGGGGAGAAGAGACAGAGGGGAGAAGAGACAGAGGGGAGAAGAGACAGAGGGGAGAAGAGACAGAGGGGAGAAGAGACAGAGGGGAGAAGAGACAGAGGGGAGAAGAGACAGAGGGGAGAAGAGACAGAGGGGAGAAGAGACAGAGGGGAGAAGAGACAGAGGGGAGAAGAGACAGAGGGGAGAAGAGACAGAGGGGAGAAGAGACAGAGGGGAGAAGAGACAGAGGGGAGAAGGGACAGAGGGGAGAAGAGACACAGGGGAGAAGAGACACAGGGGAGAAGAGACACAGGGGAGAAGAGACACAGGGGAGAAGAGACACAGGGGAGAAGAGACACAGGGGAGAAGAGACACAGGGGAGAAGAGACACAGGGGAGAAGAGACACAGGGGAGAAGAGACACAGGGGAGAAGAGACACAGGGGAGAAGAGACACAGGGGAGAAGAGACACAGGGGAGAGAGAGGGGTGACACAAGAAAAGGGCACACAAGAAGGGAGCACAAGAGGGACACAGGGGGCAGCACATTTCCCAACCTCGGCTTATACTAGAGTCACTCATTTTCCCCGGTATTTTGTGGTAAAATAGGTGCCTCGGCTTATACTCGAGTATATACGGTAATTAATGTTTCCTTTAGTACATTTGCTTAAACTATTCTATTTAAAAGCATTAGCAGAAATGTCCTAACCCCAGACACCCTAATGTTGCTCCGGGTCCTATGTAATATACACCCATATAATGTCCCGGAGGTGACCAGTGACCCCTCCAGACATAGACCTTACCTTGGCTAAAGGGAGTGAACTTGAAGTCAGGCAGGTACTTCCTCAGCTTGCTGTTACTTGCAGTCTTTTTGAACTGTCCGTCTGACTTTGTGCTGTCGAACTGGTGCCGCGAAGGGTTAAGGAAAAGAAAAAGCGTTTTGTATGGAGACAGAATAGAAGATGGGAAATCCTACTGGCCGGACGGCTACAGGTTTATTTCAGGCTCCTAAATGATTGTCTAGCACTATAATGTATCTGTGATAAGCAAATCCCAACCCAAAACATGTTGAATGGCTCCTAGAACATCTAGCTGGCTCCTAAGTTTCATATATTTTTTTTAACATGTCCTGCAAAAGGAAAAATAGAAGTGTCTGGCTCCATCAGAGAAATCCTCTCCAAGTGCCGTGTCCCCTTCATACTACCAAGATGGCCTCCTCCTCACTCCGGAAACACCTGCACATTCCCCACAGCGCCTTTACAGAGGATCTGAAACTATAGATTCCAGAAACTAAGGACTCTGGGAAATGAATATTTAGCATTTCTGTTAACTTTAATAAGAGTTTGCTCACATTATAGGGTCACCCCACAAATATAAATAATTAGAAGTGTAAATAAATTACTAAAATTGGGTATTTTAAGCATAATAACCCTGAAAAGATCCTCAAACTCACAAATGTATAACAATTCTGCAATGTCTGGGACACTTCACTTCCTAAAAACAACAAAGTCGGAGGTGCCGTAATAGGTTAGATCTATGGATTGAGCGCCTCTAACTTTGTTTTTTGTTTAAGCAAATGACCCTTAGGGTTTAGTCGCCCTATGGGTAATAGGGGACTCCAGACATGGACCCCTTGCTCACTTTGCTTTAGGGGGTTCAGCTGCACCTCACTGATGAGACCCATAAAGGCCGGAATGTACATCTAGGGTTTGTGGTTTCGCCTGTTCAGGGTTGAATTGCCTGGTATTTCAGGGCTGGACCACTCTTGAGTGGGACCAGACTGATATACTGCAGGATATTCCTCCCTGTGAAGGGCACAAGTGGCTAAAAGAGGCTTCTCTCAGAGTGGTTATCATGGCCATAGAACCTACCTATCAAGGTTAGTTCGTTCTCGCATTGCGCGCCTCTCACTTTGTTTTTGTTTACACTTTATTTCCTGCCTTTAAGACACTGCTCCTCCAACAGCTGTAAAGTGGAGAAACAACATCCTTACAAAATAAGGAGTCCCTCAGGTCTATATTGTCACTAGAGCTGCAATGTCTCTCCGATTCCTATGTTATTCCAGGACGTCTCTATTTCATGGCAAGATCAATCTACTCTTTATTGAATACCAAGTGAAGCGGGACGCTCTCGTGTGCAGTCTCCTCCTCAGTTTCATTTTAAAACCTGTACTTATTAAAATGTATTTAATATATTTGTTTAGAGTTTCTATTCTTATATATAACGTATGGTGGGCATACGAGTGAGGAGTGACAGAAGCCCTCCACAGTAAAGAGTACATTTGTATGTCTAAAAAAGTTATTAAAATGATTTCCTGCTCAGAATCTCAAGAAATAGTGATTGCACTGTACCCTGGGAAACTGGGCAGGGACATGCAAATGAGCCCTACCCACAGACAGTACGTGGCATCTAATCCTGGTATAATCAGACAAGGAAAACTAACAAGCAGACACACTCAGGGCCGGCTCCTTCAGGACTGAGCCACAATGGTTGGTGAAGATTTTGCAGTTTACTTTGCTGGATCTGAGCATTTACAGGGAAGAGGAGAGGTATCAAATACTAAAACCTTCTCTAGGCTTACCAGTCTCTCTTTTCATGGCTTAAAAGACAAACACACACACCCAAGCTCCAAGCTCCACAGGAAGTGCTGTAGACCCACCGGTTGCACTAATCACATTACTGATGGCGGCGCCCATCTAACACAAGTAGGATACAATGACTTCTCCCTTGAAATTCATAGCACCCACAATGCTCTCTGCGGCTTCTTTAATGGAGACCTCGTCTTCTTCCCCAACTGAAAAAGAAAAAAAGGAAAAATAAATAAAAAAAACCCATAAGGAGTTTGAAAGATTTAGATTTCACATAGGAATCAATAGTCTCATTTAGTCTGCCCATTCTATCGACCTAAAAAGCTCATGTTTAAAAGGCACCCTGAAGTCGCCACATCTGCTTGGCGCAATTAGATAGGGCAGGGGTAGGCAAGTTCAGTCCATGAGAGCCACACAGGCAAGGATTTGAGGATTACCCTGCTGTGTACGGGCAAGACTATCTTGTCAGTGATCCCGATTGACTCATCTGTGCCCAGAAAGGAAATCCTCAAATCCAAGTCTGTATGTGGCTCTGAGGATCAAACTTGCTGAGATAGGGGGTGGAAAAGCATCTGGAGACATTATTTTAGTACGTCATCACCATTTCTTATCAGTCCTAAGGGCTAGCGCTGTGTATACACGTATGTAACTTTATCCCCTACCTGCTAAAGGCGCTACATAGACCATGCAAATAATAATGATCCTGCACATATTTGTTGTGCTCTCCAAGCTTGTAAATAATAGAAACCTGACGGACATCACTGGTTTCAGCACCTTACATGTGCGAGGCCTCCATAAGGTGCCCCGAAAACATGGAGTAGCGACGATACAGATTACCTACTTCACACATTGTATAACATGTAGCCAAATAACCTATTGGTAAAAACAATTATTAAATGGGAGCTCTGTGTTCAAATGCACCACTTTATTTATTTTCCTTTTTTTTAGTAACTCATTTTGGTTACATGATAAAAACAGAATATATATATATATTAACAAACTGTAAAAGGATGATATATATGGAGTTGGGATGCTTTTAATATAATTCTTTAAACTACATCAAAAATATTAATGGAAGAAAGAGAAAAAGAAAAGAAAGAAGAGCGGTCTGAAGCAGATGCTTTTATCCACTGCACCATGTCTCCGAGCAATAAGTGCAGGAACCAATATGACAAACCAATTACTGATCAATTTAAATAAATCCAACAAGCCGAGTATATATGATGACTTCAGGGGCCCTTTAATTATCTGTCATGATAGCATTATGCATTACATTACTAAAGTAATACTTGTGCAAATCCCCTTTAAATGTCCTATGATGGGATCATTAGTCATTCAGTTGTGACCCTATGGACCGTAGCACACCATCCATATGTTATCCTGGCAAAGATACTGGAGTGGGTTTCCAGTTCCATGTTCAGTGACCTGCCCATCTTGGAAGACCCTACATGGTATAGCTCACAGCTTCATTGAAGTACACAAGAGCTTCAACACCACAAGGCAGTGATCCAGAAGGGACTAAATGTCCAAAGGTCCCATCAAAAGCTCTGACTCCTCACACAGGCAGTGGATTGTGGGTTAGTAATATTTGTCTGTGATCATGGTATACAAAAGGAATCCATTTGTAATAAGTGTCCAAACAACATAGAACATCTAACTCACCAGAAAGGATGATGGGATCCACCTCGTTGTACTCTCTCAGCACCCAAATAAAAAGCCGCGCCAGGTCCTTAGAGGGAAGGAGAAATAAATCAATACGAAGACGACAGTTTTATATTCAATCAGTTGGCAGCATCCACTAGAGTAAACCAGAGGATCCCCAATACCATGTCAGATATTGTGGATAAGACGGTCCAACACAGGTGTCTCAGCAGACTGCTCCACTTAACGGCACAACCATGCCCAGGAAGAGATCGCCTCAAATCCAGGGCAGTTGGTGTGCCTTAAAGGACCACAAAGGTCCCCACATGTGCTCTGCACCATTAGAGAGTGAAACGAGCATGTGGAAAAAGTGCCTTCATTTTTAAAATTGATACTGAATTTGTGGAGTTACGATCAAAAGAAATGGCCATCACTTGGCTATTGCCGGATTCATTCTAGCAGGTAATGTAACAACAGAATAGATAGCACAGTATGGAAGGCTGCAGCCTGGTCTTGAAGGTCCTGGGTTCAAATAGATAGTTTTTTTTCTTTATTGTCTATCAATCAGAAATATGTTCTTTAGATGTATGTATGTATGTATGTATGTATGTATGTATGTATGTATGTATATATATATATATATATATATATATATATATATATATATATATATACATACAGTCAGGTCCATAAATATTGGGACATCGACATAATTCTAATCTTTTCAGGTGACCGGTGTAGGAATTACAACAGTTTGTATATGTGCCTCACACTTTTTAAGGGACCAAAAGTAATGGGACAGATTAACAGTCATAAAACAAACTTTCACTTTTTAATACTTGGTTGCAAATCCTTTGCAGTCAATTACAGCCTGAAGTCTGGAACGCATAGACATCACCAGACGCTGGGTTTCATCCCTGGTGATGCTCTGCCAGACCTCTATTGCAACTGTCTTCAGTTCCTGCTTGTTCTTGGGGCATTTTCCCTTCAGTTTTGTCTTCAGCAAGTGAAATGCATGCTCAATCGGATTCAGGTCAGATGATTGACTTGGCCATTGCATAACATTCCACTTCTTTCCATTAAATAAACTCTTTGGTTGCTTTTGCAGTAAGCTTCGGGTCATTGTCCATCTGCACTGTGAAGCGCCGTCCAATGAGTTCTGAAGCATTTGGCTGAATATGAGCAGATAATATTGCCCGAAACACTTCAGAATTCATCCTGCTGCTTTTGTCAGCAGTCACATCATCAATAAATACAAGAGAACCAGTTCCATTGGAAGCCATAAATGCCCACGCCATGACACTACCACCACCATGCTTCACTGATGAGGTGGTATGCTTTGGATCATGAGCAGTTCCTTTCCGTCTCCATACTCTTCTCTTCCCATCACTCTGGTACAAGTTGATCTTAGTCTCATCTGTCCATAGGATGTTGTTCCAGAAATGTGAAGGCTTTTTTAGATGTTGTTTGGAAAACTCTAATCTGACCTTCCTGTTTTTGAGGCTCACCAATGGTTTACATCTTGTGGTGAACCCTCTGTATTTACTCTGGTGAAGTCTTCTCTTGATTGTGGACTTTGACACACATACACCTACGTCCTGGAGAGTGTTCTTGATCTGGCCAACTGTTGTGAAGGGCGTTTTCTTCACCAGGGAAAGAATTCTTTGGTCATCCACCACAGTTGTTTTCCGTGGTCTGCCGGATCTTTTGGTTTTGCTGAGCTCACCGGTGCGTTCTTTCTTTTTAAGTATGTTCCAAACAGTTGATTTGGCCACACCTAATGTTTTTGCTGTCTCTCTGATGGGTTTGTTTTTTCAGCCTAATGATGGCTTGCTTCACTGAGAGTGACAGCTCTTTGGATCTCATATTGAGAGTTAACAGCAACAAATGCAAATAGCACACTTGAAATGAACACTGGAGCTTGTATCTGCTCTTTGTAAATGGGATAATGAGGGAATAACACACACCTGGCCATGGAACAGCTGAGCAGACAATTGTCCCATTACTTTTGGTCCCTTAAAAAGTGTGAGGCACATATACAAACTGCTGCGATTCCTACACCGTTCACCTGATTTGGATGTAAATACCCTCAAATTAAAGCTGAAAGTCTGCAGGTAAAGCACATCTTGTTCGTTTCATTTCAAATCCATTGTGGTGGTGTATAGAGCCAAAAAGTTTAGAATTGTGTCCATGTCCCAATATTTATGGACCTGACTGTATGGATGTATAGATGTATGGATGGATGGATGTATGGATGGATGGATGTATGGATGGATTCCTGCGGAAATATCATAACCAAACTATGTAAAAATATAAATGTCACGGTGGGTCACTGGCCAACATTTTATAACATCTGAATCCTCCAGTTTACATAAAGGCTCTGGGCTACAAGCACCCGGTAAAATAAGAATGTAGTATATATATATCAGAGCACCCATCACACAGCCATGTTGCCCATGTTGTATTTGTGTCTCTTGTCTATATACACATTAGTGTATAAAATCTACACAAGGCACGGTATTTAGCAATGAGGGCGACTTACCAGAGAATAGATGAACTGTCTCCGTGGTTTCCCTGTGCCCCATATAGAGAGGGGGGTGCCATTTTCTGAAAACAAACACACACAAAAGTAACACTGCACAATGATAAAAGAAATAGGTGTTTTTGTAATTTTTGGGGGTGTATTTAGTGTGTTTTTTGGGTTTTTTGTTTGGCCACTAATCTCGTAAATTTTTGCGTCTCATATTTTTTTTTCTAAGTTCCGTGTCTCGTATTTTAACGGCTCACAACGGCTAAGTGCTACGGTTTAACGGATCGCCTCGTTTCGCAAGGCTCGCAGCGATGAGTGCCTCTGGCGCTCATCTGCAAATTGCTACGGTTCGCAAGGCTCGCAGCGATGAAAGCCTTCGGCACTCATCGCCTAGGTCCTATGCATTAACTGCTCGCCTCGCAAGCGATGAGCCCTACGGCGCTCATCGCCTAAGTCGTACGCACCTCGCAAAGTGTGACGACGTCTCGCAGTTTGACAACTATTATATGTGATGTTAGAAGGCTGAAGATATTACGGCCTGTGTATACAATGAGCTGTATCCGCCCCCCCAGAAGTATTCTGGCTCCTACACCCCTGGCTCCAGAGGCTGCAACACTAACCAAGAGGCACCACTAACCAAACACTACCATGAAGACCAAGGAACTCTCCAAACAAGTAAGGGACAATGTTGTTGAGAACTACAAGTCAGGGTTAGGTTATAAAAAAAAAAAAAAAAATATCCAAATCTTTGATGATCCCCAGAAGCACCATGAAATCTATCATAACCAAATGGAAAGAACATGGCACAAAAGCAAACCTGCCAAGAGACGGCCGCCCAACAAAACTCACGGACCGGGCAAGGAGGGCATTAATCAGAGAGGCAGCACAGAGACCTAAGGTAACCCTGGGGGGCCTGCAGAGATCCACAGCAGAGACTGGAGTATCTGTACATGGGACGACAATAAGCCGTACGCTCCATAGAGTTGGGCTTTATGGCAGAGTGGCCAGAAGAAAGACAGTTGAGTTGAGGGAAAGATGGATGGTGCTAAATACAGGGATATTCTTGAGCAAAACCTGCACCACTCTGTGCGTGATTTGAGGCTAGGACGGAGGGTCACCTTCCAGCAGGACAATGACCCCAAACACACTGCTAAAGCAACACTTGGGGGGTTTAAGGGGCAACATGTAAATGTGTTGGAATGGCCGAGTCACAGCCCAGACCTCAATCCAATAGGAAATCTGTGGTCAGACTTAAAGATTGCTGGTCACAAGCGCAAACCATCCAACTTGAAGGAGCTGGAGCAGTTTTGCAAGGAGGAATGGGCAAAAATCCCAGTGGTAAGATGTGGCAAGCTCATAGAGACTTATCCAAAGCGACTTGGAGCTGTGATTGCTGCAAAAGGTGGCTCTACAAAGTATTGACTTTAGGGGGGTGAATAGTTATGCACAGTGACTTTTTCTGTTATTTTGTCCTATTTGTTGTTTGATCACAATAATAAAATAAAAAATAAAAAAACAACATCTTCAGAGTTGTGGCATGTTCTGTAAAATGATGCAAATCCTCCAACAATCCATGTTAATTCCAGTTTGTGAGGCAACAAAAAAGACGAAAAATGTAAAGGGGGTGAATACTTTTGCAAGGCTATGTATACACACATACACTTTTAATTGGGTCTTACTTATTGATATATTTTAAATAACACATTTTGAAATCTGCACAGATTTTGTTAAAGGGATATGGAAGGTTCCTGGATGTTACTATATTACCTTTATGTATTTTATTAAGAGGTGCTTCTAAGTTCTAACTAAATCAAACAAATAGTCCCTGTACGGGTCTGCCCTCTGCAGTGAATGGACCACGTCTCAGGAGTATGTTGCAGAATGTTGATGAGAGATGGCCACCGATTGGTTTGTATGAGACAACACAGCAGAGTCTGTATCTGCATACACTGCAGTGAGCAGACCCATACATGGACTATTTGTTTGATGTTTTAGTTTATAAGCCCATCTTAGTAAACGCTGATAAAAGTAAATAGATACCCAGATATACCATATTATATACCTAGTAACATCCAGAAGGCTTACATATCCCTTTTAATTTTATGTTCCCTTTGAAAAAAATGTTTTTCTTTAGTGATATTTTCATTGTAGTTTTCGGACAGATACATTATAACAATGTCTTACTACATAAGATGTGTATTATCATGTCATTCTCCTTTGCCCCATATCTTACGTTTTGCCAAATAAACCTTGTGGATGAGCCCTGGAAGGACATGTCCGTCGTCAATGTTAAAATTGTCATGCGGGCCGAAGACATTGGTGGGTATGACGGAGGTGAACTTACAGCCGTGCTGCTCGTGGTAAGCCCTGAGAAACAAACACATTGTATATCAAAAAGGAGATCAAGGTGGGAATGAAAACAAATAAATAAAAGCAAAAAAAGTGTAACAAGGAAAAATAAGGGAGAAGAAAATATATTGAAAACCTATGCAATAAAATGGATCCCATGTGCGAGACTTTATATGTGTATACGCAGTGTTTATGATTTCTATACCCCACTAATACCATTAAGAGAAATCAGTTTATAATCCACAAAGGGATGCCTCCTATCTGGAAGGCTCAGCAAAAATGCTGCATCCTCAAAAGCTTATGAGGATAAATCAATTACACAAAGTACCACTAAAGTTCCCCCAATTGCCTGGGCCTGTTCTAGTTAAAATGACCCTTGTATCCCCTCTATTCAAAATGTAAACTTATCTATTATCATCTGATTAACACTTTTTCTAACTTTGATGGGCGACTTTTCAACTTTTTGGCAAGAAAAGTTCACCTGACAAAGCCTTATGTTGACCCTGGATGTATTTATAACACATACAACCTCCCCTTGCTATGTATTCCAGCAGCAGTCTGCTTTAATACAAATTATTATTAACATAAAAGTTTTTTTAGGGTTTTTTTTCCCCACCAAACATCTTGAGGGTAAATGATCAGTGCAGCCAAATCTGGGATAATTTAACATGTTTATAACTTTCTACAGCTCTGGTTTAAGTCTGATCCTGGAATTTGTGTGGGGTCGTTTGGGCCGCAGTGGAGTCTCCGAGACGTTGTGTTTATGGTCTGCAGTCTGTGTGAGGCTGTTATTATTATTATTATTATTATTGTCTTTATTTATATCGCGCCAACATATTCCGTAGCGCTGTACAGGGGTTTAGTACACGGCAAAAAACAAACGTAACACCTTATAAAGAATGGAGGGCCCGGTTTTTGAGCATATAATCAAATGCACATAGTGCTGGTTTCCAAGACACGGAAACACAATTGAAAACTCACAAACTTACAATCTAAGGGAGGACAGGTTGTTTGAAGCTGAAGAAAGATACACTATAGGAATCTATACAGAGTTCAAGAGAGACACAGAGGTGCTTTATATGAAGCTGGGAAAAGACACAGACAGAGATACAGCAGCTTGGAGCTGATGACCGTTCTCCAACAGAGTGAAGACCTGGAGTTCTACACAGGCCAGTGATTGTGAACAAACTATTGGACTGTTTGCTTTTTTTTTTGCTCCTCCAAGGTTAGCTGGATGTGAGCCAGATAGTTGGGGAAAGGTCTATAAAGTAATGGCAGTGCTCCAGTGGGCACTGGCTAATGTTATAGTAAAATTTGGAAAAGTATTTAAGCCTCCTGTATTTGTGTTCCTCCATCAAAAGGGTCAAATACACGGGCACAAACGCGCTGGAGACTGATAACTTGTCGCACTACCCATGTGCATCTTAAACTAGATTAAAATTCAGTCTTAACTAATATAGTTTTAAGTCTCAGAATGATTATGTACTGCTCATAATAACCTCGGCCTTGTGTCTACAGACCTGTTCTAGATCTAGTAACGCTCCTGGCGGTTCATAAAATAATCCCACTGAATGTACTGCAAAGCCTGGCTTAAAATACTGATCCTATTCAAATAATTACATAAAATTAAGTATTTTTATGAAATGACATGTCATACAGTGAGCAGAGGACGGTACCTGTTTTGCACGTCAATCATCCTTTTTGCGTAAGAATACCCAAAATTTGAACTGTGCGGAGGTCCGTTGTGAATCTGAAAACAAGAACAGGCTGCGTCTTAGAGCTTAATCATACAGAAGAGGGGACAAAAAGAAATATAAAAGGAGGTGTGTGATGTTTATATAAACATGAAGACCAAACAAAAAACCTCATTAACACATTGAGAATTGTCAATTTTGGGGACAATAATCCTTCTGATCTCAAGACTGGCGATCCGATTATGTCTGGATCAATAGTCCATCTGGCTAACCAAAATAACCTTGTATGCCCACTTTATTCATATTTTAAAGTGATCTTTTGCAATGTGTGAAGAATTCTTCTTTCTTTAAGATTATTGTTTCTTCTAACTTCAAGGGATGACGTCCTGTTAGCTGCAGACGTCTTGGCAAGCAAAGCTCACCTGGCAACGCCTTATATTGACCCTGGATGTATTTATAGACTATGATCATGAGCTTATAAAGTGCCTTTATTTCTAGATAAAATAAGCTTAATACATACAGTTTATAATGAGGTTCAAGAAGCCTGGACATAGCTCTTACCATGGTCTCATCAATGGGGTAGGTGGTCTTGTCTGGGAAGATGCAGGTGGAGAGGCAGGAGACCACTTTCTGCACGCCCACCTCGTACGCCGAGTGTAAGACGTTATCATTAATGTGAAGGTTATTCCTCTGCAATGTGGCAAAAGAGAAGGGTCAGGAGCATGAATAGGAATCACCGCGTCAAGTAATAAAGTATCAGAGGGAAAACCGCATGTGTATTATCTAACTTGCATTTTATATTCTTGAAGAATATAAATAGCACATTTGTGTCCATATTTGAATGTCTAAAAAGTGAAAACTGTTTTTAAACAGTCTTATAAAAGTGCCAGTGCTATAGTTTATAAGTCTAAAAATATTGATGTACAGCCAGTTCAGTGCCTGACTTTATTTAAATGATCTTATCGAAATGCTATTAATCCTAAATTTACTTATCCAGAATCTCTATATAATATCAATTGTACATTATAGGCTGTTCCTAGTGCTGGGTGGCTCATGGTTTAATTGCTAGATGATTAATATTACATTGTGTCCATGAGGCACAGCACGCTTGTGATGGAGATTGCGGTTAGGACGCCTCGCGATGACGTCACTAACCCGCGTCTCACGTTGCTGCGTCTAACCCCAGCATGTGCCTGCTGTATTACACAGCTTTAAAGCATAGCATCGGATGGATTATGCACAAGTTAGGAGACCTACCCAGAGGCAGCTGTTTTGATCTTAAATGGATTTCATCAATGTGTCGCTGGTTCCTACCACATGCGTTAGATTTGGAGTAAATATATATATACACAAACGCACTAATATATAAATATAAAGATATACAGTATCTCACAAAAGTGAGCACACCCCTCACATTTTATTATATCTTTTCTTGTGACAACACTGAGGAAACTACGCTCCGCTACAATGTGAAGCAGTAAGTGTACACCTGTAAGGGTACATTGGCTGTCCCCTTGAAATAACTCAACATACAGCCATTAATGTCTAAACGTTGGCAACAAATGCCCATATTGGGCCCAATTAACCATTTTCCCTCCCCTCAGTGTTACAAGGTGTCAGGTGTGAATGGGGAGCAGGTGTGTTAAATATGGTGTTATCACTCACACTCTCTCATATTGGTCACTGGAAGCTCAACATGGCACCTCATGACAAAGAGCTGATAAAAAAAAGAATTGTTGCTCTACATAAAGGAGGCCTAGGCTATAAGAAGATTGCCAAGACTTACAGGACAGAGGTTTCACAGGACAGGTCCCACTCAGAACAGGCCTCGCCATGGTCGACCAAAAAAGTTGAGTGCACATGCTCAGCGACATATCCAGAGGTTGTCTGTGAGAGGTAGACGTATGAGCGCTGCCAGCATTGCTGCAGAGGTTGAAGGGGTTCTAATACATCATCTTCAGAAGAAGCTTCCTTCTGGGACGACAGCCTTGCAGACCACTTAGATGCAGTGTCCGGCGTATGGTCTGAGCACTGACCGGCTGAACCCCCCGTTCAGCCGGTCAGTGCTCAGACCATACGCCGGACACTGCATCTAAGTGGTCTGCAAGGCTGTCGTCCCAGAAGGAAGCTTCTTCTGAAGATGATGTATTAGAAAGCCCGCAAACAGTTTGCTGAAGACAAGCAGACTAAGGACATGGATTATTGGAACCATGTCCTGAGGTCCGATGACACCAAGATATCCGTATTTGGTTCAGATGGTGTCAAGCGGGTGTGGTGAGGAGTACAAAGACAAGTATGTCTTGCCTACAGTCAAGAATGGTGGTGGGAGTGCCATGGTCTGGGCCTGCATGAGTGCTGTCAGCACTGGGAAGCTACAGTTCATTGAGGGAATCATGAATGCCAACATGTACTGTGACATACTGAAGCAGAGCATGATCCCTCCCTTTGGAGACTGGGTCGCCGGGCAGTATTCCAACATAACGACCCTAAACACACCTCCAAGACGACCACTGCCTTGCTAAAGAAGGGAGCACAAGGTCTCTAACATCCACCGACTGTGATGTCGTCATGGAGGAGTGGAAGAGGACTCCAGTGGCAACCTGTGAAGCTCTGGTGAACTTCATGCTCATGAGGGTTAAGGCAGTGCTGGAAAATAATGGCGGCCACACAAAATATTGACACCTTGGGCCCAGTTTGGACATTTCCACTTAGGGGTGTACTCACTTTTGTTGCCAACGGTTTAGACATTAATGGCTGTGTGTGGAGTTATTTTGAGGGGACAGCAAATTTACACTGTTACACGGGCCATACACTTACTACTTTACACTGTTATACGGGCCGCACACTTACTACTTTACACTGTTATACGGGCCGTACACTTACTACTTTACACTGTTATACGGGCCGTACACTTACTACTTTACGCTGTTATACAGGATGTACACTTACTACTTTACACTGTTATACGGGCCGTACACTTACTACTTTACACTGTTATACGGGCCGTACACTTACTACTTTACACTGTTATACGGGCCGTACACTTACTACTTTACACTGTTATACGGGCCGTACACTTACTACTTTACACTGTTATACGGGCCGTACACTTACTACTTTACACTGTTATACGGGCCGTACACTTACTACTTTACACTGTTATACGGGCCGTACACTTACTACTTTACACTGTTATACAGGTCGTACACTTACTACTTTACACTGTTATACGGGCCGTACACTTACTACTTTACACTGTTATACGGGCCGTACACTTACTACTTTACACTGTTATACAGGATGTACACTTACTACTTTACACTGTTATACAGGCCGTACACTTACTACTTTACACTGTTATACAGGCCGTACACTTACTACTTTACACTGTTATACAGGATGTACACTTACTACTTTACACTGTTATACAGGCCGTACACTTACTACTTTACACTGTTATACAGGCCGCACACTTACTACTTTACACTGTTATACAGGCCGTACACTTACTACTTTACGCTGTTATACAGGCCGTACACTTACTACTTTACACTGTTATACAGGACGTACACTTACTACTTTACACTGTTATACAGGATGTACACTTACTACTTTACACTGTTATACAGGCCGTACACTTACTACTTTACACTGTTATACAGGCCGCACACTTACTACTTTACACTGTTATACAGGATGTACACTTACTACTTTACGCTGTTATACAGGCCGTACACTTACTACTTTACACTGTTATACAGGCCGCACACTTACTACTTTACACTGTTATACAGGCCGTACACTTACTACTTTACACTGTTATACAGGCCGTACACTTACTACTTTACACTGTTATACAGGACGTACACTTACTACTTTACACTGTTATACAGGATGTACACTTACTACTTTACACTGTTATACAGGCCGTACACTTACTACTTTACACTGTTATACAGGCCGCACACTTACTACTTTACACTGTTATACAGGCCGTACACTTACTACTTTACGCTGTTATACAGGCCGTACACTTACTACTTTACACTGTTATACAGGACGTACACTTACTACTTTACACTGTTATACAGGATGTACACTTACTACTTTACACTGTTATACAGGCCGTACACTTACTACTTTACACTGTTATACAGGCCGCACACTTACTACTTTACACTGTTATACGGGCCGTACACTTACTACTTTACACTGTTATACGGGCCGTACACTTACTACTTTACACTGTTATACAGGATGTACACTTACTACTTTACACTGTTATACGGGCCGTACACTTACTACTTTACACTGTTATACAGGATGTACACTTACTACTTTACACTGTTATACAGGCCGCACACTTACTACTTTACACTGTTATACAGGATATACACTTACTACTTTACACTGTTATACAGGCCGTACACTTACTACTTTACACTGTTATACAGGCAGTACACTTACTACTTTACACTGTTATACAGGATGTACACTTACTACTTTACACTGTTATACAGGATGTACACTTACTACTTTACACTGTTATACAGGATATACACTTACTACTTTACACTGTTATACAGGCCGTACACTTACTACTTTACACTGTTATACAGGATGTACACTTACTACTTTACACTGTTATACAGGATGTACACTTACTACTTTACACTGTTATACAGGCCGTACACTTACTACTTTACACTGTTATACAGGCCGTACACTTACTACTTTACACTGTTATACAGGCCGTACACTTACTACTTTACACTGTTATACAGGCCGTACACTTACTACTTTACACTGTTATACAGGATGTACACTTACTACTTTACACTGTTATACAGGCCGTACACTTACTACTTTACACTGTTATACAGGCCGTACACTTACTACTTTACACTGTTATACAGGCAGTACACTTACTACTTTACACTGTTATACAGGCCGTACACTTACTACTTTACACTGTTATACAGGCCGTACACTTACTACTTTACACTGTTATACAGGATGTACACTTACTACTTTACACTGTTATACAGGCCGTACACTTACTACTTTACACTGTTATACAGGCCGTACACTTACTACTTTACACTGTTATACAGGCAGTACACTTACTACTTTACGCTGTTATACAGGCCGTACACTTACTACTTTACACTGTTATACAGGCCGTACACTTACTACTTTACACTGTTATACAGGCCGTACACTTACTACTTTACATTGTAGCAGAGCGTCATGTCTTCAGTGTTGTCACATGAAAAGATAGCACATATATAGTTGCGAGCATTGTGGGTTGTTGCCGAAGGCACACACAAACACAATATATACACATATACACACACACACAAATTGACAACTCCATTATCCAATCTTGTGATGAACTTATTGATCGGCTTCTCAGATTTTCCATTTGAGATACAAATTCATTTTTCTATAACATTTCATTCCATAGAACCACATTTTGACGCCATAACAAGACAATCGCTCTTCTTGCGCCACACTTAATACGCTTAGCTAGTTTTAACCTCTCTTATTTTTGTATCAGTTCCATTTAGATTATAAATATGGGATAACAAATGTTATTTTGGAATTTACATTTTCCTACAGTAAGCGATCATTGAAGTTTGCTCTTTGAGCCGTCAGCCTTCCTGATCCACCCACAAAAAAGGTTGAAAAGGTTTTGCTAATAAATGTAATTATTGCTAAGGCCCTTTAATTGTTGTCTGTGCAGTTGCCTGGGTGTGGACTGAAGAAAAAGCCTCAGGAGCTTATCACTAATTAAATGCAATGATCTGCCATTAACAAACCTTTTAAATCTCTTTTTGTGATCAGAACTGCTGACTGACAGCTCAAAATGGCAAACTTCGATCTTATTTTACTTTATTTAAATACCATTAAATTGTTACGGTGCTTGTTATTATCTATACTTCTAAATTATACTGTAATTAGAACCTCACGGACACTTTAATGATGAAATGTAACCAAAGTGTGCGCCCGACACTATATGAATTATATACAATCACATATATAGTTGTGAGCGTACGGGTCGTTGCTCACGCTTGCGAAGGCGCTCCATGCCAGCAACTGAGGCCCCTCGCGAAGCGAGGGCCTCAGTTGCTGGCGAGGTCACTGGGCAAGGGCCTCAGTTGCTGGCATGGAGCGCCGAAGGCGCTCCATGCCAGCAACTGAGGCCCCTCGCGAAGCGAGGGACTCAGTTGCTGGCGAGGTCACTGGGCAAGGGCCTCAAACCCGGCCCTCGCGAAGCGAGGGCTGTGGGCAAGGGCCTACGTACGGGCCGTTGTTCACGCGGGCTCGCGTAGCCTCTTCCGGGTCACTGCGTGTCTGATCGGCCGCTCTCGGGGCCCCCGTCCCGGCCTCATATTATGCTGCAGTGCCCTGACAGCACCAGGTGAGCTGGCCTGCACACCGGCCATATACTCTCCCATCACCCTGTGTCCAAGAAATGTACAACAGGTGTAACCCGGCAATGCAAAAGCCTTACCTACTGGAAGCAATTTAAACACATACCCAACATATTATTATGGTATCTTAGAGAGAGATATATATATATATATATATATATATGTGTGTTTTTATATATATATTTATATATAGTGTGTGTGTATATATATATATACACAACACGAAACAGAAACTGCGACCCTCACAAACTTTACCTCGCAACGCAAACAACATACGAGACACGTTACCACTCATTACGACCTCGCACAAATCGCCCGCAACCCGCGACCATGAACAAATTCAAAACACAATAAATACACACAGCACATACATAAAAAGCTTACCTACAGCAAGAGGGAGCATCCAGGACCTCAAAAAAGCAACTTACACCTTCATTTAACTAAAAATAAAACACTTTAGACACTCGAAAATTATCTAAGCGAGAGAAAAAATGGCCGCCGAACAAAACGAAAACGAGGCTACAGCACTCGAAACACGCAGAACACCACAAGAAACTCGCAAAACACCTACGGATATTCCGCTAAGACGCACACCACACACTACCCGCCATTTTACGCCAATGCGGAAGTACACAGCTACGCTAACGGTTTGTTCTCGCGCACGCACACTATTACACTGCACACAATCACCACGCTTACACAGCAGCTCCACACCACTAATGCTGCAGCAACATCAAAACAGATTGCCAGCTCTTCAACACAATGCTTCAAAATAGGTAAAGTATATTAATTTATTAATGTATTATATATTTCATTATTACACACCAAACAGCATTAGCTACCTTACAATTTCATTGCCGTCATTTTTTGATGGGCAATTCGCTAGTAAACATATATTTACAAGACCATTGTTTTTTTCTGCTCCTAAGCATCTACATGTAGACGTCTGATATTTGGCCCTAACCCGTATCTACATTTGAATGTCAGTTGCGCTTCTCATCTACGCACATCTGGCGACCCCAAACCACCTCATCATTTCGGCTCAATGATAGTTGAGTAGCCCGGTCTTTTTCACATCTAAATTAAGCTCATTATGGAACACTACGCTTTTAATTTTGTGTTTATTACATCACTCCCTCAGAGCTGAATCATGAGGGTGTGTGTTTTGGCTGTGAAGGGAGGGGTGGGGAACAGAGAGCCATTGTAAAGATACTCCATTCCTTCTCACTGGCCCACAAGCAGACTCCTTTCATCATTTACTGCAACTATAGCTCACACCAATACATCATGGATCTCTCCAGGGTCCGGCAGAGGCATCAATATTTATTTTTTAATATTAAAAACTAGCTGTGACTTTTTCCTGCTTAAATTCGCTGGATCGGACAAAGTTTTCAAACAGATATTTTTCCATTTTGTGGTGGACTCAATCCTGGGAAATTCCATGTTGTTGCAGTATGTATATGCAAAGGAGCAGCTCATGTATCTGCCTGTCTGTCTTTACAGTGATCACAATAGAGACCTCCAATGTTATCTGGAAGTTGTACCATTCTTCTGCTTTTATAAAGCATACTGAACCGCAAAATCAATTCTAAAGATTTCACAAATTATTTACTGTAGAGAAAATCTGCCAGTACAATGTTTTACACTGTTTTAATGCTCTTTACAACGAAACCAACGTCCTATTAGATTGACGGAGTTTATATTTGTCAGACACCCAGAGATGAACCCCGGTCAGAACTGAGTGTAGGGATGATTCCCACAGCAGTATTACAGAGATCTGCGCTCCGTACGCAGGGTAATATCTGGGGTACCTGGATTAGGGATGATTCCCGCAGCAGTATTACAGAGATCTGCGCTCCGTACGCAGGGTAATATCTGGGGTACCTGGATTAGGGATGATTCCCGCAGCAGTATTACAGAGATCTGCGCTCCGTACGCAGGGTAATATCTGGGGTACCTGGATTAGGGATGATTCCCGCAGCAGTATTACAGAGATCTGCGCTCCGTACGCAGGGTAATATCTGGGGTACCTGGATTAGGGATGATTCCCGCAGCAGTATTACAGAGATCTGCGCTCCGTACGCAGGGTAATATCTGGGGTACCTGGATTAGGGATGATTCCCGCAGCAGTATTACAGAGATCTGCGCTCCGTACGCAGGGTAATATCTGGGGTACCTGGGTTAGGGATGATTCCCGCAGTAGTATTACAGAGATCTGCGCTCCGTACGCAGGGTAATATCTGGGGTACCTGGATTAGGGATGATTCCCGCAGCAGTATTACAGAGATCTGCGCTCCGTACGCAGGGTAATATCTGGGGTACCTGGGTTAGGGATGATTCCCGCAGTAGTATTACAGAGATCTGCGCTCCGTACGCAGGGTAATATCTGGGGTACCTGGGTTAGGGATGATTCCCACAGCAGTATTACAGAGATCTGCGCTCCGTACGCAGGGTAATATCTGGGGTACCTGGGTTAGGGATGATTCCCGCAGCAGTATTACAGAGATCTGCGCTCCGTACGCAGGGTAATATCTGGGGTACCTGGGTTAGGGAGGATTCCCGCAGCAGTATTACAGAGATCTGCGCTCCGTACGCAGGGTAATATCTGGGGTACCTGGGTTAGGGATGATTCCCGCAGCAGTATTACAGAGATCTGCGCTCCGTACGCAGGGTAATATCTGGGGTACCTGGATTAGGGATGATTCCCGCAGCAGTATTACAGAGATCTGCGCTCCGTACGCAGGGTAATATCTGGGGTACCTGGATTAGGGATGATTCCCACAGCAGTATTACAGAGATCTGCGCTCTGTACGCAGGGTAATATCTGGGGTACCTGGATTAGGGATGATTCCCTCAGCATTATTACAGAGATCTGCGCTCCGTACGCAGGGTAATATCTGGGGTACCTGGATTAGGGATGATTCCCGCAGTAGTATTACAGAGATCTGCGCTCCGTACGCAGGGTAATATCTGGGGTACCTGGGTTAGGGATGATTCCTGCAGTAGTATTACAGAGATCTGCGCTCCGTACGCAGGGTAATATCTGGGGTACCTGGATTAGGGATGATTCCCGCAGCAGTATTACAGAGAGCAGCGCCCCGTACGCAGGGTAATATCTGGGGTACCTGGGTTAGGGATGATTCCCGCAGCAGTATTACAGAGATCTGCGCCCCGTACGTGGGGTAATATCTGGGGTACCTGGATTAGGGAGGATTCCCGCAGCAGTATTACAGAGATCTGCGCTCCGTACGCAGGGTAATATCTGGGGTACCTGGGTTAGGGATGATTCCCGCAGTAGTATTACAGAGATCTGCGCTCCGTACGCAGGGTAATATCTGGGGTACCTGGGTTAGGGATGATTCCCACAGCAGTATTACAGAGATCTGCGCTCCGTACGCAGGGTAATATCTGGGGTACCTGGATTAGGGATGATTCCCGCAGCAGTATTAGAGATCTGCGTTCCGTACGCAGGGTAATATCTGGGGTACCTGGATTAGGGATGATTCCCGCAGCAGTATTACAGAGATCTGCGCTCCGTACGCAGGGTAATATCTGGGGTACCTGGATTAGGGATGATTCCCGCAGCAGTATTACAGAGATCTGCGCTCCGTACGCAGGGTAATATCTGGGGTACCTGGATTAGGGATGATTCCCGCAGCAGTATTACAGAGATCTGCGCTCCGTACGCAGGGTAATATCTGGGGTACCTGGATTAGGGATGATTCCCGCAGCAGTATTACAGAGATCTGCGCTCCGTACGCAGGGTAATATCTGGGGTACCTGGGTTAGGGATGATTCCCGCAGTAGTATTACAGAGATCTGCGCTCCGTACGCAGGGTAATATCTGGGGTACCTGGATTAGGGATGATTCCCGCAGCAGTATTACAGAGATCTGCGCTCCGTACGCAGGGTAATATCTGGGGTACCTGGGTTAGGGATGATTCCCGCAGTAGTATTACAGAGATCTGCGCTCCGTACGCAGGGTAATATCTGGGGTACCTGGGTTAGGGATGATTCCCGCAGCAGTATTACAGAGATCTGCGCTCCGTACGCAGGGTAATATCTGGGGTACCTGGATTAGGGATGATTCCCGCAGCAGTATTACAGAGATCTGCGCTCCGTACGCAGGGTAATATCTGGGGTACCTGGGTTAGGGATGATTCCCGCAGCAGTATTACAGAGATCTGCGCTCCGTACGCAGGGTAATATCTGGGGTACCTGGATTAGGGATGATTCCCGCAGCAGTATTACAGAGATCTGCGCTCCGTACGCAGGGTAATATCTGGGGTACCTGGATTAGGGATGATTCCCGCAGCAGTATTACAGAGATCTGCGCTCTGTACGCAGGGTAATATCTGGGGTACCTGGATTAGGGATGATTCCCGCAGCATTATTACAGAGATCTGCGCTCCGTACGCAGGGTAATATCTGGGGTACCTGGATTAGGGATGATTCCCGCAGCAGTATTACAGAGATCTGCGCTCCGTACGCAGGGTAATATCTGGGGTACCTGGGTTAGGGATGATTCCTGCAGTAGTATTACAGAGATCTGCGCTCCGTACGCAGGGTAATATCTGGGGTACCTGGATTAGGGATGATTCCCGCAGCAGTATTACAGAGAGCAGCGCCCCGTACGCAGGGTAATATCTGGGGTACCTGGGTTAGGGATGATTCCCGCAGCAGTATTACAGAGATCTGCGCGCCGTACGTGGGGTAATATCTGGGGTACCTGGATTAGGGAGGATTCCCGCAGCAGTATTACAGAGATCTGCGCTCCGTACGCAGGGTAATATCTGGGGTACCTGGGTTAGGGATGATTCCCGCAGTAGTATTACAGAGATCTGCGCTCCGTACGCAGGGTAATATCTGGGGTACCTGGGTTAGGGATGATTCCCACAGCAGTATTACAGAGATCTGCGCTCCGTACGCAGGGTAATATCTGGGGTACCTGGGTTAGGGATGATTCCCGCAGCAGTATTACAGAGATCTGCGCTCCGTACGCAGGGTAATATCTGGGGTACCTGGGTTAGGGATGATTCCCGCAGCAGTATTACAGAGAGCAGCGCTCCGTACGCAGGGTAATATCTGGGGTACCTGGATTAGGGATGATTCCCGCAGCAGTATTACAGAGATCTGCGCTCCGTACGCAGGGTAATATCTGGGGTACCTGGATTAGGGATGATTCCCGCAGCAGTATTACAGAGATCTGCGCTCCGTACGCAGGGTAATATCTGGGGTACCTGGATTAGGGATGATTCCTGCAGCAGTATTACAGAGATCTGCGCTCCGTACGCAGGGTAATATCTGGGGTACCTGGGTTAGGGATGATTCCCGCAGCAGTATTACAGAGAGCAGCGCTCCGTACGCAGGGTAATATCTGGGGTACCTGGATTAGGGATGATTCCCGCAGTAGTATTACAGAGAGCAGCGCTCCGTACGCAGGGTAATATCTGGGGTACCTGGGTTAGGGATGATTCCTGCAGCAGTATTACAGAGATCTGCGCTCCGTACGCAGGGTAATATCTGGGGTACCTGGGTTAGGGATGATTCCCGCAGCAGTATTACAGAGAGCAGCGCTCCATACGCAGGGTAATATCTGGGGTACCTGGATTAGGGATGATTCCCGCAGTAGTATTACAGAGAGCAGCGCTCCGTACGCAGGGTAATATCTGGGGTACCTGGATTAGGGATGATTCCCGCAGGAGTATTACAGAGATCTGCGCTCCGTACGCAGGGTAATATCTGAGTTACCTGGATTAGGGATGATTCCCGCAGCATTATTACAGAGATCTGCGCCCCGTACGCAGGGTAATATCTGGGGTACCTGGATTAGGGATGATTCCCGCAGTAGTATTACAGAGATCTGCGCTCTGTACGCAGGGTAATATCTGGGGTAACTGGATTAGGGATGATTCCCGCAGCATTATTACAGAGATCTGCGCCCCGTATGCGGGGTAATATCTGGGGTACCTGGGTTAGGGATGATTCCTGCAGCAGTATTACAGAGATCTGCGCTCTGTACGCAGGGTAATATCTGGGGTACCTGGATTAGGGATGATTCCCGCAGCAGTATTACAGAGATCTGCGCCCCGTATGCGGGGTAATATCTGGGGTACCTGGGTTAGGGATGATTCCCGCAGCAGTATTACAGAGATCTGCGCCCCGTACGTGGGGTAATATCTGGGGTACCTGGATTAGGGAGGATTCCCGCAGCAGTATTACAGAGATCTGCGCTCCGTACGCAGGGTAATATCTGGGGTACCTGGGTTAGGGATGATTCCCGCAGCAGTATTACAGAGATCTGCGCCCCGTACGTGGGGTAATATCTGGGGTACCTGGATTAAGGATGATTCCCGCAGCAGTATTACAGAGATCTGCGCCCCGTACGCAGGGTAATATCTGGGGTACCTGGGTTAGGGATGATTCCCGCAGCAGTATTACAGAGATCTGCGCCCCGTACGTGGGGTAATATCTGGGGTACCTGGATTAGGGATGATTCCCGCAGCAGTATTACAAAGAGATCTACGCTCCGTATGCGGGGTAATATCTGGGGTACCTGGATCACTCACAGCCGCCACTTCTTACCAGGAAGTCCAGGTTGTATTTCATGTTCCTGAACAGTCCTCCCACCATGGCTGCCAGGTGGATGACGTGGGTGGGTTTGTGTTTATCAAACAGAGCTTTGGTATCAGCCGCGCTCCTGTTGGAGAAAAGAAACAAGAGATAAGGAATAAGACGCACGTACTGCGGTGTTTCAACACAAATGCAAAGTTTTACACGTGGAAAAAAAACTCAATTCTGAAAATAGCAAACTTAAAATATCCTGAAAATTCTGCTGTTTGAAGAGACACGGCAAAAAAGAAAAAAAGTATAATTTATATATATATATATATATATATATATATATATATATATATATATATATATATATATATAAATATATAAAACTGGCCGATATTAAAAACTCTGAGGGGAAATGTTAGATAATAGAGCTTGAAAGTTGGTATTTTTAGAAGAAGAAATCACTTGAAAGGTCTCATCTTTCTCAATTACTTTATCTGACATATATCACACCGGATATAAACACAGATCTAGCATCATATGTTATTCAGGAGGACGTTATGGGTGGACCATAAAGCAAGGTTTGGGTTTGTTGCTGAACAAAAAGGCAAGATTAGGGTCGTGGGAGCAATAGGTAAAGATAAGTAGGCTGAAAAGGAGAATTGGTCTTCCAGGAGATGCAAATCATGTACAGGGTTGAAGACGGTCTAATGCAGTGGTGGACAACTTGGTCTTATGAGGGCCACCAGTCGTTCAGGGTTTCTGGACCTCTCTGCTGGAGTTAATCATGTCCATTCATTCATAATCATCCACATGTGGTCAATTAGAGAGACTGAAATCCTGGACTGTTGGCAGCTCTGGTCTAATGTGAAGCTGGAGTCAATTTGAGCAGAAAGTCTGAAGTAGAAAGACAGAAAGGAAGCTGCATGGGCACAGGTGGCAATGGGCCTGGTGAGAGGGGATTACCCATACAGAAATCTTGGGACACGTGTACTTACTTCAGGTCGGCATCTTTGGAAGCCACGAATATCCACTCCTCATCTGGCTGCCCCTCTCCATCAGCCACCACCTTCTCAATGGCTTTGCCCACAAGACCTGATCCTCCCGTAACCAGGATACGTTTTAGTTTCTTTTCTGGCAACATGGCAGTCGGTCCTGTATACAGAAGTATATTGGTTATTTATTTACATGACAGCATGATATAGTCTTATACATTTTGTTTTCTGTCTGTTTATGTACTGTTTGTGTAACATATGCGTTTCTCTTTTTTGTTTAATTTTCCAGCTATTTCACAGATATGGTATAATTCCTTAAACCAATAAAAATGCCATTTTACAATTAGAATAATTCATTCTACACATACGGATTTGATATTTTTTATTACATGCTATTTCTCAATATTTTTCTGTGAACCAATAATGCACAATCTATCATTTTTCAAACCGGAAGCAAATATTTTTTTTTATTATTACTTTCAATATCTATACTTTTATCTCTCCACAACTGCTAAACAATATCTTCATATTTACTGCAAACATTTATAGTTTTTTGCTATACCCGAATCTCCTACAAATTTCCAACCAATTTTTTTTAAGTCATGTTCAATTTTTTGTTTTATACAATAGGACTAATCATTTTTTATATGGTAAATTACTAAATTCTAATTTACACATGTATAACTGTCCTTTACTCACCAAGCTATTACGCACACATGTTAAATTAATACATCTTCACTAAAGTTCTCCATTGCACATCACAGATTATAAATTGTCGAACTACGAGACGTCGTCACGTTTGTGTGGTGCGTAAGACTAAGCCGATGAGCGCCAAAGACGCTCATCATCTGCGAACCTTGTATAGCGAGGCGAGCCGTTGAGGCACTAAAACTCCCAGCACTTGGGCGATAATCGCCAAAGCGGTGAGCAGTGGAGGCAATGAAACAAGCGGGACTGAGCCTCCAAACACTTGAGTAACGCGGGATCGCCTTAGGCTGCAAGCACTTGACGAACGTGGGACTTAGAAAATAAAAATAAAATAAAAGATACAAAAGATACAAAGTTAATGACCGAACCGCGCTAAGCAAAAAACACAAAACACACACAAAAACAAAACAAAAAAAAACAACATCACACACACACATACCGCGGGGGAACAGAAAGGGAGAGAAAAAATTTTGCCCCTAAAAAATGAAAACGAGACTTCACAACCCTGGACCGAGCAAAACCCTACCAACTGCGTACCACTTTCACCCAGGAATGTACGAGGTACAAAATACACTATTACATAGGACGGCAAATACTCGCAAACCGCGTAGCACATAGACAAACAACATTATTTTACAATCCTAACTTGCCACTAACAACATTACGCATCTAAAGTAGCGCTTTACACAAATAAACCAAACGGTTTGCCCTCGCGCACGTAGCCTATTTCTAATGCATAGTTGGGACATTCATAAATAAAATCTCCACAGGCCAGCAGCCGTCCAACTGGACATTAGATGCTGCAGGACAATGAAAAGACATTGTTACCTCTTCAGGCTATTGATTGTCACATATTACATGTTATATATATTATACAGTGGATATAGAAAGTCTACACACCCCTGTTAAAATTTCAGGTTTCTGTGCTGTAAAGAAATTAGACAAAGATAAATCATTTCAGAACTTTTTCCACCTTTAATGTGACCTATAAACTGTACAACTCAATTGAAAAACAAACTGAAATCTTTTAGGTAGAGGGAAGAATTTTTTTTTAAAAATAATGTGGTTGCATAAGTCTGCACACCCTCTTATAACTGGGGATGTAGCGGTGTTCAGAATTAAGCAATCACATTCCAAATCGTGTTAAATAGGAGTCAGCATACACCTGCCATCATTTAAAGTGCCTCGGATTAACCCCAAATAAAGTTCAGCTGCTCTAGTTGGTCTTTCCTGAAATGTTCTTAGTCGCATCCCACAGCAAAAGCCATGGTCCACAGAGAGCTTCCAAAGCATCAGAGGGATCTCATTGTTATCATCAAGTGGAGAAAATATGGCACAACAGTGACATTTCCAAGAACTGGAGCTCCCTCCAAAATTGATGAAAAGACGAGAAGAAAACTGGTCTGGGAGGCTACCAAGAGGCCTACAGCAACATTAAAGGAGCTTCAGGAATATCTGGCAAGTACTGGCTGTGTGGAACAGGTGACAACAATCTCCCATATTCTTCATATGTCTGGGCTATGGGGTAGAGTGGCAAGACGAAAGCCTTTTCTTACGAAGAAAAACATCCAAGGCATGCTACATTTTGCAAAAACACATCTGAAGTCTCCCAAAAGCATGTGGGAAAAGGTGTTATGGTCTGATGAAACAAGGTTGAACATTTTGGCCATAATTCCAAAAGAGATATTAGGCGCAAAAACAACACTGCACATCACCAAAAGAACACCATACTCACAGTGACGCATGGTGGTGGCAGCATCATGCTTTGGGGCTGTTTTTCTTCAGCTGGAACTGGGGCCTTTGTTAAGATAGAGGGAATTATGAACAGTTCCAAATACCAGTCAATATTGAAAAGCTGAACATGAAGAGGAACTTCATCTTTCAGCATGACAACGACCCAAAGCATACATCCAAATCAACAAAGGAATGGCTTCACCAGAAGAAGATTAACGTTTTGGAATGGCCCAGCCAGAGCCCAGACCTGAATCCGATTGAAAATCTGTGGGGTGATCTGAAGAGGGCTGTGCACAGGAAATGCCCTCGCAATCTGACAGATTTGGAGTGTTTTTGCAAAGAAGAGTGGGCAAATCTTGCCAAGTCAAAATGTGCCATGCTGATAGACTCATACCCAAAGAGTGCTGTAATAAAATCACAAGGGGCTTCAACAAAGTATTAGTTTAAGGGTGTGCAGACTTATGCAACCATATTATTTTATTTTTATATTTTTTCTTCCTTCTACCTAAAAGATTTCAGTTTGTTTTTCAATTGAGTTGTACAGTTTATAGGTCACATTAAACGTGGAAAAAGTTCTGAAATTATTTATCTTGGTCTCATTTTTTTACAGCACAGAAACCTGACATTTTAACAGTGGTGTGTAGACATTTTTTTTATCCACTGATAGATTAGAGAGATAGATAGAGAGAGATAGAGAGAGATAGACAAGACAGATATATACGAGACTTACACCTCAGCTCACCAACAAAAGTACATTACATTGTATGCTGCAGGAACATCAAAACAGATTGTTAGCTCTTCCGCATATTGCTTCCTGCATATATTAATTACAAATAGGTAAAGTATATTAATTTATAATTTTCTTAATTAATCATCATAAAAAATAAAAAAACTTTGCAATGAGCGCTGATCGCCAAAAATACACCAACCGAGAGTCTCGCAATTAGAGCGGAAGGTACTAACACAACCAAAAGATTTACTTTGTGTGGCAAACAGCATTACCTGCCTCATTTTTTGACGGGGAAAATATATACAGTTGAATAATCAGAGTATTGCAGTGAATATCGATACCTTTTTTATTGGACAAACGTATTCATAATAAAGCGATGAGCTTTCGAGAGATAATGCCTCTCTTATCAAGTCAAAATCGCTTTATTCCATGACAAAGAAAGACCTCTTTAATTTCCAATAATGATTTTAATTCTGCAATGGACTCAGTGTAACGTTTAAAAAAATATTCACACACATTTAATTTAAAATGTGTCCCACAAAACTAATGCATTCGGTACACTACAAAATATGCAAAGGAATGAGAACTGTTCTCTCATCTGCCATGGCATTTGACATCGTGCTGCTTCTTCTAGACATCTCTCCCATTCAGTATCATCTGCAAGGAAGTTACTATGTCGAGCAGCTAATTGAAATGTGTCAAACTATGTCATTAACAGTTCTCAAAACTTTGTGCACTAGGAACATTCAAAAATGAGAAAACGTAAGCAGAAACTTTCAATGTCTTTTGGACTTACAGTATAAAATTCTTTACCACAACTCCTTTGACGTTTTCGCCATAGGCCAGTATATGAAAACATAATGATATGGAATCTCATTGTATAAGTATTCCCTTGCCACAATGTCGTTACAATTTAATGTAAACCAAGCAGTAAGTGTTGTTTCTCAAAGTTCATTTTGTTGCAGAGCATTTGTTTCATTACCAGCATTAAAATAATCCAAGTGTCTTTGTGGCAGATATACAGCTAAACAATATACTGCATGCGATTGATCATTCATTCCAAATTTCAGTAGACATCACATTGCTTCTGGCGCACTTACATAGCAAGCATCTACATGACATGCAAGTTCATCATGTACTCTCATTTTCTTCTTGGTTTTGTCCATTTTTCGCCACCACAGTTGCTGCATCATATCCTTGGTAAATATATTTATACATATATTTAATTGATTTTATTGAAGTGCAATTTCCACATTTATGTGTGCATTGTACTTCATCAGCAAATGTGGATTATATGGTACAACAGATCTGTTATCTACATTTTTGCATCAAATTATTGCATTTTGATCTTCTCTTCTACGATACAGCGGTAAGCCATCACAATTTGCAAAAGTTTTCACTCTAAATTCTTTTGGGAAATCTTTTGTGCATTTATGATTTTCCATACATGGTGACTGAGGATTTATATCTCTACGTGGGCCCTGAATCATGCGATGTGTAACAATTTCATATAGTCTTGCATGTTTTTGTGGATCTGGTAGTTCAGCAATAGAAACTGAATCCACTCGATCTGCAGTATTCAATTTATTTTTTTCTTGAAGGATGAAAAGAATACGTACATGTGGAGGCCTCTTTTTGTAAAATTCTATAGTATAAACATAAGCCACACACTACCCAAATAAATTACTGATGGTTTTGTCATGTATTTATGCTATTCATTTCATTTTGAAGACTCTAGCCACTAAATCTGGGCTATCAGAAGCAGTTTGTTCAATTTTCAAATATCAACAATCTCTGGCCATTGTGGATTACATGTAAAGTGAGGGGAAAAAAAAGTATTTGATCCCCTGCTGATTTTGAATGTTTGTCCACTCACAAATAAATGATCAGTCGATAATTTTAATGGTAGGTGTATTTTAACAGTGAGAGACAGAATAACAAAAAAAATAATAAAGTAAAACGCATGACAAAACAGTTGTAGTTGGCCACCAGGTTTGCAGACATCTCAGGAGGGATTTTGTCCCACTCCTCTTTGTAGATCCTCTCCAAGTTGATATTTGGAAACTCAAACAGTCAGCTCCCTCCACAGACTTTCTATTGCATTTAGGTCTGGAGACTGGCTAGGCCACTCCAGGACCTTAATGTGCTTCTTCTTAAGCCACTCCTTTGTTGCCTTGGCTGTGTGTTTTGGGTCATTGTCATGCTGGAAATACCCATCCACTACCCATTTTCAATGCCCTGGCTGAGGGAACGATTTTACGGTACACGGCCCCGTCTATCGTCCCTTTGATGCGGTGCAGTTGTCCTGTCCCCTTTGCAGAAAAACACACCCAAAGCATACATTTTTCCATCTCCATGTTTGACAGTGGGGATGGTGTGTTATAGGCAGCATTCCTCCTCCTCGGTGAGTTGAGTTGATGCCAAATAGCTTGATTTTGGTCTCATCTGACCACAACACTTTCACCCAGTTCTCCTCCGAATCATTCAGATGTTCATTGGCAAACTTCAGATGGGCCTGTACATGTGTTTTCTTGAGCAAGGGGATCTTGCAGGCGCTGCAGGATTTCAGTCCTTCACCTTGTAGTGTATTACCAATTGTTTTCTTGTTGACTATGATCCCAGCTGCTGTGAGATCATTAACAAGATCCTACCGTGTAGTTCTGGGCTGATTCCTCATCGATCTCATGATCATTTAAACTGCACAAAGGTGAGATCTTGAATAGAGCACCAGACCAAGGGAGACTGACAGTTATTTTGTGTTTCTTCCATTTGTGAATAATCGCACCAACTGTTGTCACCTTCTCAGCAAGCTGCTTGGCGATGGTCTTGTAGCCTATTCCAGCCTTGTGTAGGTCTGCAATCTTGTCCCTGACATCCTTGGACAGCTCTTTGGTCTTGGCCATGGTGGAGAGTTTGGAATCTGATTGATTGCTTTTGTGGACAGGTGTCTTTTATACAGGTAACTGAGATTAGGAGCACTCCCTTTAAGGGAGTGCTCATAATCTCAGTTCGTTAACTGTATTAAAAAAAAAAAAAAAGACACCTGGTGGCCAGAAATCTTGCTGATTGATAGGGTATCAAATACTTATTTCACTCCTTGACCTGCAAATCAATTTATAACTATTTTGAAATGCGATTTTCTTGGTTTTTGTTATTTTGTCTCTCACTGTTAAAATACAACTACCATTAAAATTAGACTGATCATTTATTTGTCAGTGGACAAACATTCAAAATCAGCAGGGGATCAAATACTTTTTTCCCCTCACTGTAACTAAATCTGGTTCCCCAAATATAGTTACAATAGCCATAGCATCACTGGACCTTTCGCTCATATTGCAAGGAGATGCTTGGAAAGAAGATTGCAAAATGATGGCTCGGCCAGCTGGAAGATCTCGGTTATCACTTCTGCTACATAATACATAAGCCCACAATATTGCTCAACACGTAGCTTATGAAATTTAGATTTGCTTCTACCTCCATATACGAATCAATGATCCATTGTAGTGTCAGTTTTCCACCACAGAAAATTGGATTAAATGCATCTCTGATGGCTGTTTGAGCAACTTTAAATTCAAGCATTGAAATATTTTTTTCTGACACGTACTTTACTATTTGGATAACTGTCAAGCATTCATTTTGTTTGTCATCCTGCTTCATCATTGGGATAAAAAAAAATTGGATTTGTCATTGGATGCAAATTAGTACTTAAGATATTTATATTAATGAAAGGTTGCTCATTATTTCTGGGATTTATTCTAATATCCCTCTGAAATGGTGGTTCCCCCTCGTCATTTTGAAACACCATTGCGCCCTCATTAGATGTGGGTAAGTTGTAACGACGTTCATCACAATGGCGATCTCTAAGAACCATATTCGCTCTTGGGAATGGCAACTGATTTTGTTCTTCATGAATCCGCTGTTCTTGTTCTACTTCTGTCCAAAAAAAATGTATAAGCTTGAGTATATGGATTTTTGGCCATAACTTTATCAAGCTCTTGAAAAACAGTGGCTAAACATTTTTTATTTTCTGAAAGCTGCATACGTTGTTCAACAGCTTCCATTGTATCTAGAACATATAGTTGAGCAAATTTTCTTTGTTCTACTTTTTTTGGTTGTAAATGTAAAGTACGGTGGTAAATTTGGCCTTGGACTTTGAAACAGTAAGGGCCATGCCCTGCAATATGAGCAGCTAATGTTGCACTCATAGATGAAAAAGATGGCACTATTATAAGATCTTATGTATTGTTTGAAATAAGTGTAATTTGGCAAAGTTGGGTCACTCGTTATCTTTTTAAATATGCTGGGAATTGATGTCTTTCTGGAAGTTTTAACTTTCCTTTTTGACAACAACTAATGAACTCACCATCTCAAGGTCTTTACTGTCAAAAATGATAAGCATCAAAAAACTGATTTGGAGTCTCTACTGTTAGATGTAAATAATGTGAAGCTGTATTAACATTACTATCTACATCGGGGGTGTCCAAACTCGGTCCAGGAGGGCCATAGACACATGCCTGGATTTGATGATAACCCTGCTGTGCACAGGTGAGTCAATCACTTCTTCAGTCATCCCGATTGACTCATCTGTGCACAGAAAGGATACCTGCAAATCCAGGCCCGCGCGCAGCCCTCAGGACCGAGTTTTGACACCCCTGATCTACATCAACATTACTATTGTTACCGTATTGTTCGCATGCATCAGTTGATTTTTTATTATTTTCTGTGTGACGCAACAATGTAACTCTAACACTTTTTCTTTTCTTCGAAATTCTCTCACGCTCTTCTGTACGTATTCTTTTCTTAGTCTCCGGCGACTGTCGCTCTCTCCATCTTCGTTTGCGTTCCCTTGCCAGTCGTTGTTTGTATTCTTTGGTGTTTTCTTGCTTATCCGACATTGTAATCTGTCGTTTTAAATTATCATAGTTATTATCAGCATATGTTTGTTTATTTTTTAACCTTATTTTTTTTTTTTACTAATCATTGTCTTTAGCTTACCTGAAGTTATAATAGCTTTTTAAATGAAACTTCCTTTAATTTTCTGACTCCACTCTTGTCAATCTTTTTGTTCAATCTGTAAGAGAAATCCAAGTGTCATAATATGACAGCTGCTTTCCAATGAATTTTTTTTCTTTTCTTTTTTTTAAATTTAAATTAATATTTATTTTGTTTTATCACAAACTATTAAATAATTCAAATATTCAGCTTAATCTTTATCTTCATTATTTTGTCAATTAATATACTTTCATTAAACCACAATCCACAACATTAATGCATACTCTTAGAATGAATAATCTATGTATTTAATAATTAACTTGGAATATTATTTTTTTTTTAACAAATGAATGATATCACTTTTGAAGAAGTAAATATACTGTACCTAGTCTTTATAAGTACGTGAATGTGAAATAATGCAGATGTCTTCAGAAACGCCCACTGCAGCAAATATTTCGGTGACACCGTCTTCAAAGTCTGTTCAAATTGACAGCGACCTGCAAAATGTTAAATCATATAAACCACAATTACTCTCAAATGTTTGAAAAAATACCAATTTTTATTTATTTTATCTATCAATTAGTATTTTGTTACCTTGAACTCTTTTCTCAAATAATGTAAATTAGTATAACGTAATTTTATTATGTTCAATTAATAAATAATAATATTGTATATATTATGTTTAATTTGATTTATTCAAAAACCTAAAGAGCGAACAATCTCTTCATAAATTACGCCAGCATAAAATGTAATAATTCTTATAATGTAATATAATTTTTTACATTTAATAAATTAATAATTAATTTTCTTGTAGCTATTATCTTTAATTTGAAGCAATTAAAAACCTAAAGAGCTAACAATCTCTTCTGTAATTACGCCAGCATAAAATATAATAAGTACCATAATATTTTTTTTAAATGAATCAATAAATATACTTTACCTATTATCTTTAATGTCCTGAACGCAAAGTCCTAAAGAGCTAACAAACTCTTCATAAATTACACCTGCAGAAAATGTCCAGTCACACTGTTCATCACCTGAGGAGAAAGTGAAAAAAATCTGGAAAGTGTCCAGTATATTTAGATTGCAAGCGTGAAACAAAACTATTAGTTTTGGCGCAAAATGCACTGCGCATGCGCAATTTGCGGTTTAGCCACCATTTTCGAGTTAGAATCTTAGAGTTTGAGTTACGGGCTTGTTCACAACAAAATGTCGGCGTTTCTCTATTTCTTACGGGCTTCGCGATTAAGTTACGTCTTTATCTATGCCGTTTTTTCCTCGCTTAGCCGATTTCTGATTTCCTAACAACGCCAATTAAACCTCAAATTAGCTTGCAACCTCACTTACAGGCTCCTTGTCTCTACCCCTGTGCTGTGTGTGAGGTTATAAGCTATTTATTTTTTTTTTATTAATTGGCGTCTTTTGGCGGTCTTCCGACGACTTCAGAGTTATGCGTTGAAAAAAATGACGGCCGTTAGTCGTATTTTTTTTTCAAAGTGTTGAATTCATCGTTGTTCCTGCCAACGAGCTCATTGCAGCCCCGTCGTGCAGACCTCGCAATGAGTGCTGTAACTTAACATTGCGTGACCAACATTCGTAACTACCACAACTATTATATGTTATATATTTCGTTTTTAATATACAAATTGCAGATAAGAGTTTCTGTTCATGTGCATATGAGGGATCACATATAAACACTTATATATTCATTTATACCATAATACATTAGCTAAGTGTCACTGCCAGATGCCAATTCATTTGTTTAAACAGATCAATGTAGTGCAGGAAATAACCTCGCCCTAAAACATACAGGCTGGATATGGCAGGTTCCTGGGTGTTACAGGGTATATAAGGCCTCGGGGTATACAAGGCCTCGGGGTATGGTATACAAGGCCTCGGGGTATATAAGGCCTCGGGGTATCGATTTACTGACATGTACTTCATTTTATTAAGAAGTGCTTACAAGCTCTGCCTAAAATCGAACAAATAGTCCCTGTATGGGTCTGCCCTCTGTAGTGTATGTATACTTTGCATTTTGGCAAGAACTAGGACCTGTAAAAGGCAGCTAAAACTTAGAGACATTTTATTTCCTGTAAGGAAGTCGTGATCTTAGTCTGAAAGCAAATAACTCTTATTTACTTAGTGATCTGTGTTCAGAGCTGGGACTACAATAGTGCTAATTCAAATAATATGAAGCACTGGGAAGGAAAGCTATGGAAAGTCTGGACAAGCTATCAACAAAGGTCAGCATAGTTAGAACTTAAACCATAAAGATGGCTGAGCACCATAGAATTGACGCCTTTTGTAACGGATCTACTGGCACCCCGACCGGGTACCTCCGTTGATAGACGCGTCCTAGTTTGCGCCGAGGCCTACAAGCACCGCACCGGACACCACAACCACCACAGACTCCACAACCGCCTTAGTTTAGCTGGAGCCGCGCCGTCTTCCTTCCACCCTGTATGAATCTCCAGCATCCAGGACCGTGTAGGGAAGACCTCTCCTCAAAGGAGAGTACATCAGGAACAAGGGTTCAGTAGTTACAGCTCCAGGGAGTATGCAAAAGCATAGCAATCCCTAGTATGATATAGCGATCCCCTCCAAGAACGAGACAAGGCTACGTTTTGAAGGGTCAAGTAGAACTAGTTTTAATGACAGGGAATCTCCTTTTATGTAATGGTGCCCTCTGAAGGGCTACACCCACATAATTATCACAGCCAATTATATACATGGTTCAACCCCCACGTCTCCTCCCCTCAGATAACAGGTAACACAATTAAAACAGACACAATTTTAACCACATTCTGGATGTACCCCAAAAACAGGGGGTACACCTTTAAGTCCAGCACCGTTCAATATCTCTCACCCAGGGGAACAACATATTAAAAAATGGCATGAATCAGACCAGGGGTTCAAAAGTTAGTAAAAGTATGTTTTTCACATAACACACAGACATTTCACATATCCCCCACACAATACACATATAGGACAATAGGTGTGGTCACCCCTCCCTGAGGCAACTTGATATAATCAGACAATGATTAAATCAGCCCTCTTTGTTCTTATCTGAGAATGAAAACACTTTATACAATCGACTCCCTTATCTGTAACAGGATTATCTCTCCTGCCAAGGTCTGCACTAGCCTGGGGCCAATATTCTGCAGAGCATAAACCAACATACATACAGTATATTACTAGGATCTTATTTTAACCACGAATTAAATAACCATAAACAGGGTAAAACAGTGATGGGTTCCGTTACAGCTGGGATCTGAGCGCACAAAACTACCGAATAGCGCTCAGATCATCTTCACACAGTTCAATTGCCATGTAGCTAAAGTCTTTCCCATAGTCTTTCATTATATGAATGGGCTCCATGGCATATCTATCTGTGGTATCATGGTTCACACAGGGCAAGTACCAAATGACCCCCCTGTATGTAAAGGGCCAGAATGAGTGACATACACTCTGGTATGGCCGAATACTGTGTTTACAGGGCAATATGTACCAGGGCCATAGTCGCAGGGCAGGAGGCTGGCAAACAGTCCTCTCCAAGACAAAGTGGCGAAGGGCACTTCGTCACACCTTTGAACTGTGGTGTTGGAGAAAACTGCGTAGTGTCTCTCGGACTGCAAGAAGATCCAATAAATCAGTACTACATGAAATTAAAAAACAAAAGTCAGAGGTGCTCATCAGAGAACGAACCAACCTTAATAGGTTAGTTCTATAGCCATGATAAGTTACTCTGAGAGCAACCTCTTTTAGCCACTTGTGCCCTTCACAGGGAGAAATAGACTGATATACCGCAGGATGAGAGTGAGCCAGCCCCGAAATACCAGGCAATTCTACCCTGAACAGTAGACACAGCAAACCCCAGACGCGTTTCGGCCTTTACGAACATCTGGGGGTTGCAGTTTCTCCTGCTCAGGGAGAATTGCCTGGTATTTCGGGGCTGGGTCACTCTTTTGAGTGGGACCAGACTGATATACTACAGGATATTTCTCCCTGTGAAGGGCACAAGTGAGCTAAAAGAGGTTGCTCTCAGAGTGGCTTATCATAGCCATAGAACTAACCTATTAAGGTTGGGTCGCTCTCTGATGAGCACCTCTGACTTAGTTTTTCTACATGAAATTAAGCCAAACTGTTCACTGGAAGGTTTGATCATGAGGCTGAAAATCAAATATGTGTCCATATCATGAGAAGACAGGATTCTTTAGAGAAGACTCTGATGCTGGAAACGATTGTGTAAAAAAACTAATATTCTTATGTTCCATTATGAGGATTATAGTGTTTTTTTGATATTATTTAACACAAAACCTTAGAGAGAAAAAAAAATGTAAGGAGATTCTTTGTTTGTACTTGGGGAGTAATAAAGATTTGTTCCTACTTAGAAGATTTGTGTTTCCGCTATAGGTTTCTCTAAAAAGAAGTCAATGTAAGAACTTATGCCCCACAGTATCTACACACGAGACCCACAGCGCCCCCACACACACACACACGCGCCCGACCCACAGCGCCCACACACACACACACACACGCGCCAGACCCACAGCGGCCACACACGCGCCAGACCCACAGCGGCCACACACACACACACGCGCCAGACCCACAGCGGCCACACACACACGCGCGCTCCAGACCACAGAGCCCACGCGCGCGCTCCAGACCACAGAGCGCACACACACACGCGCGCGCGCGCTCCAGACCACAGAGCACACACACACGCGCGCTCCAGACCACAGAGCCCACACACACACGCCAGACCACAGAGCCCACACACACACGCCAGACCACAGCGCCCACACACACACACGCCAGACCACAGCGCCCACACACACACGCCAGACCACAGCGCCCACACACACACGCCAGACCACAGCGCCCACACACACACACACGCCAGACCACAGCGCCCACACACACACACACGCCAGACCACAGCGCCCACACACACACACACGCCAGACCACAGCGCCCACACACACACGCCAGACCACAGCGCCCACACACACGCCAGACCACAGCGCCCACACACACACGCCAGACCACAGCGCCCACACACACACGCCAGACCACAGCGCCCACACACACACGCCAGACCACAGCGCCCACACACACACGCCAGACCACAGCGCCCACACACACACGCCAGACCACAGCGCCCACACACACACGCCAGACCACAGCGCCCACACACACACGTCAGACCACAGCGCCCACACACACACGTCAGACCACAGCGCCCACACACACACGCCAGACCACAGCGCCCACACACACACGCCAGACCACAGCGCCCACACACACACGCCAGACCACAGCGCCCACACACACACGCCAGACCACAGCGCCCACACACACACGCCAGACCACAGCGCCCACACACACACGCCAGACCACAGCGCCCACACACACACGCCAGACCACAGCGCCCACACACACACGCCAGACCACAGCGCCCACACACACGCCAGACCACAGAGCCCACACACACACGCCAGACCACAGCGCCCACACACACACGCCAGACCACAGCGCCCACACACACGCCAGACCACAGCGCCCACACGCCAGACCACAGCGCCCACACACACGCCAGACCACAGCGCCCACACACACGCCAGACCACAGCGCCCACACACACGCCAGACCACAGCGCCCACACACACGCCAGACCACAGCGCCCACACACACGCCAGACCACAGCGCCCACACACACACACCAGACCACAGAGCCCACAAATACCAGAGCCCCAGCACAGACACACGAGACTCTCATCTGTCTGTGGAGTTATTTTTGGATACAGCCCCCCAGTCTCTGTGCTGCACTCACTGGTAACACCAGGCTCATCTTACTGGCTGCACTCACTTTTATAGACACTGGAAATTGGATTGTGCAAAGCTTAAAATGCCTCTGTTCGTCAGTCTGTTGGTCTCAGTCAGGCTGTCAGGTCTCAGTCAGGCTGTCAGGTCTCAGTCAGGCTGTCAGGTCTCAGTCAGGCTGTCAGGTCTCAGTCAGGCTGTCAGGTCTCAGTCAGGCTGTCAGGTCTCAGTCAGTCTCTATGTGTCTCCCAACAGTCACTGTGTCTCACCTCTCACTCTCTCTCAGTCGGTCTGCAGTTCCACTTCCGGGTAATGACGTCTCTGCACCTCACACCGCACTGCTTGCCGGGAAATGGAGTCCAGCCACGTACTCACTGACTAACGCGCCCACACAGCGACACACCCACTGCTGGACACGCCCACTGACACCGACACACTGACGCGCTGTATAATAACCCCAGGCCTCTGCACCTGTCACTCAAGGACAGACAGTGACAGCAGCAGGTTTATTACAAGCGCTGGCAGATTTACTTACCACATTTCCATTATACTGATTCCTCTATATTCAAAGTTTCCATCCATTTCCCAAGAAACCAATTATTATATTCATATTATTATCATCATTACAATTAGGTTTAGGGGGTAAGGGCGAGTAACTGGTGTAGGTGATTAGGGTTAGGGCCAGTAACTGGTGTAGGTGATTAGGGTTAGGGCCAGTAACTGGTGTAGGTTATTAGGGTTAGGGCCAGCAAGGGGTATAGGGGGTTATGGTTAGGGGTGTAGGGGGTTAGGGCCGGCAAGGGGTGTAGGGTATTAGGGTTAGGGCCGGCAAGGGGTGTAGGGGGTTAGGGCCAGCAAGGGGTGTAGGGGGTTATGGTTAGGGCCGGCAAGGGGTGTAGGGAGTTAGGGCCGGCAAGGGGTATAAGGGGTTAGGGTTAGGGCCGGCAAGGGGTGTAGGGGGTTAGAGCCGGCAAGGGGTTATGGTTCGGGCCGGCAAGGGGTGTAGGGGGTTAGGGTCCGCAAGGGGTGTAGGGTATTAGGGTTAGGGCCAGCAAGGGGTGTAGGGGATTAGGGTTAGGGCCAGCAAGAGGTGTAGGGGGTTAGGGACATCAAGGTTTGTAGGGGATTAGCGTTAGCAAGGGGTGTAGGGGGTTAGGGTTCGGGTCGGCAAGGGGTGTAGGGGATTAGGGTTAGGGAGTACATCGGGACGCAAGCGCGCCTGGCACCAGGAGGAGTCCCGTGCTGCGCGTGCACATAACAGGATAGATCCTAAAGTTCTTTTCACTCTGATTTATGGCGCAGAGTCCCCACTTTTATGTCTGTGTTGGTCGATGAGTTAATGACAATAAAGGATAATAATGACAATCCAAGGAGTGGGGCGGCCGTAGGTCAGGTGTAAGCATCTTCTGTCTGACTTCCGCGGTATTATTACATTTATTATAAATCTGCCCAAAATTTTCCAAATCATTAAAAAAATATTGCTTAAGGAAGATGATCAAGGAAGATAGGGCTTAGGGTATGAACTAGCTAAGTTGTCGTGGTGAAGGGGCTTGTGTACTTCAATGAAGCTGTGAGCTATACAATGTAGGGTCACCCAAGATGGACAGGTCATAGCAGAGAAGGAACTGGCAACTAACCCCAGTTTCTTTGCCAAGATAACCTTATGGATAAGCACAACCAGGGACAAGATGTGGCTGGTGTGCGGTGGTCCACAGGGTCACAGGGAGTCAGACATTAATATAAATGTGTTCTCAATACCTGGAGTACTTTCTATTGTGTAACTAATGAGGAGCCAGTAAATGACTAATTACTATTAATTAGCCAAGTATTGAATACAGGCTATGTTAATTGGGAACATCCTCTCTAGTCAGATGAGGCCTCTACAATACTAGTCAGCAGCTCCCACCTTGGTGAATACGGCCCAATGTCAGAAGCTCCCACCTTGGTGAATACGGCCCAGTGTCAGCAGCTCCCACCTTGGTGAATACGGCCCAGTGTCAGCAGCTCCCACCTTAGTGAATACGGCCCAGTGTCAGCAGCTCCCACCTTGGTGAATACGGCCCAGTGTCAGAAGCTCCCACCTTAGTAAGTATGGCCCAGTGTCAGAAGCTCCCACCTTAGTGAATACGGCCCAGTGTCAGCAGCTCCCACCTTGGTGAATACGGCCCAGTGTCAGAAGCTCCCACCTTAGTAAGTATGGCCCAGTGTCAGAAGCTCCCACCTTAGTGAATACGGCCCAGTGTCAGCAGCTTCCACCTTGGTGAATACGGCCCAGTGTCAGCAGCTCCCACCTTAGTGAATATGGCCCAGTGTCAGCAGCTCCCACCTTAGTGAATATGGCCCAGTGTCAGAAGCTCCCACCTTGGTGAATACGGCCCAGTGTCAGCAGCTCCCACCTTGGTGAATACGGCCCAGTGTCAGAAGCTCCCACCTTGGTGAATACGGCCCAGTGTCAGCAGCTTCCACCTTAGTGAATACGGCCCAGTGTCAGAAGCTCCCACCTTAGTGAATACCGCCCAGTGTCAGAAGCTCCCACCTTAGTGAATACGGCCCAGTGTCAGCAGCTTCCCACCTTAGTGAATATCGCCCAGTGTCAGCAGCTCCCACCTTGGTGAATACGGCCCAGTGTCAGCAGCTCCCACCTTGGTGAATACGGCCCAGTGTCAGCAGCTCCCACCTTGGTGAATACGGCCCAGTGTCAGAAGCTCCCACCTTGGTGAATACGGCCCAGTGTCAGCAGCTTCCACCTTGGTGAATACGGCCCAGTGTCAGAAGCTCCCACCTTAGTGAATACCGCCCAGTGTCAGAAGCTCCCACCTTAGTGAATACGGCCCAGTGTCAGCAGCTTCCCACCTTAGTGAATATCGCCCAGTGTCAGCAGCTCCCACCTTGGTGAATATGGCCCAGTGTCAGCAGCTCCCACCTTAGTGAATACGGCCCAGTGTCAGCAGCTTCCACCTTAGTGAATACCCCCCAGTGTCAGCAGCTTCCCACCTTAGTGAATACGGCCCAGTGTCAGCAGCTTCCCACCTTAGTAAATACGGCCCAGTGTCAGCAGCTTCCCACCTTAGTGAATACGGCCCAGTGTCAGCAGCTTCCCACCTTAGTGAATACGGCCCAGTGTCAGCAGCTCCAACCTTAGTGAATACGTCTCATGACATATTATGAGAGCGCTCAGAGCTGTGACATCATCACATTCTAAGATTCTGCAGGTGGCAGTTTGATTGGACTTGTGTAGATGACACAGGCCATGATTTATCTGTGATTTCTTCTCCTTTTCATCTGATTACATTATCGGAGAGTCTGGTAGCGCAGGACAGTGATGTGAGCAGGTGAGCAAAGATGACAGGAGAGCAGGCCTCGCGATGACTTTGACGCTCATCGCCGTACGTGATGGGGCTTGAGGGGGGGGGGGAGAGGCTTCAAAGGCTGACGAGTTACAGGCTTCAAAGAAATTACAAATTTAACAGCCGCCATTTTTTTCAAGCTTGTGACTCAGAGGGCGCCAAAAGACGCAAATTAATACAAAAATAACTTACAGCCTCACACACAGCACGGGGGGGGGGGGGGGCAGGGAGCCTGTGAGGTTGCGAGCGAATTTGATGTTTAATTGGGAGGTCTGAAAACGGCTAAGCGAGGAAAAAAATGGAGGCCGTAAAGACTTAACTTATTTTCAAGACCATAAATCAGAAAAACATTTGGGGCTTGGGGAAAATGAACATATCCCTGAGCCCGAAAACGGTTTCACACCCGGAAATGTAAACAGGAGCACAGAGGACGGAGAGGGGGGAGAAAGAAACACAGGAGAGGGGGGGAAGAGACACATGGGAGGGGGGAAAGAGACACATGGGAGGGAGAGCAGGGAAAGAAACACGGGAGGGAGAGGGGGAAAGAGACACGAGGAGGGAGAGCGGGGAAAGAGATACAGGGGAGGGAGAGGGGGGAAAGGGACACAGGGGAGGGAGAGGAAGGAAAGAGACACAGGGGAGGGAGAGGGGGAGAAAGACACAGGGGAGGGAGAGGGGGGAAGAGACACAGGGGAGGGAGAGGGGGGAAGAGACACAGGGGAGGGAGAGGGGGGGAAGAGACACAGGGGAGGGAGAGGGGGGGGAAGAGACACAGGAGAGGGAGAGGGGGGAAAGAAACACAGGGGAGGGAGAGAGGGGAAAGAGACACAGGGGAGGGAGAGGAAGGAAAGAGACACAAGGGAGGGAGAGGAAGGAAAAAGACACAGTGGAGGGAGAGGGGGAAAGACACAGGGAAGGGAGAGGGGGAAAGAAACACAGGGGAGGGAGAGGGGGAAAGAAACACAGGGGAGGGAGAGGGGGGAAAGAGACACATGGGAGGGAGAGGGGAGAAAGAAACACAGGGGAGGGAGAAGGGGGGAAGAAACACAGGGGAGGGAGAAGGGGGGAAGAGACACATGGGAGGGAGAGGGGGAAAAGAGACACATGGGAGGGAGAGGGGGGGAAGAAACACAGGGGAGGAAGAGGAAGAAAAGAGACTCAGGGGAGGGAGAGGGGAGAGAAAGACACAGGGGAGGGAGAGGGGGGAAAGAGACACAATGGAGGGAGAGGGGGAAAGACACAGGGGAGGGAGAGGGGGGAAAGAAACACAGGGGAGGGAGAGGGGAAAAGACACGGGAGGGAGAGGGAAGAAAGAAACACAGGGGAGGGAGAGGGGGGAAAGAGACACAGGGGAGGGAGATAAGGGGAGAGGCTTGCACTGCGGGTTGGCCGATGCCTGCAATGAGCGGCGAACCTTATTGCGAGGAACTTAAAGTAGAGGGGGAGAGTCTTCCAATGATCCGGCAAGTCGTTAGTATATAGTAACTAGAGACTTGCGTCAAAAATGACAGCAAAAAAATTTGAAGGCTGGCAATGCTGTTTGTCACACAATGCAAGGCTCCCCCCCCCTAACTTGCGGGCCTCGCAATGAATATCAAATTCGCTTGAGCAGCCCCGTCAAACCATTCATGTGTCACCCACGGGCCTCGCGATGAGCGCCTTCGGTACTTATTGCAGCTTTATAAAACCCGTAACTTTCAGGCCTCACGATGATCTCCTTCGTCGCATATTGCGCATGCGCAGGCCTGTAACTTTTAACTTAGCGTTACCAACAAACTCGCAATTACGACAACTTTATATACAATATATAGTAATCAGGGACGTTCTTATGTACAATATATAGTAATCAGAGACATTCTTATGTACAATATATAGTAATCAGGGACATTCTTATGTACAATATATAGTAATCAGGGACGTTCTTATGTACAATATATAGTAATCAGGGACGTTCTTATGTACAATATATAGTAATCAGAGACGTTCTTATGTACAATATATAGTAATCAGGGACATTCTTATGTACAATATATAGTAATCAGGGACGTTCTTATGTACAATATATAGTAATCAGGGACATTCTTATGTACAATATATAGTAATCAGGGACGTTCTTATGTACAATATATAGTAATCAGGGACGTTCTTATGTACAATATATAGTAATCAGAGACGTTCTTATGTACAATATATAGTAATCAGGACGTTCTTATGTACAATATATAGTAATCAGAGACGTTCTTATGTACAATATATAGTAATCAGGGACATTCTTATGTACAATATATAGTAATCAGAGACATTCTTATGTACAATATATAGTAATCAGGGACATTCTTATGTACAATATATAGTAATCAGAGACATTCTTATGTACAATATATAGTAATCAGAGACATTCTTATGTACAATATATAGTAATCAGAGACATTCTTATGTACAATATATAGTAATCAGAGACATTCTTATGTACAATATATAGTAATCAGGGACATTCTTATGTACAATATATAGTAATCAGGGACGTTCTTATGTACAATATATAGTAATCAGGGACATTCTTATGTACAATATATAGTAATCAGGGACGTTCTTATGTACAATATATAGTAATCAGGGACATTCTTATGTACAATATATAGTAATCAGGGACGTTCTTATGTACAATATATAGTAATCAGGGACGTTCTTATGTACAATATATAGTAATCAGGGACATTCTTATGTACAATATATAGTAACTAGCGACTTGCCCGTCAAAAAATGACGGCAATGTGATGTATATGTTTGTCAAGTTGTTTAGTTATTAACATATATTTTTGACACTTGTAAGTATTTTAATATGAACGTGTATTTTTGTAAAATGTTGATGTAATGGTTTTTTAAAATGTAATTAGTATCTGAAGAATTGTTAACTTGAATATACATTGAATGAATAGGAAAGCCAAAAGTAAAAAGCCTTTTTTAAACGTTGCAAATGTTAACATGAAGTTTAAAATATATGTAAGCAATAACCATCAAAGTATATATTTTTAAACTTGAACTTTATTTTTTATGTAAGTTTAGAAGTTGACAAAACATTGGTATAATTTTGAACATTATAAACAGGAACATAGTGAATACATTTTGTAAAGTAATTTTTTATTAAAAGTATTAACATTTGAATGTAAAAACAATTGACATTTAAATTAATCAGTATTAAAATTCAATTTCTATCACAATAATTGTTAACTTGAATATACATTGAATGTAGAGGAAGGCATACAGTCAAACTCTTCTTAAAACGTACGTAATTAAACTAATTTATTACTGAGCACATAAATTGGCGATAAACATTAATGTAGGTAGTAATCTTAAGATAACAGACAATATTTACATTGTGACTTAAAAGGTGCTTGACCTCTTAACATCCACTTTGTAATATGTTGAATGAAATAACTTCAAAATATATTTTTTAAACTTGTAACATTAGAAACATTAACATAGTGACTTAACATTTTAACATAATTTTTACTAACAATGCAAGGCAAGTATTTTGTGAGGCGAATCATTCATAAACATGACTTCCATTAATTATGACTGAATTAAACAACCAATTGTTATGTATTTTGCAATGCTTTTAAAAAATCTTGGCACCTTTAATTAGTATCCTTCAAAGTTATAGTACTTCATAGTAGACAATGTTTTTAGTAAAAATACGTCCATCTTCTAATAAATCACCTTGACTTTCATTGTTTTCAATGTAAACTTTAATTGCCTGTGGATTTTTGCACCTTGACAACGCAACGTACAATTGACCATGTGCAAAAACTGGTTCTTCCAAGAAAATACCCACAGATTTGAAAGTTTGACCTTGTGATTTATTAATGGTCATGGCAAATGCCATAATAATGGGAAATTGTCTTCTTTGAAGTATAAAAGGGAGACTACTTTCACTTGGTGCTAAATCTATTCTTGGTATGAAAACTCTCTCTCCTCTATGGGTCCCAGTTAAAATTTCAGCATCTATAAAATGGTCCTTTAATTGTTGAACAATTAATCTTGTGCCATTGCATAGGCCTTTTTTGGGATTCATATTTCGCAGTAACATGATAATTGCACCTTTCTTTAGCTGCAAAATATGTGGTGGCATTCCAGAAGGAGTTAAAGAGTTTATGAATTCAGTGGAAAAGTTAGCCTGACTTTCATTGTCATCAGCAAGTACAGAATCAGCACTGTGATAATTTCTTTGTGGTGCATAAATTTTTTTTAAGATTTTATTATTGAGGATTAATGCATCTTTATTTTTACACGTCAGTATGACTTGGTTGGCAAGCTCGGAATATTCTTCGTTATTTATGCTCCCTTCAAATATAGCCGATATAATATCTTGTTGACAAATCATATGAGGTGGGATCTCTACAGTGTCGTCAGGTAAATTTAGTATTTTTTCTGTTCTGCCTTCTCCAATTTTAATAAGCCAATCATTGAAATCAGTTTGGCCTTCTGATCTCATATTTTGTTGCAGTTGAAGATGGGTAAAATGTTTCCATACTGTACTTGACTTTATACATGTTTCGATAATGTCAGTTCGATTTCCATGTACAACAACAGGTAATGTTTGTCTAAAATCGCCACCCAACAACATTACCTTTCCACCAAATGGAAAAATATTATCCATGACTTCACGAAGCAAACGGTCAATACATTGGAGGGCATAGCATGACATCATTGTGGCCTCATCTATTATAATTAATTTACATTTCTTCAATTTCTTTGCTTGTAAGGATGTCATGCGAATATCTGACACAGAATTTTCTAAAATAGGCACTGGCAGTTTAAATCCACTATGAACAGTTCTTCCACCTTCTAATAAAAGTGCAGCAATTCCAGTAGTGGCAAACGCCATTGCTATTTTTCCTTGTGCTCGTACTGAACTCATTAATAAATTGTACAAATATGTTTTTCCTGATCCGCCAGGTCCATCAAGATAGAAATAACGCTCTGTCACCATGTCATCATCTATAGCATTTTTAATGGCATGAAATGCTTGCAATTGTAGTGTATTTAAAGTTGCAAGTCTTTCTTCTGTTCTTTCTGCTTGTAGTTGAATGTCATAGTCTTCAAAGTTAATGTCATCTATAAGACCTGGATCAGGCAAATTAAAACTTGCACAACTTAATCCATGAGTTAAAAAGACTTCTTGGATTTCCATTAACGCTTTTAAGTGTGCAATGGGTTCATTGTATCGTCGCATAAAGTCTTCAGCCATATTACTTTTAAAAGTCTCCCACAAAGCTAATGCATTTGGAGCATTTGAGAAGATACAAATAAAAGCAAATTGTTCTCTCATCTGTCGTGGCATTTGACATTGTGCTGCTTCTTCTAAGCATCTTTCCCACTCTGTATCATCAGCGAGTAAGTTTCTATGTCTTGCAGCTAAATGGAAGGATTCATATACAATGTCATTAACAGTTCTTAAGTGTTCAAAACTTTGTGCTCCAGGAACATTTAAAAGTAATATCCGTAAGCAAAAACGTTCAACATCTCTTGGACTGACTGTGTAAATTCTTGGAATAATTTTATTGCCTCTGGTTTTTCTTGGTCTCCATAATCCATTCACAAAAACATAGTGATATGGAATTTCAATATATAAGTATTGTGTTGCTTCAGCATCAGTGGAATTTAATGCAAACCATGCAGTTAGTGTAGTGTGACGATCTTCACTTTGGGCCAATGCATTCATTTCATTTCCAGCATGGAAATAGACTAAATGTCGTTGTGGCAAATGTACTGCTAACCTATATACTGCATGTGATCTATCATGCATTTCAAATTTTAAAAGCCGCCACATAGCTTCTGGCGCACTGACATAGCGAGCATCTACATGAGATGCAAGTTCATCATGTACTAACTCACTACTTTCAGGGTTGTCTGCACTTTTGACGACTACAGTAGCTGCATCGTAACCTTTGTAAATATATTTGTAGACATATTTAATGGATTTGATAGAAGTGCAGGCTTCTACGTTGATGTGGGCGTTGTACTTCATGAGTAAATGTGGATTGTAGGGTACTACATATCTATTGTCCACTTTTTTCCCACGAATAATGGCACTATCTCCTTCTCTTCTTTTATAAAGTGGATATCCATCACAATTGGCATAGGTTTTGTCTCTATAATCTTTGGGAAATTCTTTGGAACATTTATTATTTTCCATACATGGTGATTGTGGATTAAGGTCACCACAGGGTCCATGAATCATGCGATGAGTAACAATCTCATATAGTCTACCATATAGTTCTGGATCTGGTAGTTCAGCAACAATGACTGCATCCACTTTGTCTGAAGTATCTAATTTATCTTTTTCTTGAAGTATTATTAGAAGATGTGCATGTGGAAGGCCTCTTTTTTGAAATTCAATGGTATATACATAAGCAAGACATTTGCCAAATAACTGATTTATAGTGAAGTCACGTATTAATTCATTTAATTTAATCTTAAAAACTCTGGCTACTAAATCTGGTCGATCTGAAGCAGTTTGTCCAAGAAGTAGATTTAGTGTAATTTCTGGCCATTGTGGATTACATGTAAATGTCACAAATAAATCGGGTTTGCCAAATTTTGTCACAATAGCCATAGCATCATTGTATCTTTCTCTCATATTCCGAGGAGATCCTTGAAAGGAAGATGGTAAAATGATGGCTTTGCCAGCTGTCATGTCTCTGCTTGTAGCCACGTCAGCAACATAGTCCATGAGTCCAGAATATTGTTCTACACGGAGTTTATCTTGTTGATATTTGATAAAGTTTAAATTATTTGCCTCAACTTGCAAATATGAATCAATAATCCATTGTTGTGTTAGTTTCCCACCACATAAAATTGGATTAAATACATTGCGAATGGCAATTTGAGCTACTTTAAATTCAAGCATAGAAACATTATTTCGGATTCTGGCTTTAGCATTTGGGTAACTGGGAAGAGTTAATTTTGGTTGCCAACCTGCTTCTCCGTGTGGGAAAAAGATGGGATATGTCATTGGATCTAAATTTGGACTTAAGATACTCATATTAATAAACGGTTGGTCCTCATTTCTAGGATATATTCGTATGTCTCTTTGAAATGGTGGTTCTCCTTCATCATTGTGAAACACCATTGCAACCTCATTTGTTGTTGGCAAGTTATAACGACGTTTATCAGTATGTCTGTCTCTTTTAAGCACCATATTAACCTTCGGCATTGGTAATTGATGTGTTTGTGAATGAAGTAGTTGTTCATTTTCTACTTCTGCCAATTTTTTATAAGCTTTACTGTAGGGATTGTTGTCCATAATGTTATTTAGCTCTATGAAAACAGTGGGTAAGCATTTTTTATTTTCTTCCATCTGCATACGTTGGTCAACAGCTTCCATTGTATCTAGGACATATAGTTGAGCGAATTTTCTTTTATTTCCTTCCTCTGGATGTAAATGGGAAGTGCGATGATAAATTTGTCCTTGGACTTTAAAACAGTAAGGACCATGTCCTGGTACATTAGCAGCTAATGTTGCCCCCATGGATGCAAAGGATATGGCACTATTGTAGGATCTTATGTTTGTCTTAAAATTTTTGTAGTTTGGAAAAGTAGGTTCAGTCATAATATTTTGTAAATAAATTGGAAATTCTTTCCTTTCTGGAAGTTTGAACTTGCCTTTTTGACAACAACTAATAAATTGTCCATCTCTGGGTCTCTCCTGTTTAAAATAATAAGCCTCACAAAACTGACATTGAGTAGTCATGTCCCCACAACTATGAACCTCTACTGCTAAAGACTTGAGTAGAGGACAATTTGCAAAGCATATAGGATTTTGCCTTTCATATTCATCAGGTGAAATGTCATATAATGTTTCAACAACAGGTTCTAAATGTTTTGTTTTTTTCGTTGCTTTTCTTGGTATATGTTGTATTGTTTGAGGTAAAATGTCATCTAATGTTTCATGAAACGGTTCTAAATGCTTTGTTTTCTTTGTTGCTTTTTTTGGTATCTCTTGTCTTTTTTCTGGCAAAATGTCATCTGATGTTTGAGCAACAGGTTGTAAATGCTTTATTTTCTTTGTAGTTTTTTTTGACATATCTTTAATTTCTGCAAGTGACAGTCTTTTGCTTGCAATTCTTTTGCGTTCTTTTTCTCGTCGAATTTCCTTCTTCTCCGGTGTCTGCTGGCTGTCTGCTCTCTGTCGTCGTTCTCTAGCTTGGCGTCTTTTCTTTTCTTGTTTAGTCTCATTATCAGCCATGTTAATCTGTAAAAATAAAATAATGTATCATTAGTTTATTTTGAGATGTTAAGTTGTTTTTCATGACATATAGTTATCAATAGTGTGTTAACATTTTATAGTTAATCAATTTCAATGCGTTCAATTGAATAAAAGTCTAAATAAGGGCATGAGATAATTATTTAAAGACATTTTTATTTATTAAACATGTATCCAAAAGCAAGTGTTTCAGTAACTAAAAAGGTATTTTAAAAAAGATGTTATGTCCTTATTTACAGCACTATTCAATTTGTCAAATGGCAATTAAATTAGGGTTTAGGACTGGAATGTTACAATGACAAATTATATAGATTCTGTGTTTTTAGACTTTTTTGGACTATGCCAATTTATTTTTTAAGTTTACATTGAAGTTTGTATTTATTGTTAAAGATTATTGGCCCTAAAAGACAAATAAGAGATAGATGATAGATATTACTTTTTATACTGTACCTTGGTTGAAGTTTGATTTCAAGCAAAATTCTTTGTTGGTCCTGTGTTGAAAGCCTTCGTCCGATGGTCTCGTCCTGTGTTGAAAGTCCTCGTCCGATGGTGTAGTCCTCTGTTGAAAGTCCTCGTCCTCTGGTGTGGTCCTCAGTTCCAACTCCTGTTCCGATGTTCTTGACGCAGTATCTGTTATAAAATAAAAATGAAAATGTTATGTTATTTGAATGTCTTTGTATGAATGAAAAAATGGCATTATTTCTGTGTTTTTCTACAATCCTTTTTGGTGCGCCACAATTTTGGTATGCTTCTGTAGGCTATTTTCTAAGGCTTATAGGTGGTTAAACATTAAAGAAGAATATTAATTAATTTTTCTCTTTTTTTTACTTGTTATACTGTACCTTGGTTGAAGTTTGATTTGAAGCAGAATCTTTGTTGGTCCTGTGTTGAAAGCCTTCGTCTGATGGTCTGGTCCTGTGTTGAAAGTCCTCGTCCAATCGTCTGGTCCTCTGTTGAAAGTCCTCGTCCGATGGTGTAGTCCTCTGTTGAAAGTCCTCGTCCAATGGTCTGGTCCTCTGTTGAAAGTCCTCGTCCGCTGGTGTGGTCCTCAGTTGAAACTCCTGGTCCGATGTTCTTGACGCAGTATCTGATATAAAATAAAAATGAAAATGTAATATTATTTTAATGTATTTGTATGAAGTAAAAAATGACATTATTTCTTTGTTTTTCTACAATCCCGTTTGGTGTCCACCACTTTTGGTATGCTTATTTAGGCCTTTTTCTAAGGCTTATAGATTGTTAAACATAAAATAAGTATCTAAATGTACTTTGGTATGTGTTTGTGTGAGTTTTCATACAATCCTGTTTCGTGCGCACCACTGTTGGTATGCTTATTTAGGCTTCTTTCTAAGGCTTATAGGTTGTTAAACATAAAATAAGAATGTAAAAGTACTTTGCTATGTGTTTGTGTGAGTTTTCATACAATCCTGTTTGGTGCGCACCACTGTTGGTATGCTTATTTAGGCTTCTTTGTAAGGCTTATAGGTTGTTAAACATTAAAAAAGAATCTAAATGTAGTTTGCTATGTGTTTGTGTGAGTTTTCATACAATCCTGTTTGGTGGGCACCAATGTTGGTATGCTTATTTAGGCTTCTTTGTAAGGCTTATAGGTTGTTAAACATTAAATAAGAATGTAAATGTAGTTTGCTATGTGTTTGTGTGAGTTTTCATACAATCCTGTTTGGTGCGCACCACTGTTGGTATGCTTATTTAGGCTTCTTTCTAAGGCTTATAGGTTGTTAAACATAAAATAAGAATGTAAATGTAGTTTGCTATGTGTTTGTGTGAGTTTTCATACAATCCTGTTTGGTGCGCACCACTGTTGGTATACTTATTTAGGCTTCTTTCTAAGGCTTATAGGTTGTTAAACATTAAATAAGAATCTAAATGTAGTTTGCTATGTGTTTGTGTGAGTTTTCATACAATCCTGTTTGATGCGCACCACTGTTGGTATGCTTATTAATGTAGTTTTGTAATGCTAATAGGTTGTTAAACATAAAATAAGAATGTAAATGTAGTTTGTTATGTGTTTGTGTGAGTTTTCATACAATCCTGTTTGGTGCGCACCACTGTTGGTATACTTATTTAGGCTTCTTTCTAAGGCTTATAGGTTGTTAAACATAAAATAAGAATGTAAATGTAGTTTGCTATGTGTTTGTGTGAGTTTTCATACAATCCTGTTTGGTGCGCACCACTGTTGGTATGCTTATTTAGGCTTCTTTCTAAGGCTTATAGGTTGTTAAACATAAAATAAGAATGTAAAAGTACTTTGCTATGTGTTTGTGTGAGTTTTCATACAATCCTGTTTGGTGCGCACCACTGTTGGTATGCTTATTTAGGCTTCTTTGTAAGGCTTATAGGTTGTTAAACATTAAATAAGAATCTAAATGTAGTTTGCTATGTGTTTGTGTGAGTTTTCATACAATCCTGTTTGGTGCGCACCACTGTTGGTATACTTATTTAGGCTTCTTTCTAAGGCTTATAGGTTGTTAAACATAAAATAAGAATGTAAATGTAGTTTGCTATGTGTTTGTGTGAGTTTTCATACAATCCTGTTTGGTGGGCACCAATGTTGGTATGCTTATTTAGGCTTCTTTCTAAGGCTTATAGGTTGTTAAACATTAAATAAGAATCTAAATGTAGTTTGCTATGTGTTTGTGTGAGTTTTCATACAATCCTGTTTGTTGGGCACCAATGTTGGTATGCTTATTTAGGCTTCTTTCTAAGGCTTATAGTTTGTTAAACATGAAATAAGAATCTAAATGTAGTTTGCTATGTGTTTGTGTGAGTTTTCATACAATCCTGTTTGGTGCGCACCACTGTTGGTATACTTATTTAGGCTTCTTTCTAAGGCTTATAGGTTGTTAAACATAAAATAAGAATGTAAATGTAGTTTGCTATGTGTTTGTGTGAGTTTTCATACAATCCTGTTTGGTGGGCACCAATGTTGGTATGCTTATTTAGGCTTCTTTCTAAGGCTTATAGGTTGTTAAACATTAAATAAGAATGTAAATGTAGTTTGTTATGTGTTTGTGTGAGTTTTCATACAATCCTGTTTGGTGGGCACCAATGTTGGTATGCTTATTTAGGCTTCTTTCTAAGGCTTATAGGTTGTTAAACATTAAAATAAGAATGTAAATGTAAATCCTGTTTGATGGGCACCACTTTTGTTATACTTATGTAGTGTTTTTTCTAATGGTTATACATTGTTAAACAATCACATTTGAATGAGGCCCTCGGCCATTAAACATATTTAGGTCCTGAATCAATTGCGTTTTGACCAATTGAATAGGGCTCTATATAAGCACATAAAATATTTTTTGACAGAAGTTTTTAGTTAGTGAAGACCTATTATGTGCTTATATAAAGCCCTATTCAATTAGCCAACTCACAATTGAATAAGGCTCATGGTTCGGTTCTTTTTTATACTTAAATACTTTACCTTGATTGAAGTGTGGAATGACAGAGGGTCCCCTCCTGCCAATCTTAATCCGCCGGTCTTCTTGTAGTGTCTGTTTGAAAAATAAAGTGAAATAGTGAATTATAGAATTTTTTATTTGTATTTAACAAACCATGGCCTTTTCAGCATTTAAAGTATTTTTGTATCTTACCTCTTGTTCTTTGTTGGTGTTCTTTAAAAGGGATTGTGCTTCACAGTGTACGGTGCAAATTGTTGAAAGACGCTGTTGATGCAGAGTCTGTTTGAATATTTAAAAAAGTAGAAAGATTGAGTTTTAGGTGATCTATTGAATTGCAGTAAATTAATTTCATTGAAATATACTTCTGTAATTAATTTGAATTAACATTATTTTTTGGTGGGTGCTACACACATATGTCACATACATGAAGCACATTTCCATAGTTGAAAGTAATTTTTTTGTGTGCGTGTGACATATCACTATACATGAATCATATTTTAATTGTTAAATTAACCTTATTTTTATTTTTTGCCAACATACATAAATGTGTGTGTGACATGTGACTATAGATGATACACATATATGTGCGTGTCACATATCAGTATACATGACTCATATTTTAATAGTATTTTAATAGTCCCAACTTATTTTTTTGTAATGTAATTTAAATGTAGTTGTTTAATTAGTTTGTTGCAGGGGCAATACACATAAATGTGCATGTAACATGTCACTATACATTATACACATAAATGTGCGTGTCACATGTCACTATACATTATACACATAAATGTGCATGTGACATGTCACTATACATTATACACATAAATGTGCGTGTCACATGTCACTATACATTATACACATAAATGTGCATGTGACATGTCACTATACATTATACACATAAATGTGCGTGTCACTTGTCAGTATACATTATACGCATAAATGTGCGTGTCACTTGTCACTATACATTATACACATAAATGTGCGTGTCACTTGTCACTATACATTATACACATAAATGTGCGTGTCACTTGTCACTATACATTATACACATAAATGTGCGTGTCACTTGTCAGTATACATTATACGCATAAATGTGCGTGTCACATGTCAGTATACATTATACGCATATATGTGCGTGTCACTTGTCAGTATACATTATACGCATAAATGTGCGTGTCACTTGTCAGTATACATTATACGCATAAATGTGCGTGTCACATGTCAGTATACATTATACGCATATATGTGCGTGTCACTTGTCAGTATACATTATACGCATAAATGTGCGTGTCACTTGTCAGTATACATTATACGCATAAATGTGCGTGTCACATGTCAGTATACATTATACGCATAAATGTGCGTGTCACTTGTCAGTATACATTATACGCATATATGTGCGTGTCACATGTCAGTATACATTATACACATAAATGTGCGTGTCACTTGTCAGTATACATTATACGCATATATGTGCGTGTCACTTGTCAGTATACATTATACGCATAAATGTGCGTGTCACTTGTCAGTATACATTATACGCATATATGTGCGTGTCACATGTCAGCATACATAAACCTCTTTGTCTTCTTTAATTTTTTTTTTTGATGTCCTGTCTTGAAAATAAGTAATATATTATAGCTTACCTCTCAGTTGTAATTTGCACAATGTAAAGTAGGAAATTAGGAAAGAATTATCTTCTCAAGTTTTAGCAGCAGTTATCTCCGAAGTCACTCTGTTCATCACCTGAGGAGAAATGTATTTTTCTCTGTCAAATAGACAGTATTTATAAACTTGTAGAACATTCTGGAAAGTTAGACCGTTAGAACGTAATACGCATGCGCTATTTGCGTTCCAGCTTACAATTTGCGTTCCATCCGCCATTTTGTGCGTAGTAGTGTTTAAAATGGTGTTTAATATGAGTGTGATCCGTTCCGCATAGTATGTGTTTCATTATTGCGAGTAAGTGTAGTGTAGTTACGTCTGGAGCCTCGTTTTCGTTTTGTTCGGCGGCCATTTTTTCTCTCGCTTAGCCGATTTTCGGTCGTTTAAACTCTTTGTTTTCACTTAAATGGACGTGTAAATGAACTTTTGGAGGTGCCGGATGCCCCCCCGTGCTATAAGTAAGGTTTTTATGTGTTTGTTGTGTTTATTTCTTGTGTTTGTGATGTTTTGATGCGCGGCGGTTGGAATGGGTCTTTCGCGGCCGTATTTTTTTCCGATGCGGCCGTATTTTGTTGCGATATACGCAGTTAGCTTTTACGTGTACGACGCAGTGTATTTGTTTCTAAGTCGTGCGTATGTGTGTTAAGAGCGTGTGAGGGGCCTTTTTTACTGTTTTTTTGTTAAGTCTTGCGTCTGTGTGTCTGGGTGTAAGCGGGTGTGAGGCGACTTTGATTTTTTTTTTGTTATGAAGTTATGTGTGTGTGTATGTGTGTGTTAACACAGCCGATGTTGGGATGCTCCCACCACCGCAAATGCGGACCCTCGGTTCGCGAGGATCCGCATTTGCGGGGACGTTGTTTGTTTTTTGTTGGCTGGGCGGTTGGGTTTATTCTGTTAAAAAAGTCGTGTGTGTGTATGTGTGTGTTAACACAGCCGACGTTGAGCCTCCACAACCGCAAATGCGGGCCCTCGCTTCGCGAGGACCCGCATTTGCGGCGAACTGCGTCCCTCGCTTCGCGAGGGACGCAGTTTCTTCAAGCGTGAGCAACGACTTGGGTTTTTGTTGGCTGGGCGGTTGGGTTTATTCTGTTACAAAAGTCGTGTGTGTGTATGTGTGTGTTAACACAGCCGACGTTGAGCCTCGACAACCGCAAATGCGGGCCCTCGCTTCGCGAGGACCCGCATTTGCGGCGAACTGCGTCCCTCGCTTCGCGAGGGACGCAGTTCTTGCGGGCTCGCTACGCGAGCCCGCAAGCGTGAGCCGACGTTGAGCCTCGACAACCGCAAATGCGGGCCCTCGCTTCGCGAGGACCCGCATTTGCGACGAACTGCGTCCCTCGCTTCGCGAGGGACGCAGTTCTTGCGGGCTCGCTACGCGAGCCCGCAAGCGTGAGCAACGACTCGTACGCTCACAACTATATATGTGATCAGGGACGTTCTTATGTACAATATATAGTAATCAGAGACGTTCTTATGTACAATATATAGTAATCAGAGACGTTCTTATGTACAATATATAGTAATCAGGGACGTTCTTATGTACAATATATAGTAATCAGAGACGTTCTTATGTACAATATATAGTAATCAGAGACATTCTTATGTACAATATATAGTAATCAGAGACGTTCTTATGTACAATATATAGTAATCAGAGACGTTCTTATGTACAATATATAGTAATCAGAGACGTTCTTATGTACAATATATAGTAATCAGGGACATTCTTATGTACAATATATAGTAATCAGAGACGTTCTTATGTACAATATATAGTAATCAGGGACGTTCTTATGTACAATATATAGTAATCAGAGACGTTCTTATGTACAATATATAGTAATCAGGGACGTTCTTATGTACAATATATAGTAATCAGGGACGTTCTTATGTACAATATATAGTAATCAGGGACATTCTTATGTACAATATATAGTAATCAGGGACGTTCTTATGTACAATATATAGTAATCAGGGACGTTCTTATGTACAATATATAGTAATCAGGGACATTCTTATGTACAATATATAGTAATCAGGGACGTTCTTATGTACAATATATAGTAATCAGGGACGTTCTTATGTACAATATATAGTAATCAGGGACGTTCTTATGTACAATATATAGTAATCAGGGACGTTCTTATGTACAATATATAGTAATCAGGGACAGCCTTATGTACAATATATAGTAATCAGGGACATTCTTATGTACAATATATAGTAATCAGGGACATTCTTATGTACAATATATAGTAATCAGGGACGTTCTTATGTACAATATATAGTAATCAGGGACATTCTTATGTACAATATATAGTAATCAGGGACATTCTTATGTACAATATATAGTAATCAGGGACATTCTTATGTACAATATATAGTAATCAGAGACATTCTTATGTACAATATATAGTAATCAGGGACATTCTTATGTACAATATATAGTAATCAGGGACATTCTTATGTACAATATATAGTAATCAGGGACATTCTTATGTACAATATATAGTAATCAGGGACGTTCTTATGTACAATATATAGTAATCAGGGACGTTCTTATGTACAATATATAGTAATCAGGGACATTCTTATGTACAATATATAGTAATCAGGGACATTCTTATGTACAATATATAGTAATCAGGGACATTCTTATGTACAATATATAGTAATCAGAGACATTCTTATGTACAATATATAGTAATCAGGGACATTCTTATGTACAATATATAGTAATCAGGGACATTCTTATGTACAATATATAGTAATCAGGGACATTCTTATGTACAATATATAGTAATCAGGGACGTTCTTATGTACAATATATAGTAATCAGGGACGTTCTTATGTACAATATATAGTAATCAGGGACATTCTTATGTACAATATATAGTAATCAGGGACATTCTTATGTACAATATATAGTAATCAGAGACGTTCTTATGTACAATATATAGTAATCAGGGACGTTCTTATGTACAATATATAGTAATCAGGGACGTTCTTATGTACAATATATAGTAATCAGGGACATTCTTATGTACAATATATAGTAATCAGGGACATTCTTATGTACAATATATAGTAATCAGGGACATTCTTATGTACAATATATAGTAATCAGGGACATTCTTATGTACAATATATAGTAATCAGGGACGTTCTTATGTACAATATATAGTAATCAGGGACGTTCTTATGTACAATATATAGTAATCAGGGACATTCTTATGTACAATATATAGTAATCAGGGACGTTCTTATGTACAATATATAGTAATCAGAGACGTTCTTATGTACAATATATAGTAATCAGGGACGTTCTTATGTACAATATATAGTAATCAGGGACGTTCTTATGTACAATATATAGTAATCAGGGACATTCTTATGTACAATATATAGTAATCAGGGACATTCTTATGTACAATATATAGTAATCAGGGACGTTCTTATGTACAATATATAGTAATCAGGGACGTTCTTATGTACAATATATAGTAATCAGGGACATTCTTATGTACAATATATAGTAATCAGGGACGTTCTTATGTACAATATATAGTAATCAGAGACGTTCTTATGTACAATATATAGTAATCAGGGACGTTCTTATGTACAATATATAGTAATCAGGGACGTTCTTATGTACAATATATAGTAATCAGGGACGTTCTTATGTACAATATATAGTAATCAGGGACATTCTTATGTACAATATATAGTAATCAGAGACGTTCTTATGTACAATATATAGTAATCAGGGACGTTCTTATGTACAATATATAGTAATCAGGGACATTCTTATGTACAATATATAGTAATCAGAGACGTTCTTATGTACAATATATAGTAATCAGGGACGTTCTTATGTACAATATATAGTAATCAGAGACGTTCTTATGTACAATATATAGTAATCAGGGACGTTCTTATGTACAATATATAGTAATCAGGGACATTCTTATGTACAATATATAGTAATCAGGGACGTTCTTATGTACAATATATAGTAATCAGGGACGTTCTTATGTACAATATATAGTAATCAGGGACATTCTTATGTACAATATATAGTAATCAGGGACGTTCTTATGTACAATATATAGTAATCAGGGACGTTCTTATGTACAATATATAGTAATCAGAGACATTCTTATGTACAATATATAGTAATCAGGGACGTTCTTATGTACAATATATAGTAATCAGGGACGTTCTTATGTACAATATATAGTAATCAGGGACGTTCTTATGTACAATATATAGTAATCAGAGACGTTCTTATGTACAATATATAGTAATCAGGGACATTCTTATGTACAATATATAGTAATCAGGGACATTCTTATGTACAATATATAGTAATCAGGGACATTCTTATGTACAATATATAGTAATCAGAGACATTCTTATGTACAATATATAGTAATCAGGGACATTCTTATGTACAATATATAGTAATCAGGGACGTTCTTATGTACAATATATAGTAATCAGGGACGTTCTTATGTACAATATATAGTAATCAGGGACATTCTTATGTACAATATATAGTAATCAGAGACGTTCTTATGTACAATATATAGTAATCAGAGACGTTCTTATGTACAATATATAGTAATCAGAGACGTTCTTATGTACAATATATAGTAATCAGGGACGTTCTTATGTACAATATATAGTAATCAGAGACGTTCTTATGTACAATATATAGTAATCAGGGACATTCTTATGTACAATATATAGTAATCAGAGACGTTCTTATGTACAATATATAGTAATCAGAGACGTTCTTATGTACAATATATAGTAATCAGGGACATTCTTATGTACAATATATAGTAATCAGAGACGTTCTTATGTACAATATATAGTAATCAGGGACGTTCTTATGTACAATATATAGTAATCAGGGACATTCTTATGTACAATATATAGTAATCAGGGACGTTCTTATGTACAATATATAGTAATCAGGGACATTCTTATGTACAATATATAGTAATCAGAGACATTCTTATGTACAATATATAGTAATCAGGGACATTCTTATGTACAATATATAGTAATCAGGGACATTCTTATGTACAATATATAGTAATCAGGGACGTTCTTATGTACAATATATAGTAATCAGGGACGTTCTTATGTACAATATATAGTAATCAGGGACATTCTTATGTACAATATATAGTAATCAGGGACATTCTTATGTACAATATATAGTAATCAGGGACGTTCTTATGTACAATATATAGTAATCAGGGACATTCTTATGTACAATATATAGTAATCAGGGACATTCTTATGTACAATATATAGTAATCAGGGACATTCTTATGTACAATATATAGTAATCAGAGACATTCTTATGTACAATATATAGTAATCAGGGACATTCTTATGTACAATATATAGTAATCAGGGACATTCTTATGTACAATATATAGTAATCAGGGACATTCTTATGTACAATATATAGTAATCAGGGACGTTCTTATGTACAATATATAGTAATCAGGGACGTTCTTATGTACAATATATAGTAATCAGGGACATTCTTATGTACAATATATAGTAATCAGGGACGTTCTTATGTACAATATATAGTAATCAGGGACATTCTTATGTACAATATATAGTAATCAGGGACATTCTTATGTACAATATATAGTAATCAGGGACATTCTTATGTACAATATATAGTAATCAGAGACGTTCTTATGTACAATATATAGTAATCAGGGACGTTCTTATGTACAATATATAGTAATCAGAGACGTTCTTATGTACAATATATAGTAATCAGAGACGTTCTTATGTACAATATATAGTAATCAGAGACGTTCTTATGTACAATATATAGTAATCAGGGACATTCTTATGTACAATATATAGTAATCAGGGACGTTCTTATGTACAATATATAGTAATCAGGGACATTCTTATGTACAATATATAGTAATCAGGGACGTTCTTATGTACAATATATAGTAATCAGAGACATTCTTATGTACAATATATAGTAATCAGGGACGTTCTTATGTACAATATATAGTAATCAGGGACGTTCTTATATACAATATATAGTAATCAGTGACATTCTTATGTACAATATATAGTAATCAGGGACGTTCTTATGTACAATATATAGTAATCAGGGACATTCTTATGTACAATATATAGTAATCAGAGACATTCTTATGTACAATATATAGTAATCAGGGACATTCTTATGTACAATATATAGTAATCAGAGACGTTCTTATGTACAATATATAGTAATCAGAGACGTTCTTATGTACAATATATAGTAATCAGTGACATTCTTATGTACAATATATAGTAATCAGGGACGTTCTTATGTACAATATATAGTAATCAGGGACGTTCTTATGTACAATATATAGTAATCAGAGACATTCTTATGTACAATATATAGTAATCAGAGACGTTCTTATGTACAATATATAGTAATCAGAGACGTTCTTATGTACAATATATAGTAATCAGGGACGTTCTTATGTACAATATATAGTAATCAGAGACGTTCTTATGTACAATATATAGTAATCAGAGACGTTCTTATGTACAATATATAGTAATCAGGGACGTTCTTATATACAATATATAGTAATCAGAGACGTTCTTATGTACAATATATAGTAATCAGGGACGTTCTTATGTACAATATATAGTAATCAGAGACGTTCTTATGTACAATATATAGTAATCAGAGACGTTCTTATGTACAATATATAGTAATCAGAGACGTTCTTATGTACAATATATAGTAATCAGGGACGTTCTTATGTACAATATATAGTAATCAGGGACGTTCTTATGTACAATATATAGTAATCAGGGACGTTCTTATGTACAATATATAGTAATCAGGGACGTTCTTATGTACAATATATAGTAATCAGGGACATTCTTATGTACAATATATAGTAATCAGGGACGTTCTTATGTACAATATATAGTAATCAGAGACATTCTTATGTACAATATATAGTAATCAGGGACGTTCTTATGTACAATATATAGTAATCAGAGACGTTCTTATGTACAATATATAGTAATCAGGGACGTTCTTATATACAATATATAGTAATCAGAGACGTTCTTATGTACAATATATAGTAATCAGAGACGTTCTTATGTACAATATATAGTAATCAGGGACGTTCTTATGTACAATATATAGTAATCAGAGACGTTCTTATGTACAATATATAGTAATCAGGGACGTTCTTATGTACAATATATAGTAATCAGGGACGTTCTTATGTACAATATATAGTAATCAGAGACGTTCTTATGTACAATATATAGTAATCAGGGACGTTCTTATGTACAATATATAGTAATCAGGGACATTCTTATGTACAATATATAGTAATCAGGGAGGTTCTTATGTACAATATATAGTAATCAGGGACGTTCTTATGTACAATATATAGTAATCAGGGAGGTTCTTATGTACAATATATAGTAATCAGAGACGTTCTTATGTACAATATATAGTAATCAGGGACGTTCTTATGTACAATATATAGTAATCAGGGACGTTCTTATGTACAATATATAGTAATCAGAGACGTTCTTATGTACAATATATAGTAATCAGGGACATTCTTATGTACAATATATAGTAATCAGAGACGTTCTTATGTACAATATATAGTAATCAGGGACGTTCTTATGTACAATATATAGTAATCAGGGACGTTCTTATGTACAATATATAGTAATCAGAGACGTTCTTATGTACAATATATAGTAATCAGGGACGTTCTTATGTACAATATATAGTAATCAGGGACATTCTTATGTACAATATATAGTAATCAGGGAGGTTCTTATGTACAATATATAGTAATCAGGGACGTTCTTATGTACAATATATAGTAATCAGGGACGTTCTTATGTACAATATATAGTAATCAGGGACATTCTTATGTACAATATATAGTAATCAGGGAGGTTCTTATGTACAATATATAGTAATCAGGGACGTTCTTATGTACAATATATAGTAATCAGGGACATTCTTATGTACAATATATAGTAATCAGAGACGTTCTTATGTACAATATATAGTAATCAGGGACGTTCTTATGTACAATATATAGTAATCAGGGACATTCTTATGTACAATATATAGTAATCAGGGAGGTTCTTATGTACAATATATAGTAATCAGGGACATTCTTATGTACAATATATAGTAATCAGGGACGTTCTTATATACAATATATAGTAATCAGAGACGTTCTTATGTACAATATATAGTAATCAGGGACATTCTTATGTACAATATATAGTAATCAGGGACGTTCTTATGTACAATATATAGTAATCAGAGACGTTCTTATGTACAATATATAGTAATCAGGGACGTTCTTATGTACAATATATAGTAATCAGGGAGGTTCTTATGTACAATATATAGTAATCAGAGACGTTCTTATGTACAATATATAGTAATCAGAGACGTTCTTATGTACAATATATAGTAGTCAGAGACATTCTTATGTACAATATATAGTAATCAGAGACGTTCTTATGTACAATATATAGTAATCAGAGACGTTCTTATGTACAATATATAGTAATCAGAGACGTTCTTATGTACAATATATAGTAGTCAGAGACATTCTTATGTACAATATATAGTAATCAGGGAGGTTCTTATGTACAATATATAGTAATCAGAGACGTTCTTATGTACAATATATAGTAATCAGAGACGTTCTTATGTACAATATATAGTAGTCAGAGACATTCTTATGTACAATATATAGTAATCAGAGACGTTCTTATGTACAATATATAGTAATCAGGGACATTCTTATGTACAATATATAGTAATCAGAGACGTTCTTATGTACAATATATAGTAATCAGAGACGTTCTTATGTACAATATATAGTAATCAGGGACGTTCTTATGTACAATATATAGTAATCAGGGACGTTCTTATGTACAATATATAGTAATCAGGGACGTTCTTATGTACAATATATAGTAATCAGAGACGTTCTTATGTACAATATATAGTAATCAGGGACGTTCTTATGTACAATATATAGTAATCAGGGACGTTCTTATGTACAATATATAGTAATCAGGGACGTTCTTATGTACAATATATAGTAATCAGAGACGTTCTTATGTACAATATATAGTAATCAGAGACGTTCTTATGTACAATATATAGTAATCAGAGACGTTCTTATGTACAATATATAGTAATCAGAGACGTTCTTATGTACAATATATAGTAATCAGAGACATTCTTATGTACAATATATAGTAATCAGGGACGTTCTTATGTACAATATATAGTAATCAGGGACATTCTTATGTACAATATATAGTAATCAGGGACGTTCTTATGTACAATATATAGTAATCAGGGACATTCTTATGTACAATATATAGTAATCAGGGACGTTCTTATGTACAATATATAGTAATCAGGGACGTTCTTATGTACAATATATAGTAATCAGGGACATTCTTATGTACAATATATAGTAATCAGAGACATTCTTATGTACAATATATAGTAATCAGGGACATTCTTATGTACAATATATAGTAATCAGAGACGTTCTTATGTACAATATATAGTAATCAGAGACGTTCTTATGTACAATATATAGTAATCAGGGACATTCTTATGTACAATATATAGTAATCAGGGACGTTCTTATGTACAATATATAGTAATCAGAGACATTCTTATGTACAATATATAGTAATCAGGGACGTTCTTATGTACAATATATAGTAATCAGAGACGTTCTTATGTACAATATCTTATGTACAATATATAGTAATCAGGGACATTCTTATGTACAATATATAGTAATCAGGGACGTTCTTATGTACAATATATAGTAATCAGAGACATTCTTATGTACAATATATAGTAATCAGGGACATTCTTATGTACAATATATAGTAATCAGAGACGTTCTTATGTACAATATATAGTAATCAGAGACGTTCTTATGTACAATATATAGTAATCAGGGACGTTCTTATGTACAATATATAGTAATCAGAGACATTCTTATGTACAATATATAGTAATCAGAGACATTCTTATGTACAATATATAGTAATCAGGGACATTCTTATGTACAATATATAGTAATCAGGGACATTCTTATGTACAATATATAGTAATCAGGGACGTTCTTATGTACAATATATAGTAATCAGGGACATTCTTATGTACAATATATAGTAATCAGGGACGTTCTTATGTACAATATATAGTAATCAGGGACATTCTTATGTACACTATATACAGCCTTATTAAATTACAATTCGGACAATTGAATAGGGCTCTATATAAGCACATAGCATATTGTTTACAGAAGTTTTTAGTTAGTGAAGACCTCGCTTTTGGATATAAGATCACTGACTAAAAACTTCTGGAAAAAAACTTTCTGGATCAAGCCGGGCATCGCATAGACAGGATGCGTATGGGCAATGCGCGGCTTGATCCAGAAAGTAGGTCTGGCCGAAGGACTGGAGCCGCAGAGGAGGAGAAGACTTTGAGTGTGGCGCTGCTGGTAGGGTTGCATCTAGGTATGAGACACAGGGGAGGTAGAGGAGAGGGGAAGGAGACACAAGGGCGGGAGAGGAGAGGGAAAGGAGACTTAAGGGAGGGAGAGGAGGGGAAAGGAGACTCAAGGGCGGGAAAGGAGGGGGAACAGAGACACAAGGGAGGGAGAGGAGGGGGGAAGGAGACACAAGGGAGGGGAGGAGAGAGAAAGGAGACTCAAGGGAGGGAGAGGAGGGGAAAGGAGACTTAAGGGCGGGAGAGAAGGGGGAACAGAGACACAAGGGAGGGAGAGGAGGGGGGAAGGAGACACAAGGGAGATAGAGGAGAGAGAAAGGAGACCCAAGGGAGGGAGAGGAGGGGGGAAGGAGACACAAGGGCGGGAGAGGAGAGAGAAAGGAGACACAAGGGAGGGAGAGGAGAGGGGAAGGAGACACAAGGGTGGGAGAGGGGGGGGGGAGGAGACTCAAGGGCGGGAGAGGAGGGCCAAAGAAGACACAAGGGAGGGAGAGGAGGGGGAACAGAGACACAAGGGAGGGAGAGGAGGGGGAGAGGAGGGGGAACAGAGACACAAGGGAGGGAGAGGAGGGGAAAAGAGACACAAGGGAGGGAGAGGAGAGGGGAAGGAGACACAAGGGCGGGAGGGGGGGGGGAAGGAGACTCAATGGCGGGAGAGGAGGGCCAAAGAAGATACAAGGGAGGGAGAGGAGGGGGAACAGAGACACAAGGGAGGGAGAGGAGGGAGAGAGGAGGGGGAACAGAGACACAAGGGCGGGAGAGGAGAGGGAAAGGAGACTCAAGGGAGGGAGAGGAGGGGGAACAGAGACACAAGGAAGGGAGATGCAGAATTGGGTATTTTGGGGAGCACAGATAGTGCCAGACCTGGGAATGATGACAGGCCTCCTGACATGCTATATGGTAATGGGGAGATGCAGAATGGGGTATTATGGGGGACACAGGCAGAGACAGTGACAGACCTGGGGGTGATAAGAGGCCTACTGACAGGCTATGTGGGGAAATGCAGAATTGGGTATTATGATGAGCCAAGCCCTGAAGTGATAAAAGACCTACTGACATAGAGGGTCAAGAACTAGAGGCCCACTTATAGAAGACCTATAGGTATCAAAGGAGGTAGGGAGATGGGAGGAAAGGAGACACAAAGGAGGGAGAGGGGGAAATGAGGTACAGGAGAGGGGGGAAAGACACAAGAGAGGGAGAGGAGGGGGAAAAGAACATACAAGGGAGGCAGAGGAGGCAGGAAAAGGAGACACAAGGGAGGGAGAGAAGGGGGGAATGAGACACAAGGGAGGGGAAAGGAGACACAAGGGAGGGAGAGGAGGGGGGAAAGGAGACATGAGGAAGGGGAAAAGAAGACTCAAGGGAGGGAGAGGAGGGGGAAAGGAACAGGTACACAAGGGAGAGAGAGGAGGAGGGAAAAGAGACACAAGGGAGGGAGAGGAGGGGGAAAGGAACAGGTACACAAGAGAGAGAGAGGAGGGGGGAAAAGAGACACAAGGGAGGGAGAGGAGGGGGAAAGGAACAGGTACACAAGGGAGGGAGAGGCGGGGTAAACGAGACACAAGGGAGAGAGAGGAGGGGGGAAATGAGACACAAGGGAGAAAGTAGACACGGGGAGAGACTCGCAATGAGCATCAAAGGCGCTCAGCGCAGGGCTCACAGTGAGCGCCGAAAGTGCTCACATTGGGTGGCAAACAGCATTGCCAGTCTTAAAATTGTATACCCGTAATTTTTGACAGGCAAGTGCCTAGTGATATATAGTAATTATGAATATTCTGAAATATATTCACATATATAGTAGTGGATCTTACGAATGTTGGTCACGTTTACGATGTTGGTCTTGCACTTCGCGAGGGCTGCAGTTGGGCTGCAATGAGCACCGAAGGACTTTCAAACAGCATGGACATTAGCACAGAAGGCAGATGGCCGCAATATCCGGCGAAAAACGGAGCACTTTACTGCTCATCGCGAGGCACGCAGTTTACTAACTTAATGGCCGAAATTGGTTCAAGCGCGTAACTCCAAAGACCTAAAAACACAACTAAATAATAAGAAAAAAAGAAGAACACACACACAGCACAGGGGGAGAGCCAGGAAGCCTGGGAGTGAGTTTGTGAGCAAATTTGAGCCATATTTCCCGTTTTTCGTCGATTGAAAATCTGTTAAGCAAGGAAAAAAATGGCGTAAAAATTCTTAAACAGGATGAAAACGAGGCCGAACAAAGCCAGGCATACAGGACTTAGAAAATACACGACGGCTGAGACCGTTACACACACAAACAACGCCAGGCACGCAGGACTTGGAAAATAAAACCAACCAGCGCGCCACACAAACATTCAGCAGACACGCGGAAGAGAAACGCACAGGGAAGGGACGGGGGAGATGGTAGAATGAGACACATGGCATCCCAAGCAGTAAACTTGCAGGTTAACGAGGCCTGCAAGGAGCAGTGAAGCCGCTCATTGCTGGGCTCGCGATGAGCGCCAAAGGCGCTCATCGAGAGGCCAGTACAGTAGACGGAGGGAGAGGCTTGCAATGAGCACCGAAGGTACAGCATTCCCATTTTTGACGGGCAAGTAGCTAGTATATAGTAATTATGGATATTCTTATGTATAGTATATAGAGCTTCTGGACATTCTTATATAGGATATATAGTAATTATGGATATTCTTATGTATAGTATATAGAGCTTATGGACATTCTTATATATGATATGTAGTAATTATGGATATTCTTATGTATAGTATATAGAGCTTATTTCAATATCATCCACTTTGTGATCTCTGCAGGTTTGGAATTTAAGTCTGTAACTGTACAAACCTCTTGGATCCTAAAATGAAGAATTCGGGTAAAGCAAACAGTTCAACTGGGAAGGACAAAAAAATTACAGCTGGATCAAAAAGTAAAGACTCTGGGAAAGACCCCCAGGACCCATTTGGGACAGAGAGGGAGATGTATCTACAGAAAGAGCACGACAGGCTGACGCATGATGTGCACGTGTTGGCTGTCAGGATCCGCAACTATGAGCTAGAAAATATATTCCTTGAGGAGAAGGCTAAGAAAATTGAACAGGAGACCAAGGAGTACATTTCTTACCAGACGAAACATGCTGAGCGGCAGCATGGCTGTGCTGTCTCCTTGAGTGATCATAACCTCAGGGAATTGGAGGAGATCCAGAAGCAGAAAGAAGAGATGGTCGCCCAGATGCAGGAGAAAGAGAATGAATTGAGAAGCGATTTGAAGGAGAAAAGCATTGTGTTGGGCAATGTGATCAAGGAGGTGGAGAATCTCCAACCGTACAGAGAGATTCAGGCAGAGCAGATAGGTTTAATAAAAGAACTTGAAAGAGAGCTACTTAAGATGAAAGTGCTAAACACAGAGAATGTGGAGAACATCAAGAGCAAGTTTGTTCTGGACAAAGCAAGTATTGAATGGCAGTCGCAGGATACGATTTTCCATTTGGCCAAAAAGGCATTGAGTGTGGCGAGCTGCGCCCTGCAGGATCACGTATTGGAGGTAAAAGAAGAGAACTGCCAACTCCGGAAGAAGCTGCTCCTTCTAATCCGACGAGCAAATGTCCTAAATGGCTGTATCATCAAGTTGAAGAGACAGCATCAAGAACTTCGAGAGGAGGTTGAGTATCGCCGTGACCTTGCACGTATCGGGCACATTGCACCACACCAAAGACACCCTGGTTGTTTCGTGCAGGATATGAATACATCCAAAGAAGTAAAATTTGGTCTTGACTTGTACCATCTCCAACACCTCCTACATCTGAATTCTGAGCATTTATCAGAGATCAAAACAAAATGGTCATACCAAGGTTTACTAATGTCAAGTCTCCAAAAAGGGATCATCAAAAAGACCGGCCTTAAATTAACTCCGGCTGAACCTGAGACCAAAAGAAACAGTGTCCAGTCTAAAGAATGAAATAAGGATTCCAACACTAAGGAGCACATGGTCATGTAAAGAAAAATATATAAAAATATCTATTTAAAAGTAAATAAAAGTTTCAGATAATTGTAAAGTAATTTCTATGAATCTAGTTACTTAATGGCTGTGAGAAATTAATGTATGATTTCTATAAATACTATATTCTTTTGGGCAGGTTTGTTGTGTATGCAAATTACTCTTAGGGGTTTTTCTCACCCCAAGGTTGATAGGGGCTCCAGACGTGGACTCCATGCTCACTGTGTCTTAGGGAGTACAGCTGCACCTCACTGACGAGGAGCTAGAGAGGCCGAAACTTACATCTGGGGTTTGCTGTTTTTCCTGTTAAGGGAGAATGGCCTGGTATTTGGGGGCTGGATTACTCTTATGAGTGAGACCAGACTGATATACTACAGGATATTTCTTCCTGTGAAGGTCACAAGTGTCTAGAAGTAAGTAACCAGACCTATAGAGCAAACCTACTTATGTCTTGTTCGTTCTCAGATTGAGCCCCTCTGATTTGTTGTTGTGTTCGCAGGTGAATAATCAAACAGACAAATAAGGTATTTTTAAAAACATATTGTATATAAATCAACAGACTGTTACAAGATGGGTTTTTAGACGGAGAGACAGTAACAATAAGTATGAAAATTGGATTTACAAGGATAAAACATATGTAGAGTAGTCCTCCTTTTCTTCTGTTCCTTTCCTTAATATAATTCTACTCCAGGTCAGTAAATGTTGCTTAATTATACCCTTCATAGCTACACCTTGGAGATTGTCCCAGCCAATCAGAATGCAGTATTTTGTAGAATCATTGTTTGCTGCTAGGGGTAAATTCCATCTCAGATGGCTTGTAGATGGCTCAGCATGTCTTCAATAATGAAACCTTTGACCTCTGATTCCCCATGGCATCTGTTGGGCAAATGTTAATTCTAGCCTTGATTCCTTAAGTCCAGTTTCTGACAAAACCAGTAGGGTGTCTTGCGTGAGAGGTTTCTTTTCTCTGTTGGTGTTATACATTGTGTTTTCTGTCTGTTTATGTACTATCTCTCTGTGTACCATGCGTGTCTCTCTGTACACCTCTTGTCTCTTTTCACACGTTTTCAAAAATATGTACTAATTCAGTAAACCAATAAAAAAATATTTTTTATTACATCCAATTTGTATATTTTTATCTCTAAACAAATAATGAACAATATCTTCATATTAAACTGCCAATATTTAATTATTTTTTATATACATGAAGATCATAACAATGTACAATTAATTTTTTTTCGATGTCATGTTACAATTATTTTTTTCATACAATAAGTATAAACATTTTCTATATACAAAACCAATAAATTACAATTTACACATAAATAAATGTCATGAAATCACAACTATAACACAACACATGTTAAATATATACATATTCACTTTTTTTTATTACACATATTATCTAAATATACAGAACATTTTAGCACATATTTTTCTAAAATTACAAAACCTCATCATATACAGTATTTTTTAGTAAATACTCTCCCATCCCCTAAAAGCTCACATTGACTTTCTGTTTGTTTCACAAAGACTTTCATTTCTAATGGATTTTTACATCTTGAAAGTGCCACATAGAGTTGTCCATGGGCAAATACTGGTTCTTCCAAAAACAGGCCAACAGACTGAAAAGTTTAAACTTGTGATTTATTTATGGTCATGGCAAATGCAATCATAATTGGGGATTGTCTTCTTTGAAGTACAAAAGGCAAACTACTTTCACTTGGAGCCAAATCTATTCTTGGAATAAAAACTCAGATCTAGTCTATTATGAATCCGATTCCCGTCAGAACAGTGGGGTTGAGCTATGCGCCAAAAATGTACTGCAGGCAAAGAACTATTCCATCCTCCGACGTGGCGCAACTCGAACGGTGCTGAGTCGACAACGGGGCCATTGCTATGTTCAACGCGTGCACTCAGCCCCCAAGGGCCTCGGACGTGCCTCTTATAGCTCAAGTTCTTTTCTATTGGCGCGCCTTATGAGCCAGATCGGAGGGTGGAATAGTTATTTGGCTGCAATAATTTTTACACCACCAGGTGGTGCTATGGCGCAATGCTCAATCCCAGTCTTCTGACGGGAAATGGATTTATAATAGAAAAGGACCAAAAACTTTTTCACCTTTATGGGTACCATTCAGAATTTCAGCATGTATGAAATGATCTTTTAAATCCTGAACAATTTATCTTGTCCCATTACAAAGTCCTTTTTTGGGGTTCATATTTCTCAGTAACATCACTATGGCCCCTTTTTTAGCTGCAATATATGTGGTGGCATTCCTGATGGTGTTAATGAATTTATAAATTCAGTTGCAAAGTTTATCTTACTCTGTTTGTTATCAGCAAGTACAGAATCTGCACTGTAATAAGTTTTAATTCCAAAATGTCATTATCCAGAAGCAATGCATCTTTATTTTTCAATGTTAATATGACTTTTTATGCAAGCTCTGAGTAATCATTGCTAATTATACGGTTTTGGAATATAGTTGATATTATGGAATCCTTACAAATCATTGAAGATGGAATTTTAACAGTATCCTCAAGTAAATTTGTTATTACCTCTGTTATGCCTTCACCTATTATACAAATACGTTTTGCCCGATCCACCCGGTCCATCTAGATAAAAATAACACTCCTTGACCATTTCATCATCTAGTGCTTGTTGTAAGGCTTTAAATGCTTTCAATTGCAATGTATTCAAAGTAGCAATTTTTTCTTCGGCTTTTTGTTTTTCCAGATCAGCGTCATACTCTGTCTATAGTCAATTTCCTCTATAATTCCTGGATCTGGTAGATTAAAAGTTGCACAACTTAATCCATGACAAAAAAGACCTCTTGAATGTCCATTAATCCTTTCAATTCTGCAATGGACTCACTATAATGTTTCAAAAAGTCTTCACACATATTTAATTTAAATTTGTTCCACAAAGATAAGGCATCAGGTACATTACTTAATATGCAAATTAATGCAAACTGTTCCCACATCTGCCGTGGCATTTGACATAGTGCTGCTTCTTCTAGACATCTCTCCCATTCAGTATCATCTGCAAGGAAGTTTCTTTTCTTTTTCTTTTTCACCATGTCCCATTAATGAAAACGTAATAATATGGAATCTCAATCTATAAGAATTCCCTTGCCTCGCTGTCGTTACAATTTAATGTAAACCAAGCAATAAGTGTTGTTTCTCTATTTTCATTTTGACCAAAAGCATTTCTTTCATCACCAGCATTAAAATAAACTAACTGTCTTTGTGGCAAATTAATTGCTAATTGATAAACTGCATGTGACCGATCATGCATTTCAAATTTCAGAAGGTGCCACATTGCTTCTGGAGCACTTACATACCGAGAATCTACATGATGTGAAAGTTCAAGTTCATCCTTTTGTCCAACTACAGTTGCTGCATCATATCCTTTGTAAACCTATTTATAAACATATTTAATTGATTTGATTAAAGTGCAAGCTTCAACATTTATGTGTGCATTGTAATTCGTTAGCAAATGTGGTTTATATGGGACAACATATCGGTTATCTACAATTTTTCCATGAATATTTGCAGTTTGACCTTCTATTCTTCGATACAATGGATATCCATCACAATTTGCAAAGTTTTTACTCTAAATTCTTTAGGGAAATATTTAGTGCATTTATCCTTTTCCATACATGGTGACTGAGGATTTATATCTCCACATGGTCCATTTGTGGATCTGGTAGTTCAGCAATAATAACGGAATCCACTTGATCAGCAGTATTCAATGTATCTTTTTCTTGAAGGATGAATAGAAGATGTGCATGTGGAGGTCTCTTTTTTAAATTTTATAGTATAAACATAAGCCACACACTTCCCAAATAAATAACTGATGGTTATGTCATATATTAATGCAGATAGCTTAATTTTGAAAACTCTAGCCACTAAATCTGGTGTATCAGAAGCAATTTGTCCAGCTTGCAAATTATCCACAATCTCTGACCATTGTGGATTGCAAGTAAATGTAATAAATACATCTGGTTTTCCAAATTTGGTAACAATAGCATCATTGTATCTTTCTCTCATATTGCGAGGAGATCCTTGAAAAGAAGATGGCAAAATGATGGCATGGCCAGCTGGAAGTTGTCTATTTGTAGCAACTTCAGCTACATAATCCATAAGTGCTTCTTTTGTTGATATTTAATACAAATTTCATTATTTGCTTCTACTTGAAGATATGAATCAATTATCCATTGTTGTGTCAGTTTTCCACCATATAAAATGGGATTAAATTCATCTCGAATAGCAGTTTGAGCAACTTTATATTCAATCATTGAAATATTATTTCTGACACAAAGTTTACTATTAGGATAACTCACAACCTCATTACATGTTGGTAAATTATAACTGCGTTAATCAAAATGACAATCTCTTCGAAGAACCATATTTACTCTTGGGATAGGGAAATGATTTTCTTCAGCATGACTGTTGTTCTCCCTCTGTTATTTTTTTATAAGCTTGAGCATATGGGTTTTTGGACATAATAATATCAAGATCTTGAAAAACAATGGCTAAGCATTTTTTATCTTCAGAAAGCTTCATCCATTGTTCAACAGCTTCCATTGTATCTAAGACATATAGTTGAGCAAATTTTCTTTTGCTCTCCTACTTGTGGGTATAAATGTGAAGTACGGTGGTAAATGTGGCTTGAACTTTAAAACAGTAAGGGCCATGTCCTGGTACATTAGCAACAAATGTTGCACCCATAGAAGCAAATGATATGGCACTGTTATAAGGCCGTGTGTTTGAAATTACTATAATATGGAAATGTAGGCTCACTCATTATGCTTTGTAAATATGCTGGGAATTTGGCTCTTTGTGGAAATAAACTGGGAATAGTCTTACCTTTCCTTTCTGACAACAACTAATAAATTCACCATCTCGAGGTCTTTCCTGTTGAAAATGATAAGCCTCACAAAACGGAGAACATATATCCTGAGAACATATATCAACATTACTATCTATATCAACATTGCTATATTTACCATATTCTTGACTTGCATCTTGATAACAATTTTTTTTATTCGTAGCTCTCTGATGCTAAGATTTAACTTTAACACACATTTTTCTTTTCTTAGAATTTCTGTCACGTTCTTATTCTCTTAACCTTTTCTAAGGCGACTGTTAATGTCTCCATCTTTGTACACATTCCCTTGTTAATTTATTTTTTTGCGTTCTTCTGTGTTTTCTTTGTTATCGGACATCCTAATCTCTAAAATTATAGTGAAATTGTTATTTTGAACATATGAATTATGATTTAAAAAAATTTGAAGTGTTACTAAAATCTTACTTTAGCTTACCTGAAGTTCTAATAGATTTAAGAATTATAATTCCTTTTTATTTCTGACTCCACTCTTCTTTGCAACAGTCTGTAATAAAAATGTACATGTGATAATATCAAACCTGTTTTCCAATGTAATTAATTATATTTGTTATGTCTAAATAGCAGTACACATTGTTTTCTGTTTATATAAAATAATAGGTTAGTTGTCACTATTAAATTAGTAATTTCTGCAGCATGTTTCATAGAATAATTATTTTCTTTATTAATATATTTACAGTAAACCACAATCCACAACATTAATTGATGATATTCAAATTAATAATCTATGTATGATTAATTAACTTGCTATTACTATTTAAAATCATTTAGATTTAGAATTTTTAAATCAATTATATAATTATTAAAAAAATAATTATACTGTACCTATTATATGTAAGTAGCAGAATGGAAAATGATGCAGAGCTGACAGTCTGTCTTCATAAACGCCCACTGTAGAAATCTTTTTTCTGTCTTCTAAATATTGTTATACATAATTCATGTTGGTAACACAAATATTTTTTGAAGTTTGAAATAAATAGTAATAATTTCCATATTTTAATATTGATTTTTTAAATTCATAAATTAATTAATTAAGAAGAAATTATACTTTACATCTTATCTGTACTTTGCAGAAATCAAAATCCTAAAGAGCTAACAATCGCTTTTCCGAAATTACGCCAATAGATAAATGTCCAGTCACACTGTTCATCAACGGAGGAGAACGTGAGAAAGATCTGGAAATTGGCCAGTATATATAGACCGCAGTCGCGAGACAAAACCGTTAGTTATGGCGCAAAACACACTGCGCATGCGCTATTTACGGGTTAGCTGCAATTTGGGAGGCTCATAATTTTTCACACTTTGCAGGCCTCGCGATCCACGTCTAAGCCGCAGTTTCCTAAACTTTCCATCCCCTGTGTCTTTCCCCCCCCCCCCTCCCCTGTCTCTGCCCGCCTCTCCCTCTGTCTCTTTCTGTGTTACAGTGATCTTACTATGTGCCTTTTAGATAAGGCTGGTAGGACGCCGATGAAGAGCACAGTCTGGAGGTTGGTTCTGTCTTTACAAATCATTCTGATGCCCTTTAGTCCTGAATGTAATGGAAGAGAGTGATGGTGAGTGAATATGGCCAGAGGGAGACTGGTGTTGGATGAGTATGGAGAGAGAAGTGGAGGTGAATGGAGAGATGGGACAAGGGCTGGAGGAAGAACTCGGAGAGAGTGCGAGATTCGGGTGAGGGCATATGGAGATTGGGAAGGTGTGGGTGAGTGGGTGTGGGTAGAGGGATAGTGGTTAATAGTGAGATTTGTGTGGGGTCTTCACTGCATGAATCATAGACCCCGCACACAAATCACACTGCGCCAATCATAGACCCCACACACAAATCACACCGCTCCAAACATAAACCCACACACAAATCACACCGCGCCAATCATAGACCCACACACAAATCACACTGTGCCAATCATAGATCCACACACAAATCACACCGTGCCAATCATAAACCCACACAAATCACACTGTGCCAATCATAGACCCCACACACAAATCATACCGCGCCAATCATAGACCCACACAAAATCACACTGTCCCAATCATAGACCCCACACAAAAATCACACTGCGCCAATCATAGATCCCACACACAAATCATAGTGCGCCAATCATAAACACACACACAAATCACATCTCGCCAATCATAGATCCCACACTCAAATCACACTGCGCCAATCATAGACCCCACACTCAAATCACACTGCGGCAATCATAAACCCATACACAAATCATACCGCGCCAGTCACAGACCCCAAACTCAAATCACAGCATGCCAATCATAGACCCCACACACAAATCACACCGCACCAATCATAGACCCCACACACAGATCACACCGCGCCAATCATAGACCCCACACACAAATCACACCGCGCCAATCATAAACCCCACACACAGATCACACCGCACCAATCATAGACCCCACACACAAATCACACCGCACCAATCATAGACCCCACACACAAATCACACCACGCCAATCATAGACCCCACACACAGATCACACCGCGCCAATCATAGACCCCACACACAAATCACACCGCGCCAATCATAAACCCCACACACAGATCACACCGCACCAATCATAGACCCCACACACAAATCACACCGCACCAATCATAGACCCCACACACAAATCACACCACGCCAATCATAGACCCCACACACAGATCACACCGCGCCAATCATAGACCCCACACACAGATCACACCGCACCAATCATAGACCCCACACACAAATCACACCGCACCAATCATAGACCCCACACACAGATCACACCGCACCAATCATAGACCCCACACACAAATCACACCACGCCAATCATAGACCCCACACACAGATCACACCGCGCCAATCATAGACCCCACACACAGATCACACCGCACCAATCATAGACCCCACACACAAATCACACCGCACCAATCATAGACCCCACACACAAATCACACCGCACCAATCATAGACCCCACACACAAATCACACCGCACCAATCATAGACCCCACACACAGATCACACCGCACCAATCATAGACCCCACACACAAAGCCCACTGCAATAAAATATCTCATCCACAGAACTAAGCGCCAACATTCACCCTGGAAAAGTACAGAACCAACACATCCCCACAAAGCGACCTGCACCACAATACTTCACACACCGCTCACTGCATCAAAATATCAAACACAGATGAAAACTGCACAAAATATAACATCCGACTGCACCAAACGCAGAGTGGACTGTCCATCCCAAGGATTGTTTCTAAATAGAGGAATCCATTTCATCTTTGTATGTCACTTCCTGAGAATTGGATCATAAAGGCGTGTTTTTATCTATTATAGGGAGTAAGGAGAGGTCAAAGGCTTTGCTCTATCTGAATGACTTACTTTCACCCCACACAAGCTCTGCCATGGAAGATGACAATTTTTTTGTGTTGATAAACGAGCAGGAAACAGTATAGAGACATGTGAGACCCTCATGAGAAAGTAGCAGACAGAATGTAACACTGCAGTAAAGGAGAGCTGCATATATAAGGTTGTTTGTTTAGTTTCTGGTACCATTGTGACCACTATTATTCATATTAGCCTTAGAGAAACAATATGGCCTGCTGGAGGATCCCATCCGCTCCATGTATGGGTGCACTTGGTCTGCAAGGATGGATAGATAACCCAATCTGAGAGTGCCTTCCAGAAGTAAGAGTGGACCCAGACAATGCCAAGAAAACATTCCCCAGACCATAACGCTGCCGCCATCAGCTTGTGTTATTCCAACAATGGTTGCAGAGTGTTTCGCGCCTGACACCCCAACGACCGTCCAGTCGATGGAGCAGAAAACAAGACTCATCTGAGAAGACAACCCTTTGCCAATCACAAGAGTACAAATTAAAGCCGTGCCTGATGATGAGCCCTTGTCACATGGGTGCAGTGACCAGCCATTTTTTCTTCAGAGCGCCATATGCAACAGGGTTGGCTGTACTGTCAATTTAGACACACGTCTGGTAGCCCCCTGGTTCATTTGGCTGCTCAACTGTATCTTATCGGACCCTCACACACCTTCACAGCCGCCATCATTCTGACATCAATGGCACGCGGTGCCCGTAGTTTTGCCGCTATTTATTCACAATGGTGCCATTTGTCCTGTCACGGAACACTTTAACAACAGCAGGACGCGAACAGGTCACAAATAAATACTGCGACCCTTAACCCGAAAGCCATTGACCATCCTCTTTTCAAAGTCGGATAAATAGCACGTTTTAACCATGGAAGCGATGGTTGATATGTTTGCAGAATGCCTACATGTCACCTTATATTCCTATTAAGCCACCTCACGACATTTACCTTCTTTCATTGGCTACATGATGGTCATAATAATGTGACTCAATCCTATTGATGTTCTTTTTGTTGTCAACTGAATCACTGCTGCATTCTGTCCACTAGAGGTCAGTACTGTATAACTGCGGCCGCCACATACTGGGAAAGGTCAGTGGATGGTAGAAACCGTAAAGGGTCACTGCACAAAAATAATATATATATATATATAGTGTATCTGACCAAGGGCATAATTACTCAGCTATTTTTTAATTAGAAAAAGATATGATATAATTTAAAGCTATAGGTTATAACATGTGCATTAACTAAAAAATAATAGCATTGTCCTTAAATGCACTTACAGGTTGCAATCTGTACCCGTCAGTCAGCCTTTCTGATCCACCCACTAAGGACAGACTGACATCTCTTGCTGACTGGGTCATCTTTGCCGGTGTTTGCTGATTACACCCTGGGGCTCTGAATATAATTTTGTGTAAAGCCATGTGCACTAGAAAAGAATGAGCATGTTCAGACCCCACTATGTAATTTGTCAGTAATTAATAATCCTAGTTACTTCATGGGGTCTGGGCGTGCCCATTCTTACTTTTACACAGGGAAGGTAACATAATCAGAGCCCCAGGGGTGATCAGCAATAATAAAAAAGGTGGAGATTAATAGGACCGCTGGAAGCTAGTGTGGTAATCTTTATATTTGTATAATAGTTGTCAAACTACGAATTGTCGTCACGCTTTGCGAGCTCGAAGCGAGGGGCCGCATTTGTGGAGGTGGAGGGTCTGCGGCGCCTCACAAGCGGTTACAAACACCCACAGAGGCGGGACTTAGAAAAGAAACATCTAACGCACTAAATACGGACTTACACTAAAAAAATATGAGCCGCTGGACATTACAAACTCGCAAAAATATGACCTTAACGGCAGAACCGCGCGCAGCTGAAAACATAAAAAAACACAATAAATACACACAAAAATGACATAAAAAGCTTACCCACAGCAAGGGGGGGCACCCAGGACGTCTGCAAGTGAAGTTACACCGCGATTTTACTCCAAATTCCTGAGTTTAGACACCCGAAAATCCCCTAAGCGACAGAAAAAATGTCCGCCGAAAAAAACGAAAACGAGGCTACAGGACCCTAAACACGCAAAACACACCAAGCACATACGGATTTTCCAAAAACCCGTACGAGGTACAACATACACTATTAGCAAGGACGCTACATCACCCACACCCGCGTACCACATACACATTCGCCGCCATTTTACAACACTAACTTACACAATGCGGAAGTACACAGCTACACTACCGGTTTCCCCTCGCGCACGCAGCCTATTTACACTGCGCACATTGCTGACACTTACACCTCAGCTCCACAACACTGCAAACCTACATTATATGCTGCAGGAACATCAAAACAGATTGTCAGCTCTTCAGCACAATGCTTCCTGCATATATTAATGACAAATAGGTAACGTAAATGTATTTATTAATGTATTACTTTAATTTAATTAGCTTCAAAAAGTACATATACACAAAAAAATTAATAAAAACACTATCGCAATAAACACAAGACCCATTCACTGCGCGCCTCACAAGGAGCGCCAACGCTGCTCTAGCACACAAACTACACCAGGGGACAGCCTTGCAATAAGCGCAAAAAACAGATCAGCGCGGACCTTACAATAAGCGCAAAAGCGCCTCTGATAAAAAAAATACAACCAACAGCCTAGCAATGAGCGCCGAGATCTCAGACCACCAAAAACATTTATGTCTGTGCCAAACAGCATTACCTGCCTTACAATTTTATTGCCCCGTCATTTTTGCCGGGCAAGTCGCTAGTATGTATATATTTTCTAGAGACTTGCCTGTCAAAAATGACAGCCAAAACAATTTGAAGCCGTGGCAATGCTGTTTGCCACACAATGAGAGTCTTTTGCTCCTCTGTGGACCTTTGGCGCTCATTGCGAGCCTCTACCGTCGTGTACTTCAAGTGTCCAGCTTTGCAACAATCACCTTTGGGGCTCATCGCGTAGACAGATATATAAGTACAAAAAATGTGAGTACAGTGAATTAATAAATAAATATACTTTACCTATTTATATGTAATACGCAGCAATCAATATCCTGAAGAGCTAACAATCTATTTGGATTTTCCTGCATCTGAAAATGTCCAGTTGGAGTGTTGATCACCTGAGGTGTAAGTGTCAGCAATGTGCCAATTGCAGTGTAAATAGGCTGCGTGCGCAAGGCCAAACCGTGTGTTTAGGCGGGTAAAGCAGCATTTTAGAATCCTAATGTTATGAGTTGTAAGTAGGTGTAAAATGGCGGCTTTTTTCTATGTGTTACTTGGCCCGCGAGCATTTTCCGTCTATTGTAATGGTATATTGTGTATCTCCTACGTTCCTGGGTAACTCGTACGTGCCTGGCGGTGATTATCGCGGCTCTGTGTCCTTTAGCCTTGTTTTCATTTTTTTAATTTGCCTTTTTTTTTCTCACTTAGTCGATTTTCAAGTGTCGAAACGTCTTAAATGCGACTTAAATTGGCGTGGAACCTCACCCCCAGACGCCCTGGCTGTCCCCCCCATCCCCGTCCGTGCTGTGTGTGATGTTCTTTTTATGTTTTGTTTTTATTTTTCTATGTTTTTTGATGTACGCGTTTTGGCCGTTATCTTCGTATTTTTGGGACCTCGTATTTTTTATTTTTCTAAGTCTCGCGGGTCGTTATTTTTTTGTCTAAGTCCCTATTTCCTCATTCCGCATTGCTTTTTTCCCAGCGTGAGCTGGCGTAGAGCCTCCACCTCCGCTTCGCGAGGTCCGCATTTGCGGCCAAAACTGTGAGCTCGCAAAGCGTGACGACAACTCGCAGTTTGACAACTATTATATGCGATATTAATCACTGAATATGAAAGTTATTACCTATCACTGTAGTACTGGAACTATAGCCTGAGGGGGAGGCTTATTTTATGGGGACTTCTTTCTACAATTTTCTATTGCCAAGAATTCACTGTTGCTGTCTTTCAACAAAGTAGAGATCTTATCTGAATGCGTATGTATTAGAGACTTTAGAGTCTATAATGTCACCTTCCTCCTATACTATCTATATGTCCCCAGATAAATCTCTTTCACCAGCAATTAACACTTTTATTTAATTATTAAAAAGCTGCTGAAAGTCTTTTCATCAAAACCTGCAAATGGAAGAAAGATTTACAGGGTGAGCCCCGAAATATACGAAATGTGTGAATTCCCCCTGTACCGCCATGTTAAGAGTGAGATTACAGAACTGCCAGTCACAGCTGTGAGGCATGGCAGCATGCAGGGCAGCATGCAGGAAGAAAGAGGAGGATCCGGCAGCTGACAGGCTGTTAGATTGGATTGTACGTTTTACTTAAAAATTACATGGAATACTGTAAAACTAAGTAAGCTTAATGAGAACATTTATTATATGTGTGTATATATATATATATATGTCAGAATCATTTCTATAGACAAATGTGAAGAAATTGATAATAATTGTTGGGCATGCTCCTCTTATACAAAAAAGAATCATAAATAGAAAAAGAGAGAATATAAGGAGAAAAGTACGGAAGGAGAAGAAGATGAAAGTGAAGCTCCTGTAATGAAGGTCGAGTTGGACGTTGGAGGGGACTTATCTATACATTTGAGTCGAGATAGTATCTAAGAGGAGAACTAGTCATTGGTTAATGTGGAAACTTCCAATGGGACCAGTATTTTTTTTCTATAATGGTCATCAATATCCGCTAGTTGTGTCACGTTACGGGAATATACTAACTTTTTGGTTTTACTTGGTTGACTGTGTATGGCCTTTCCATTTGTGGCAATCCTGAGGTAGGGGCTTTACAAACCCAGAGACACCTGCTGTAGACTACAGGATAACTACCCACAAGCACCGTGGGGTTCTTGGAAATATCGGCACCAGCCCCTTGATATCTGGCTTCTGTATCGCTAAGGGTCCTTGCATCAGAAATTAGCACTTCCAGGCTACCAAGAGACTACAGATATGCTTCTTCATAGGGGGCTTGATAAGACAGGTTACAGTCAAACGTACCAGAGCTGGATCCTACTGAGTCTCTCTGTACCTCCTTGCAGCCATTCAGGACAGGAGCAAAATAAGAAACACACCATTTTTATATGTCTCCAGAAGTGAACTGATTTATTTTTGGAAAGTCAGCAATATTTATAGCAGTTAGATAGAGGGGATGTACACAATGTAACAATGAGAGGGTTTGGCAGACAATTACAGGAGATGACCCCACATGGGATCTAGCAGTACCTTGATGACAGGCACCTGAGAACAATAGGGCTACCTTCTAATACACAACCTGCTGTCTCTGTGCCTGAGTGGTCCAGACCTTAGATAGAGCACATGGCAGATGGGATTAACTTAATTTCCTAACAATGTAATAAAGTAGGTTACAATACAATGGCCGGAGCCACGCATCTGTCCTTTCCAGGAACTGAAAAAAGGGGTCCTTGCCACCATTGTTCAGTCATCATGTTGGTAAACTATTTAGGATATAAGATATTGTATGGATTGATGTCCAATGGGGTCATTGGGTAATTTGTAGACATCATCCTAGGGGAGTTCGTGTTGGACAGTCCCATAGTGCATGTTTAAGGGCGCTCGGTAATATAATTCGGAAAGGGAAGTAATAATATGAGACAATCAAGTCGGCATCAAGTACCATCTTGTAAGGTTTTTTTATGACTTTTTGGAGAGGTTAATTCTAAAAATATTTATGATATTGTGTATGATCCCAAATAAAAAGATTAATAATAATCATTGGGTGTGCTTTTCTAGTACAAAAAAAGAATAATAAACAGAAAAAGAAAGGATAAAAAGAAAGAAGGAAGAATAAAAAAATGACGGAAGGAAGGGAAGTTGGAAGTGAAGAGTTGGAGGGGACCTACCTATAGGTTTCTACAATCCTATTCCTGACTATAATTTTTTGTTTAAAAAACAATATACCGTAATAGAAGAAAAATTATCACCGAAATGGTTGACCCCAAAGCAGCGTAAATGTAATATATTATGGGATGTATTATTATTATTATCATTATCTTTATTTATATCGCGCCAACATATTCTGTAGCGTATATTGTCATTTCTATTCTTAAGTCCTTATTTTCAAGTGTAGTTCTTCAAAATAGGGTATTTATAGTAAATGTAGTTGAACAGTGGATGCAGTAACATCCCATCATGCTCAGCTTCCATATCTAATGGACAGAGGCAGAGGGGGAGCTAATGAATGGTGGGACCCAGTGCAAATAATTTGGGAGCCCCTTTGCAACTTCTATCCGCTTCCTGGGGTCAATAAAAAAAAAAACAAGATGACCAGATCTCCCCTTTGGTGATCAGATCCCCTTTATATAACGTAATTAGCTAATAAATTAGGATTGCTTGTAATGGTGGGCCCATACCCCGTTTGTGGGCCCCAGTGCTTTGCATTAGCAGTAGCTCCACCACTGAACAGAGGGCTATCCAACATTCAGGTTTGTTTTATGCAAATAGACCCTGAAATGGTCGGGATCACGTGGCCTCCATATTCCTTTGGTGGCACCGTGCCCTAGATACGAAGCCTCTATGGATATGGTGCCTGCTGTGACTTTCTCATTATCCTGTAATAAGTGGGAGGTGTTTCTGGCAGAGTCAGACTTTTATATTATTTATCCGTATTCCCGTGTTTGTCTCCGCTACTTACAAGTGATGGCGATGGGACATCCTGGGTAGCGCTGCGCACTTTATGTGTCTGTACAGGAACAGATGGTGCGAGTTGTATAAATATGAGATGTGCTTTATTTGTGCTTTTTAATAGGAAATTGAGTGTATTAGGCCACCTGCTGAGCTGTACATCTGTTGGGTATGAGTTGTCCGTCTGGAGGTAGGTAGCACTGTGCTGGTGGATCCTTACTCTGTATAATGGCTGCGGTTGCGTCATTACTGTCTCTGGCAGAACATAATACAGCCTGTAATATATTAACTTTTCTATGTAATTATGCTCTTTTTGGATCTACCATTCTGTAATGCTTTCTGTAGTGGGGGAAACATAAATACGCAGGTTTCTATCTTCACCATGGGAATTTGACAACTACAACTACCATTCATTATATCTAATAGGTCAGTGGCAAAGCTAGTTAATGGAGGGCCCCGATGCAAAAATAAAATTGCCCACTACAGTATTTTTGTGTTGCCAAACTGTTGAGTTGTCAAACTGCGAGACGTCGTCACTCTTGGGTGGCTTGGGGGGACAGCCAGGACTTCTGGAAATGAGGTTACACACAAATTTAAACCGAAATTCCTCCTGTTTCGGCACTCGAAAATCAGCTAAGCGAGAAAAAAATGGCAGCTGATAAAAATTAAAATGAGGCTCCGTGCAAAACACTGTCAGCCACGTACAACCCCCACATAAGATATCCAAGATAAGCTAGGAACTCCACATTAATGCGTGTGCCCCCATTAACCCCTTGCTGGGGTCCCCCACACATTAACCCCATGCTGGGGTCCCCATGGAGGACCCTTAGCATTGTCCCGACATTAACCCTTTCAGTGGGGGTCACAATCTTGTCCCCCACTGCATTTAAAATGTGTCAAGTCCCTGCCGCAGGTCCTTAAAGGGCCCGCTGCACACAAACAGTTAAGGCCGGCAGCAGGGTTACTTTAAGTACCCCCACCGGCAACTAAAATTAACCCCCCAATGCTGGGGGTCACCACATTAACCCCATGCTGGAGGTCCCCATGGAGGACCCTCGGCATTGTCCCGACATTAACCCTTTCAGTGGGGGTCACAATCTTGTCCCCCACTGCATTTAAAATGTGTCAAGTCCCTGCCGCAGGTCCTTAAAGGGCCTGCTGCACACAAACAGTTAAGGCCGGCAGCAGGGTTACTTTAAGTACCCCCACCGGCAACTAAAATTAACCCCCCAATGCTGGGGGTCACCACATTAACCCCATGCTGGGGGTCCCCATGGAGGACCCTCGGCATTGTCCCGACATTAACCCTTTCAGTGGGGGTCACAATCTTGTCCCCCACTGCATTTAAAATGTGTCAAGTCCCTGCCGCAGGTCCTTAAAGGGCCTGCTGCACACAAACAGTTAAGGCCGGCAGCAGGGTTACTTTAAGTACCCCCACCGGCAACTAAAATTAACCCCCCAATGCTGGGGGTCCCCACATTAACCCCATGCTGGGGGTCCCCATGGAGGACCCTCGGCATTGTCCCGACATTAACCCTTTCAGTGGGGGCCACAATCTTGTCCCCCACTGCATTTAAAATGTGTCAAGTCCCTGCCGCAGGTCCTTAAAGGGTCCGCTGCACACAAACAGTTAAGGCCGGCAGCAGGGTTACTTTAAGTACCCCCACCGGCAACTAAAATTAACCCCCCAATGCTGGGGGTCACCACATTAACCCTCGTAGTGGGAGTGCCCGATCGCACGAGATCGGGGACACCTGCTGCAATCAAAATTTAAAGTTCCAGCCATGCGGGTCCTTAAAGGACCCACGATAACAAAAAAATGAACCCAATCACTCAGGGGGCTCTAGACAGAGCCCCATGAGCCCTTAAATAACCCTGACACTCATGGGGGTCAATACAGACCACCATTAGCCCTTAATTAACCCTGCCACTCATGGGGGTCAATACAGACCCTCATAAACCATGAATTAACCCTGTCACTCATGGGGGTCAATACAGACCCCCATAATCCATTACTTAACCCTGTCACTCATAGGGGTCAAAACAGACCATCATTCGCCCTTAATTAGCCCTGTCACTCATGGGGGTCAATGAAGACCCCCATAATCCTTGAATTAACCCTGTCACTCATAGGGGTCAATACAGACCCCCATGAGCCCTTCATTAACCCGGTAACTCACAGTGGTCAATACAGACCCCCATTAAACCATGAATTAACCCTGTCACTCATGGGGGTCAATACAGACCCCCATAAACCTATAATTAACTCTGTCACACATGGGGGTCAATACAGACCCCCATAACTTAATTAACCCCGTCACTCGTAGGGGTCAATACAGACCCCCATAATCCATGAATGAACCCTGTCACTCATGAGGGTCAATACAGACCCCCATAAACCATTAATTAACCCTGTCACTCATGGGGGTCAATACAGACCCCCATAATCCATTAATCAACCCTGTCACTCATAGCGGTCAATACAAACCATCATTATCCCTTAATTAACCCTGACACTCATGGGGATCAATACAGACCCCATCAGCCCTTAATTAACCCTGTCACTCATAGGGGGCAATACACACCCCTATAAGCCCTTAATTAACCATGTCACTCATGTGGGTCAATACACACCCCCATAAGCCAATAATTAACCCTATTAGTCCAAAAGGGGTCTATATAGACCCCTATAGGACACTAAATAAACCTTGTAATAACACTTTAAGTGCTATGAGGGTCATCCAGGCCCCTCATGACACAAAGTGTAAGCACTACACTATTAACCCTAACTATACCCCATTAACCCAACCCTGGGCCAATTTAATCCTAACAGTACACATTTAACCCTAACAGTACCTATGTAACCCTAACTGGGCCTATTGAACCCTAACTGGGCCTATTTAATCCCATCAAAGCCTATTTAACACAGCCTCTTATGGGGGTCTATACAGACCCTCATAAGCCTCATTTAACCCCATCAGTCCCAAAAGGGTATATAAAGACCCTAATGGGGCAGTTACAACCCTAACATTAACAACATAAGTGCCATGACGGTCCTCAAGGACCCTCATGACTCTAATTACAAACACTACACTGCACTATACCCTCCCAATAAACCATTAAATCTAAAATAACCCCCCTCTACACTAACCTATTAACACACACACTACCTACCTCCCCCCTAATATACCCCCCACCCAACTAATTACAAAAAATAATAAAACCTAAGTCACAGAAAATAAAAAATCTACATTACAGAAATTAAAAAAAACCTACATTACAACCCCCCCACTACAGAAAAAAAAATTACACACCTGAAAAGTAAAGAATATATACATTACACCACAATACAATACAAATCAAATCAAATACAATACCCCTATCTAAAATAAATTAAATCCTATCTAAAAAACATACATACCCCCCTATCTAAAATAAATTAAATCCTATCTAAAATGCACACATAACCCACTATATAAAATACAATAAATCCTATCTCAAAAATACATACATACCCATCTATCTGCAAAGGTAAGTTGTCTTAGTTATTTTATTTTAGGTTAGATTTAGGGTTTGTGTTTTTTAGATAGGATTTAATGTATTTTAGATAGAGGGGTATGTATTTAACATAGGATTTAATGTATTTTTCAGATAGTGGGGTGTGTGTGTATTTTAGATAGAATTTATTGTGTTTTAGATAGAAGGGTATGTATGTATTTTAGATAGGATTTAATGTATTTTAGATAGGGGGTATTGTATTTTATTTTATTTTATTTGTTTTTTATTGTAATGTACTGTATATATTCTGTATGTATTTCCTTTTCAGGTGTGTATTTTTTTTCTGTAGTGGAGGGGGGTGGGGGTTTATTTTCTGTAATGTATATTTTTTTATTTTCTGTGACTTAGGTTTTATTATTTTTTGTGAGTTAGGTTTTATTATTTTCTGTAATTAGTGGGGTGGGGGGTTTAATAGGGGGTAGATAGGTAGTGTAGGTGTTAATAGGTTAGTGTAAAGGGGGGGGTAGTTTAGATTTAATGGTTTATTTGGGGGGTAAAGTGCAGTGTAGTGTTTGTACTTAGTGCCATTAGGGTCCTGGAGAACCCTCATAGCACTTTTGGGGTAATGTTAGGCTTCTGTCCCATGATGGTTTTTTATATACCCTTATGGGACTAATGGGGTTAAATAGAGGCTTATGATGGTCTGTATAGACACCCATAAGAGACCGGGTTTAAATAGTGTAGTGCTTACACTTTGTGTCATGAGGGTCCTGGATGACCCTCATGTCACTTATAGTGTTATTACATGCGTTCATTAGTATGCTATAGGGGTCTATATAGTTGAGGCACCCAGTACACTCACATTGTGACAAACAGCATTTCAACACTTTTTTATTGCCCCGTCATTTTTGACGGGCAAGTCGCTAGTTATATAAATATATTTAATATAATTTTACATATACAGTTTATAATATATAATTTCAAAAAATGTATATATATTTAATTATACACAGTCCAGTCGCAGTCTTATGAGAGGGTTCTCTAACCAGCTAATAGCCCGAATAACCTCTGTGTGCAGCACGGACAGCAGCTAGACAGACTGGTAGTGAGTCAATAAGATGCTGGAAGGTTGGCAAGGGTATCTGGAGCCATGCAGACTGCAGTGCATCTAACAACTGCTGAAGAGTGCGTGGTGGAGGATCCATATGGCGTACATGGTGATCAAGGTGGGCCCACAGGTGCTCGATGGGGTTCAAAGTCTGGGGAATTTGGAGACTAGGGAAGTACTTGGAAGTCTTTGTCTTGCTCCTCCAACCACTCCTGGACAATTCTGGCCGTATGACTTGTTGCATTGTCCTTCTGGAAGATCCCATCCTCTCCAAGGAAGACACTATGTATGGGTATACTTGATCTGCAAGGATGGATAGATAATCCAATTGGCTGAGAGTGCCTTCCAGAGGTATGAGTGGACCCAAACAATGCCAGGAAAACATTCCCCAGACCATAACGCTGCCGCCACCAGCTTGTGTTCTTCCTACAATGGTTGCAGAGTGTTTGTTCTTGGAGGTTTCGTGTCTGACTCGTAAACATCTGTTCAGTCAATGGAGCAGAAAACAAGACTCATCTGAGAAGACAACCCTTTGCCAATCAGAAGAGGTCCAATTTCGGTACTTTGGTGCAAACTGAAGTTGTTTCTGATGATGACCCCTCGTTACATTATTATGACCACCAGCTAATATCCAGACTAACTGTTGTGCAAATTGAAGCCGTTTCTGCCAATGACCACTAGTCACATGGGTGCAGTGACCAGTTGTTTGCTTTGAAGCCCCATGCGCAACAGGGTTGGCTGTACTGTCATTTTAGACACATGTCTGGTAGCCCCCTGGTTCTTTTGGATAATGAGTTGCTCAGCTGTAGCGCGTTGGTTGGCCCTCACCCACTTTCACAGCCGACGTTCACCTCTAACATCAGTGGCACTCAGTGCTCCGCAGTTTCCACATCGTTTATTCGCAATGGTGCCATTTCTCCACTTTAACCACAACAGCACGCGAACAGGTCACAAACTGCACTGTTTCAGAAATAGTGCCACCCTTGGACCGAAAGCCAAAGACTATCCCTTTTCAAAGTCGGATAAATCACACAATGACAGCGATGGTTAATGTGTTTGCAGAGTGACTACATGTTACCTTATATACCGACCAAGCCAGCTCACAACACGTGCCGTATTTCATTGGCTACGCGGTGCTAACGTACATACCCTTTTGTTGTTGTTGTTGTTTAGTTGTTATGTTGCATCCGACTCTCAGTGACTCTGGACCGCAGCACACCAGTCACTGCCCCTCTGAGCTCCATCAGGCTCATGTTCTTTGCTTCAGTGACCTCATCTATCCATCTCCTCCTCTGCCTTCAATCTTCCCCAGCATCAGAGTCTTCTCTGGGGAATCCTGACTTCTCATGATATGGTCATTATATTTGAGCTTTAGCCTCATGGTCAAACCTTCCAGTGAACAGTTTGTCTTCATTTCCTGTAGTACTGATTTATTGGTTCTTCTTGCAGTCTGAGGGACTCTAAGTAGTTTTCACCAGCACCACAATCATAGGAATCAATTCTACAGAGCTCAGCCTTCTTTATGGTCCATCTCTCACATCCTGCATATATATATAATTTAAAAAGGTTTTATACCAAAGCATCAAAAAAGTCTGCACTGAGGCCCCCACAGAGGAGGGCCCTAGTGCATTGCACCTCCTGCACCGGCAGTAGCTCTGTCTGTGGGGACACTCAGTTTACAAGGACAAACCCTCTGAAGAAAGTAACAGACCAGGTCATCTGAAAATGGATCACTGCTGTAATTGGGTAGAGAGGATAACAATGTAAAAGCAAAGATTCATTTATTTAGTTATTAAAAAAAAGCGTATAAGCTCTGCCTCAAATAGAGCAAATAGTCCCTGTATGGGTCTGGCCACTGCAGATCATGAAGACATAGACTCTGTATCTATGCTGTCTCATATTAATCAATCAGTGACCATCTCTCAGCAGCATTCTGCTAACACATGGTCCCTGATAGGCTAGTACACTACACTGCAGATCCAGCCCTGCATATGCTGCAGAGGGCAGACCCATACAGGGACTATTTGTCTGATTTTATGCAATTAATACAGGGCATATAAGCACTTCTTACCAAAATAAAGTACATGTCAGTAAATAGATACCCAGGGATATTATATACCTAGTGACACTGCACATAACCCTTTAACTCCAAGTTTAAGTATAAATCTGGTCTATTCAGGACAGTCTGTGAATTAACACATTCAGCCCCATAATCCTCTATTGGTTTGTGTCCCTATAATAACCAGACTCCCCACAATGCACCAGTTCCCAGGCGGTGGGGTCCTCCTCCTTCAGCATTTCCGCCGCATAAAAGCCGTCCAGAGATTTGCGTGGCCTCCTAGTAATAGGATTACAAGACGCAGTGTAAGCCGGGGCCCCCGGGTGACGCCGTCTGATAAAGGGGCTTATTAAGCATTACAATGAACTGAGAACAGAAAAAAAGTGTCTGTAAAAACTAAGCAAAAACATTTTTTAATATAATTTTAGAGAAAAATAATGTTTTTTATAAATATAGAGATGAGATTTTATATTGTGTGTCCCGACCCCGCACTAGTTCCAGTTGAAGCTCGATGCAGGCTGCCATGTTGTACTCTGCAGCCTGCATCACAGCTTAGAGAGGCCTGATATGGCTGCCTGATTAATTTATTATAAAAAAAAGTCAATTATATCGGTTTGTGAAAAATAAATATTTTTAAGGGTTAAAAAAATTATTTAAAAAAGCTGTTTTTACATGATGTATTTGTTTAATAAGATTAACCGTATAGTGTGGAAGAAAAAGAGGCTGTTATATCCCCTTCTTTAAAAGACCCCAACCCACTAGTGTTCAGGCTCCTCTTAGTGAATATAGAAAAAAATTACATTTTGAGTAACTTTGTGGCCCATGTAGTCCAGGTGACCTGGGGGTTTCCCCCAGAATTTTCCAGTCAGCGTCGCTCACACTCATGGTCAGATTTTTTATTAGGCCTATTGGCAGCTGCCTAGGGGCATTAGATGTGAAAGGCGCCTCATTTCACACTTCAAGATGTTCCTTGTCATAAAAGGAAATCCTGCCGTTCAGAGTCGCCACGAGGGGAGAACGCCTGGAACTAGAGTTACAAGAAGGAGGAAACTGTTATGCCGAGGGGCGCTGCTCCAATTGCTGCTAAGGATCTTGGGTAATGACATGCAAATTAGACTCAAAACACTCCACCTTTTGGTCCCTGGCCCATTTTAGTGGATGTGGTGCAGTGATACCGTGGCTTGGATGAGATCTTAAAGGCACATGGCAGGTTCCTGGGTGTTACTAGGTATATAATACCCCTTTATTTTATTAAGACGTTCTTATAGACCTATTTGTAGGTGATCAGATCACTCCTAGGGCGAAAAACGAAATCCTTTAATAATATTAAGAAAACCCTTTACCCCAGGTACCAGAGGGCCGTGTTCTGATGCCAGCCTCCTGTGCTTTGCACCTACTGCACCAGCAGCTCCTCCATTGCAGACAGCACCAGTGAAAGAAAAGATGGAGGTGGCAAATAGAGGGAGTGGATTAGCCCCAATGCCACATCTTGACTTTTCCCATCCTTTAATGTCTCCCCATGCTGGGGTCTGACTGGGGACCACCTAAGGTGATGCCTTCACAGCGCATTAGCCACAAAGACTTGTACAAAGGCCCCTCGCTGACCCCAATGACTTGTAAATAAGGGGCTTCCCATCACACAGAGGAACCGGCTAATTTTCATTGCAAATGGCTTGTCTGCTTTAATCCGATAATCAGCCTCTGCTGGGCCCGGTGGGGAGGGGGCCGGGAGGTGGGGAGGGGGCCCAGGAGGTGGGGAGGGGGCCGGCAGCTGCAGCCGCTGAGCATTTACTGAATAAAAGACTAGATTATGAGGAGAATATTAAAAGAGACTTAGCGGCTTCTCCCTGTGTAATCTGCGCTTTGTGTGCGATCTGAGGGTGAAGCTGTTTGTTCCGTTAAATACAATTCTATTTATATCTTGGGATTCTCAGAGCAGCGGCCCCCAGCGGCCCCCGTGGCCCCCAGCGGCCCACTTTCAGAGTTTGAGAGAGCTCATTAAGCTAATAGTCTGGATCCCCCAAGGTCAGGGGCTTTACTGCCGATGGAATGGGCTCCTGCGACGGTGTCTTCAGTTTATAGGAGGACGGGACAAGGGCTGGCTAAAGTAAAGATGCCAAGAGACAAATGTTTGTTTGTTTATTTTTTGGACAGAATAATATTTAGATACAATGTTATACAAATAAACCACATTTCTAAGTTGCTGAAGATGGATGTGCCAGGACCCAGGGGAGGGGGTCCAACTCAGCCCCAGAATCCTCCTGCCTTGGGTACAGGAATCCTCCCTTGGACCATGGAGTGGATGGGCTTCTCGCTGACCGGCTTCTATTCCAGGACCATCAGGATGCAGAATAGGGATCGAGGGGATTAAAATAACAAACACAGGTTGTTATGACTGACTTTTTGGGCCAGGGTGTGACCCCCCTGATCCCTGTATGGCCCATATCTGTATGGTCACAGCCCACTGAAGTCATGGACCCCTAGCCCATATGGGCTATTACACTGAGATGTGTTTTAAGGACCGCAAACACTTGTGCCCTTCACAGGGAAAAATATCCTGTAGTATATCAGTCTGGTCCCACTCAAAAGAGTGACCCAGCCCCGAAATACCAGGCAATTCTACCCTGAACAGGAGAAACAGCAAACCCCAGACGCGTTTTGGCCTTTATGGGCCTCGTCAGTGAGGTGCAGCTGAACTCCCTAAGGCACAGTGAGCAAGGGGTCCACATCTGGAGTCCCCTATTACCCTTAGGGAGACTAAACCCTAAAGGTAATTTGCATATACAAAACAACAAAGTCAGAGGTGCTCATCAGAGAGCGAACCAACCTTAATAGGTTAGTTCTATAGCCATGATAAGCCACTCTGAGAGCAACCTCTTTTAGCTCACTTGTGCCCTTCAGAATAACCCCCACCCCCTCCTGGTCTCCTATGTGGAATAAAAGCACAGTAACTTTCCAAACCCCTAGATACCTGGAAACTGGGGGAACATGTCATGTCATAAACAAGCCTGTCCATCCAAATTAGGTGGGGGAGACCAAGTTATTAGCAACTGGACACAACCGTGCTTGCCCAAGAGGGTTGGGGTATTGTGGGTGGGTTATCGGATGGTTTTAAAAATATCTGTGCAAGAAAGAATAAAGTGAGTCTCAGTCTGTACACTAATCTAAAGGTGTATGTTTCTTCTTGGATTATGCACTGTCCTATATACCAGGGGATAGAGAGGAGAAGAAAGTATTTTATCATTTGCCAAGCCAGTAAAGGCCAGGAGAAGCTGTAACCTTTTGTATCCTGCAACTCTGAGTTGGGTCCTGATGAAAGGGATGGTACATCTGCTCCTGTATCCTGAGCCTGATCCTGATGTTCCTGACCTGAAGAAGCAAACTGGGCGCTGAAATTTCCAAACCCATCATAGTTCAAGGGGTGTTCTTGTAAGCTGAAAACAGGAAGGTTTTGGGGTATACCTGGTCCCCTCACCCCTGGGTCGTGATACAGTTTATAATCTCTAAATAAAGAGAGAACACCTTGCTTATGTTCCCTAGAAGTGGGTATTTATGGGGAAAAGCTGGAACACTCATAGGACCCACAAACATGAATAAATTACCTGCCCATGACCAGTTACCTCTGTAATACTTCACTGGCCAATCTGGGGGGGGGGGGGGGGGGCGGTGACAGTTAATCCTATCACAGGCTGAGCTGTAATTACATCACAAATGTAAACATATTCAAAGTTCCCTTCTAAACTAGTAAGCTCACTTATATTGCTTATACTACTAGATAACTCCAGCAGGTAGGTTGTTATCGAGATGCACAGTCTATTGTTCAAATTCCCTGTCTCTGGTGATGAAATTAGATAATGGGGAGGGGGGGGGGGGTGAATAAGGACTAAAACCACATTTAGGAAGGTGTAATGCAGTGGTTCTCAACCCACTCCTTTAAGAATGTGTGAACACAGATGGGGCAGCTAGTATTCAACAGGTCACACACTGTTAAATCGATCAGCATGTCTGTGGGGTCCTGAGGAGAGGGTTGAGAACCCCCAGGTGTAATGGGAGGTAGGTAGGGCCCCCAGGTGATAATCCCAGAGACATCTGCCTCCCAATGCAAAGTCAATGAGGGCAAATGGAGAGGACATCGCTATTTCAGGGAGAGATAGTCAGTGGTGACCAGCAGGATCCAAGCCAATTGTCACAGGATGAAGGTGTCCTGAGCTCCTTTGTGTAACTCGATGCCGACTCGATCACAAGCAGAGAGGGCTCAATGACGTCTTGTCACACCCAACTCAAACATGTGTCCATATCATGTAGAAAACTAAGATATAACACAGAACGTCACAATCACATATTATATTTGTCTAACTACGAGACGTTGTCACGCTTTGCGTGGTGCGTACGACTGCGGCGCTTATCGCTGGTGAGCCTCGCACAGAGCACTTAGGCAATGAGCGCCAAAGGCGCTCATTGTCTGCGAGCCTCGCAAAGGGAGGCGACCAGTGGAGGGAATGAAACACGCGGGACTTAGCCTACAAACACTAAAAAATGAGGCTTCGCCTTAGGCTGAAAGTAGTTGATGAATGCGGGACTTAGAAAAAAAATATGAATGACAAGGAAAATGTATCTTTCTGGAAAAAATGAAATACTTAAAGACAGGAAACATATTGACAGTCATGCCACCTATATGTCACTTAGGTGCTCCCAGAGCTATAGGGAACGATAAGGTATCTAAATCTAACCCCCCCCCCCCCCCCCCCCCCAGTTGCCAGTTTCTTCTGACTTCTCTGCTATGATCTTCCCATCTTGGGTGACCCTACAAGCCCCTTCAACAAAAAGGTATCGATCCAGAAGGGGGGGCAGTAAGATAGGGGTCACCAGACTAAGTAACAAGAATGGCCAGAGGCAACAGACAGAATAAGAAGGCAGCAGACAATGAGTTACGGTACCAGAGATCAGGGAAGTCCAATAAGTTAAGGGTCGGGAGCCATAGATCAGGCAATTCAGAACCAGCCAATGGTTGGGTGCCAGAAAGTAGAGAGTATTCTAACAGCAACCCAAGGGTCAAGGTGCCAGATATCAGAGGGGTCCAGGAAACAGAGCCAACTTCACAACAGGAAATAAAATTTGGATAAGTAACACCAAACTGGAGCAAAGATCTACGTAAATAGGTGCAAGAGTGCGCACACAGCTGGTACACTGGTACTGGTGAGCACACTTGTGGCGCGCTAGTAACACATAGACCGCACATTCATCTTATGAGCTATGACGTTGCATGGTGGACTAAAGATATAGTGCGAAGATAACAGAGGTAAAGCCAGAGAGTGGGGGCATTAATAGATCCATGTAAATTACATACCCAATGCACCTGTCAATACCAGGAATAATTGCCCCGCCCCAGAGGATCCTACCCTGACACCGGTCTCAGTGACAGCTCCAGATTCTATCAGTTACTGAGATCTCCATCCAACCTCAAATGGATCATCTGCTGATCACCCATCTTACTTCAACGTTCACAGCCAGTGGTTGAGCTACTGCTGGTGCAGTAGATGCAAAGCACCCGGGCCCACTGGCGGGTAGGGGCTCTCTGCTATCCTCACTCCTCTGAATTTATTAGAGGAGGGCGAATAATTAATTCTTATAGAAAAGTGACCTGATTATCCTTTGGGTTATCTGACCAACTACAAATATTTTGGGCTTTTTATTGACCCCTGTGTGGTGTATAGAGATGTTCAAGGGGCCCCAAATTATTTTGCACCGGGGCCCTCCATTCATTGGCTCCACCACTGTACTTGCGCCTATGCACTTTCTGATTACAACTTGAAGAATTCTTCCTACAGATTAAGAACTTCACAGGTTGGCCCACTCTGCTACAAGATCTACAACAGCGCCCAAGACAACATTATCTAACTTAATTGGTGTGAAATGTTTTTCCTAAATTCTAAAACAAGACGCATATTATTTAAATTAAGTTATTCAAAAAAGTACATTTTTATATTATGATCACAGTGATCCTTTAACTCTTTTTTTTTGTTACAAAATGGATCTCATGTTTTTAGCTTGAAGTATTTATGTAGAGCAATGAGATTAGCCCAGCTAGAGGTGTGACCACCTCTGGGGAGGAAAGCTATGGCAAGTCTGAACAAGCTATTAAAACATAATGGTCCGCAGAGTTAGATCTCTGGTATTCCCAGTAGTAACAGGAAATTGCTTAGAGTCCCTTGGACTGCAAGAAGATCCAATCGATACAACAGGAAACTGTTCACTGGAAGGTTTGAACTTGAGGCTGAAACTCAAATATTGTGTCCATATCATGAGAAGACAGGATTCCCTGACTGGGAGAGACTGAAGGCACACAAAGAAGGTGAGGCAGAGGTGGAAATGGATAGGTGAGGTAATTGAAGCAATGGACATGACCTTGATGGAGATGTATTATTTGCATATTTTCACATAAACATCTTCAGAACAGTAAATATAATATAACTAGCGACTTGCCCGTCAAAAATGACGGTCCAATAACATTTTAAGCCATGGCAATGCCATACAATGTAAGGCTTTTGCTCCTCTGTGGACCTTTGGCGCTCATTGCCAGCCTCACCCCTCATGTACTTCAATTGAATGGCTTTGCAACGATCACCTTTGGCGCTCATCGTGAAGACAGATGGCAAAAAAAATGTGAGTACAGTGAATTAATAAATAAATATACTTTACCTATTTATATGTAATACGCAGCAATCAATATCCTGAAGAGCTAACAATCTATTTGGATTTTCCTGCATCTGAAAATGTACAGTAGGAGTGTTGATCATCTGAGGTGTAAGTGTCAGCAATGTGGCAAGTGTGCAGTGTAAATAGGCTGCGTGTGCGAGGGCAAACCGTTTGTTTAGGCGGGTAAATCAGCATTTTAGAATCCTAATGTTATGAGTTGTAAGTAGGTGTAAAATGGCGGCTTTTTTCTATGTGTTACTTGGCCCGCGAGCATTTTCCGTCCATTGTAATGGTATATTGTGTATCTCCTACGTTCCTGGCTAACTCGTACGTGCCTGGCGGTGATTATCGCGGCTCTGTGTCCTTTAGACTTGTTTTCATTTTTTTTCTTCTCGCTTTTCAAGTGGCGAAACTTCTTAAATGCAACTTAAATTTTCATGCAACCTCACCCCCGGACGCTCTGGCTGTCCCCCCGTGCTGTGTGTGATGTTTGTTTTATGTGGTATTTTTTGTTGTTGTGCTTTTCGTGTTTGTGGATGTACGCAGTTCAGCCGTTAACTTCGTATTTTTGAAACCTCGTATTTTTTTTACTAAGTTCTGCGGGTCGTAATTGTTGTTTGTAAAAGTCGTACGTCCTTGTCTGTGTTTTCTGCACTTCGGGGTCATGTAGCCTCGTTTTCATTTTTTTCGGCCACCATTTTTTTTCTCACTTAGCCAAGTGGCGGAACTCCTTAAATTCGACTTTAATTCACATAAAACCTCACCCCCAGACGTCCTGGCTGTCCCCCCGTGCTGTGTGTGATGTTTTTGTTATGTTTTGTTTTTAAGTGTTTTTGATGTACGCGTTTCGGCCGTTAACTTCGTATTTTTGGGTCGTAATTTTTTTGGTCTAAGTCCGTATTTCCTCATTGCGCGTTATTGTTTTTTTTTTTAAGTCCCGCGGCCTGGTTGTTTTTTTTCAAAGTCTCGCTTTTCTGGGGTGTTTTTAACCGTGAATGAGGCGCCGTAGAGCCTTCACCTCCGCAAATGCGGACACTCACTTTGTGAGCTCGCAAAGCGCGACAACGACTCGCAGTTTGACCACTATTATATGTGATATGATCACAGTCCCTTAAATTTCATGCAAAGAAAAAATATGTTTAAAACCTGATTGTAACTTTGAGACTCAACAGTTCATTTAAAGGTGCAGTGACGTCACACATTTTATATCAGATTAAAATAGGAGGTTTTAAACCTTGCATATTCCTTATTAAGTCTTGCAAGGGTTAAAATGTTCTTTTGTTCCTTCTAAACACTGTTTTTAGAGAGAAAGCACAACCACATCCTAAAATATTTTTTTAGCTGTATCGCATTCAGCCACTAGAGGGAGCAGCTGTTTGTTTCATGTTTGTGTCGTTCAGTCGTGTCCGACCCTCTGTGACCTCATGGACTGCAACACACCCTGCTGATCCACTTGATATTCATAGTAGTGATACTGCAGTGGGTTGCCAGTTCCTTCTCCAGTGGGCCACAGCATACAGCTCCTGGTATTCCTAGGTGGTCTCCCATCCAAGTACTGACCATGCCTAACCCTGCTTGTTTTCATGGTGGTGTGACCTCTTGGTTCTCTGACTGGAATCAAATCCAGGTCAAAGGGATGAAAGCACCAAACCCTAACCACTGGACCACCCAGGTGCCATAGAGCCCCATAACTCAGCTGGTGCACTCGCCTGACACACCCAAATTGGTTACTCAGACTACGCTATATGTAACACAAACCAATAGACCGCAGAATGGGAGATAAGAGGGGCTGCTGGGTAATATCTAGGATGTACATGGAAGTTGTATGAAAGTGATATCTGGGCCAGTGAGGGTTCTGGCACAGGAGGGGTTAATGAGCCCTTGCTCTTTTCTGTCCGTCCCACACACAGAGCCATGAATGCCCCCCACCTCCAGTCACACAATGTGTCCTCCGAGGCCCTGATGGAGTCCGGGGTCAGACAATGGGAGCGAAGGGACAGTGAAAGGAGCCATTCTACTGTCACAAAGAGCGCTGCTTGTGTACTGGGGTGGGGGGTGATGGGGGGGTCTGGGCTGGGCAGGGATGCTCTGGACTCATCGCACATTCCTACACATTGATGTCATGTGTTAGGGACCGTACCCCTGCGCTGACCCCTGACCCCATCCTGCTGCATTCCCACGGACACGCTCATTATTACTGCGCATGTAATGTACCTATGGATTTATTTACTTATAGATTCTTTATTTTATTTATAATGAACTAAAAGCTCTGCTGTAACTGCATAAGATCATCTAAATAGTCCCTGTATCATCTGCCACTGCAGGGTAGGCAGACGCAGACTCTGTAGGACCGAGTATCTATTATCCTAGCCTATGAGGGTGCAGCCCTCATTAGCATATTGTACAATGTTTTCTGAGACATTGTCCCTGATAGGCTAGAACATTACACTGCACATCCAGCCCTACAGAGTCTGTATACACTGCGGAGGGCAGACCCATACAGGGACTATTTATTTGATTTTATGTAGAGCTTATAATTCCTTCTCAATAAAATAAAGTACATGTCAGTAAAAAGATGCCCAGGGATAGTATATACCTAGTAACATGCGGGAATATCCAATGTTCAGTCAAATACTGCAAGCTAATGTTATGCTCCTGAGTTTACATCTATGGAAGTCTTGGCCCAGTCTTGACGTTTCAGCTTGTGTGTCTTGTTCAGTGGTGGTCGTCTTTCAGCCTTTCTTACCTTGGCCATGTCTCTGAGTATTGCACACCTTGTGCTTTTGGGCACTCCAGTGATGTTGCAGCTCTGAAATATGGCCAAACTGGTGGCAAGTGGCATCGTGGCAGCTGCACGCTTGACTTTACTCAGTTCATGGGCAGTTATTTTGCGCCTTGGTTTTTCCACACGCTTCTTGCGACCCTGTTGACTATTTTGAATGAAACGCTTGATTGTTCGGTGATCACGCTTCAGAAGCTTTGCAATTTTAAGAGTGCTGCATCCCTCTGCAAGATATCTCACTATTTCTGACTTTTCTGAGCCTGTCAAGTCCTTCTTTTGACCCATTTTGGCAAAGGAAAGGAAGTTGCCTAATAATTATGCACACCTGATATAGGGTGTTGATGTCATTAGACCACACCCCTTCTCATTACAGAGATGCACATCACCTAATATGCTTAATTGGTAGTAGGCTCTCGAGCCTATACAGCTTGGAGTAAAACAACATGCATAAAGAGGATGATGTGGTCAAAATACTCATTTGCCTAATAATTCTGCACTCCCTGTATGTACACCTGCACACTCCACAGCTTAATAACACTCACACCCACAATCTACAGTACAACACACAGACCCCTCCACTTTACTGAACCAATTGCTTTCAATTGCATTTGTCACCCTCTTGTATAACACATAAACCCTTAGATTGTAAGTTTGCGAGTTTTCAATCTTGTGTCAGTGTCTTGGAAACAAGCTCTATGTACATTTGATTATAAGCTCAAAAACAGGCCCCTCCATTCTTTACAAGGTGTTTAATTTGTTTTCTGCTATGTACTCAACCCCTGTACAGCGCTACGGAATATGTTGTCGCGATATAAATAAAGATAATAATAATAATAATAATTACCTTTGCCTGGGAACATTTATTCGTACACTGGCCCTTTAACTGTTTGGAATGTCTTGATGATCTGTAACTGTCATACTGAGGTCAGGTATTAAAGTATTTCTCTGATGGTTGATACCAACTTCACTTTTACACAGCAGCTTGCCAGGGAAACGGCTGATACCCTCTCACTACCGGGGGAGCCGTTACAAGAGGCCTTTTTCGCTCATTGCCTGACCACAACTGCACGCTGCTGAGAACTATATATGTGACTAGCGAACTGCCCATCAAAAAATGGCGGCAATGAAATTGTAAGTGAGCTAAGGGTGTTTGGTGTATATAATGTGGCTGATGTAGCGCCGTTCGTTTTCTATGTCGTGCGAGTTTTTCGGAATATCCGTAGGTGTTTGCTGGTGTTTTGCGTTTTTAGGGACGTTTAGCCTCGTTTTCGTTTTGTTCGGCGGTCATTTTTTCTCTCGCTTATATGATTTTCGTGTCTAAACTCCGAAATTTGTGCTTAAATGGAGGTGTAACGTCACTTGCAGAGGTCCTCGGTGCCCCCCCTTGCTGTGAGTAACCTTTTTATGTGTTTGTTGTTTGTATTTGTTGTGTTTGTAATGTTTTTGGGGTTGCGCGGGTTGTGTCCTTGTTTTCTAATCTCGTAGGTGTTTTTCCGCAAATCCGTAGGTGTTTGGTGGTGTTTTGCGTCTTTAGACTGCTGTAACCTCGTTTTGGTTTTTTTTGGCGGCCATTTTTTCTCTCGCTTAGAGAAACTTTTAGTGTCTAAACTGCTTTAATTTCAGTTAAATTGAGGTGTAACTTTAGTTTTTGAGGTCCTGGACGCTCCCTCTTGCTGTAGGTAAGCTTTTTATGTATTTGTTGGATTTTTGATGTTTTGATGTGCGCGGGTTGCAGCCGTTGTTTCCGAGGTCTTAATGTGTCTCGTATATTGTGTCGACGTAAATTTTGCAAGGGTCCCCTTTCTGGCAAGGAGCGCCTTCGGCGCTCCTTGCCAGCAACTGAGGCCCTCTCTTCGCGTATCTAATGTGAATCTAATAATAAGATTCTACAGGATCAGGGCCTGTGTATGGGGTCTGTCACTTACCTCTTAGCCTGTGTATGGGGGTCTGTCACTTACCCCTTAGCCTGTGTATGGGGCCTGTCACTTACCCCTTAGCCTGTGTATGGGGGTCTGTCACTTACCCCTTAGCCTGTGTATGGGGGTCTGTCACTTACCTCTTAGCCTGTGTATGGGGGTCTGTCACTTACCCCTTAGCCTGTGTATGGGGGTCTGTCACTTACCCCTTAGCCTGTGTATGGGGCCTGTCACTTACCCCTTAGCCTGTGTATGGGGGTCTGTCACTTACCCCTTAGCCTGTGTATGGGGGTCTGTCACTTACCCCTTAGCCTGTGTATGGGGTCTGTCACTTACCTCTTAGCCTGTGTATGGGGGTCTGTCACTTACCTCTTAGCCTGTGTATGGGGGTCTGTCACTTACCTCTTAGCCTGTGTATGGGGGTCTGTCACTTACCCCTTAGCCTGTGTATGGGGGTCTGTCACTTACCCCTTAGCCTGTGTATGGAGCCTGTCACTTACCCCTTAGCCTGTGTATGGGGCCTGTCACTTACCCCTTAGCCTGTGTATGGGGCCTGTCACTTACCTCTTAGCCTGTGTATGGGGCCTGTCACTTACCCCTTAGCCTGTGTATGGGGGTCTGTCACTTACCTCTTAGCCTGTGTATGGGGTCTGTCACTTACCTCTTAGCCTGTGTATGGGGGTCTGTCACTTACCCCTTAGCCTGTGTATGGGGCCTGTCACTTACCCCTTAGCCTGTGTATGGGGCCTGTCACTTACCCCTTAGCCTGTGTATGGGGGCCTGTCACTTACCTCTTAGCCTGTGTATGGGGTCTGTCACTTACCTCTTAGCCTGTGTATGGGGCCTGTCACTTACCTCTTAGCCTGTGTATGGGGGTCTGTCACTTACCCCTTAGCCTGTGTATGGGGTCTGTCACTTACCCCTTAGCCTGTGTATGGGGTCTGTCACTTACCTCTTAGCCTGTGTATGGGGCCTGTCACTTACCCCTCAGCCTGTGTATGGGGCCTGTCACTTACCTCTTAGCCTGTGTATGGGGCCTGTCACTTACCCCTTAGCCTGTGTATGGGGCCTGTCACTTACCCCTTAGCCTGTGTATGGGGCCTGTCACTTACCCCTTAGCCTGTGTATGGGGCCTGTCACTTACCTCTTAGCCTGTGTATGGGGCCTGTCACTTACCCCTTAGCCTGTGTATGGGGTCTGTCACTTACCCCTTAGCCTGTGTATGGGGCCTGTCACTTACCCCTTAGCCTGTGTATGGGGGCCTGTCACTTACCCCTTAGCCTGTGTATGGGGTCTGTCACTTACCTCTTAGCCTGTGCATGGGGCCTGTCACTTACCCCTTAGTCTGTGTATGGGGCCTGTCACTTACCCCTTAGCCTGTGTCTTGGGGGCCTGTCACTTACCCCTTAGCCTGTGTATGGGGCCTGTCACTTACCCCTTAGCCTGTGTCTTGGGGGCCTGTCACTTACCCCTTAGCCTGTGTATGGACCCTGTCACTTACCCCTTAGCCTGTGTATGGGGTCTGTCACTTACCCCTTAGCCTGTGTATGGGGGCCTGTCACTTACCCCTTAGCCTGTGTATGGGGTCTGTCACTTACCCCTTAGCCTGTGTATGGGGGCCTGTCACTTACCCCTTAGCCTGTGTATGGGGCCTGTCACTTACCCCTTAGCCTGTGTATGGGGCCTGTCTCTTACCCCTTAGCCTGTGTATGGGGTCTGTCACTTACCTCTTAGCCTGTGTATGGGGGTCTGTCACTTACCCCTCAGCCTGTGTATGGGGGCCTGTCACTTACCCCTTAGCCTGTGTATGGGGGTCTGTCACTTACCTCTTAGCCTGTGTATGGGGTCTGTCACTTACCCCTTAGCCTGTGTATGGGGCCTGTCACTTACCCCTTAGCCTGTGTATGGACCCTGTCACTTACCCCTTAGCCTGTGTATGGGGCATGTCACTTACCTCTTAGCCTGTGTATGGGGTCTGTCACTTACCCCTTAGTCTGTGTATGGACCCTGTCACTTACCCCTTAGTCTGTGTATGGACCCTGTCACTTACCCCTTAGCCTGTGTATGGGGCATGTCACTTACCTCTTAGCCTGTGTATGGGGCCTGTCACTTACCCCTCAGCCTGTGTATGGGGCCTGTCACTAACCCCTTAGCCTGTGTATGGGGCCTGTCACTTACCTCTTAGCCTGTGTATGGGGGTCTGACACTTACCCCTTAGCCTGTGTATGGGGCCTGTCACTTACCCCTTAGCCTGTGTATGGAGCCTGTCACTTACCTCTTAGCCTGTGTATGGGGCCCTGTCACTTACCTCTTAGCCTGTGTATGGGGCCCTGTCACTTACCCCTTAGCCTGTGTATGGGGTCTGTCACTTACCCCTTAGCCTGTGTATGGGGCCTGTCACTTACCCCTTAGCCTGTGTATGGGGCCTGTCACTTACCTCTTAGCCTGTGTATGGGGCCCTGTCACTTACCTCTTAGCCTGTGTATGGGGCCTGTCACTTACCCCTTAGCCTGTGTATGGGGTCTGTCACTTACCTCTTAGCCTGTGTATGGGGGTCTGTCACTTACCCCTTAGCCTGTGTATGGGGTCTGTCACTTACCCCTTAGTCTGTGTATGGACCCTGTCACTTACCCCTTAGTCTGTGTATGGACCCTGTCACTTACCCCTTAGCCTGTGTATGGGGCATGTCACTTACCCCTTAGCCTGTGTATGGGGCCTGTCACTTACCCCTTAGCCTGTGTATGGGGTCTGTCACTTACCCCTTAGCCTGTGTATGGGGGTCTGTCACTTACCTCTTAGCCTGTGTATGGGGTCTGTCACTTACCCCTTAGCCTGTGTATGGGGCCTGTCACTTACCTCTTAGCCTGTGTATGGGGGTCTGTCACTTACCTCTTAGCCTGTGTATGGGGGTCTGTCACTTACCCCTTAGCCTGTGTATGGGGCCTGTCACTTACCCCTTAGCCTGTGTATGGGGGTCTGTCACTTACCTCTTAGCCTGTGTATGGGGGTCTGTCACTTACCCCTTAGCCTGTGTATGGGGCCTGTCACTTACCCCTTAGCCTGTGTATGGGGCCTGTCACTTACCCCTTAGCCTGTGTATGGGGCCTGTCACTTACCCCTTAGCCTGTGTATGGGGGTCTGTCACTTACCCCTTAGCCTGTGTATGGGGTCTGTCACTTACCTCTTAGCCTGTGTATGGGGGCCTGTCACTTACCCCTTAGCCTGTGTATGGGGCCTGTCACTTACCCCTTAGCCTGTGTATGGGGCCTGTCACTTACCCCTTAGCCTGTGTATGGGGGTCTGTCACTTACCCCTTAGCCTGTGTATGGGGGTCTGTCACTTACCTCTTAGCCTGTGTATGGGGTCTGTCACTTACCTCTTAGCCTGTGTATGGGGTCTGTCACTTACCCCTTAGCCTGTGTATGGGGTCTGTCACTTACCCCTTAGCCTGTGTATGGGGCCTGTCACTTACCCCTTAGCCTGTGTATGGGGCCTGTCACTTACCCCTTAGCCTGTGTATGGGGCCTGTCACTTACCCCTTAGTCTGTGTATGGGGGCCTGTCACTTACCCCTTAGCCTGTGTATGGGGTCTGTCACTTACCCCTTAGCCTGTGTATGGGGCCTGTCACTTACCCCTTAGCCTGTGTATGGGGTCTGTCACTTACCCCTTAGCCTGTGTATGGGGTCTGTCACTTACCTCTTAGCCTGTGTATGGGGGTCTGTCACTTACCCCTTAGCCTGTGTATGGGGGTCTGTCACTTACCCCTTAGCCTGTGTATGGGGGTCTGTCACTTACCCCTTAGCCTGTGTATGGGGTCTGTCACTTACCTCTTAGCCTGTGTATGGACCCTGTCACTTACCCCTTAGCCTGTGTATGGGGTCTGTCACTTACCCCTTAGCCTGTGTATGGGGGCCTGTCACTTACCCCTTAGCCTGTGTATGGGGTCTGTCACTTACCCCTTAGCCTGTGTATGGGGGTCTGTCACTTACCCCTTAGCCTGTGTATGGGGCCTGTCTCTTACCCCTTAGCCTGTGTATGGGGTCTGTCACTTACCTCTTAGCCTGTGTATGGGGGTCTGTCACTTACCCCTCAGCCTGTGTATGGGGTCTGTCACTTACCTCTTAGCCTGTGTATGGGGTCTGTCACTTACCCCTTAGCCTGTGTATGGGGCCTGTCACTTACCCCTTAGTCTGTGTATGGACCCTGTCACTTACCCCTTAGTCTGTGTATGGACCCTGTCACTTACCCCTTAGCCTGTGTATGGGGCATGTCACTTACCTCTTAGCCTGTGTATGGGGCCTGTCACTTACCCCTTAGCCTGTGTATGGGGCATGTCACTTACCTCTTAGCCTGTGTATGGGGGTCTGTCACTTACCTCTTAGCCTGTGTATGGGGGTCTGTCACTTACCCCTTAGCCTGTGTATGGGGCCTGTCACTTACCCCTTAGCCTGTGTATGGGGGTCTGTCACTTACCTCTTAGCCTGTGTATGGGGGTCTGTCACTTACCTCTTAGCCTGTGTATGGGGGTCTGTCACTTACCTCTTAGCCTGTGTATGGGGGTCTGTCACTTACCCCTTAGCCTGTGTATGGGGTCTGTCACTTACCTCTTAGCCTGTGTATGGGGCCTGTCACTTACCTCTTAGCCTGTGTATGGGGGTCTGTCACTTACCCCTTAGCCTGTGTATGGGGCCTGTCACTTACCCCTTAGCCTGTGTATGGGGCCTGTCACTTACCCCTTAGCCTGTGTATGGGGGTCTTTCACTTACCCCTTAGCCTGTGTATGGGGTCTGTCACTTACCCCTTAGCCTGTGTATGGGGGCCTGTCACTTACCTCTTAGCCTGTGTATGGGGCCTGTCACTTACCTCTTAGTCTGTGTATGGGGGTCTGTCACTTACCCCTTAGCCTGTGTATGGAGCCTGTCACTTACCCCTTAGCCTGTGTATGGGGTCTGTCACTTACCTCTTAGTCTGTGTATGGGGTCTGTCACTTACCTCTTAGCCTGTGTATGGGGTCCTGTCACTTACCCCTTAGCCTGTGTATGGGGCCTGTCACTTACCCCTTAGCCTGTGTATGGGGGTCTGTCACTTACCTCTTAGCCTGTGTATGGGGTCTGTCACTTACCTCTTAGCCTGTGTATGGGGTCTGTCACTTACCTCTTAGTCTGTGTATGGGGTCTGTCACTTACCTCTTAGTCTGTGTATGGGGTCTGTCACTTACCTCTTAGTCTGTGTATGGGGCATGTCACTTACCTCTTAGCCTGTGTATGGGGGTCTGTCACTTACCCCTTAGCCTGTGTATGGGGTCTGTCACTTACCCCTTAGCCTGTGTATGGACCCTGTCACTTACCCCTTAGCCTGTGTATGGGGTCTGTCACTTACCCCTTAGCCTGTGTATGGACCCTGTCACTTACCCCTTAGCCTGTGTATGGGGGTCTGTCACTTACCCCTTAGCCTGTGTATGGGGTCTGTCACTTACCCCTTAGCCTGTGTATGGGGGTCTGTCACTTACCCCTTAGCCTGTGTATGGGGCCTGTCACTTACCCCTTAGCCTGTGTATGGGGGTCTGTCACTTACCCCTTAGCCTGTGTATGGGGGTCTGTCACTTACCCCTTAGCCTGTGTATGGGGTCTGTCACTTACCCCTTAGCCTGTGTATGGGGGTCTGTCACTTACCCCTTAGCCTGTGTATGGGGCCTGTCACTTACCCCTTAGCCTGTGTATGGACCCTGTCACTTACCCCGTAGCCTGTGTTTGGGACCTGTCACTTACCCGTGTGCTATTGATGTGAAGCTCTAGGGATACTCTACATAATCTCCTGCTCTGACCCAAGTAGATCTATTTGTAACTTGTGCAAAGAAAAACCATATAGTACATGCATGTAGTGTAAAGGTGCATTACTTTAGGATATATATATATTATCTATCAAACCAACATCTCTGAACCTGTTAATTCCCGCCACGCTTCCCCATGACGCCATTGGAGGTGTATGGAATTCATACAGTGGGGGTGCACGAGTTTCGCAGCTGCTTCTTCACTGGCCAGGACTCATAATGATGGAGGTAAGTCTTTATGTAGTGTAATATTGTAATTGTTTTAACCCTTTCCTGTATTTCAGATACATTTGGACAGCACAGAATTCTCCAATGCACTCAAAACAAAGAAAGGGGGAGAGAAAGAGAAAGCATATCAATTATCAGACGCCAATATCTGCATTCTCAACCCAAACCAAATGCATTATTACATCAATCTCAATAAAATACGTTATTTAGAGAAGATATCAAATGTTTTTTATTCCTTTATTTACTACAGAAAATGCTTTATATTCTTAGATCTCCTTTGTTAAGAAGAATGGATTCTTAATATATAACCTTATAACAGTCAATTTCTACTATAATGCCAATAATTTGTACCTCTAAATAATATTAGTCTGTAATTATTATAGGCCTACCAGAATCAAATTAGTCTTATTTACCACTGATCTTAAGGAAAGTATATTTGGGTCATTACCCTCTTCACCAATCGCAAAATCTGAAAGCTGCAGAAGAGGCCTTGAGCTATAAGAGGAGCGCCCGAGGCCCTGGGGGGGCCGAGTGCCCGCCACGAACATAGCGATGGCCTAGCTGTCGATTCAGCGTTGTCGAGTTGCGCCACGTCGGAGGGGAGAATATTTCTTTGCCTTCCCTGGAACTTGACGGTGCCCAAAAATTCACAGCGCCCTCTGGCGGATGGCACCTGTAACTGCAGCTGTCAGTGCTGCAGAAGAAATGCGCAGGCAAAGAGAGATAGATCCGATATTTTCCTTCTTTCTTTAGTATAGCCATTCATATATTTAACGCTGTGACTTCATCTTTTAGCTGAATCATTTTATTGTCATAGAATCAGAGGACAGATTTTTTAAACTTTTTCATCGTTTTTTGAAAGTATCAAGTATTAACTCAATGTTTTTATTTTTTATTATTGATAGGTACATCTTAAAGGTGAACCAAAGAAAAGTATACTACAGACTGAGAAGGAGACACAAACATCTTCTATCATGTATGTCTTAGATGAGATTCTTCATCTACATCCGGATATGTTGTGACTCACATCAGCCGTAGCTAAGCTTACATTATATGTCCCACCGTTGTTCTTTACATCTGTTTCGCAGTAACCCAACTTTTTTACATTTCTCAAATGGAAACATATTAATAGTATATTAAAAGTGCTGTTCTAGGATATATTTAGAATTTTTCAAAGTTTATACCAAATTATCCTTTTAGGCAAAGACACAAGGAATAGACTATGAGAATACCCAAATAGTAGCATTCTCTATGGGGCCATTAGGGGGTTACAGGATTTAGGACGGTCCGGCGAGTTTCCGCCCTAATACTTCTCGTTCCTTATCTCCTTTTCTTACACCTAAAGTTATTTCTATAATATCCAGCATTTTATTAGAGGTTGAGAATTATGTTTCTGTACATTTGTCATTATATGTGTATAGAATGTTGTGCACACATAGAGATACAAACAATCAGACTGATACATTGTATACATTATTAGCCTTATTAAATTGTGATTCAGCCAGTTGAATAGGGCTCTATATAAGCGCAGAGCATATTATTTTTACAGAAGTTTTTAGTTAGTGATCTTCTATCCAAACGCAAAGTCTTCACTAACTAAAAACTTCTGTAAAAATAATATGCTCTGTGCTTATATAGAGCCCTATTCAATTGGCCGAATCACAATTTAATAAGGCTGTGTGTGTCTGACATATGGATATATTCATGTATTATGTAGCAAACAGATATGGTTTATATGCCTTTTATATTATTATTCTATAAACATATATTGTTATTTATGATAAATAAACTCAGTAATGCCCCCCCCCCCAGGCATTCATTACAAGTCTAAAAATACAGAAAATAATAATAATAACAATAATAACAAAGTCACCCTACCAGGACAAATAGGGGGTTCATGTGAGTCTCAGCCCCTTAGGGTTTCTGTACAGTGCTGAGTATTTTCTCTGTTCTGATATTCTCTATCACATATAATAGTTGTCAAATTGCGAGACGTCGTCACGCTTTGCGAGGTGCGTACGATTAGGCTTCGCTTGCGAGACTCGTAAAGCAACGCAAGCCGTTAAACCGTAAAAGGCGCTCATCGCTGAGAGCCTCGCGAAGCAGGGCAGCCATTAAACCGTAGCACTTAGCCGCTGCGAGCCTCGCAAAGTGAAGAGAGGCATTAAAATACGAGACGCAGGACTTAGAAAGAAAAAATTATGGGACACAAAACTGTATGAGATTAGCGGCCGAACCAAAAACCCGAAAAACACACTAAATACATCCCAAAAAATTCCATAAACATCACAAACAGCATCGGGCAACAGCCAGGACGTCTGTGATTGCGGTGTTACCTCGAATTTCACTCGATTTAAACTATTTTCGCCACGCGAATATCGCCTAAGCCAGGAAAAAAATGGCCGCCCAAAAAAATGAAAACAAGTCTACACAACCCTGGACTGCGCAAAACACTGCAAACCGCGTAGCACTTTACACATCACACTACGACCTGCAAGATACACTATTACAAAAGCTGCGAAATGCTCACGAGACGCGTACCATATTAATAACATTACGACTATACAATGCTGCTTTACATAATACACCAACGGCTTCACCTCGCGCACGCAGCCTATTTAGATGCGCACTTGGGACATTCATTACACTTTATAAGCAGGGCGCTAACACTCACAATGTATATTCTATGCAGACGCAAAATACAAACAGATTGTTAGCTCTTCAGCCTATTGCTCGCTTCATATATCAATTATAAATAATTAAATATATTAATTTATTGCATAAATAATTAATTCTTACTTAATTAATTAATTTCATAAATCATTAATTATTCATTAACTACATATACATAGAAATATATATCTCTCGCAGAGGACCAAAAGTACACGACAGGAGAGCGCCAAAGGCGCTCAGCGCAAGCCTCGCAATGAGCGCCGGAAGTACTGAGGCTTGCAATGAGCGCCGAAGGTCCTCACAGTACAAAACTGTTTTAATTATGTCTCAAACTGCATTCCCATGGCTTCAAATTTTATTGCCCCGTCATTTTTGACTGGCAAGTCACTAGTATATATATATTTGTCAGATCTATAGAAATTATGATATAAAATAAAAGGCACTTGAGTGAATAAACAACACATATTTTTTACTTATTCCTTTATTTAACAAACACAGTTATCCAACACTACCCGGCTTGTGGGATAAATAATGCCCAACATTAAGGTCAGCTGGGCACAGCCAGCCCTGATTGCCGCCTGCCCTGTTCAGTATCAACCATACTTATTTTTGCCTTTACCATCAAGTTGCCGACACAAAGATTCAGCAAGCCATTTGTAAGGCTCTGGGACTCCATTGAGAGCCATCATCTCCATATTTAGAAAACTAAGGAATATTCCCAATTGGAGCCAGACTGACTCCATTTCTCCAAGGAAGTCATCAACGATCCAAAATCCTGCAGGCTTCTCGTGCCTCAGCCATGGCCGGTGTGTATGGCTCCGCAATCAGAGAATGGGCAAAAATGGGCTTCATGTGAGAGTTGTTGTTTAGTCATTCAGTCGTGTCCAACTCTCCGTGACCCTATGGACCACAGCACACCAGACACATCTATTGTTATGTCTCCAGTTGTACTTATTCAGAAAGTTATCTTGGCAAAGATACTGGGGTGCCAGTTCCTTCTCCAGTGGACTGTGATTTGTCTGACCTCTCTGCTATGACCTGCCCATCTTGGGTGACCGTATATGGTATAGCTCACAGCTTCACTGAATAGACAGATGGAAACCACTGCAAACCTAAATGAACATAAATGCTCATCTCTTACTTGCCAGGAGGACCCCGGATGACCCCCAGGCTATTGGGAGAGTCGTTGTAGCTAAAGGTGGTGCAACCAGTGGAAGGGGCAATTACTTTTTCAGAGGGGATGTGCTTGTTGGATGTTGTTTTTTTTTAGTTATCCAGTTGTGTCCGGTTCTCTTTGGCAAGCCAGGCACATCTGTCAGCTACTGCTCCTTTAAGATCTATCAAGCTCATGTTTGTTGCTTCAATTCCATTAAATAAATGATCTCAGGTTCCCTTTATTTAATATTAGATTTTGTCTAAACACGTGAAGACATTCAGTGCGACAAATATGCAAAAATAATCCGGATGAGGAAATACGATAACTCCGGGCACGCCACAAGGGTCACTGGTCACCACAACGAAATATAATTAAAGGGATATGGAGGGTTCCCTATATTTACTTTAAAATACATTACCAAAGTGTGTGTTCACAGATCTAATCATCACTTTATTAACAAGGGTTAAAAATTTCTATATTTACTTACTGAAACATTCCAAATAGTCTCTACAAAGCTCCTCCCCCAGCAGCTCATGCTCACAGTGTTTATATTGATACTCGTATACTATACTACATTAGATGCAAACATATAGAACAGGGAACACATCCCTTTAATATCTATCTATAGACATTATTTTGGTGACACATTGTATCCCGCATGTTGTATCCCTCGTGGATAATTGTTTATTTGTATTTTTTCATATTTTGATACTTTGTAATACTCTGTAATAATACTCTGTGAGCCTGAGGGCTCCTCACGCTGCTGTACATTATACACTAAGGCCTCATGACCCACTGCCCCAGAGGCCGCCATATTGTCAGGTGGAGCGCGGCAGATAATCGCCCGTAGACTGATGGCTGACACATTCCCAGTCTTGTGAAGGGGGATTAGTGAAATGTTTTGGAATAAATTATAGATTTTACATGTGACCATTTCCCCTCAGGGGGGCACACTCACAGCCTATATATATACATATATTCTGTGTATTAGTTAGATGGAAATCCCTGAAGTACCGACATTGTCACGGGATGAGGTCCTCGGGGTTGTGGCTTCGTGTGACATTGTGACTGAGGGGTCGCAACCTCCAAATAAGAGGGAACTGAAACACTAAAAGGATCTAAATACCACAGGGAGAAAAATCAATGTTTCTGGCAGCAATTAATAGGTTTTTGTCAAATTAGTGATGTAGACACAAAGGGCCTCATTCTATTATCGGCCGTAAATCGGCCGTAAGGCTGCGATTCCTTGCGAGGGTTCAGTTAACTCGCGATTCTATTATACGGCCCCGCAAGGATCTCCTCTTACGGCCGGCCGCATATCTTGGAACCGGCCGTAATCTGTGAAATATAAAAACTCAAAAATAAATTCAAGCCTGCACTGTACAGCTCTGTAAATGCTAGGGATCATATTGGGGGACATGAGGAATAAAAGGAACCCACTCTCAAGCTTGCACATCTGCCCAAACCCGAGTTCAAATTAACTGTTTATTTTCCGGCTGCGGCGTGGGCGTGTCTGAGGTGCTCCAAGCACTCTGGACTTTTTACATGGATATTTTACGTATATTAAAAAAAAAATATTTTACGGATTTGAGTATAGGGTAATTATGTGCTATTTTTGCTAACGCCGAATATCACTTTATAGACTCTGCAAAGTGCAGGATGGCTTTATTTGAGCTATTTTATGTGCTTAATTGGTGCTAGCGAGACCTTTTTCCTGCAAGTAACTGCGGCTCGTTTTTAGCCTTGCAGAGAGGTTTCCCGGAGCAATTGAATTGCAAATCTCTTGCGGCCGTTTTAGATCAAAGGCTTTCCTCCGGCGCGATCGGCCGCAAGAGATAGCAAGGCACCGGCCGCAAGCCTGCCGGAGCCTACGGCCGTAAGGGAATAGAATAGCAGAATAGCTTGCGGCCGGTCCTTGCGGCCCCGCAGCGGCTGCGGCCGATAATAGAATGAGGCCCAATGTTTGGTGTGTAGATAAATCCTTGGGAAGCCTGGTCTGCTGACCTGGACACAAAGGGCAAGTGTCCTAAGACATGATGCGATACTATGGAGAAGTTCAATAAAAGTAGAAACAATTCAGTATAACTGGCCACAAGTACTCTAACCCAAAGAGCTTGCAATCTAAGAAAAAAGTAAAGTTTTGTGTGCATTTTGCTAATTCCCCAAAGTTCAGCTACCTTATGTTTGTTATTTCCCTTTCCAGGGCAACCTTCATCCCTGCTGTCACTACCCAGGGGAGGGGGTCCAACTCAGCTCCAGAACCCTCCTGTCTTGGCTACAGGAATCCCCCCTTGGTCCGTGGTGTGGATGGGCATCTCGGCTTCTATTCCAGGACCATGAGGATGCGGAACAGGGATCAAGGATGGAGGACCACCATGACAGAACAATACAACTTTGGTTCAACCCACAAACATGACATGCCCATAACCCGTTATCTCCATCTGCCCCTGTAGTACCTCACTGGCCAATCTGGGTGTGGGAGTTGAGCTGGTAGTTAAAAAACAAACTCAGAAAAATCCAGAGTTCCCTTCTAAACTAGTAATTCACCTAGACTATTTGGATTTCCTGTCCATCCGGTAGGTGGTTATCAAGATGTACAATCAATTGTTCACATTCCCTGTTACTGGTGATGGAATTAGCAGAACCTGGGAAGGTGATGGGGGGTGGAGAAGACCTGGCGCTTTCAGGGAGAGGTTCTCAGTGGTAACCAGCAGGCTCCAAGCGTCACACATGCACCTGTGGGGTGGGTCTTTTCCTCTATTATGACCAGCTGGAGCTCCTGGGGGACGGGGGGTCGGGGGGACAGATCAGGCTGATATCTGGGATCTTTGACACGTTCGCCATTAAATGGAAACATTACGGAATTCTCTGACTTTTGGATGAGGCCGACCTGTGCCCATGGGGGGCTACACAGTGCTGTGTAGCCCCCCGTGTTATGGGATGCACCAAAGAGGCTGGCAGCTGAGGGGTTAATCGGTCTTATCTTTACACTTAGGGCAGGCTCCAGTTTGTTTTCAGAACTCATTAGCTACACTCTGAAGCCAAAGGTTTTGTTTGTGTTTTTTTTAAAGAAAAATCAATAACAACATGGCATTTGCAAACAGGCAGAGAGGGGCAGAGAGGGGCATAGTATTTAGTAGAATTGTGATTGAAATGTGTGACCCAGTACTGTGTGCCCCCCTTCTCAGTGCTTTATGCCCCCCTGCCCAGTGCTGTGAGCCCCCCTGCCCAGTACTGTGTGCCCCCCTTCTCAGTACTCTGTGCCCCATCCTCAGTGCTGTGTGCCCCCTTCTCAGTGCTGTGTGCCCCCCTGCCCTGTGCTGTGTGCCCCCTTCTCAGTGCTGTGTGCCCCCTCCTCAGTGCTGTGTGCCCCCCTTCTCAGTGCTGTGTGCCCCCTCCTCAGTGCTGTGTGCCCCCCTTCTCAGTGCTGGGAGCCCCCCTTCTCAGTGCTGTGAGCCCCCCTGCTCAGTGCTGTGAGCCCCCCCTTCTCAGTGCTGTGTGCCCCCCTGCTCAGTGCTGTGAGCCCCCCCTTCTCAGTGCTGTGTGCCCCCTTCTCAGTACTGTGTGCCCCCCTTCTCAGTGCTGTATTCCCCCTGCCCAGTGCTGTGAGCCCCCCTTCTCAGTCCTGTGTGCCCCCTGCCCAGTGCTGTGTGCCCCCCTTCTCAGTTCTGTGAGCCCCCCTTCTCATTGCTGTGTGCCCCCTTCTCAGTGCTGTGTGCCCCCTTCTCAGTGCTGTATGTCCCCTGCCCAGTGCTGTGTGCCCCCCTTCTCAGTTCTGTGAGCCCCCCTTCTCAGTGCTGTGTGCCCCCCTGCCCAGTGCTGTGAGCCTCCCCTTCTCAGTGCTGTGTGCCCCCCTTCTCAGTGCTGTGTGCCCCCCTGCCCAGTGCGGTGTGCCCCCCTTCTCAGTGCTGTGAGCCCCCCCTTCTCAGTGCTGTGTGCCCCCTTCTCAGTGCTGTGTGCCCCCCTTCTCACTGCTGTGTGCCCCCCTGCCCATTACTGTGTGCCCCCCTTCTCACTGCTGTGTGCCCCCCTGCCCATTACTGTGTGCCCCCCTTCTCACTGCTGTGTGCCCCCCTGCCCATTACTGTGTGCCCCCCTCCTCAGTGCTGTGTGCCCCCCTTCTCAGTGCTGTGAGCCCCCCTTCTCAGTGCTGTGTGCCCCCCTGCCCAGTGCTGTGTGCCCCACTTCTCAGTGCTGTGTGCCCCCCTTCTCAGTCCTGTGTGCCCCCTGCCCAGTGCTGTGTGCCCCCCTTCTCAGTTCTGTGAGCCCCCCTTCTCATTGCTGTGTGCCCCCCTTCTCAGTGCTGTATGTCCCCTGCCCAGTGATGTGAGCCCCCCTTCTCAGTTCCGTGAGCCCCCCTTCTCAGTACTGTGTGCCCCCTCCTCAGTGCTGTGTGCCCCCCTTCTCAGTGCTGTGAGCCCCCCTTCTCAGTACTGTGTGCCCCCCTTCTCAGTGCTGTGTGCCCCCTCCTCAGTGCTGTGTGCCCCCCTTCTCAGTGCTGTGTGCCCCCCTGCCCAGTGCTGTGTGCCCCCCTTCTCAGTGCTGTGTGCCCCCTTCTCAGTGCTGTGTGCCCCCTCCTCAGTGCTGTGTGCCCCCCTGCTCAGTGCTGTGAGCCCCCCCCTTCTCAGTGCTGTGTGCCCCCTTCTCAGTCCTGTGTGCCCCCTGCCCAGTGCTGTGTGCCCCCCTTCTCAGTTCTGTGAGCCCCCCTTCTCATTGCTGTGTGCCCCCTTCTCAGTGCTGTGAGCCCCCCTTCTCAGTTCTGTGAGCCCCCCTTCTCATTGCTGTGTGCCCCCCTTCTCAGTGCTGTGAGCCCCCCTTCTCACTGCTGTGTGCCCCCCTTCTCACTGCTGTGCTCCCCCGTTCTCACTGCTGTGTGCCCCCCTTCTCAGTCCTGTGTGCCCCCTGCCCAGTGATGTGAGCCCCCCTTCTCAGTGCTGTGTGCCCCCTTCTCAGTGCTGTGAGCCCCCCTTCTCAGTGCTGTATGTCCCCTGCCCAGTGATGTGAGCCCCCCTTCTCATTGCTGTGAGCCCCCTTCTCAGTCCTGTGAGCCCCCCTTCTCAGTGCTGTGAGCCCCTCTTCTCAGTGCTGTGAGCCCCCCTTCTCAGTGCTGTGTGCCCCCTTCTCACTGCTGTGTGCCCCCCTGCCCATTACTGTGTGCCCCCCTTCTCAGTGCTGTGTGCCCCCTCCTCAGTGCTGTGTGCCCCCCTTCTCAGTGCTATGAGCCCCACTTCTCAGTGCTGTGTGCCCCCCTGCTCAGTGCTGTGTGCCCCCCTTCTCAGTCCTGTGTGCCCCCTGCCCAGTGCTGTGTGCCCCCTTCTCAGTTCTGTGAGCCCCCCTTCTCAGTGCTGTGTGCCCCCCTTCTCAGTGCTGTGTGCCCCCTTCTCAGTGCTGTGTGCCCCCCTTCTCAGTGCTGTGTGCCCCCTTCTCAGTGCTGTGTGCCTCCCTTCTCACTGCTTTGTGCCCCCCTGCCCATTACTGTGTGCCCCCCTTCTCAGTGCTGTGTGCCCCCTCCTCAGTGCTGTGTGCCCCCCTTCTCAGTGCTGTGAGCCCCACTTCTCAGTGCTGTGTGCCCCCCTTCTCAGTGCTGTGTGCCCCCTTCTCAGTGCTGTGTGCCCCCCTTCTCAGTGCTGTGTGCCCCCTTCTCAGTGCTGTGTGCCTCCCTTCTCACTGCTTTGTGCCCCCCTGCCCATTACTGTGTGCCCCCCTTCTCAGTGCTGTGTGCCCCCTCCTCAGTGCTGTGTGCCCCCCTTCTCAGTGCTGTGAGCCCCACTTCTCAGTGCTGTGAGCCTCCCCTTCTCAGTGCTGTGTGCCCCCCTTCTCAGTCCTGTGTGCCCCCTGCCCAGTGCTGTGTGCCCCCTTCTCAGTTCTGTGAGCCCCCCTTCTCAGTGCTGTGTGCCCCCTGCTCAGTGCTGTGTGCCCCCCTTCTCAGTGCTGTGAGCCCCCCTTCCTAGTGCTGTGTGCCCCCTGCCCAGTGCTGTGTGCCCCCCTTCTCAGTGCTGTGTGCCCCCTCCTCAGTGCTGTGTGCCCCCCTGCCCAGTGATGTGAGCCCCCCTTCTCAGTGCTGTGTGCCCCCCTTCTCACTGCTGTGTGCCCCCTGCCCAGTGCTGTGTGCCCCCTCCTCAGTGCTGTGTGCCCCCCTTCTCAGTGCTGTGTGCCCCCCTTCTCAGTCCTGTGTGCCCCCTTCTCAGTGCTGTGTGCCAGATAGTAGCCAGGCTGGGAGGAATGTGGACCCCACTCCAGTGTCACAGCGGGGGGCTTGTGTCATAGTTTTGTCTTCAGTTTAATAAGCAGCTGCTCTACGCGCCCCTGCCAGGACCCTCCTGTAGCGGCCTCATCACTCAGCCTCAGTGATACCCACGCCATGTTACATGTACACGTTAATACTCTCCCTCTGATAAACCAGTCGCAGGTGACAAAATATACAAATATACAGATATACAGGGAGGGCACGGGAAGCTTCTCGCAGGTTCTCGCTTTCTTACATTAGGCAAAAATGTCAAATCCCACTAAAACAAGGATAATTAAATAGTCACTGTTGACATAGTTACATAGTAATTAAGGTTGAAAAAAGACTTTCAGTCCATCAAGTTCAACCTTTTAAGATCTCCTCTGATCTGCAATATGCAGATTAAATATTAATTAATTAGTTGTTAATTAATTATTAATCAATTATTTAATTATTATTATTTTTTTTTTATTATTATTAACTAATCCAGAGGAAGGCGAACCCAAGTGAGACTTAGTCAATAGTCTCAAAGGGGAAAAAAAAATCCTTCCTGACCCCACTTGTTAATAACATAAAGTACATGCCAGTAAATAGGGATAGTATATACCTAGTAACACCCAGGAGCCGCACGTAGTCCTTTATTATGTATAGCTCTGAAGACGAAGGAAGAGAAGACAACGGAAACGTAATCAGAGGTCAAGAGAGAGAGAGAGAGGGGGAGAGGGGGAGGAGAAAGGGAGAGGAGAGACCGACCTATGACCCCTTGGAGCAATACTGGGACACCTGTAAGTCTGGTATAAATATACCGGCCGGTGACTATATGGACTTTCTTGGACTTCTCTCCGGGTTGTCTTGGTGACAGTACGGAGCTCCTTACTACTCCCATAGGTGGGGGCGCCAGGCCGATTATTTCATTTGCTTTGGTTTGTTATCACTGGATATATTTTAAGCTAAACTTGGGAAAGTGTCTCCAGCCTCCGGTGTGGTGTCCTCCATCAAAGGGTCTGAAACGCGGACACAACCCCAGAGGAGCCTGGGAACTTGTCGCCGAGCATGTCCCTTAGATGCCCCCCAGTCTGCGTCGGCTCCCACCGCCATCTCTCTGCTTATAATATCTTTCCAGTGGTCTCCTCCAATGTTAATTACATGAGATGTGAGGGTACTCATCAGAGGGTGGAGGCAAGCAGTTCCTATAGGTTACTCATGTAAAAGAACACGCCGTGTGATATGAGATGTGAAGTCTATAAGGATCCTGTATATACAGCTTAGCCCTATAACCGTTATAGACAATCACACTCCTTACAAGAGACAAAGTGATTTCCTTCATTGCTCTGTTTGTGCGTAGAAACCAAGAAATACATTTCTTTCATGTGTTTATTGCTCAGTCTGCCCGTATCTGTCCTTGTCTGCCCATATCTGCACATATCTGCCCGTATCTGCCCTTAGCTGCCCTTTTCTGCTCGTATCTGCCCTTATGTGCCCTTATCTGCCCATATCTGCCCTTTGTGCCCTTTTTTGCCCGTATCTGCACATATCTGCCCTTAGATGCCCGTATCTGCCCTTATGTGCCCTTACCTGCCTGTATCTGCCCTTAGATGCCCGTATCTGCCCTTATGTGCCCTTACCTGCCTGTATCTGCCCTTAGATGCCCGTATCTGCCCTTATGTTCCCTTATCTGCACGTATCTGCCCTCAGCTGCCCGTATCTGCACATATTTGCCCTTATCTGCCTTTATGTTCCCTTATCTGCCCCTATCTGCCCTTATCTGCCCGTATCTGCACATATCTGCCCTTACCTGCCCCTATCTGCCCTTATCTGCCCGGATCTGAACATATCTGCCCTTATCTTACTGACAGTGACTTTATTACTTCTCTGCAGTCCTTAGCCTTGCAGACACCTTGAGGCTCTTTACACAACATATGGGTTTTCCCTCCAATAAATCCCCTCATTACAGCCCTGTGATTGGGGTGGTTATATACAGCTGATGTGCAGACCCCCGGGGGGGGGGGGGGGGCATACTCATTACACTGGCAGGTCAGGATATTATAGTGGGGGCTTCCATAGTGGGGGCTTCCATAGTAAGGGCTTCCATAGTGGGGGCTTCCATGGTGGGGGCTTCCATAGTGGGGGCTTCCATGGTGGGGGGCGTCCATGGTGGGGGCTTCCATGGTGGGGGCTTCCATAGTGGGGGCTTCCATGGTGGGGGGCTTCCATGGTGGGGGCTTCCATAGTGGGGGCTTCCATGGTGGGGGCTTCCATAGTGGGGGCTTCCATAGTGGGGGCTTCCATGGTGGGGGCTTCCATAGTGGGGGCTTCCATGGTGGGGGCTTCCATAGTGGGGGCTTCCATGGTGGGGGGCTTCCATGGTGGGGGCTTCCATAGTGGGGGCTTCCATGGTGGGGGCTTCCATAGTGGGGGCTTCCATAGTGGGGGCTTCCATGGTGGGGGCTTCCATAGTGGGGGCTTCCATGGTGGGGGCTTCCATAGTGGGGGCTTCCATGGTGGGGGCTTCCATGGTGGGGGCTTCCATAGTGGGGGCTTCCATGGTGGGGGCTTCCATAGTGGGGGCTTCCATGGTGGGGGCTTCCATGGTGGGGGCTTCCATAGTGGGGGCTTCCATAGAAAGTAATTTTTCTATCTATTCTTAAAAACAAAACACAATACAACAAGAGATGAGGAGGCCGTGAGTGTCTGTCCTTGGAAATTTTCCTGGATAATAAAGATCCCACTGGTCCCTATGGGACATAAATCTCCATGTTTTAGCCTAGACTGCATCACACCAAATTGACGACATCTGATGACGCTCTGACCCCTCAGGATTATAATTAGAAAACCTCTGAAAATACAGGCGGTGGTCTCGGGAGCATTGCATGGTGGGAAAATGGCTCATACCAGGAGGGGTATAGTAAGAGACGTCTGGGAATGTTTATACTTAGGTACAAAATAATACCTTATGAGAAGTGTTCATAAGGGCTGTTTTACTGTCTAAAATCATACAAATAGTGCCTGTATGGGTCTGCCCTCTGTTGTGCATGCTGACACAGACTCTGTAGGGCTGGATGTGCAATGTTGTGTCCTAGCCTATCAGGGACCACATCTCAGCAGCATGTTGAGTCACTGATTGGTTAGTATGAGACTAACACAGCGACTGTCTTGGTTTAATGTCCTTTACTCATCAGCTAGATCTGTCTAGACTGCTCCCACGGCCAAGGTCCGTCTTCAAGGAAACCTGTTGCTACAAAGTAATATTTCTGTTTCTTCAGACACTTTCATACTCTGGCCTTGCCATATTGTTTCCTGATCCCCTCACTGACACACATTATAAAAATAATAAGTGCTTATTATTAAAGGGACCATGTACCCAGAGACAAGTTGTATTTAAAGTGCCCCCCCCCCCTCCCCCACAATACTTTTTATTGGGTTTTGGAGAACATAGAAACCAACAAAACCAAAGAGAACATATAGATTATAGATAGATTGGACCCAAACATGGCGCATCGCTAATATAGATAGATTGGACCCAAACATGGCGCATCGCTAATATAGATTGGACCCAAACATGGCGCATCACGATTATAGATAGATTGGACCCAAACATGGCGCATCACTATTATAGATTGGACCCAAACATGGCGCATCGCTATTATAGATAGATTGGACCCAAACATGGCGCATCGCTATTATAGATTGGACCCAAACATGGCGCATCGCTATTATAGATAGATTGTACCCAAACATGGCGCATCGCTATTATAGATTGGACCCAAACATGGCGCATCACTATTATAGATAGATTGGACCCAAACATGGCGCATCGCTATTATAGATAGATTGGACCCAAACATGGCGCATCACTATTATAGATAGATTGGACCCAAACATGGCGCATCACTATTATAGATAGATTGGACCCAAACATGGCGCATCACTATTATAGATTGGACCCAAACATGGCGCATCGCTATTATAGATAGATTGGACCCAAACATGGCACATCACTATTTTAGATAGATTGGACCCAAACATGGCGCATCGCTATTATAGATAGATTGTACCCAAACATGGCGCATCGCTATTATAGATTGGACCCAAACATGGCGCATCACTATTATAGATAGATTGGACCCAAACATGGCGCATCACTATTATAGATAGATTGGACCCAAACATGGCGCATCACTATTATAGATTGGACCCAAACATGGCGCATCACTATTATAGATAGATTGTACCCAAACATGGCGCATCACTATTATAGATAGATTGTACCCAAACATGGCGCATCGCTATTATAGATTGGACCCAAACATGGCGCATCACTATTATAGATAGATTGGACCCAAACATGGCGCATCGCTATTATAGATAGATTGGACCCAAACATGGCACATCACTATTTTAGATAGATTGGACCCAAACATGGCGCATCACTATTATAGATAGATTGTACCCAAACATGGCGCATCGCTATTATAGATTGGACCCAAACATGGCGCATCACTATTATAGATAGATTGGACCCAAACATGGCGCATCACTATTATAGATTGGACCCAAACATGGCGCATCGCTATTATAGATAGATTGGACCCAAACATGGCACATCACTATTTTAGATAGATTGGACCCAAACATGGCGCATCGCTATTATAGATAGATTGTACCCAAACATGGCGCATCGCTATTATAGATTGGACCCAAACATGGCTCAACACTATTATAGATAGATTGGACCCAAACATGGCGCATCACTATTATAGATAGATTGGACCCAAACATGGCGCATCACTATTATAGATTGGACCCAAACATGGCGCATCACTATTATAGATAGATTGTACCCAAACATGGCGCATCACTATTATAGATAGATTGTACCCAAACATGGCGCATCGCTATTATAGATTGGACCCAAACATGGCGCATCACTATTATAGATAGATTGGACCCAAACATGGCGCATCGCTATTATAGATAGATTGGACCCAAACATGGCACATCACTATTTTAGATAGATTGGACCCAAACATGGCGCATCGCTATTATAGATAGATTGTACCCAAACATGGCGCATCTCTATTATAGATTGGACCCAAACATGGCGCATCACTATTATAGATAGATTGTACCCAAACTAGGCGCATCGCTATTATAGATTGGACCCAAACATGGCGCATCACTATTATAGATTGGACCCAAACATGGCGCATCGCTATTATAGATAGATTGTACCCAAACATGGCGCATCGCTATTATAGACAGAATAGACCCAAACATGGCGCATCGCTATTATAGATAGATTGGACCCAAACATGGCGCCCCCCCCCCCCCCCCCCTGGAGCGTCCGAACGTTCTCATTACAACCCCCAGTAGCCAGTTATTTTCCCCATCAGTTATGGCCCCAAAGCCCCTGGTAACGCACGTATATATATATATATATTGGCTCCACGCGCTTTTATAGGTCCCAGTTATTATTTTTTCCTACCACTATTACTGTAATAAGACCCTTTCATGTGTGGAGTATGATTGGCGCATGCGGCGCCCCAACCAGCGCAATAACACAGATGGGTCATTTTTACCATAAAAACAATTTTGGCCATAAATAAACCTTGTAAGACAAAGATGGGCAACAGTGTATATATCTCAGGATCGATTTAGAAAAAAATGGCTACTAAACAAAACAAACAAAAACAACGTGATCTTGAATTTGTTGTCTTTTTAAACTAAAAATAAATATACTTTCCTGTTAATACGCCAACCATTGTGTCGCAGAACGTATCAAAACGCAGAAAGTCTCACGATCTGTAGCAAAGCGCCAGTTTATTCCTCGGGAATGTAGCAATATCCCAGAATGCAGTAGCTGCGCGGCTCATATTTATCTCTGAAATGCAGTTTGTTTCCATAAACGTCACTTTTTAATCATTGCGTGTCCTTGAAGACTTTCTTGAAAGTGCTAAAACTTGCATATTATTTATTATTCTTGTTAAAATGATACATGAACTTATATTAAATACACAAAGTAAAAATGTAAGAAACTTTATTATATAAGAAATGTGTTTAATTCCCAGGTTTCTCCAACATCACAATACAAAGGCGTCAATTCTCCGGCGCTCAGACGTCTTTATGGTCCGGCTCTCACATCTTTATGTTACTACTGGGAATACCAGAGCTCTAACTATGCCGACCTTTGCTGATAGTTTAAGAGCTTTACTTTTTAATAGCTTGTCCAGACTTGCCATAGTTTTCCTCCCAAGCAAACATAAAATACAATATATTTTTCAGTATACAACCATACAAAGTATATGAAATTATGTGTCACGGGAAGAGAGACAGAAATGTCAGTACACCCCAGGACAAAGAGATCTGCCGGGCGTGCTTTGTTATCTGTCTCTCTGTCTCAGTTTGACCTCAATTTGAGCGTCAGGACAATAAACTGTGGAGCTGGGTTATATAAAACTCAGCCCCCACCTGGACGCACCACCATGAATAGACCCGACAGATGGAGCCACTTAGCCTGGATGGATGGAGATGGAAATTATAGCTCTGATTTTCTTTTATATTCAAAGACCTGGCAGGATGACTCCCACCCGGCACGCGGCAGTGCTCATACAACAGGGACATATATATATACAGCGCCTTGCAAAAGTATTCACCCCCCTTGGCATTTTTTGTTGCCTCACAACCTGGAATTAACATGGATTGTTATTTTATTAGGAAGTGCTTATAAGTTCCGTTTGTACTACCTAACAACAAACAAATAGTCCCTGTATGGGTCTGCCCTCTGCAGTGTATACAGACTGTAGGATGGGATGTGTAGTGTCCTAACCTATGAGGGACGGTGTCTCAGAAGCATTTAGCAGAATGTTGCTGAGACATGGTTACTGATTAGTTATGAGACACTGCACAGGCAGCCCTATAGAGTCAGTGTCTGCATATGCTGCAGAGGGCACACCCATGCAGGTAATATAAAGTACATAAATACATACGGATATGGTATACCTAGTAATATCCAGGAACCCACAACTCATCATAGTGAATGTGGATCTGTGCTGAGACCCCGCTCCCCTCTCCTTTCTTTGTATCTGATCACACCTTGTACCGAGGACTCAGATGAATATGTTTCAGTGAAAAAAAAGAGATTATTGCTGATTGTGCTTTTTTATCCTACGTTTGTAGCAGTGACATTATCATTAACGTGCTATTAATAAAGTAAACAGCAACTAATTAGCACCAGGAGCAGCCCGCGGGGGGGGTCCAATACAACTGACGCTAATCGCCATCTTACATGGAACATGTCTCCTAAACCACTCACTTAAACATGTCCTGACATGTTACATGTTCTGCTCCGGTGATTAGTTTGTAAATCCGAAATAATAAAAGCTGACAAATTAAAAGGAAGGAAAATCTGTATCAGAGAGTAACGGAGTAAGTGAAGTAATGATAAGGAGGGGAGAAGAAGGGAGGGAGAAGGAGGGGAGAGAGAAGGAGGGGAGAAGAATGGAGGGATAAGGAGGGGAGAAGAAGGGAGGGACAGAGAGGAACAGAGGGTAAGGAGGGGAGAGGATAAGGAGGGAGAGAGGGGGAGAGGGATAAGGAGGGGAGAGGGATAAGGAGGGAGAGAGGGGGAGAGGGATAAGGAGGGGAGAGGAACAGAGGGTAAGGAGGGGAGAGGAACAGGGGGTAAGGAGGGGAGAGGGTAAGGAGGGAGAGAGGGGGAGAGGGATAAGGAGGGGAGAGGAACAGAGGATAAGGAGAGGAGAGGAACAGGGGGTAAGGAGGGGAGAGGGTAAGGAGGGGAGACAGATAAGGAGGGGAGACGGATAAGGAGGGTAAGGAGGGGAGAGGGATAAGGAGGGGAGAGGGTAAGGAGGGGAGACGGATAAGGAGGGGAGACGGATAAGGAGGGTAAGGAGGGGAGGGGGATAAGGAGGGGAGAGGGATAGTGAGGCGAGGAACAGAGGGTAAGGAGGGGAGAGGGGTAATGAGGGGAGAGGAACAGAGGGTAAGGAGGGGAGAGGAACAGAAGGTAGGGAGGGGAGAGGGATAAGGAGGGAGAGAGGGGGAGAGGGATAAGGAGGGGAGAGGGATAAGGAGGGAGAGAGGGGGAGAGGGATAAGGAGGGGAGAGGAACAGAGGGTAAGGAGGGGAGACGGATAAGGAGGGGAGAGGGATAAGGAGGGAGAGAGGGGGAGAGGAATAAGGAGGGGAGAGGAACAGAGGGTAAGGAGGGGAGAGGGATAAGGAGGGAGAGAGGGATAAGGAGGGGAGAGGGATAAGGAGGGGGAGAGGGATAAGGAGGGGAGAGGAACAGAGGGTAAGGAGTGGAGAGGGATAGAGAGGAGAGGAACAGAGGGTAAAGAGGGGAGAGGGATAAGGAGGGGAGAGAGATAGAGAGGCATAAGGAGGGAGAGAGGGGGAGAGGAATAAGGAGGGAGAGAGGGGGAGAGGGATAAGGAGGGAGAGAGGGGGAGGGGGATAAGGAGGGAGAGAGGGGGAGAGGGATAAGGAGGGAGAGAGGGGGAGGGGGATAAGGAGGGGAGAGGGATAAGGAGGTAGAGAGGGGGAGGGATAAGGAGGGGAGAGGGTAAGGAGGGGAGAGGGATAAGGAGGGGAGGAGAAGAGAGGGCTAGAGAGGAGAGGAAGAGAGGGGTGAGGAGGAGAAGAGAGGGCAGAGAGAAGATGGGCGAGGGGGCAGAGCTAGTTAATATCAGGTCCCCTCTTAACCTCTCCAAGCAAAAGTTAGAAATAAAACTGACACAAGGAGTTAGCCCATTAGCCAGGGGCAATTAATAGGCTGGTCATGGATCCGAACCAGCCCCCTGGCCCATTTCTTCTGGATCTCCAGATCATTATACAGTTCTCTATGTCTCCTCCTTAGTTATTAGTTACTTTGTATCACCCTCTATGTGATCTTGAAATATTTCTGTGTATAAGTAAAAAATACCGACTCTGGACATAGACATAATTTGTACACACATATCTGGACTTTGGTCTGCCCTAAGCTCTAGTGGCTCCGGTGCTTAGCACCTGCTGCACCTGCAATGTCAGGCCAGGCTTTTAGTGCATTCCTTTCAGCCATTCATGGCCCTATAGTATAATCACAGGTAAATCTGAGCATAAACCAGCAGATGTGTGGGGGTAACGGCGCCATTGTGTCTGTTTCTATGGCAACACAGCGTATACAGGAGGGGGGTCTGCCCGATATGTACCAGGGGGGGCGGCTGTATGTGGCACTATACTGACTCAAATAAATAAATGGAAGCCAACATTGGAAATGATATATTATATTAGGGGCCGAGGTGCGCACTATGCAATTATAGGGTTAAACTTACACAGTTCTCAATAACCGACCTGCAGTATGTATTTATCATCGCCTTTCCCTGTATGGTTACCCTTTAAAAGGTCACCGTAGTCTTATATGTAACATTTCCCTTTTGGAGAACTACACTTAAAGGGACATGGAAGGTTTCCGGTAACCTCTATATCCCAGCAGGATGTGTCCCCCACCCCTCGGTCCCATGCATCCAATCCCTAGTTCCTCTCCTTGCCACCTGCCCCAGGGCGAGGCCGGTCTACATGTACAGTGGGATAAAAATAAGGAACCCCACTTATCCCACAGGATCAAGATAAAGAGACCAGACTTGCTATAGGCGCCAAAGCCCCATAGCTTTCCCCATTGGGAGGGGATGTCCTCCTGATTGACCCAACTGAAGAGTGGTGGAGCTACAGAATGGAGGGCTGAAAAAGAAGGTTTTGGGCCCCCCTCTGGGGGATGTAAATAATGTTTTGGAACCAGATGTGTGTTGGAACTAGATCACTAAGTGCTCCTCCGCCAGACCCCTTCCCATATTATTATTATTATTATTATCGTTTATTTGTAACGCGCCATCATATTCCGTAGCGCTATACATAAGTTAAGTTACAGGCAATGACAAGTTCAAGATTCACACATTGCAAAGAATGGAGGGCCCTGTCTTTGCTCTTGGAATACGGTGTTCGTAGCGCTTTCCCTAAAGCACCGCGCAGGATAGAAACTCGCAGACTTACAATCTAAAGGTTGAAGTTTGTATGTGGTACAGTAGGGAGAGAGTAGTGCTGAGCATGTTAGGGAGGAAGGTTATAGGCTTCTTTAAAGAGGTGCGTTTTTATTGATGTTTTGAAGGATTTAAGGCAGGAGGATAGTCTGGTGAAGCGAGGCAAGGAGTTCCAGAGAATAGGGGCAGCGCGAGAAAAGTCCTGGAGGCGGGAGTGAGAGGAGGTGACAAGAGTGGTAGAAAGAAGAAGGTCGTTAGCAGAACGAAGAGGGCGTGTGGGGGAGTATTTGGAGATGAGAGCAGAGATGTATGGGGGTGCGCTGTTGTTGAGGGCTTTATAAGTTAGGGTCAACTTTATTCTGGAGGCTAAGGGAAGCCAGTGGAGTGATTGACAAAGAGGAGCTGCCGACACTGAACGATGTGTACTGAAGATGAGTCTGGCGGAGGCATTTATTATGGATTGAAGTGGGGAGAGGCGAGTGATGGGCAGGCCAACAAGGAGCGAGTTGCAATAGTCAAGACGAGAAATGACGAGAGAGTGTATTAGAATCTTAGTAGTGTCTTGTGTAAGGTAATGTATTTTGGATATGTTTTTTAGATGGAAAAGACAGGATTTGGTTAGAGACTGTGTGTGGGATGAAAGAGAGGGCAGGGTCCAGTAGAACCCAGAGACAACTGGATTGGGAGGTGGAAGTGATGATGTCATTGTTGACAGAGAGAGAGATGTGAGGAATTGAAGCTGTAGTAGAGGGTGGGAAGATTAAGAGTTCAGTCTTAGACATGTTGAGTTTCAGATGGTGGGTGGACATCCAAGAGGATATACTAGAGAGGCAGTCTGAGACGTGTGCTAGAAGAGAGGGGGATAGATCTGGTGCTGAGAGATAGATTTGGGTGTCGTCTGCATAGAGATGGTACTGGAACCCAAAAGAGTTTATTAGGGTGCCGAGTGAAGATGTGTAGATGGAGAAGAGGACGGGGCCTAGGACTGATCCTTGGGGTACGCCAATAGACAGGGGGTGAGGAGAAGAAGATGTGCCGGAGAAGGAGACGCTAAATGATCGTTCTTGGAGGTATGATGAGAACCACAAGAGAGCAGTGTCTCGAATGCCGAGGGAGGAGAGAATGTGGAGTAGAATTGAATGGTCAACTGTGTCAAAGGCGGCAGAGAGATCCAGGAGAAGCAAAATAGAAAAGTAGCCTTTCGACTTGGCGGTGAGCAGGTCATTGGTGACTTTTATGAGGGCTGTCTCAGTCGAGTGTTGGGGCCGAAAGCCGGATTGGAAAGTGTTCAGAAGAGAGTTAGAGGAGATGAAACTGGTGAGGCAGTTATAGACGGGCCGCTCCAGCAGTTTGGAAGCCAGGGGAAGTAGAGAGATAGGGCGATAGTTAGATGCAATGTCAGAATCGGATGAGGGTTTCTTGAGAGTGGGTGTAATTATGGCATGTTTTAGAGATGATGGAAATGTGCCAGTGTTTAGGGAAAGGTTGAAGATATGTGTGAGAGCTGGGATAAGTGTAGTAGAGAGGGGAGGGATGAGCTGAGATGGAATAGTATCTGAAGGACAGGTGGTGAGGTGAGAGGATGATATTAGGATGGAGACTTCATCTTCTGTTGCAGGGGTAAAGTAGTTCAGAGTGGCTGTGGGATTGGAGGGGGGGGGTAGATTGGGTGTTGTTGGTTAGTTGAGTTAGTTGAGAGAGTGAAGTGTGTGAGCCACGGTGAGAGGAGAGTTCATTGTGGATAGATTGAATTTTATGTGTAAAATGGTTGGCAAAGTCTTCAGCCGTGAGACAGGAAGGGATGTGGGGAGGTGGTGTGCAGAGGAGAGTATTGAAAGTGGCAAAAAGACGTTTTGGGTTAGAGGACAGAGTTGATATTAGTGATGTAAAGTACTGCTGTTTGGCCAGGGTGAGGGCAGAGGAGTAGGAACGTAGCATAAACTTGTAGTGAAGGAAATCTGCTGCGGAGCGTGATTTCCTCCATAGTCGTTCAGCAGTGCGGGAGCACTTCTGAATGTAACGTGTGTGTGTGTAGTGTGCCATGGTTGTGGATGAGATTGAGGGCGTCTGCGTGTAGTTATGGGGGCTAGAGTGTCAAGAGTGGAAGTGAGAGTAGAGTTGTAGTGTGTGGTGGCAGTGTCAGGGCATTTGAGGTTGGTGATAGTGCTGAGAAGAGGTTGGAGCACAGTGGAGAGTTGTGTAGGGTCGAGTTCTAGCAGGTTTCTGTGGGTTATTGTGGCTGGGGTTGAAGAAGAGTGATAGGAGGAAGATGTGTTGAGGTTGAAGAGAGTGACCAGCATGGTGAGTTGAAGAATCTGTAAGTTGTGAGAGGCTGAGGGAAGAGGTGAGTGCAAGTAGTTTGGCGGCTGCTGAGGAGGTGGGGGTGTCAATGGCAATGTTGAAGTCACCAAATATCAGTGTGGGAATGTTGGAGGAAAGAAAGTGTGGGAGCCAGGCGGAAAAGTGATTGAGAAATTGAGCGGGAGTACATGGGGGGCGTTAGATTACAGCAACACATAGAGAGATAGGAGAGAAGAGGCGGATAGTATGAGCTTCAAAAGACGAAAATTGGAGGGATGGGACAGGGGGTATGAGGTGGAACGTACAGCGAGAAGAAAGTAATACACCCATACCACCACCTTGTTTGTTCCCAGGTGTAGGTGTGTGACTGAGGGGAAAACCCCCATGCGAGAGTGCTGCAGGGGAGGCAGTATCAGAAGAGGAGAGCCAGGTTTCAGTAAGAGCCAGTAGATTGAGGGAGTTGGTAGTGAAGAGGTCATGAGTGAAAGTGAGTTTATTGCAGATCGTGCGTTCCAGAGAGCACAGGAGAAAGGAAGAGTGGAGGGTTTGTGACAAGTGATGGGTATCAAATTTTGTGTTTTTCTGGTGTTTTCTGCCCTTGGAGTAGAGCGTGGCTGAAAGCAGGTAGAAATGAGGGAGGGACCTGGGTTAGGGGACATGTCTCCAGCAGCTAGCAGAAGGAGGAGTGAGAGTGAGAGAATATGGGAGTGGGACTTACAGTGATGTTTCTGCTTATGAGTGTTGGGGAGGGGATGAGATTGTGATTGGAGGAGAGAGAATAGCTCATGGGAGCAGAGAAAAGGAGAGGAAAGCAAGGAAGGTGAGATGGTTATAGTATTGGGTGTGTGATACGGATAGGCTGCAAATGATAGTCTGAGAGAGAGGCAGTAGAAGATGAGGAGGAGAAAAAAGTGAGAGAGCATTTCGACACAGTGTGTTGGTGTAGGGAGTAGATGAGATAAAGGTGTGAGAGTAAAAGAAAAATTGTTAGTGACCGAGATGGGAGAGTAGCTGGGTTGTGTGTAATTATATATATATATTTTTTTTTTTGTGTGTATTAAATTAGTTGGATCATTTGAAGCAGGTGATGCTGAGTGAGCAGGTGTAAGTCAGGTGAGTATCTATAAATTGAGACAACGCAAGGGTGGGCAGAGAGAGCAGTGTCTGTAGGAAGCCAGGTGAGTTTTTTAAAGATGGATGCTGGAGGCTGGAACAGAGAAGAGATTGTGAGATATAGTTTGGGGCTAGCCCAGTATTTATGCATTTAAAAGGAGCATTTGGTGCAGACAGATGAGAAGGTGTGCAGGGGGCGGGAGATTGTGGTGGAGAAATACAGTGTGAAAGCTTACAATTTAACAGAGTAGTAATAAAGTTTCTATGTGAACAAAAATTATATCAGATATGGATATTTATAATTAATGTTACAGGAGAATACAGTAGAGTCAAAGGTGAATCAGTTAGATGGCTGTAGATACCTTGTGGCAGTGTCTGTAGGAAGCCAGGTGAGTTTTTTAAAGATGGATGCTAGAGGCTGGAACAGAGAAGAGATCCCATAACAGCAAACCATCTCAAGACTCTTATCCATTGCTGCTCCACCACCAAGACCCCTTTCCAATATATATATATGTGAAGAGTGAGGTAGCCGAGGGTGTCCAGTAATCCAGATGAATAATCAGAGTATTGCAGTATATAGTGATACATTTTTATTGGATACACATATTCCTAAACATATTATGTCTGGCTTCCAAGAGTGGAACTCTATTTTTCAAGCAATACTCTAATTATTCATCTATCTATATATATACATACATACATTTACACATATATATAAAAGCACCCACCTCTCTTAGCATCCATCCACACCCAGTCCTTGTAAGCGGACATCCCAGCTCAGCATCCATCCACTTCCTCATGACGCACAACCCCTCTCAGCACCCATCTCACACAGCACCAATTCATACCTCCATTTTTCCTCCTTCACAGAACTCTTGTACTGTACGTTGCTGCCACTTTGCAGCCCTTGCTCTCTCACTTTCTTCCCTGATACACATCCCCAGTGTGCTGAACTGCTTCACGCTGCCACCTCTTGGAGCTTCAGTAGAAACACTCTTATTTAAACAGTCACACACTAATTTCAGGGGGACCCTGCACTACAGAAAAATCATTAAATACAAAAAAAGAAGAAAAAATGGCACAGCACTGCCCCCCCCCCCCCCCAGAGGAGGGCCCTGGTGCACTGCACCACCTGCACCACTGGCGGATCAGCCCCTGCAACTGAATTCCTGGACAGGGAGCTGCTGTGTACATGATTGGACACTCGGATTCCCCAACACCAATCCCAGAAGAGCCGACGTTGGCTGGTCCTGATTGGAGGAGACTCAATGGGAGGGAAATCCAAGTTGGGCACGTGCAATGTCTGGTTTACCTAATGTTCCCGTCCCTATAAAATGTTCACCAATCTCTGAATAAAGGTTCTAGGTAATGAACACAGGCATGAGAACGGTATCTTGTTATTTCAGGGCGCTTCTGTTTTCCAGGGTTAAAACCTTTCTGTACCTGTAATCTTCTATACAATCTGGGAATTCCAACATAATCACTATATAGATCACTTTATTTATTAATTATTGTATCAGTCATTAATTAGTAATGTAATAATTATTCATTGTAGAAATGGGGAGAATAAAATATAACCGCGCAGTCATACGGAATTAATGATTTATTTTTATCTGTCATGGAATGTGCTGTTTTGTAAATTTGTTTATAGGCAGAATAATGGGATTTTGATGAATGTAGTCTAGTTAGGGTTCTACGCGTTTGTTTTAATCGCACGTACATTATTTTAATTTTTCAGTCGTTAAATAAATAACCTCATTTACTGTTTGATGGACTTTCACTCGCAGAGACACCCGGTCAGGATGGCGAAATGAGACTAAATGATGTGTAATTACTGTGCGCGCCATGGACTCAGCGCCGACATTCAGCAGGGAGCGCCTGTAAATGACAGGCAAACGCGTCAAAATGGGAGAGCGCCAGAGCGTGACAGTCACGCTGGGCCACATTAGGAGTCTCTGTTACTTCTCTCACAATATCTGACGGGGCGCAGACCCCTGATGGTGTTTATCACTTGGAAAAAATGCGTAAAGACCTCACTTGTATACTCTGTTTCCAAAATGGATTTCAGAGACTCCAATTAGGTGACGCTGCCATAAAGGGAGCGTCTTATCTGGTGTTATACGGAAAAGAATGGGGATAACAGCACAAAGCTGTAGCAGTGCAGAGACCCCCACCCCCAGCCTATTTCCCGCAACATGTGGAGGTAACATAATCCAACCCCATCCCACATATATATTTTTGTTGTTTAGTCATTCAGTTGTGTCCAACTCTCCATGATCCTAAGGATGTCTCCATAAAAGGCACTATTTTTATTTCTCTGGTTGCAATTATTCAGAGTGGGTTGCCAGTTCCTTCTCCAGTAGACCCTGATTTGTCTGACCAATCTGCTATGAGTTGCTCATCTTGGGTAACCCTATATAGCTCAGCTCACAGCTTCATTGAGGTACACAAGCCCCTTCACCACAACAAGGTAGCGATACAGAAGGGGATATACATATATCCATACACATATACTATCCTACATATAGCACCCAGTCCTTATCAGCAGCCATCCCCTCTCTACACTGCTGAAAAACAATGAATACAAAAACATTTCACAGCACTGGTCCCCCACCAGAGGAGGGCCCCGGTGCATGGCACTAACTGCACCACTGGTAGCTCCGCCCCTGGGAATATAAAATTCACAGAAAATGCAAATAGACATCCTGTAGGAATCATAATTGGTACTATTAACCCTTAACAAAGGGGGCATTGCATAAATGACATATAATCTCATATATTTGTAGTAATTAGTATGCACTAGATTCACTAATCTTCACAGAGGCTGTGATGGCACATTGGGACCATCAGCAATCCGCATTGTAGCCTTGGTGAAGCTTAGTGCATCTGGGCCAATATATCCTGCACATATGCACCGCCAGCTAAAATAGATTTCCAATGTGCTGCGTTATATAAAACGGTTAATGGAACCGAGGAGAATGGAACAAAAGCCGCCACTAATCTCCTGCTTTGTCAGTTTTTTTCCTCTAGATCCTCGGAAATAACTTGAAAAGGCAATTAGCCGAGCTGTGTAATTGTTGTGAATAAATAACTTCCCGAGTGTCGTGTTATTCTTAGAATCGCCACGCTGTGGTTTCTATTCTTCTATACTTGGTCCTCTGGATGTGGAGTTGGATTCCTCCCTCAGGATACATTTATGTTCCATGATGTAGTATCTTACTCTGGGACTGAAGATGCTGTTATGGGTCCGGCAGATACATTGTTACTGGAAGGGATTAGATTATTTCCTCCGATCAATAACAATGTTCTTCACAAAGTGGAATTATTGGGTTTCTGTACAGAACCTGAAGACAATTTGCATAGCGCTGTGTTTATGTTCAATGTGTTTGTGTTTATCTGAAGAAAGTGCGAGCAACATTGAGTACAATCTAGAGTGTTGTTCATTATTTTTTGTTCATTTAGACCAATAGTCTTTTATCAACCTCAGTTACTAATTTATTGTGTTATTAAAATGGAAACATCCAAAGTTGACTGAACTGAACATATGGGACACTCTGGACTACGGGACATGGGAAGAAAAGAGGCTGCACAATTGTATCTGGAGGTCACAGAGGGGGTTAGTGGACACCCATTCCTTATCACTTGGTCAGTAGCACATTGTTGTATTATATACAGGGTATGGTGCTATATGTCCCCTTTTTCAGTCATCGTTGCGTCCTTTCTCCTGCGATATATTCGCCCTCGGAGACGTTCCCAAAGGGCAGGACAGACGAGTTGGTGATACTTTAGTCTAGGGTGTATATAAATATAAAATAATTGTCAATTGTTAATTATGAAAATAATTAGGAAAAAAATCCTACCTGATCGAAACACAATGACAAGTGGATTACGTGTGCTCGGTGCAGTTTACTTTGCTTTTGTCGTTTAGATGTACTCAGTGTAGTCAACTTTGTGGGAGTCTAGAATATGTATGTCCATCCAACCATGCGTTGTTGGGAAAAGTTCCTCTCAGTGCATCTTCAGACCTTAATAAGGATTTGAAACCAGTGACCACAATCAGGACTCTTTATTACAAGCTTGGAGAACACGGCAAAATCTCACAGGAGCATATATGCAGTGGTCTGTCTCATTACATTGGCATGCCTTTATATACTTTTCATTAGAAGGTATACATGTATACACAGGGCTGGCCCTTAGAAGATATAAACAATGCTGAAGACAATCTAAAGGGATGTAGGCATCCCCTTTGTGCTAATGTCTGTTACAAAACAATTCTTATTCCTGAGTACAAAATGAATGTTAAAGCTAAGAAAAAATGTATACAAAATATATGCTATGCCATGCATGAACACAGAATATAAAATGAGTAAATGCTAAACAAATTCAGTGGATATATTTTCTACTTGGTACACAATATGCCCATTTTGAGTGATCAATCCACTGCATTGTGTACGTGCCCAGTGTGTGTGCACAGCCCTGCGGCCACCATGTGTGAAATGTGGCTTATTTAAGTTAGTCGTAGGGAAGTATAAAACGCACTCACAGCTTTTGTTCTTATGATGCTGTCTTCAGACAAAATCCTTGTAGCTTCCAAATGAAGGAACATAAATCCTCTGCCTTACACGTGTTTGACTGTTACCTTTGCTTTCACTACAAGCTACAAAATCACTGTAAATTATTCAAAATATATCACCAACACATTCCTTAGCACAATAAAAAGATAGATACAAAAGGAGTAGATGACCCTGCCCTTGAGCTACAATCATACTCATGACACTTTTATACTAAGTGCTTTGCCAGACTGAGACCTTGAAAGCTTACAGACTAAAGCATTATTGAAACAAAAGGTGAAGGAATTAAAAGTGAGAAGCAAGGGCTTGGAAAGTAAATGAAAAGAGAGTAGAGCGTTGGTTATTGATTACATTTGTGGGTGTATCAGCTGTGAGAGATGGAGGTGATAGCGCAGAAAACTGCACTATGAAGTTACACAAATCATAGGTTGGTGGGTGGGAGGGACACCATGTCAGATGAGTTTAGTGGCCAGTTCTGGCATGTGGGGCCCCAAGATACAGTATATAGTCATTCAACTTACTTGCAGAAAACTAAACAAAGCACTTAAGACCAATGCATCCTAGTGAAATCAAGTAGTTTCACTATTGAATCCATCCTCTGAATATAACACCATATCTGCTCTATAATATATGTACACATTTGCTTAGCCTGAGTGATACCTTATGTGCTCACATGCTGCTTCCTTATTGTTATAACTCATTACCCACTTCCCACTCCCTTTCCCCAAGGACCCCCGACTACAAGCTAGGTCAGGACATAGATCCCCATAAAAATGGTTAAAAAAAGAGTATTTTCCTATAATTGTATTGTCTTCAGATTAATCAAGCATCTATGCAAACAGACATTATTCCAAATGTTTTGGACTCCTGTACAGAATACAACTTTATCTTTATGATGATCATCAAATGTACACCTTTCGCTGGTATAAATATTTCATTTTCCATATAAATATGTCCCCTTTCTTATTGCTACCTTGTCGTGGAGAAGGGGCTTGTGTATCTCAATGAACCTGTAGGGTCAACCAAGATGGGCAGGTCATAGCAGAAAGGTCAGTCAGATTGCAGTCCACTGGAGAAGGAACTGGCAACACACTCCAGTATATTTGTCAAGAAAACCTTATGGGTTAGCTCAACCAGACACAAGATGTGACTGGTGTGCTGCTTTCCATAGGGTCATGGAGAGTCAGAAACAACTCAACGACTAAACAAAAAATGTATATATACTGTATATATATATATATATATATATATATAGTGATATGTTATCAGTCTCCACTGGATTTGTGCCCTTGTTTCTGGGACTTTGATGGAGGAATACAATCATAGGAGGCTTCAATAACTTTCCAAGTGTTATTATAATATTAGCCAGTGATACAATAATAATAAATCAAAACAAATCAAGGAAATAACACTGAATCACTACCTTTACTTATAGGCAGTTGGCTAGCTATCTGGGTTCTATCCAGCTAAACATGGGCAGAGCAAAAACTAATAAAGCAGTCCAATAGTTTTTTCACAATCACTGTCCTGTATCATTGAGAAGTCCAGGTTTCTACTCTATATATGCTCAGCCTATCTTTCAGGTACCACCATCTTCTGCTCATGTCACATTTATTATTGGAGTGGGCCAGTATTTGGATATGAGAGCAGAGATGTATGGGGGAGCGTTATTGTTGAGGGCTTTGTAAGTTAGGGTCATGATTTTAAATGTTATTCTTGAGGCTAAGGGAAGCCAGTGGAGTGATTGACAGAGACACTGAACGTTGTGTACGGAAGATGAGTCTAGCAGAGGCGTTCATAATGGACTGAAGTGGAGATAGTCTGAGAGAGTGTATAGACTATCCTTCTATCAGTTTGGTCTGCTCTCCCCATGTCAGTACCTGTATCCATTTTGTGCATCCACCAGCATTATACAGCATCACAAAATTGCATCAGATTTGTCTAAATCTTAAAATCTTTAATCCTAGAAATAATTGATTTATTTTTAAAGCATTTCTTCAGTTTTCATTTAAATTGCTCATTTTCCTCTTTCCTTTGTAAGATTCCACAGGACGTAATTATGGCAAAAAAAGATAAAAATATATAAACCTGTCAACTGTAAGAAATCCGAGTTGGCAGCCTGGCTTCATTAGTGATGTGAGCCTCGGGCTTGGTAAGAGGCAGATTCCCTAGTTCAGGACGGAGAAGAACTCAGTTAAGTGTTCCACCCTCTAGAAAAAAACGTAAAAGAGGATTAAAAAATATCTATTTTCTTTTTAATTACTGATTTTTAGTAAAGCTAATTTGGCCGGGGTCCATTCATAGTTAAATAATATTCAATAGTCCAGTGATAGGAATAAGTTATGATGTGACACTTATTACATGTGTCTTACACATAATGATTACTTAGTGGAGTATATGGAAACCTATAAATGGGGTAATTGGAAAAAACGACACCAAAGTGGTCTAAAATGATTTTTTTTAATACAAGTCCAACACAAATTGATTCCTTCATTAAAAATTTCCATTAAATCATAAAATGTACAATATCTTCCTGAGACATGTCTTACTGTGCCTCAATCATACCATTTTGGTTATTGCAATACTGCCTACTAATTACCCAACTCATTCAGATAATATTAATCTTACTCAACACTCCATTGGCATACAACAACAAAACTGCCGGGCCCGGCCAATCATCCAGTGTAAAGGTACCCGGTATGCCTCTGCTACATGTCAGAAAATAGTGCATGAGGGCCACTTCTTAATTACACCCTTTTATAGGGTACATTAGTGCTAAGACGCCACTGAGAAATGCATTATTGGGACAAGACGGGACATTGGGATAGCTGGTATAACATTGAAAACACAAGACTACAACAATACTCTGGGATAGCATGGTGCTCCGCTACTGATTCATACTGACATTCTGCGGGATAGCTTTTAATAAATAGAACAGATACAAAAATAATAATATATATTTCTGATAAAATACATTAAAACATATAAGTGTATCCCAATAACCATAGGTAACACTCTGTTATATATAATTCCCTTCTCCCAATCTTCTCCTGGCACTATTGTATTATATTACCAACTTCTTAAGTTATTTAATGTAAATATACTCTGGAGCCCCAGTATTGACAAGAGTCCTATTTACTTTACCACATCTGATAGCCTGTGTCAAATAATACACATATGGGGATGGCACTAGCATGGCCAGATTACCATAAGGAAAACAAGGCAGCTGCCTGAGGTGCCTCCCTGTGAGGGGTGCCTGTTTTTTTTTTTTTTTTTAGCTTAAACACCCCCTTCAAACATTTGTTTTGGGCTTCAAAACAAAATGCTGCAGTTCACAGACTGGCCAATAGGAAACTAGAGTACAGTATAGAGATCTCACTGATCCACTGTTCCAATGCCGACATGTAGCGAAAGGGCAATAACTGCACCAGTTGAACCGGAGTAGTAAGTAAGCGTATACAGTATAGTGTTTTTTCATGAAAGAAAGTATTGGTAGAAAGTAGATCCTCAATAGTATTTATTCTTGGAGATAGGTTGCTTACTTGATTCTGTCTGAATGGCTATTAATACTATATGATTATGGTATTCCTGGGTAAATATTTATTTATGTATTTACATGTACATTTATATATTGTTATGTGACCCTTGTTGTATATGTGTACATTTAATTATTTAAAATGGATCCTAGTTAAATATTTTTGTGTTTATATTATAATTATGGTTGACCCTGGGGGAATATATGTAAATGTATATGATTTTAGGGAGCTCTGGCAGAATATTTATTTAGAAAATAATAATAGGACACCCTGGAGGAATTATTATTATAGATGACTCTGATTAAATATGTATGTGTTTATAATTACAGGTGAACATGGCTGAATATGTATACATTTGTATGAATATAGATGAACATGGCTGAATATATATACATTCATATGATTATAGGTGAACCTACCTGAATATGTATTCATTCATATAATAATTTACATTTGAGGTGAAATATTTATATTATAATTATCTCTGGTTTATGTCCCATATATGTCTATAGGAGACATTGGTTGAATATGTGTTTGTTTATATAAGACACTGGCAATATATTTATATACTGTATTACTATGATGATTCTAGGTGACTCTCTCTTAATATTTATACATTAATATGATTATAGGTGAACCTACCTGAATATGTATACATTCATATAATAATTTACATTTGAGATTAAATATTTATATTATAATTGTCTCTGGCTTATGTCCCATATATGTCTATAGGAGACATTGGCTGAATATGTGTTTGTTTATATGAGACACTGACTATATATTTATATACTGTATTACTATGATGATTCTAGGTGACTCTCTCTTAATATTTATACATTAATATGATTATAGGTGAACCTACTTGAATATGTATACATTAATATAATAAATGACAATTGAGGTGAAATATTTATATTATAATGGTCCCTGGCTTACGTCCTGTATATTACTCTAGGATACCTTGCCTAAATATGAGTTTGTTTGTATGAGACACTGACTAAATATTTATATACTGTATTACTATGATAATTCCAGGTGACTCTCACTGAATATGTATACATTAATATAATTATAGAAGACCCTGGCTGATTATGTGTACATATATAGTATTAGAAGGGACCTAGATACGTAAATCACATATATAGTTGTGAGCAATATGGGTTGTTGCTAGCGCTTGTTGGTTCGCATAGCGAGCCCCCTGCAACTACGGCCATCGCAAAGTGAGGGTCACAGTTGCTGGCAAGGAGCGCCAAAGGCGCTCCTTGCGCTGGTGGAGATGAGCGGAAAATGCTCCACACCCGCGGTAGGGCATGAAACTGAGGAGCAGGGGAGAGGGCTGACCGCAGGGTATAGGGAGCGAAGATGTCGGGAGTGCTATTTTCGGGCACGCTTTTGTGTGCGCGTGCATGCGTAGGCGGGCATGCGTCCGGGCGCATTTGGCATGCACCTGAAAGTTGTGCTACCGTGATATACACACACAGAAAAGGGAAAAATTGGTTTGTGCACACCTTGCGCACACACTCTCAGGGGCTCCTCCACTTAACTGCCCAGGGGCTTTAAAAAGGTAGATCTGGCCCTGGGCACTAGCCTAGTTGATGAGAATGAGCTCATGAAATTACTCAGACATTAGTTATATGCATGGTTTCCCTGGTAGTCCAGTGGTTAGGATTCAGTGATTTCACCACTGTTACCTGGGTTTGATTCCAGTCAGGGAACCAAGAGGTCAGACCACTAAGCAGGGTTGGGCCTGGTAAGTACTTGAATGGGAGACCACCTTGGAATACCAGGAACAGTGTGCTGTGGTACACTGGAGAAGGAACTGGAAACCCACTGCAGTATCACTGCCATGAATACCAAGTGTTTTAGCATGGTGTGTTGCGGTCCATGAGGTCATGGACATTCGGACACGACTCAGAGACACAAACAATAAATAGTTATATGCAGAGCGATTGTGAGACCTTTACGCAAAACTGTCTGAGGGCAGGGGAGCGCCCACCATAATTCATCGGCAGCGTGTCCTGTACAGACGCCATATTCCATGGACTGGTGTAGTCTAATAGGTTTCAAAATATATAAAAGATGTCAGCGGGACAATAATGTCATGAGATTTAATTCAAGTATGAAATAGCTTAGTAGATATAAATTACACAGAGGGGTCCCACGTGTGCAGAGACCCCTGGTCGCACCGTACAGCGGCGCTTGTTTTATTGACACAAGCAGAGCATTTACCTTTACCGTCTTGAAGTTGAATATTCAGAGAACAGTTTGATTAATAGACGAAGACCTTGAGACCTTCATTACATTTCTTGAAGCTACTCCTTCCTTTCCTGTTGCACTTAACAGTATGTATTTTAAAAATATATCATATATGTACACAGATCCCCTGCTACCTGTAAGAAAATTAGAAAATGTATATAATTCCAGTTAAGAACGTGCCCATCTATTTTTAATTGAAAAAAAAATCGACTTCTTTATAAAACAAAATACTTTTATTGCACATTAATTCATTAAGAAGTTATTTTAAACTTTGTTCTTACTGCCTAAAATCAAACAAATAGTCCCTGTATGGGCCTACCCACTGTAGCATATGCAGACATTGGGAACATGTCTCTGCAGCATGTTGCAGAGAGATAGTCACTGATTGGTTAACATGATACACTGCACAGTCAGTACAGCAGTGTCTTCATGAGCTGCAGAGGGCAGATCCATACAGGGACTATTTATGTGATTTAGGCAGTAAATACAAAGCTTATAAGCACTTCCTGATAAAATAAAGTACATGTCAGTAAATAGATACACAGGGACCTTCCATATCCCTTTAATTCTGTACACCCAGGTAGTGTCCTCTTGTTTGTCCGCTTCCTATTTACATAGTCTATAAGTGGATGTTCGATATCTGACAGCATCTATATCAGAGCAAGTGATGGATGAGATAAAGCAGAATAACGGAGAGAATATGTTGCAGGATAATCCATACCCCACGACAGCCTAATCATTTCTAATAAATTCGGAGTCACCTGATGAGACGTGCTGATGTGGACTTGGACATCAATCCGGGACTCCATTAGCACTTTCTTCCCCTTATGGGATTTCTGATCTCCTACGCCATGACTGCCATGGGGGGCAGATATCGCTGGCATGTGGGTATTGGTTGCAGGTAAAGAAGCGGTTAAATGGCCTCAAGAACACTGAAAAGCCATGCTAAAGGATTCCTTATAAACAGTATATAAGCAGAAAGATATCATCTTATTTAAAAAAAATATCCACTATTTCTCTAATTATATGATAAAAGTCTCTAAAATGCATTTTCCCAATAATATTTTCTCTTTATCATATCATTGTTATTATTTAATACAAATATGATCATACTCTGTAATGCTAAATACAAGATAGGGGCTTTTATCTTTGCCAAGAAAACCTTATGAATAAGCACAAGGAGAGACAAAGCAATTGATGTGCCTGGCATGCTGTGGTATATAGGGTCATGGAGAGTCGGACATGACTGAATGACTAAACAACAGGAGGGGCAGAGCAGAGGGGGTTGTTAGTAATCAATAACACAATGTATGGTTCTACAAGGACTATGCCCCTCTATTGAGATACTCCATGATGATACTTATGCTTGTGCCACTTGCCAGATTCAAACAGTGTAGCGACTTCGTAGGAAGTTGGCATTGTTGTACCAAGAGCCAACCTACTGGCCACCCCACGCTGCATGTTGCCCTTACTACCTGGTATGTGCTTGGTGTTTGAGGGTGCCCGCTCTGTATCCAGGCTCTCAGTCATGAGTGCGCCCACATGTGCACCCACAGTACTGAACCCCCACTTTGACACTATGCTCAGCATATTCTGTCGCTATTGTGGCCCTTTGATTTGTCTTGCACACAATCCTGTTATAAGGATACTCAACCACCTGGTAGCTGACCCTTGGCCTTTGTTTAAAAAGAGGTCACCTTTTGAAATTAGAAGAAAAAAAAGATTTCATCTTAAAGTAAGGAGTTCTTCAAAGTAAGTGCAGTCACATCGTGGAACCTGCAACCAGATTGAAGAGACTATTGGCCACGTATCAGTGGATTTTTTATTGGCCTCCTTCGCTTCAATCCCCGATTCACATAATACAGAGATCAGAGGAGATCCAAGGATAGGATTTGATGGATTGTATAACCTTACTCTGTCTCTGGCTCTCGACTCATTGTTCTGAACGTGTATTGCTTGCCGCCTGCCCTGACCTCTAGGCCATATACTGACCCCTGTTGTACAACCTGTTGCTGTGACCCTACTCTGCTACTGTGCTCCACCCCATGTTACCAGCCGACACCTACACTATATCTCACGTAAATGTAGAACTACAGAAAATTTAAAGGGACTCCATAATGCTACAAACACCTTAGGTAACGCCCACATTTATATACAAGTTAATCTGTGCCGTGTCACTGCGGCGCAGTGCGGATCAATATGCAAAGGAAAGGCTCATGGGAAGAGATATCATGTCCTCATATGAACATTCCTCCTTTGTCCTGTATGTGGAGTATGTACATGTGTGTAATTATACAGTGCTGTCCTAGGCCCCTGTAGTATCTCTCTATATATTATACAGTGTGTATGTTATACGGTACGATCAGGACCTGCATGACCTGTATGTGGTGTATGTACATGTGTGTAATTACACAGTGCTGTCCTAGGCCCCTGTAGTGTCTCTCTACATATTATACAGTGTGTATGTTATACGGTACAAGCAGGACCTGTATGTGGTGTATGTATATGTGTGTAATTATACAGTGCTGTCCCAGGCCCCTGTAGTGTCTCTCTACATATTATACAGTGTGTATGTTATACGGTACAAGCAGGACCTGCAGGACCAGTATGTGGTGTATGTATATGCGTGTAATTATACAGTGCTGTCCTAGGCCCCTGTAGTATCTCTCTATATATTATACAGTGTGTATGTTATACGGTACGAACAGGACCTGCATGACCTGTATGTGGTGTATGTATATGTGTGTAATTACACAGTGCTGTCCCAGGCCCCTGTACTGTCTCTCTATATATTATACAGTGTGTATGTTATACAGTACAAGCAGGACCTGTATGTGGTGTATGTATATGTGTGTAATTACACAGTGCTGTCCCAGGCCCCTGTACTGTCTCTCTATATATTATACAGTGTGTATGTTATACAGTACAAGCAGGACCTGTATGTGGAGTATGTACATGTGTGTAATTATACAGTGCTGTCCTAGGCCCCTGTAGTATCTCTCTATATATTATACAGTGTGTATGTTATACGGTACGATCAGGACCTGCATGACCTGTATGTGGTGTATGTACATGTGTGTAATTACACAGTGCTGTCCTAGGCCCCTGTAGTGTCTCTCTACATATTATACAGTGTGTATGTTATACGGTACAAGCAGGACCTGTATGTGGTGTATGTATATGTGTGTAATTATACAGTGCTGTCCCAGGCCCCTGTAGTGTCTCTCTACATATTATACAGTGTGTATGTTATACGGTACAAGCAGGACCTGCAGGACCAGTATGTGGTGTATGTATATGCGTGTAATTATACAGTGCTGTCCTAGGCCCCTGTAGTATCTCTCTATATATTATACAGTGTGTATGTTATACGGTACGAACAGGACCTGCATGACCTGTATGTGGTGTATGTATATGTGTGTAATTACACAGTGCTGTCCCAGGCCCCTGTACTGTCTCTCTATATATTATACAGTGTGTATGTTATACAGTACAAGCAGGACCTGTATGTGGTGTATGTATATGTGTGTAATTACACAGTGCTGTCCCAGGCCCCTGTACTGTCTCTCTATATATTATACAGTGTGTATGTTATACAGTACAAGCAGGACCTGTATGTGGAGTATGTACATGTGTGTAATTATACAGTGCTGTCCTAGGCCCCTGTAGTATCTCTCTATATATTATACAGTGTGTATGTTATACGGTACGAACAGGACCTGCATGACCTGTATGTGGTGTATGTATATGTGTGTAATTACACAGTGCTTATCCAGGCCCCTGTAGTGTCTCTCTATATATTATACAGTGTGTATGTTATATGGTACAAGCAGGACCTGTATGTGGTGTATGTATATGCGTGTAATTATACAGTGCTGTCCCAGGCCCCTGTAGTATCTCTCTATATATTATACAGTGTGTATGTTATACGGTACGAACAGGACCTGCATGACCTGTATGTGGTGTATGTATATGTGTATAATTACACAGTGCTGTCCCAGGCCCCTGTACTGTCTCTCTATATATTATACAGTGTGTATGTTATACGGTACAAGCAGGACCTGTATGTGGTGTATGTGGTGTATGTACATGTGTGTAATTATACAGTGCTGTCCTAGGCCCCTGTAGTGTCTCTCTATATATTATACAGTGTGTATGTTATACGGTACAAGCAGGACCTGTATGTGGTGTATGTATATGTGTGTAATTATACAGTGCTGTCCTAGGCCCCTGTAGTGTCTCTCTACATATTATACAGTGTGTATGTTATACGGTACAAGCAGGACCTGCAGGACCTGTATGTGGTGTATGTACATGTGTGTAATTATACAGTGCTGTCCCAGCCCCCTGTACTGTCTCTCTACATATTATACAGTGTGTATGTTATACGGTACAAGCAGGACCTGTATGTGGTGTATGTACATGCGTGTAATTATACAGTGCTGTCCCAGGCCCCTGTACTGTCTCTCTACATATTATACAGTGTGTATGTTATACGGTACAAGCAGGACCTGTATGTGGTGTATGTACATGTGTGTAATTATACAGTGCTGTCCTAGGCCCCTGTAGCAGTGTCTCTCTACATATTATACAATATGTATGTTATATGGTACAAGCAGGACCTGTATGTAGTGTATGTATATGTGTGTAATTATACAGTGCTGTCCTAGGCCCCTGTAGTATCTCTCTATATATTATACAGTGTGTATGTTATACGGTACGATCAGGACCTGCATGACCTGTATGAGGTGCATGTATATGTGTGTAATTATACAGTGCTGTCCCAGGCCCCTGTACTGTCTCTCTACATATTATACAATATGTATGTTATACGGTACAAGCAGGACCTGCAGGACCTGTATGTGGTGTATGTATATGTGTGTAATTACACAGTGCTGTCCTAGGCCCCTGTACTGTCTCTCTACATATTATACAGTGTGTATGTTATATGGTACAAGCAGGACCTGTATGTGGTGTATGTATATGCGTGTAATTATACAGTGCTGTCCCAGGCCCCTGTAGTGTCTCTCTACATATTATACAGTGTGTATGTTATACGGTACAAGCATGACCTGCAGGACCAGTATGTGGTGTATGTATATGCGTGTAATTATACAGTGCTGTCCTAGGCCCCTGTAGTATCTCTCTATATATTATACAGTGTGTATGTTATACGGTACAAGCAGGACCTGTATGTGGTGTATGTATATGTGTGTAATTATACAGTGCTGTCCCAGGCCCCTGTACTGTCTCTCTTCATATTATACAGTGTGTATGTTATATGGTACAAGCAGGACCTGCATGACCTGTATGTGGTGTATGTATATGTGTGTAATTACACAGTGCTGTCCCAGGCCCCTGTACTGTCTCTCTATATATTATACAGTGTGTATGTTATACAGTACAAGCAGGACCTGTATGTGGTGTATGTACATGTGTGTAATTATACAGTGCTGTCCCAGGCCCCTGTACTGTCTCTCTTCATATTATACAGTGTGTATGTTATATGGTACAAGCAGGACCTGCATGACCTGTATGTGGTGTATGTATATGTGTGTAATTATACAGTGCTGTCCCAGGCCCCTGTACTGTCTCTCTTCATATTATACAGTGTGTATGTTATATGGTACAAGCAGGACCTGCATGACCTGTATGTGGTGTATGTATATGTGTGTAATTACACAGTGCTGTCCCAGGCCCCTGTACTGTCTCTCTATATATTATACAGTGTGTATGTTATACAGTACAAGCAGGACCTGTATGTGGTGTATGTACATGTGTGTAATTATACAGTGCTGTCCTAGGACCCTGTAGTGTCTCTCTATATATTATACAGTGTGTATGTTATACGGTACAAGCAGGACCTGTATGTGGTGTATGTATATGTGTGTAATTATACAGTGCTGTCCCAGGCCCCTGTAGTGTCTCTCTACATATTATACAATATGTATGTTATATGGTACAAGCAGGACCTGCAGGACCTGTATGTGGTGTATGTATATGTGTGTAATTATACAGTGCTGTCCTAGGACCCTGTAGTGTCTCTCTATATATTATACAGTGTGTATGTTATACGGTACAAGCAGGACCTGTATGTGGTGTATGTATATGTGTGTAATTATACAGTGCTGTCCCAGGCCCCTGTAGTGTCTCTCTACATATTATACAATATGTATGTTATATGGTACAAGCAGGACCTGCAGGACCTGTATGTGGTGTATGTATATGTGTGTAATTATACAGTGCTGTCCCAGGCCCCTGTAGTGTCTCTCTATGTATTATACAGTGTGTATGTTATACGGTACAAGCAGGACCTGCAGGACATGTATGTGGTGTATGTATATGTGTGTAATTATACAGTGCTGTCCTAGGCCCCTGTAGTGTCTCTCTATGTATTATACAGTATGTATGTTATATGGTACAAGCAGGACCTGTATGTGGTGTATGTATATGTGTGTAATTATACAGTGCTGTCCCAGGCCCCTGTAGTGTCTCTCTACATATTATACAGTGTGTATGCTATATGGTACAAGCAGGACCTGCAGGACCTGTATGTGGTGTATGTATATGTGTGTAATTATACAGTGCTGTCCCAGCCCCCTGTACTGTCTCTCTACATATTATACAGTGTGTATGTTATACGGTACAAGCAGGACCTGTATGTGGTGTATGTACATGCGTGTAATTATACAGTGCTGTCCCAGGCCCCTGTACTGTCTCTCTACATATTATACAGTGTGTATGTTATACGGTACAAGCAGGACCTGTATGTGGTGTATGTACATGTGTGTAATTATACAGTGCTGTCCCAGGCCCCTGTAGTGTCTCTCTACATATTATACAGTGTGTATGTTATACGGTACAAGCAGGACCTGTATGTGGTGTATGTACATGTGTGTAATTATACAGTGCTGTCCCAGGCCCCTGTAGTGTCTCTCTACATATTATACAGTGTGTATGTTATATGGTACAAGCAGGACCTGTATTTGGTGTATGTATATG